>CM046882.1:123917489-124621271 GCA_025667525.1 Glebionis coronaria | reverse complement strand
GAATAATCTCTCTTGATATCTGTGTCTAATTTTTAACTTTTACTCCCTTCAAAATTATCAAGCTTAACATTATTATTATTTATAATTACATAAAAGTTTATAAAACTGAAGAAAGAATATATATTCTATAAACCAAACACAGATTTTCTATTTGATTTATGAACAAACATAAAAAATGCAAACATCCAGATTTGCACATTTGCAATTTCATAAAACTTTCATCCTTTTTCTTTCTTCAATTATTATATCTCCCTTCAAATACCCACCAATAAATTTGCACATCTTTCTTCAATTATTATAAGCAGCGATATCTTGGAAGAATTTGTAGCGATGAGTCTGACACCATAAATATTATCTATACTTCCTCTTTTTAATGGGCAAACGTCATTAAAAGGCATAAGTTTTCGGTTTAGTAATTGCACTGCTTTTGTACCATCCTCGTAATGATACTCTAATTCATTGTGCTAATATGTTTATTTCATGACTGGGTGACAAATTTAGCCTGTCAAGCTGTTTTGTCGACTTGACCGTAAATGAATTTACCATATTTGCGTGTTTAAACGAGACTATTAGTACCAAAATAGGACAAAATAGAGGTTCTTTTTGTTGCTGACGTGCCCATTGTTACCACATCATCGTTATGACTGATTCACGAGTAATTTGGTCTCTAAATTACCAAACTAGCGCATCAAATGAGCTAAAACAAACATCAAAATGGACAAAAAGAAGTATAATTATGAATACGGTACATTTGCGCTTCTTTCATCTCTAAGTATAATTTTAAAACGTTTGAATTATTGTGGGATTAAGGGGCACTACGGGATCTCTAAAAAACTGGAGTATTTGTATGTTTTTAACTGATAACTAAACCACTAGTACAACACTTACCCCAACTGTTTGGACCTTTCTCAGCTAGTTGATTATGGTTCCATTTAGAACCGACTAAATTTGTTCTTTAGACTGTGATTGGTTCAAGTTCATTAGACTAGTAATTTGCACAATCTCCACACACTTTAGATTTTACTAAAAGTTAAGCTTATGAAGTGGCAATATGGACGTAATCGTTGTAAGTTTGATTTCATTTTCGTATTTTCCATTGGTTTGTATAGGGGAAAAACAACAAAAACAGGGGGAACCACAAACCCAAACAGGGGGAATGAATCTGCAACAGGGCGAAAAGCAACAAAAACAGGGGGAAACACAAATTACCCTGAGGAGTTAAATCGATGATGTCAATAAAATTGTACGCGTCAAAACTGGCTGAGTAATTCATACGACTTGCCAAGTCGATGTACATATAATCAATTTATTGTTGAGACAATATATTTTCTTGCTCACATATAATACATAGTTATACATAAGAAAAATGTTGATTTTTTTTGAGAAAAACTGTGTCGAATTAACCCGGCCTGACAGTTTATCAGTTGAGCAGTGGCGGTGGAGCAGTTGAGCAATGACGGTGGAATTTTTGTACCCGGTTCAACGGTCCTCTTCCGAGTCTTCTTCAGAAATCATAGATCGTCATCATTAGCTTCATTGTTCATATCTGAAACAGCACAAAGCATGTCTTCCTTAGCTTCACCAGCATTAAGCTTCACAAATGCATTGCAAATGTCTTCCACTACTACCATTGCGTTTTCTGCAAAACATTGGTATTATAGTAAATTAGTCACATGTAAGACCTCAAACATCAAAGCTACAAATACATAGTGTAAAAATGCATACCTGACTCCACATTAGTCTCTTCTGATTCAACATTTATTTCATCATCCATAAATGAATCGATCTTAACAGCTTTTTCGCTATCCTTCTTCACCCTCGTCTCTCTGTGGATTTCTTTTCAGTCACCCTAGTTAAGCGTCTTATGCTGTATGCTTTCTACACACTACTCTCCGTTTTCTGCATAGTATTCTCTTTTTTCACAGAAACCACCTTCCTCCTGGTGCGCATCAAAATAGATGCAGGCTCCATGATGTAGTTTTTTAGTACACGTTTTAGGAAAAACGAGTAACTACGGTAAGTATTAGGTAAATACGTGAGGAAACGTAAAAACCGTCAATCGAGTTCGTTCTCGAGGAGGTATGGTGTTCATGCCAAAATTAAGTACGGTATTTATTCGAGTAATTACGCTTTAGGAAAGAAGACAATAAAAGAAAACGAAAACGGATTATGCTAAAAACGGCCGAAAACGCGTCAATGTACGAACGTTAAAAACACGACCAAACAAAAAAAATTTACCTTAAAAATTATTAAATATCACTAAAAAGTTCTGTAAAGTCTAACTAAGAAAAATACGAAAACCAATTTGAAAACGTTTTAATTAATTATTATTAATTTTTAAAGTTAATTAAAAACCTAAAATATAAAAATAATTAGGAAAAAATTAAAATCCAAATTTCAGACTTTGTAAACCTAAAACTAATTAATCTAAACCTAAACTATTTTTTTGAAAAATTAAAATTACTTTTTCCTATTTTTAAATGACTTTATCTAATTTAAAAAGAAAATAATGATTAAAAATAATTTATAAAAGTTAAAAATATAAAGTTTGTTCAGAAAAATACCTAAACTATATCTAAATGTAAGAAAAATGAAAAGAAGGAAAAAGCTGTTAAGAATAAGCTAAAAGTGGCAGAAAGTGTCACGACTTATTTCTTTATAAGCAAATTGGAGAAGTGTATAAGTGCTATGTGGTGCAAACGTTTAACAATAAAAACACATGGTACACTGGTAAGACCCACCACCCCTGCCTGATAGGTCAAGGGGTCGAATCCAGGCCATGACTGTCTTTGCCATTTTATTTTATTTTTCTTTTTTCTATTGGATTGTTGGATACCAGGCACACAAAACTCAATCGAACACTAACTTAAACTCTTAAATATGCCACAAAATTAACCTCAAAAGCTCCAGTTCTCAACAGATGGTTACATAATGCATATTTTCGTTTTTTTCTTGTTTGCCTTATGCTTTGTTTGGATGTAAAGGCACCAATAAGCAGTTGCTAATTGGGCTTATTGAAGCAATGATGAGCAACATTAAGCAGAGACTAACACAGAAATCAACAAACACACAAGCAGTAGTCGAAAATAGGCAGAAATCAATTAAATAAATACACGAACAAGTGAACAGTGCTATGGACTATACTAATCCTATGTGCATATGAGTGAGATTCTAGCTTAATTTTAAGCTAACATATAAGCACTAACCCGAGATATTAATAAACACAACAAAACTAAACTATAAGGTCTATTCAAGTGCTTGATTTTAACTGCTAAAACCTCCAAATGGCCTCATAATCTGATCTGTAGTTTATGCCCTCAGAAATGGGAAGTCCAAACCAAAAAGGATACTAGTAAGTTACAGAATTGATCAAAGTGATATTTAGCCTAAAAGAAATTATCTTGAACTTCTTCAAACATCAAAACAAGTAAGATTAAACCAATTACAACTATGAATAACAACTTATTTTAAGATCATCGATACCTACTGATGTGATTTACAAGGTTTTAACAGAAAGTATGAGCAAGTGTGTTCACAGTTTTTATTTTCATAAATCCATACCTCAATTCACACAACAACTATACTCACCCTAACTTACAAATACCTGTCATTTACAATAAAAATCTTGGGTATCATACAAACATTTCAAGACATGACATATTTCCATAAAACTTTTCAAATCCACAAATTCAAACCAATCTATCCATAGTATACCCTAAACTATAACAGGCTGCAAATTTATGGGCTTTCAAGTACACCAGGCACCCCACAAATCATATCTGTTGGTCTTTAGCTGATCTAATGGGCGTATGGTGATTTTCAAAATGCTCAAAAAGATTATGTAAGCTACCAATACTCTAAAAAATTTAACTTTAGACCTAGATAGACTGAAAAACTACTAGACTTCAGAAGACTTAGCCCTACAACAACTAATCCTATCAAACCTACAAGTTAAAGATAACTAAAACATCAAATTAAAACTTACCATAACCAACTGAATGCTTGTGCTGGTTTTGGTGTTCAAAACTTTACACAGATGGTTATAACCATCCGTGTTTTGAGACCACCACCACCATACAGACATCATTGGTAGTACAAAGGAAGAACATATACAACATTTTTAAAGACCAAATTTCTCACGTAAATCACAATCACAAGATTCGACTATATAATGACAGATTCTTTATAAAACTACAAATTGACTTTTCCAAACTAGACCTTTAAACTTGTTGCTCAAAAACCAATTACCCTAACCTGTTATAGGTTTGCAGAGCTTATTAGTCACTAGAAATGGATTTACCACCCTAGTTTTAACTTTCCCAAACACCCCTTTAAAAGTTCATACGGAAAAATTTTCAAAGCAATCTTGTTTTAAACATCACAAACTCACAATATAATCACTGATTATGCTTTAAGAAGACAAAATCAACAAAAATAACACAAAATTAACTAGTCTCTAACACAAATCCAAAGATCATATAAGAACATCACTTTTGCATTCAGAAAAATGAAAAAGTGGAAAATACTCACCTCCAAGGTGTACATCCACACCTTGGAAGGATTGAGCCAATGTACACGCACATGCACAAGCTTCCTAACCTACTGAAAACAAGAAACAAACAATAAAGGTCAAAAATCAAGACCAAAATCTTGATTTTTAGTACAAGAACACTTTCTGAATTTCTTATATTTTTCTTTCAAAAAATTTCTATCTTAAAATCTTTCTCAAATAGAACCTTAAGTCACACACAGGACTTCAAAGAACACTAGTTACTGTTTGAACCAACACTAATTTAAAACCACCAACTTTTTATAACAAGAATAAGAAAGGGATTACGTTTTGAAATTAAAAAACTCAAACACAATAATATATTGTGGAACTCAGGATTTTGCTCAACCTATACCAAATTTTTTAAAATATAAAGGAATTACAATTTATCAAAATAAAGTACCAACTTTTATTTCATAAAAAAGGAATTACAAGGAAATAAGCAAAAAAACTGGAACAAAAATAATACTAGTCCTATGATGCCCTTATATACTAGGCAATACAAGATTCTAGAAACTAAAAATGTTAAAACCCTGATAGGTGTGTAAACACCCATCTTTTCTACCACTTAATTACAATAATAACCGGACCAAAACGTGTATTTTATGTCTTTTATGTCGGAATTATGCGTGGTTTGTGTTTTTGTTGTGATTTAGGACGAAAATGTGAAAAGTGGAGAAAACACAGACATTCACGGGCATTTACGGACTTTTATTGAAGAAAAAGATGAAAGACGGAGTCAAGAAGTCAAGAGTGCAAAAAGAACGGAAGTCCAAGACCAATTCTGAAGATTTATCGAAGAAAAAGTCAAAAGACGGAAGTTTATCAAAAGCCGAAGAATTCAAGTCTATTTTATTGAAGAATTTAAAGACGAGTTCAAAAGAAATCCCAAGCCACAAGTCATTAGAGTCCAAGTTTAAAGAAGATTAGAAAGAAAAAGGACTAATGGTGCAATTAATGAAGATTATATGCTTAAGGGCCTAGTGACGCAATTATGAAGAAATGAAGGAGGGGAGGAAGCTTCCTAATCCTCCCCTATATATAGATTAGGATGATTTACATTTCATTCTGGTTGGCTAATAGTGACAATTAGTTCTTCCACTTTTAATTACCTTGTCATTTAAATACTTGTCCATTTAATTACCTTGTCTTGCACCTTAATTTTCATTTAATTTCAAGTAGGTTTTTCTTTTAATTCTTGTTAATCTTTATCTTTATCTTGTTAATCTCATTCTACCTTTCTTTAATCTTTGTGTTGATTTGTTTATGTTCATGTTCTTAATTTTTGTTGCTTTATTTAAGTGGGTTTTGATTATCTTGATCTTTATTATTAGTTTGATTGTTTTGTATTGATTGTTTATGCTTAATAGTTGTTTATTTGCTTGTTTGATTTAATCTTGTGGTTGATTTGATTTAGATTTATTTAGATCCGTGTCTTTTTATCTTTCCTTGTTCTTCGGATATCTTGTTACTGTTCTTTCCCAGAAAACGAGCCCAGTTATTCCGAATCAAGATTTTGAGCTTTGTCCTTTATACGAAATATTCAATATTCCGAATAGAGGCAACTATTCCGCATAAGGGTTTAGCAGAGAGGACTATTCGGAGTATCCATTATTCCGAATAGGGAAGGTTTTCCGAATAGGAAATTATTCCGAGTAAGGCTATATATTCCGAATAGAATCTTATTCCGAATAGAGCTGACTTTCCGAATAGACCTGGATATTGCGAATAGGAAGTTTATTCCGGATAGAGTACTTATTCCGAATAGGGTGACAATATTCCGAATAGGGAACATTCCGAGTAGGCTAATCTTTCCGAATAGGGATAGTATTCCGAATAGACCAACAATCCGAATAGGGGATTTATTCCGGATAGGTGACATATTCCGAATAGGCCTAATATTCCGAATAGGGGATTTATTCCGGATAAGCTTATTTTCAGTTTTTTAAGTTTCTGCCCTTTTATTTTAAGCCTTATTTTTCCCGCCTTTTTCCTTACTCGCACTTTAAGTTTATTTGCCTTAGATTTATTTTAGCCTTGCCTTAGTCTAAGCTTTAGTTTTAGTTGCGTTTTAAGTTTGCCATTAGTTAGATTTAAGTTTGCGTTATTTACTTTTAGTGCCCCTTTAATTTCCGTCAAGCTTTTAATTACTTGCACCATTTACCTTATTAGATTTAGATTTACTTTAATTTCACATTTACTTTATTTGTTCTGCACATTTATTTTAAACACTACAACGACACATCTTTGTTTACCACCAAAGAACAGCTGAGTCGCACATTAAACACAAGTTTTTCAATTCGAAGAGAACACTAGAACGATAAATTTTTAACTAGTAAAATCGAGTTATCAAATGGCGCCGCTGCCGGCTCTTTTCGTTAAGATTGACGGTTTTCTGTGAGAGACACGTTGCTTTTTGGGATCCGTTCACTTGTGAGCGTTATTTTTCTTGTCTAAAAAATTCAAAAAAATCATAAAAATTAAAAATTGATAAAAATACATAAAAATTAAAAATTTCAAAAATACAAAAAGATTTTATCTTTATTGTGTATATATATTGTTTTTCTGTTTGGTTTTGTTTTCTTTTGCATTTTCAGGTGTATGCGTACTAGATCTTCTAATTATCAAGAGTCCGAGCCTCAAGAAGATTTAGTTATGGCAGGTGTTAACAACAACAACATTTCACCGCACCTCAATAATAATAATAATAATAACAACAATGCTCTTCCACAACCCGATCTTCGGACCATGGAGGAACTTTGTCAACCAACAATGTTTGGACGAGGAGGACTGTGACAAATCTAACATTTTCAGGTAGTTAAATATTTTCTCGTATAATATTTTGAAACTTATTTTTATGTTGGTTTACGAACTCACAATTTACGGATTTAAATTTGGGCTTACGTGCATAATTTGGCGTCTTTTACGACTAAACCGGAAACCTTAGGATTACGTATTTACGTTTTTGAACTCCGTTTTTGATGAGACAATTTTTATTGGATTCGTTTTGTGACGGTGATTCATAATTTATAAAAACGTTTTTCGTAAAACGACCCGAGGGCACGCAAATCGAGAAAACTAGAATCGAGAAATACCCGTAAACTAGTGAGATGGGACAAAACACTTTGCCCCATCCCACTAGCTTACATGGGACGGCAAGGAGGACACCACCACACTTAGGTGGCACACATTCTAGCTAAGCTTATACAAGTGTAAGCTTATGCTTACACTTTAAGCTAAACCTTCCACCACTACACAAAACCAACAAATGGTTTTCACTTAACCATTTCTTACATGCAATTTACTCTCAAAACTCTCTAAACCTTCATCTTTGTGCCGTCCCACATCTAGCCACAAACACCCTCATTGATCTTTTCTAACTACAAACCACTTGTTTACTAGTCCTATTAAGGTGTTTCCTTGAAACCTTGATCATTTGGTGGCCATATAACCAACTTTGGAGGTGATTTGCTTGTGTCCTAGGGCTGATTTTCCAACATATGATCTTGATATTTGATGGTCTTAGAGATACTTGTTGTGTTCATCAAGTTCTTGCCTTCCTAAAACAAGAAATCCACTTGGATTGGTAAAGAAGATCATCCTCTACATTTTTCTCTTATTATTTTGTAAAGAACAAATGTATTTTCTTTCATTTTGTATATGTATATGATGTATATATGATGATAAAAATATTGTGTGGGGATCAAGTGTTGATAAACATGCTTAAAAATGGTGATAACCATAAGAAATGAAGCTAAAATCATGTCTAATTAGTTGGCTGTATAAAAACAGTAGATAACTAAATGAAGAACTGATAAAAATGCATGGTTTGATCTATTTACAGTAAAGTAGATGATGTTATACACATGTGAGAGTTGGCCATGCAATGGAATCAAAATAATGAGTGAGATATGATCAAAACAAGTTAGGTGGTACAATCTGAATAAGCAGTTTTGTAGGGACTGTTAAGGCAACTTAGACTCAAAATGGGCAGTAGCTATAACTAAGTTATATTTAGCACATATTATGAAGAAGTTGTCATCCAAAAATGAGCTTCTAAGTCATTGTAGAACTCTAGATATGATAAAAATGGTGAATGTGAAGTTAAAAATCAGATTTTGGAAATAATGTTTATTATTATTATATAAGCACTCACTTTATAATTTATAAAATGTAAAGTATAAACCCACTAACTTATAAAACTTAACTATATAAATGTATAAAAGGTTAATTAAATGGGTAAATTATATAAATGGTGGTAAAAATAATATTTATAAGTAATAAAAACTATAAACTTGATTTTTACGACTTTTTCGGCTATCGCCGTGAAATTAACGTTTTTCATCAAATAAAACTTAGACGACCAAACCCGTCTAATGTAAAGTTTATAAAAGATATATACTTATGTATAAGTAACTAAGACAAGTAAGAACCGATAAAACCCGAACTATAAGAATTACGGACAATTACGAGCTAACTAAACCTATTAGACTAATAATTGGACTTAATAAGATAAAAACTTGTAAAAAGAATTATTTGGGCTTAACCCAATAGGGCCCAACATGAAAAGTATATATACTGATCATATAAGTATATAATGGGTAAAAACAAGTTAAAGAATTTATAAAAGACTTAATGAACTTAAAATAGGTAAAATCGGTAAAACTAGTGAACTAGTAAGACGATACTAAAACGTAAACACTAAAATGAGTAAATGAGGATTTATAAACCCACTTGATCATCATCATATGTACAATAATCATATATATGTATATTGTTATTTTTATAAAAGTCATTGGACCGAGTCTAAGACCGATTATTATTTATATAGGTTTCCGTGACCGAAGCACGCCCGTAGCCGATAATCCGCCTTTCATTAACAACGTGAGTTCATAGCCTCGCACTCTTTTAAATGTTTTATAAAATGATTTGTAAACCCGCGAGGGAGATAACATGCTAGATTTTTATAAAAATAGAACACAATTAGTCCCGATTGTATGCTTAATGAGATGGACCCGAATGATGCTATGACCCTATATTCGAGACTAAAAGGATTATTAGTAGTTAGGTTATGTCACTTAAAGTCCCATTAGCATGAATTGTGAACTACCGGGATTTGGTAGACGCTTATGCATTTGATAGTACTATTTGGGGACGATCACCCCAGTTCGCGCCTTGACGGTTGATCCCCGTCGTACCACATTGATTGGTAAGCGAATTTATGTATGAGAAGATTCCATAGCGTGATTTTTGTGACGACACGCTAACTTAGATGGGCAAATTGTTTGTCGGGTTCGCGGCCCGCTGTTTTCACAGTAAGGTAACAATGTCATGCGGCTAATAATAATCCTATACAACCTATAATACAATATAAGACATATATAATAAACGATAACGACGCTATTACGATGAATATATTACCTATCATGGTAATATAGAGACTAAGGTCTCATGGACGGTTTCAGATGTATGCCTGATTTATATATTGCCTGACTAGCAATATGTGGACTTACTTCCGATATTATACTTGTGTTCTGATTTTAAATGATTGTAATTGATTGTTTTATATAACGATTTTCATTAAACTCTATGAATTCACTCGGCATTTGCTGATATGATTTTTGCATGTTTTCTATCTCAGGTGCTTGAAGGTAATCCGGATGGAGATCGACTCTGATGGCCCACACTTAATATTAAAAATGTTCATTCGATCTGTGTTTTGTAAACTTAATGACCTGTATAATTTGGGACATGTTGTACACTTTTAAACCTTTTTATCGAATGAATGTTTGTTAAACCTTGTACAACCATTTTTATGTGTTGTCTATGATTGGAGTTATTGTGCTATCCCGTAACACTCTGAAAGACCCTTCCGCTGTACCATACGAAAAATGAGAGTGTTACAGTTTGGTACCAGAGCTCTCGTTGTAGAGAACAAAAGATTTTAAAAACCAAGGTTTTGAACAAAACTTTTCAAAATCTTTTGACAATGAACATTTGAGAAAATAATTGAAAAATCTTTTGACTATAACGGTGCCAGAGATCTCCGACGTTACCAACAAGCCCTATTGAGAAGATATATATTTTGATATATATAGTTTAATTTATATATATGTATATATCGTGATTTCATTATGTAATTGTTTAACTAGTATGTTATCCTAATACGAGATAAATATATATAAATGCAGATTGTCATGGCTAACCCTAATATTCCTGTAGAAAACCATGCTATTCCCGAACCTAATATAGAAGATGATCCTTATTTAGACTTAGTAGATTTTGATATTGATGATGAGGAGGAACCATTTGAGGATCCCGAGCCCGAGTTAGGACTAGGAGATCAGATTGCCCCTCAGGTTGACTTAGTAGAGAATGAGATTGAGAATGTGGGTAATGAGGACGTAGATATTGAGAATGCTGATATTGAGAATGAGGATGAGATTGGGTTAGATGAGTTAGATGATGAGATAGAAGACGAGGATGTCGAGGAAGATGTAGGTATAGATGTTGAGGTTGATGACGATGAGGAAGCTGAGCTTATATATCCGTATGATGTTCCAGAGGGCGAGCCTTTGCCCCCACCAGTTTGTTTGTCTGATTCCGAGGATGAGTTACCTAGGGACGAAATGTCTGAATCGTCTGAATCTGATTCTGAATCAGAGGAGGATGAGGATGACGATGCACCTGACGGTACCGATGGTATTGCTGCTCGTAGATGTAAGATAGGAGAGTCGTCTAGTGCTCGAGAGGCTACTCATATTGATGGTCTTGCACCATGGGCCTTGAGACGTGATCTAGATGCTTCCCGTGTTAAGAGTTGTGTGACAGAGGTTGGATTAGGTGTTGTTCAGACTCAGGTTGCTTATTTGGAGTCGAAGACTAAGATTGGAGAGAAAGAGCGAGAATTGCTTAGTTTGGATTTGAGTGATGTAGAACGTGGTTTGAATGAGGCTTTTAGGAGGTTATCGGTGTTGGAAAGTCGTGAGTTTGCTGAGATGAAGAGAAAGGTGAATTCTTTGGAGATTCAGTTGAGTGTGGCTCGTGCGATGCGTGAGAAAGCCGAAAAGGAGTTGAATGTATCCGTGGGTTGGAACAGTAGATTTTATGCCGACATGGTTGAAAGAGGAGTAATCCGTAAGCGCCCAGCTGAAGATGTGTCTAGTGATCGTCCGGCGAAGATCCAGAAGACGATGGATGATGGACCATCTGGCGGTTCTCAGTAGACCAGTCTGTGTTTAGTAGTGACCTTTATATCTTTTGTGTTTATAGCTTTGACTAAACCGACTTGTTAGTAATAGACTTGGCACGAATTTTGAGTGTATATAGTGTTAGAACTTTGATATGGATGTACTAAGACAATACTTTTGTTTCAGATCGAATGAAATATGTATCTTGTCTTGAATTCCATATTGTGCCTTATTTGTATCTTGATTATGAATTCGATCCATATTATATGAATCCTTTGTTGGGTGAATGCTTAATGCTTTGAAATTGTGGAATTATAGAACTATGCCGCCCAAGAAGGCTGTGACTGAGGATGATGTACGTAGGATTATTACGGAGCAAGTTACCGCATCTATGACTGAATTCATGACAAACGCTAGAAATGAAGCTGGCGGTAGTGGAGCTGGCAGTAGTGGAGCTGGCGGTAGTGGAGCTGGCGGTAGTGGAATTGGCGGTACTAATGTGAATGTGAATGCTAATAATGTGAATGCTAATGCTGGAGGAAATGTAGGAGGACTTGGAACGAATGCACCTGAAGTTGGTGGCTGTACTTATGTGACGTTCATGAAGTGTGAACCTCTACCTTTTAATGGAACTGAAGGTGCTGTAGGACTAAGCCAGTGGATCGAGAAGATTGAATCGGTGTTTAGGATTAGTAAGTGTAAGGAGGAAGATAAGGTGACTTTTGCTATGACTACTCTTAAAGGTCGTGCGTTGACTTGGTGGAACGGGAGAATTGCTTTCATGGGTCTTGATGCTGCTAATGCTACTCCTTGGGCTGAAATCAAGAAGTGGATGACTTTGGAGTTTTGTCCTCGTAGTGTGATCATTAGGTTAGAACAGGAGTTGATTCATCTGAGAATGAAAGGTGTAGACATTGATAGTTACACGAATCGATTCCATGAGTTGGCCTTGCTATGTCCTCGATTGGTTGAACCCGAAGAGATCCGAATTGAGCAATATGTGAAAGGGTTGACCAGGAATATCCGGGGGGACGTGACATCATCGAAACCACTGACCATTGATGATGCTGTTCGAATGGCTTACCAACTCATTGGACAGATAATTCAGGATAAGGAAGATGAAGCCCGTGTAGGTGAGAAAAGAAAGGGAGACGGTGATCGTGTAGATAGAGGTGATTATAGGAAGAATTTCAATCGCCGTCAGAACCAGAGAAAGGGGAATGCAAATGCTATTACCAACAATGCACCGCACAACGATGATAGATGTCCTAAGTGTGGCAACAAGAGGCATCCTGGCGACTGCTGGAAGTGCCGAAATTGCGGAAAGCTTGGACACAAGGTTGAAAGGTGTAAGAAGGGAACGATTTGCTTCAACTGTAATGAAGAAGGTCATAGGAAATCGGAATGCCCAAAGTTGAAAGCGATTGTACCTGGAAGAAACCCCCAGGGTGGTATCTACCAACTTGGAACAATTGAGGTGAAGAAAGAGGATCCGAATGTCGTTACCGGTACGTTTTTACTCAACAATCATTATGCTGTTGCTTTATTCGATTCGGGTGCCGATAGGAGCTTTGTATCCACTAAATTTAGTGCCCTTATTGATATTGAACCTGTTGAGATAAGTACCAGTTACGAGGTGGAATTGGCTGATGGTAAATTAGTGAAAACTAATAAGCTATTAGAAGGATGCTCTCTAAATCTCTTGAACCATTCCTTTCCGATTGATTTGATGTTGATAGAATTAGGTAGTTTTGATATTATTATTGGTATGGATTGGTTGTCGTTGAATAATGCTACTATTTTATGTGGAGAGAAGAAGGTTAAGATTCCTCTTAGGAATAGAACGTTAGTAATTGATGGTAGTCGAGGTGAATCCCGTTTGAAAATCGTTTCATGTATTAAAGTCCGAAAGTACATCAGGAACGGTTGTGAGTTATTCTTAGCTCAAGTGACCGGGAATGAGTCTAGGGAGAAACGATTGGAAGATGTACCTATTATTTGTGAATTTCCTGAGGTATTTCCTAAAGATTTACCCGGACTTCCACCGATAAGGCAAGTAGAGTTTCGAATCGATTTAATTCCTGGTGCTGCACCGGTGGCACGTGCGCCTTACCGATTAGCCCCTTCTGAATTAAAGGAGTTATCTGAGCAACTTAAGGAGTTGTCTGATAAAGGTTTTATTCGACCGAGCTCGTCGCCTTGGGGAGCTCCAGTCTTGTTCGTTAAGAAGAAGGATGGATCTTTTCGTATGTGCATTGATTATAGGGAACTGAATAAGTTGACAATTAAGAATCGATATCCTTTACCTAGGATTGATGATTTGTTTGATCAACTGCAAGGATCTAGTGTGTATTCTAAGATAGATTTGCGGTCAGGATATCACCAACTTCGCGTCCGTGAAGAAGATATTCCTATAACTGCATTTAGAACTCGTTATGGACACTATGAATTTCAAGTAATGCCATTTGGGTTAACTAACGCACCTGCGGTTTTCATGGATTTAATGAATCAAGTGTGCAAGCCCTACTTGGATAAATTTGTGATTGTGTTTATTGACGATATTCTAATCTATTCTAAGAATGAAGATGAGCATAGAGAACATTTGAGGATTGTTTTGAAGTTGCTGAAGGATGAAAGGTTGTATGCTAAATTTTCGAAGTGTGATTTCTGGTTAGATTCTGTGCAATTTCTTGGTCATGTGATTAACAGAGATGGAATTCATGTTGATCCTGCAAAGGTTGAAGCTATTAAGAATTGGTCTGCACCGACAACGCCAACGGAAGTGCGACAGTTCTTAGGATTAGCTGGCTATTATAGGCGATTCATTAAAGAATTTTCTTTGATAGCTAAACCCTTGACTAAGCTTACTCAGAAGAATAAACCTTTCGTTTGGGGAAGTGATGAAGATGGAGCATTTCAGACATTGAAGCAAAAATTATGTAGTGCGCCAATCTTATCATTACCCGAAGGGAGTGAAAATTTTGTAGTGTATTGTGATGCATCTCTTAGAGGTTATGGAGCTGTTTTGATGCAGAGAGAGAAAGTGATAGCTTATGCTTCTAGGCAATTAAGGAAGAATGAGGAGAATTACACTACTCATGATCTTGAGCTAGGAGCTGTGGTCTTTGCTCTTAGGTTGTGGAGACATTATCTGTATGGCACCAAGTGTACGGTATTCACCGATCACAAAAGCCTACAATATATTCTCGACCAGAAGGAGTTGAACATGAGGCAACGAAGATGGATAGAGTTGTTGAGTGACTATGACTGTGATATAAAATATCACCCAGGAAAAGCCAACGTTGTTGCTGATGCGTTGAGTAGGAAAGATAGAGAGCCTATCAGGGTGCGTTCTCTAGTCTTGACCGTGCACAATAATTTGCCTGAGCAAATTAGAAATGCGCAAATAGAAGCTTGTAAGAAGGAGAATTTTGTTAATGAAGGGTCCCGAGGAGAAGGAGATCCTTTAGAGGTTAGAGCTGATGGAGTGAAATGTTTAAGAGGTCGTATGTGGATACCTAAGTTTGGAGGCTTAAGAGATTTGATTATGTTAGAATCCCATAAATCTAAGTATTCCATTCATCCGGGATCTGATAAGATGTACCATGATTTGAAGAAGTTGTACTGGTGGCCGAATATGAAAGCTGACATAGCTATGTATGTTCTTCAATGCTTGACTTGTGCTAGAGTCAAAGCTGAACATCAAAAGCCATCAGGACTACTTCAACAACCAAAGATTCCTGAATGGAAGTGGGAGCGAATTACGATGGATTTTATCACCAAGCTTCCTAGAACATCATCTGGAAACAATTCGATTTGGGTTATTGTCGATAGACTGACCAAATCAGCACACTTCATTCCGGTTAAGGAGCAGTTCTCACTAGAGAAGCTGACTCGAATATACCTGGATAATGTCGTATGCAAGCATGGAGTGCCTGTATCGATCATTTCAGATCGAGATCCTAGCTTCGCATCGAATTTTTGGAAATCTCTCCAAAGATCTTTGGGAACGAATCTCGACATGAGCACTGCTTATCACCCTCAGACTGATGGGCAGAGTGAAAGGACGATACAAACACTGGAAGATATGTTGAGAGCTTGTGTGTTAGACTTTGGTAAGAATTGGGATAAACATTTGTCGTTAGCAGAGTTTTCGTATAACAATAGTTACCATTCTAGTATTAAGGCTGCACCGTTTGAAGCTTTGTATGGTAGGAAGTGTAGATCTCCTGTATGTTGGAGTGAAGTTGGGGATACCCAGCTCACGGGACCGGAATTGATCCGGGAGACTACGGAGATGATAGTTCAGATTAAGAAGAGGTTGTTGACTGCCCGAAGTAGACAGAAAAGTTACGCGGATGTGCGGCGGAAGCCAATGGAGTTTGAAGTGGGTGACCGAGTAATGTTGAAAGTATCGCCATGGAAAGGCGTTATAAGATTTGGAAAACGAGGAAAATTGAATCCCCGTTATATTGGACCCTTTAAGATTTTATCTAGAGTAGGTCCGGTGGCTTACAAACTAGAGTTACCCCCAGAACTTCATGGTGTTCACAACACATTCCATGTATCTAATCTGAAGAAATGTCTAGCAGTGAGTGATGAGAAAATTCCGTTAGGTAAGGTTCGAATAGATGGGAAGTTGCATTTTATCGAAGAGCCCGTAGAAGTTATGGACCGTGAGGTAAAGCAACTGAAACAAAGTCGGATACCTATTGTCAAGATCCGATGGAATTCAAAGCATGGACCGGAGTATACTTGGGAACGAGAGGATGAAATGTGGAAGAAATATCCGCACCTCTTCGATTTCAATAAGAAACGGACATCCAAATGAAATGGACCACGAGGACGTTGATCCCTTTTAGGAGGAAAAGCTGTGACAAATCTAACATTTTCAGGTAGTTAAATATTTTCTCGTATAATATTTTGAAACTTATTTTTATGTTGGTTTACGAACTCACAATTTACGGATTTAAATTTGGGCTTACGTGCATAATTTGGCGTCTTTTACGACTAAACCGGAAACCTTAGGATTACGTATTTACGTTTTTGAACTCCGTTTTTGATGAGACAATTTTTATTGGATTCGTTTTGTGACGGTGATTCATAATTTATAAAAATGTTTTTCGTAAAACGACCCGAGGGCACGCAAATCAAGAAAACTAGAATCGAGAAATACCCGTAAACTAGTGAGATGGGACAAAACACTTTGCCCCATCCCACTAGCTTACATGGGACGGCAAGGAGGACACCACCACACTTAGGTGGCACACATTCTAGCTAAGCTTATACAAGTGTAAGCTTATGCTTACACTTTAAGCTAAACCTTCCACCACTACACAAAACCAACAAATGGTTTTCACTTAACCATTTCTTACATGCAATTCACTCTCAAAACTCTCTCAACCTTCATCTTTGTGTCGTCCCACATCAAGCCACAAACACCCTCATTGATCTTTTCTAACTACAAACCACATGTTTACTAGTCCTATTAAGGTGTTTCCTTGAAACCTTGATCATTTGGTGGCCATATAACCAACTTTGGAGGTGATTTGCTTGTGTCCTAGGGCTGATTTTCCAACATATGATCTTGATATTTGATGGTCTTGGAGATACTTGTTGTGTTCATCTAGTTCTTGCCTTCCTAAAACAAGAAATCCACTTGGATTGGTAAAGAAGATCATCCTCTACATTTTTCTCTTATTATTTTGTAAAGAACAAATGTATTTTCTTTCATTTTGTATATGTATATGATGTATATATGATGATAAAAATGTTGTGTGGGGATCAAGTGTTGATAAACATGCTTAAAAATGGTGATAACCATAAGAAATGAAGCTAAAATCATGTCTAATTAGTTGGCTGTATAAAAACAGTAGATAACTAAATGAAGAACTGATAAAAATGCATGGTTTGATCTATTTACAGTAAAGTAGATGATGTTATACACATGTGAGAGTTGGCCATGCCATGGAATCAAAATAATGAGTGAGATATGATCAAAACAAGTTAGGTGGTACAATCTGAATAAGCAGTTTTGTAGGGACTGTTAAGGCAACTTAGACTCAAAATGGGCAGTAGCTATAACTAAGTTATATTTAGCACATATTATGAAGAAGTTGTCATCCAAAAATGAGCTTCTAAGTCATTGTAGAACTCTAGATATGATAAAAATGGTGAATGTGAAGTTAAAAATCAGATTTTGGAAATAATGTTTATTATTATTATATAAGCACTCACTTTATAATTTATAAAATGTAAAGTATAAACCCACTAACTTATAAAACTTAACTATATAAATGTATAAAAGGTTAATTAAATGGGTAAATTATATAAATGGTGGTAAAAATAATATTTATAAGTAATAAAAACTATAAACTTGATTTTTACGACTTTTTCGGCTATCGCCGTGAAATTAACGTTTTTCATCAAATAAAACTTAGACGACCAAACCCGTCTAATGTAAAGTTTATAAAAGATATATACTGATGTATAAGTAACTAAGACAAGTAAAAACCGATAAAACCCGAACTATAAGAATTACGGACAATTACGAGCTAACTAAACCTATTAGACTAATAATTGGACTTAATAAGATAAAAACTTGTAAAAAGAATTATTTGGGCTTAACCCAATAGGGCCCAACATGAAAAGTATATATACTGATCATATAAGTATATAATGGGTAAAAACAAGTTAAAGAATTTATAAAAGACTTAATGAACTTAAAATAGGTAAAATCGGTAAAACTAGTGAACTAGTAAGACGATACTAAAACGTAAACACTAAAATGAGTAAATGAGGATTTATAAACCCACTTGATCATCATCATATGTACAATAATCATATATATGTATATTGTTATTTTGATAAAAGTCATTGGACCGAGTCTAAGACCGATTATTATTTATATAGGTTTCCGTGACCGAAGCACGCCCGTAGCCGATAATCTGCCTTTCATTAACAACGTGAGTTCATAGCCTCGCACTCTTTTAAATGTTTTATAAAATGATTTGTAAACCCGCGAGGGAGATAACATGCTAGATTTTTATAAAAATAGAACACAAGTAGTCCCGATTGTATGCTTAATGAGATGGACCCGAATGATGCTATGACCCTATATTCGAGACTAAAAGGATTATTAGTAGTTAGGTTATGTCACTTAAAGTCCCATTAGCATGAATTGTGAACTACCGGGATTTGGTAGACGCTTATGCATTTGATAGTACTATTTGGGGACGATCACCCCAGTTCGCGCCTTGACGGTTGATCCCCGTCGTACCACATTGATTGGTAAGCGAATTTATGTATGAGAAGATTCCATAGCGTGATTTTTGTGACGACACGCTAACTTAGATGGGCAAATTGTTTGTCGGGTTCGCGGCCCGCTGTTTTCACAGTAAGGTAACAATGTCATGCGGCTAATAATAATCCTATACAACCTATAATACAATATAAGACATATATAATAAACGATAACGACGCTATTACGATGAATATATTACCTATCATGGTAATATAGAGACTACGGTCTCATGGACGGTTTCAGATGTATGCCTGATTTATATATTGCCTGACTAGCAATATGTGGACTTACTTCCGATATTATACTTGTGTTCTGATTTTAAATGATTGTAATTGATTGTTTTATATAATGTAGGATTGTAAATCTTGCTTATGTATCTAGAGAGAGAAAGAGATAGAGAGATGGTGGATTTCACACAAAGCTAGAGAGAGAAAGTAATGTTTTCTATGTGAAAAATAATGAAAAACCACACCCCTCTCCATCAAAGGAGAGGGTTTATATACCCAAGCCTTGTGATGGGCTTGGGCTTACATTGTTGGGCCGGCCTACACATGTTGTAGGCTAGGCTTGGCTTTGTTTGTTTAATAAAGAGTGTTAACTAAACTACGAGCTATTACATGAAGTATCGTTGGAGTGACCGATCCTTCTTAATACGTAAAACATATTTCCAACAATCTCCCCCTAAGGGAGGTCACTCCAAACAAGGGCTTTACCCAAGTTACAATAATAAAATAAACCTAGCATACTATGCTTGTCTTGAGCTCGTAGTCTTCGTCTTTCTTTTTCTTTTTCTTTTCTGGTGAACATGCTGATGTGATCTTTGATATCAATCTTTGATCATCAATCTCTTGCCTTGATCTCGTGCATCCATCACTTGTGATCTTCGCCTCTTCGTGACACCATGTCCCACATCCTTATACCTTCGTAATTCTTGAAAGCTTCAGAGTTCGATACAGCGGAAGACTTAACTTTTAGGCTTTCTTGAATTAAATGAGATATTAAGTGCATAAAGTATAAGCATGCGGGGACGACTTCTTCTTGGATTCCGCAACGCCACCGTCTTCAAATGCCGCAACATAAGTAGACACGAACGAAATGGCTTTGAACATTTCATTCTAATTCGGTAGCATTTTACCTCCGGTCGGTGAAGACCGTTGGACGATATTAGATATCGTACCTGTGACGGATAGTTTCAATTAAGTAACTTCCTGACAGGATTTCGCGGGTAAACCCGTTCTCTTTATTCGACCGTCCAAAGCTGACTGCGAACATAAAGAGTGAATCATTTAGATTATAATATCCGCATGATTTGAAGCCGTCAATTCATGTTCCTGGAACAAGTGAAATTCAATTAAGAACCGCACCATCGTTGCTTTCCAGTTGTCACGAGCTTGATTCGTATAGAATCTTGCAAGTTACCTACCAAGTGCTGTTTGAGGTTAACACTAGAAGGATTTCCACTCATCATTGTGAACAATACGGTATCACTCTGAGTGTTCTGGCAAGATCACTAAGATATTGCGTAGAGGCCTGGAACGTGTTTACATTCAGTTAAGAATTAAACAGCTGTTGCTTTCCAGTTATCACAAGTTTGATTCATAAAGAATCGCACAAGTCACCTACCATGAGCTTTTTGATATTCGCTCAAGAAGGATTTCCATCTTCATTGTAGATACTTTCGTATTACTCGGATGTTCAGGCAAGATCATGAAGATTTTGCGTAGGACTCTTAAAATCTTTCTTACTTTTCACAGTGTGTGAAGAAGCAAGGAAATATGAAAGTGTGTCCTAGTGAGATATTTGATGATCTCAAATGGCTCTAGACTCGATCGTGCACTTTGGGTTTTATTGATCGGAGGCTGGAGAGGAGTGCCACCATTTCAATACCAATTTATTCGGAGTGAATAAATCGATAGATAACGTGTTGTCTCCGTGTGATTAAAACAAATACCTTTTGAGAGATATCTGAGTTAGCTGGGATGGGTTGTGCATTGCATCACTGGGTCCATGATGTCTGTCTTCAATATCAAGATTCATTAAAATGATCTCAATAGCATATGTATTGACCCGGTTTCTGCCTAAAGTTGTAAGGAGGGCTTCTTTCTTTACACCCTTTATCTTTACAATTCTTTTTCATTCTTCAACCCCTTCAATGCTTACCAATACGTCATAACTAGCACCTTGTTGTGATTGTTCCAGTGCTAACTTAAGTACTTGGTCGGCATTCAGCTACGTTCACAATCTTTCTCCATCTTTCCTAAGGACTACTATTTCTAGCTATGGAATGTCCTTGGGAAGATTCCTCCGGTTCTGGAAGAATCATTGGACTTAACCTATCCTACCATCCTTATGTCACCACAATCTTCATCGTCGTGAATTAAATGAGGTTTGGGTAAGTATATGTCACCATGAAAATCCATTTTGATATAGCAAATCCATTTTGCTCCCCCTTAACATATGTCACGATATTCGAAAACATTTCGCACATGTCGGGATGAGCCAGCACATTAAGTCAAACCATTTGTGATAATATCCCCTATTAAATCACATTTTCTCCCCCATATTAAAAATATTAACCCAATCGATGTTTTTAATATCAATTGATTTAATGAAGTTTTAACAAAGGTTTTGGGAAGAAAAATGCAAGTCCATTTTATCTTCATGATACCAAACGTATGAGATATGGTATCGAATTGTAGCATGATCACATATTCACCAAAAAAGAATTGACAAGGTTGGACCTGATTGATGAGAACATCATATGATAAGATCAAATGGTTCTTGTCAGCATATGTTGGTCGCCTCATCACGTCTGAAGTCATCTCTTGACACCACATGTACGATTGGTATTGTTGTCTTGACACCAACTTGTGAGCTTGGCACGTTCGGCATCGAAGATTCTGAATGCTTGACAATTGCTCCCCCTCAATTGTTGACCCGTGTTCTATCGAAAGAGCTGTAGTCGTCGGTTGAGTAGTCGCATCATCGAGTATGTAGATACCAATTGTAGATAGCAATGGTTGTAGAGATGATAGCTTCATAAAAACAAGACTTCTCTTGTTTTAACAAATAAATGCACTGAAACGTACATATATTTGTGTTAGACCAAGTTATAAAGTAAACTTGATCCCTTACAAGGTTTTAAAGTGAACCTTGCCCGAGAAAATTAATTCCCGTTGTTAGCCAAAGCTTTCATAAGAAATACTTGACTTTAATATGAAAACCGGGTTGTAGTCTGAAATAACTACAAGCCATTTAGGCATGTTTTATGAAATATTTACAACTTTTGTACGAACTCTATTTATGGCGCCGTGTCAATATTAATCGACATTTCTAAGGCCGTAAATATTATCGTACCAAAAGACATGCCTTTGAAACATGAAGTAAAAATATTTTTGGATTTTTCTAGATTTTTCAATTTTTATGGTTTTTATATGGTTTTATATTTTTGTATTTTGCTTTTGAGGATAAAAATATAAACAATATATACAAATGATCACCAAGGATACGGAGAATAGTTTTACCAAGACTATTCTTTCGCTTCATCTGCTAGTTCCTTTAGAGTCTCAGGCGAGAAGGTTCTCATTCCTAGCTTGTCGGCCAAAAATTCAATTCGAGCGCGATCTAAAGCCTTCGTGAAAATATCCGCCAATTGATACTCAGATCGGACAAAGTAAAGCTCGATTACTCCATTTTCCACTTGCTCCTTGATGAAGTGGTAGCGAATGTCAATATGCTTCGACCGGGAGAATTGAACGTTGTTGCAGCATAAGGCAATTGCACTCTTGTTGTCACAGTACATCGGAATCTTGTTGAAACCTAGACCATAGTCGGTTAATTGCGATCTCATCCAAAGAATTTGAGCACAGCAACCGGACATAGCTATGTATTCTGCTTCCGTACTTGAAATTGCAGCGCTTTTCTGCCTTTTCGATGCCCAACTGATTAATCGATCTCCTAGTAGTTGCAAAGTTCCACTCGTGCTACGCCTTGTATCTTGACAACCTGCGTGATCCGCATCTGCATATGCCATTAGTGCAATAGAAGAGTCCTTCGAATACCAAAGTCCCCGATTAATGGTTCCTTTAAGATATCGAAAGATCCTTTTAACAGTAGCTAAGTGTAACTCAGTAGGCCTAGTTTGATACCTGGCACACATACATATAGCAAACTGAAGATCAGGTCGACTGGCGGTGATATACAGAAGAGTACCGATCATTCCACGATAAAGTGTCGGATCAACGGCAACTCCATGTGGATCTGCATCAAGCTTAGTTCGTTCCACCATTGGAGTATCCACGGGGTCGCAAGATTCCATCTTATACTTCTTAAGCGATTCAAGGGCATACTTGGATTGATTGATAAAGATGCCTCTGGGACTCTGAGATATCTGAAGACCTAAGAAGAATGATACCTTGCCCATCATTGACATCTTAAACTTGGAAGACATGAGTGTCCCAAACTCATCCGATAAGGTTTGGGTCAAGGCTGCAAATATAATATCATCAACATATATTTGTACCATAATCATATCTTTACCTCGTTTCTGAATGAACAGCGTGGGATCCACCTTGCCTTTAGCGAAGCCTTGCGTAATGAGGAATTGTGACAAGAGATCATACCATGCGCGTGGAGCTTGCTTCAACCCATAGAGAGCCTTCTTAAGCTTGTACACATGATTAGGATAATTAGGGTTCACAAAACCATCCGGCTGTTGAACATAGACCTCTTCCTTGAGTTCACCATTAAGAAATGCCGTCTTCACATCCATCTGATAGACGATCATATTCATGTGAGCTGCATAAGCGAGGAATAGTCTAATAGCTTCCAAACGGGCAACAGGTGCAAAGGATTCCATAAAGTCGATGCCCAATAATTGCTTGTATCCACGAGCTACTAGACGAGCTTTGTTCTTCAATATTCCGCCTAACTCATCGAGTTTCACCTTGTAAACCCATTTCAAAGTGAGTAACTGCACTTGATCCGGGCATGGGACAAGTTCCCAAACATCAAGACGTATGAATTCGTTAAGTTCTTCTTGCATAGCTTCTATCCAACAGGATTGAGTAAAAGCTTGTTGCCATGTCTTAGGTTCAACTTCAGTGAGAAAAGCATCAAAGTGACAAAACAGTGCACTTTCTTGTAACTGACTTCGTGTGGATACTGGACGATTAGGGTCACCAATAATAGAATCTATAGGATGATCCTTTGTCCACTTGCTGTCATGTTCACGAATCCGTGGATTGGAGTAAACTGTAGAAGGAGCTTCCTCTGAGGTGGACGACCCGGCTTGATTAGGGTCGGGAATTGATACACCAAAGAATGGAAGTTCACGCATTTGAGCGAATTCCAAATCGTGATCATCATCATCCTCTTCATCATCAATAGGCATGACATGGGTAGTTGAGACACGTGTTGGTTGAGAATTACTTGTTGAAGGTATATCTTGACCAATTGTTGGTGCAGATGTATCTGATTGTGCAACGGTTGCTGGAGCGACAATTTCGGTTACCGGAGCTATTACTTCAGGTTCTGGAGCAACAATACTTGGAGGAGTAAAGAATTCATCAAAGAACGGTTGAAACAACGTATCCCATTCCTTTCTAGAAGGTGGTGTAAATGATGATGAAGTAGGGTTGTTTGGGACAAGACCAGAACTAATATTACTGGGTCCCATTTCATGAAGTGCGGGTTCAGAGCTGCTTTGCTCAGAAGCCATTGCTGTCAGCTCATCAAAATCAACATTCATAGTTTCGAGGATCTTGCGAGAGTTACGGTTGTAGATTCGGTATGCCTTCTTTGAGGGTGCGTAACCAATGAAAATACCAATATCAGCCTTTGGTTGAAGTTTTCCCAAATTGTCACCATCATTATTTGGATAGCAAAGAGAACCAAATACATGAAGATATGATAAATCTGGTACTTTTCCATGGAGAAGTTCATAAGGTGTTTTACCATGGCGTTTACGAATTAGTGACCGGTTTTGGGTGTACACTGCTGTAGATACTGCTTCTGCCCATAAAAACAATGGAGCCTTTGCGTAAATTAACATCGTTCGAGCAGCTTCCATAAGTGTGCGATTTCGCCTTTCAACGACACCGTTTTGTTGTGGAGTGCGTGCAACGGATGTTTCATGAGAAATGCCAACTTCTTCATAATAATCACGCAAAATTTGATTCACAAATTCGGTTCCATTATCTGTACGAATGCGTCGGACAGTAGTGTTGAGACGCACTTGAATCATCTTGAGAAATCCGATGATGAATTTAGGTGCCTCATTCTTTGCTTTAAGAAATTTCACCCATGTAAACCGAGAGTAATCATCGACAATGACGAGGATGTACTTTTTGCCACTAAGACTTTCAACACGCATTGGCCCACAAAGATCCATATGCAAAAGATAAAGTTTCTCTTGGTTGGTGTCTTCCGTCTTGGGTTTGTAAGATTTCTTAGTGCTTTTCCCCATTGTACACGCGGAACACAAATGATCCTTGTGAAATGATAGTTTAGGAAGACCACGAACAAGTTCGTTTTTGGCCAAGTGATTAATAGCGTCAAAGTTAAGATGAGATAACCGTCGATGCCATAACCAAGACTTAGTCTTCGATGCTTTGGAGAGAAGACATACGGGAGAAGCGGCCATCATGTCTTGTAGAGACAAAGTATACAAATTATTCCCTCGAGTACCTTTCAATAAATCAACCCCTTCCAAATTACGAATGAAGCAGGTATGCTCTCGAAAAGCAACTTCTAGGTTTGCATCACAAAATTGTCCCACAGAAAATAAGTTGTGACCGAGACCTTCCACATAATACACTCTTGAAATTATAACATTCCCAATATGATATTCACCATAACCCATTATCTTTGCAATATGATCATTTCCAAATCGAACCGTACCAAGAAACTTGCTGACGAAATTTCTGAGCTGAGAGCGATCTCCGGTCATATGCTTGGAGCAACCAGAGTCCAAATACCAGAGAACAATTTGGACCACCTGTTTTCAATCACAACAGTAGACAATGCATTGGAAACTATTGGTTCCGGAGTGTTAGCAGATACAGATATGTTATTATCAGAATTGCTAACATTTTTGTTATCCTTAGATTTCCTGCATTTTCTAATGTGAGTTTTAGCATTTACAGGTTTTACTGTTCCAATTTGCTAAGGTTTTGGAGTATTAGCGGGCACTACAGTGGGAGTAGACCTATTTAAAGGGCACTTGGTTCCTACCGTAGTGTCGGTGTTCCTAGTTAAAGGACACGCTTGTGTTTTGGTAGCCTTGGTACTCCTAGTTAAAGGGCACGCTTTCTTCGCTTTAGTGGGAGTGATCCTAGTCAAAGGGCACATATTTCCTACTATAGGGAAAGTCCTACCAGTGGGGCGCCACATCCAACCAACTTGGGTTAACACTTTCCAAGTCGGTTTCCATTCTAATCCATTTTTCCGGGCATGCATCTCATTCACATGGTCAATAAGGCAAGAATCATGACGACTAGAAAACATACATTCATTGCAATTCCAACATTTTAAATTAGAATTCACAGTAGGCTTAGAACGCTGCACAACCGCAGAGCCTTTAGGTTTAGCTACATGATTCTTTTTATTCAAAACAGAAATAACATTCCTAGGATGGGCTTCTACTTTCTTCTTCACTTGACTACTAGATGGGGGCAAGATCCTATCATTCTTCTTGTTTCGCTTAAGCTTAGATCTTTGAGCCTTAGTAGTGGTGCTTACTCCTGTAGAAGGCAACACGGGAATATTAGAAGCTGGTTTTGATTCCGCCTTATCTTTAGTGACCAAAGTTTGAGATGGTTTAGTCTTAGGGCCCTTGTTAAGTGGTGTGACGGCTATAAGGTTCCTTTTGATTGCACTAGAGGACGATGCTGAGATAGTGGCTGCGTTATCCACAACATTCTTACCTTTTAGAGTTCGAAGTGTTTCCTTTAACTCAGCCAAGACCAGATTCTTATCACAAATTTGTTCCCTCAAATCAGATATTTCCACCGACTTTCGATTCAATTGTTCAATCAATGATTGATTCTGTGCAGTGGTATCAACACATGCGGGCTTTACTGAATCGAAGAGTCGTGTATTTTTCTGTTTTAAGTTATCAACTTTGGACAAAATCTTGGAAACTCGATTATCTAGATCAAGTTTAAAATTCTCAGCGGCCTCAAGTACGTTCACACAGTTAAGCTCCTTAGATTTCTCTATGTCTATCGGCAAAGAGTTAGCAACTTTGTCACTTGGCTGACGCTGTTTTGATTGTAAATTCATTCGAAAATTCTTTTCAAAGTTTGCATCATCGATATTAACACCTTCGAATGACGTTTCAAAGATTTCTTGAATAAATTGTTGCTTGCATTCAAGCGAAATACAATGCGTTTGAATCTCATCAAAACGTTTTGAAAGCGAAGAATATGAATCTTGAAGCTTTAAAAATTCAGCGTCAGATTCGTGACAAGTACTATCTACCACATTATCCACAGATTCAGTATTATGCACAATAGAATCATTATCAACACTTGTATTCACACAGACAGAAACTATATCATGAGACATCACTTGATTCAGAAGCAAATCATTATAGCGTGAAACCCGTTCTATTTCAAGTAAACTGTTTTCATAAGCATCTTCCATTTCATTGAAAACACGTCTAACTTCTTCTATTTCCAAAAACAAATCTTGATCAATATTACGAAGACAAGCTTTAACATTCTTTACAAACGGAACAATTTCATCTCGAAACGCAGCTCTAGTGTGCTCAAAGTTCCATTCACCTTCCGTTATGGCCGTGGCCGTCGTACGTTCCAAAATGACCTTGTCAAAATCGGCTAAGTGTTGGTGAACCGTATTTAAGTTAACGGACGCCTTACTTACCGGTGGAATTAACTTCGTTAAATCCTTTTTGACGAGTGTAGGAGACGTACTAGGAAGGTTTTCATTTGACAAACTTTGGGGCACAAGAACTGTTAATTCTGCTAATTCCTTTTGTAAGCGAATGCGTGTCTTTTTCGAAAATTGATCTTTGTTATGTTGATCATAATCAATTGTATGGAATTTTGAAAGCATTTTAGAATGAGTTTCATCCCCAAGTGATTGTGTCTCCTCAGTACTACGAACAAAAGGTGCTTCTTTCGATTTTCCAATTATGGTCATGTCATAAAGGCCGGGAATATATTCCTGAGCTTGTTTTGCATAACCGGGATTAGGTGGTAAATCTTGAAGACGCTTAAGTTCGAATTCTTTAAATGATTTAGTTAAAAGATGAACCTTTTCTGTGGAAGCGTATTGTTTTAAAAGCTGTTGTTCTTTGAATTTAAGAAGTTTGGTAGCATTAATTTCCGATTCAACCTTTTTAGACTCGAGAGTTTCGAAATCCATTTTAAGTTTCTGAAAATCATTGACAACCGACTCTTTTTCTTTTAATTCATTGGAAAGATTAGCTTTTAATGATTCTATTTCTTTCAAGTGTTCAATCTTTTCAAAACGAAATTGGTCAAATTCAGAACATGTTATTTTCTCTTCTTGAGGGACCATTTCAAAAGTTTTGATCTTTTCTTTATGCAACGCAAGCTCAGCAGTTAGGGTGGAGTTCGTATCTATGGATTACCTGAGGGCCATATGCATTTGTTCAATAATATGTTTAGGCACCATGACCAAATCATGTTGAGCATAAGATTCCATACCCGTCGTAGCATTTGGTTGAGGTTCACTCAAATGTGTAGGTTTGGGTACCACATCATTTGAATTACTAGTTCCCGACTGCTGTTCGAGGTTGTCATTTTCATGCCCAACTTGATGTTGGTTATCATTAATATTATTAGATGTGGTTGGTACCTCACTGATGACATCAGAACCGTAGTGACAGAGATTAGCAACGAGAGCAGCTTGGGCAGAGTGAATGTCATCACAATCCGAATCATATGCATCAAGATCATCCGCTTGATAAGCTGCATTAGAAGTGGAAACAACTGCAATGCCTTCAGTATCTGCTGCCCCTGGGTCTGCAAGGAATGCTAACTCCTCTGAATCCAAAATCTTCCCCTTAGACTGAGCATCAACCAAATACATCTTCTCACGAAACCATGCATCATCCCTCCTCCTTTTCGGCTGAGTGCATTCCCTAGCCATATGACCTTGTCCTCGGCAATTGTAGCAAGTCACAACCTTTTTAGGACCACTAGGACTTCCATTTCCATTAGCTTGAGAATTCACAGCTTGATTGTTCCCAGTCCTTGTAGGAGGTCCATATGAATTTTGCCTTCCCTGAATAGGTTGCACCATCACTTGACCATCTTGAACAGTGGCTTGTTGTCGAGGATTTGATGAGGTGCGGAGCTGATTGTTTGTTGGTGGAAATCCTCTAGTTGCAACAAGTTTTGACAAGTAGGCTGTGAGATGGTTTAGAACATCAGCTGGCGTATCATTTGGTGTAAAGACCGGTGCTTCGATTGGTGGAAGTTCATTAGAGTAGAAAGCTTGTGCTGGTTGTGCTTCAATTGGAAAATATCCTTGCTGAGGAGTATAGCCCAATGGAGAGGTGTTGGCTTGTGATGGTGATGTCTGATATGGTGGTTGCTGTGGAAAAGATTGTTGATGAACACCTTGTTGAAATGCTTGTTGTGGCATCACTAGTGGTGGATAAGATGGTTGCTGTAGTTGCTGATAGTTGTGTGGTGGTGTCTGCTGCAAGTATGATGGTTGCTGATAAGTATAAGCCATGTTTTGTTGAGAAGCATACATTGCAAGTGGATCATGAACTTGAGGTGTAGACAACCGAGCCTCGATCACATGGCATTCGTGTTGTTGAAGAAAGGCTTGAAGTTGATCCACATTGGTGTTATGCAAGTCCTTAGCCAATTTAACATCCGTCACGTATTTTTTCCATTCTGAAGGAAGAGTGTTCAAATACTTGGTGTTCAATTGAAAGGTAGGAATTGTCATGCCATAGATATTGAGCTCATTCAACAATAGGGTAAATCTCAGATAGTAATCATTGAGAGTCTCCCCTGGCACATAGGCAAACTTATCAAAAGTATCATAAAGCTTACACTCTCGTTCTTGTTTAGTTAACGAGGTGCCTTGCATTAGAACCCGAATTCTATCCCATAACTCTTTGGCAACTTTGTGTTTGCTGACGAGTTTGTAGACATCTGGAGGAAGGGCTTGGAGAATGATGTTTGTAGCATACTTATCACATTTATCTTGAATCTTCATATCTCCAGTCAACTCACCCGTTGTGCGAGGACGAGTAGTCGTACCTTCCGTCACTGTACCATAATCTAATGGTCCATTGAGCACCGATGCCCAAATGAGATGTCCATTCTCCTTGTTCAACATATAAAGTTCCATTCGGGAAGCCCATTCCTCATACATAGTCTTCACCAACATTGGTGGACGATTATCCGTACCCGAGAGGATGGACTTATCCGTAAGAGATGTGTACTCCATTTTAATAAGTTAAGATTTACAAACTTTGATCGATCAATGAAAGAAAGTAAATGTGTTTGTTGTTGTGAGTTGAAGTGGAGAAACAATGTTAAAATCCCCTAAAATATGTTCTCAATAGTGATCGGAATAGTGATCGGAATATCAGTCGGAATCTCCCAAATCGGAATACCTTGATCGGAATGTACCTAATCTGAATACCAATCGGAATGAGTGATCGGAAAACCCAATCTGAATACCAATCGGAATGTACCAAATCTGAATACCAACCAATCGGAATGCCGATCTGAATGCCAATCGGAATGCCCAATCTGAATACCAACCAATCGGAATGCCGATCTGAATGCCAATCGGAATGCCCAATCTGAATATCAACCAATCGGAATGCCGATCTGAATGCCAATCGGAATGCCCAATCTGAATACCAACCAATCGGAATGCCGATCTGAATAAGTACACCCTTTTCCGATTTGACCAGATCGGAATATTTTCCACTTTTCTCGGACAAAACTCAACCAATTCGTGATTTTAAGCCAAAAAATGATCAAAACACCCAAAAATTTTGTGTTTTTAGCCAAAGTAACTATACCAAATCCCTACCACAACTATGTAGAAGATTTGTATCAAGAAAAAACCATCAAAAACACAAAAAAAATTTTGGACGTGTGAAAATGGATCAAAAATGGCGTATGAATCAAGAACACAAACACATGAACAATACAATCATCCCATGGCTCTTGATACCATTTGTAGGATTGTAAATCTTGCTTATGTATCTAGAGAGAGAAAGAGATAGAGAGATGGTGGATTTCACACAAAGCTAGAGAGAGAAAGTAATGTTTTCTATGTGAAAAATAATGAAAAACCACACCCCTCTCCATAAAAGGAGAGGGTTTATATACCCAAGCCTTGTGATGGGCTTGGGCTTACATTGTTGGGCCGGCCTACACATGTTGTAGGCTAGGCTTGGCTTTGTTTGTTTAATAAAGAGTGTTAACTAAACTACGAGCTATTACATGAAGTATCGTTGGAGTGACCGATCCTTCTTAATACGTAAAACGTATTTCCAACATATAACGATTTTCATTAAACTCTATGAATTCACTCGGCATTCGCTGATATGATTTTTGCATGTTTTCTATCTCAGGTGCTTGAAGGTAATCCGGATGGAGATCGAATCTGATGGCCCACACTTAATATTAAAAATGTTCATTTGATCTGTGTTTTGTAAACTTAATGACCTGTATAATTTGGGACCTGTTGTACACTTTTAAACCTTTTTATCGAATGAATGTTTGTTAAACCTTGTACAACCATTTTTATGTGTTGTCTATGATTGGAGTTATTGTGCTATCCCGTAACACTCTGAAAGACCCTTCCGCTGTACCATACGAAAAATGAGAGTGTTACAAGGACCGATTGCGCCGATGCAAATCAACGCTCCTGAGTTTTTGTTGAAGCACCACATGATTCAGCAAGTACAAACAAACCCATTCCGTGGATTGCCTGATGATGATGCCAACAAACACCTCGACAAGTTCATTACAATCACCCAAAGCATGAAGTTGCCTGGGGCCACAATGGATGTTCTTCGCCTACAACTCTTTCCACATACTTTATCGCATCATGCCGAGAAATGGTTTGATCGTCTCCCGAAGAATTCTATTCACACTTGGGATGATATGACTCAACGCTTTTTATCGCGCTACTTTCCACCATCCATGGTCACGAGCCTTCGCAATCAGATCAGCGGTTTCATGCAAGACCCTGATGAATCTCTTTTTGACGCTCGGGAGAGATATGATGTCTTGATCGATAGATGTCCAAACCACAACATGCTCCCTGTGACCCTAATTGATACTTTCTACAACAGATTGACTTTTCGTGATCGTGATACGATTAATGCAGCCGCCGGTGGCACATTCATGAAAAGGAGACCCGAGGAGTGTAGAGAGTTAATTGAGAACATGACTACTCACCACAAAAACTGGGATTCCTCTGCTTCTTCAAGGAACAACCCGAGAGTCAATGTTTCTTCTACCTCAGCAAACCCTGAGATGACCGAACTCACCCGCATGATGGCCGAAATGAGCAAAAGTATTACGCTTCTCGCTTCAAACCAACAACAACAACAAGTTAAAGCGGTTGCTAATCCTTGTGAAACATGTGGTGGTCCTCACTCATACACCGATTGTCCTTCGACACAAGGAAATCCGGAAAATGTGTATGCAGCTTATGGTAATTATTCACCAAAAAATTACCAAGCTAGACAACAAGGGGATAGAAATCTGCTGAGCTACCGATCCAACAATTACCTTTCACCCGGTTTTTCTCCTCAAAACCAAAACCCCGCCAACAACTACAATAGAAGCAACCAAATCCCACCAAGAGCTTCTAACCCTTATCAACCACCCACCCAACAACACCCACCCAGTAATCTCGATGTTGACGCCATCATGAGAACTCAAGGTGAGCAAATCAAGAATCTACAGAGCCAAATAATCAATTTGAAAGGAGATATTTTGAAGCAAGGAAATGACATTAGAACCGAGGTTCGTGATAATATTCAATCCTCCTTCAGCACTCAAACAACTGAATTAAAGAATCTGTTGGCTAGTTTCTTTCCCGAAGCTCAACCTTCTTCTTCGAGTTCTCTACCTTCAAACACCGTTCCTAATCCGCGAGCCAATGTGAGTGCTATTACTACTCGTAGTGGAGTCACCATCGTAGGACCACCAATCCTACCCCCATCATCTACACCTCCTCCACCACCATGTGTCCCTACTCCTCCTACACCTAGTATTAGTACACCATTACCGTCTCCGCCTCGTAATGACGATGTATCTCGGAAGGACCCTTCAACATCACAACCTTCACCAACTACACCTTCACCGTCTCCCTATCAACCCAGAATCCCATACCCTTCTCGCATAGGCAAGACCAACGAGCTAACCAAGAATGACTGTCAAGTATCGAAATATGCGGATATGCTATCTAAAATGACCATCAACATTAGCCTTGTTGAAGCACTTTGCCACATGCCGAAATTTGTCAAAGCATTCAAGGAATTGCTTAGCAAGAAGGAGAAGCTGATTGAACTCGCCAACACACGCTTAAATGAAAACTGCTCAGCAGTTATTCTTAAAGAATTACCGGAAAAGCTTGGAGATCCCGGTCGTTTTGTGTTGCCTTGCGTGTTCAACAAAACTGAAGAATTTACTGCCCTTGCTGATCTCGGGGCTAGTATTAATCTTATGCCTTTGAGTGTTTGGAAAACACTATCATTACCCGACCTGATTCCAACAAAGATGACTCTCGAACTTGCAAATCGCACTCTCGCTTACCCCGTTGGTATAGCCGAAGACGTGTTTATCAAAGTTGGCACATTTACTTTCCCGGTCGATTTTGTCGTAGTCGATTATGAAATGGACCCTTGTATTCCTTTAATACTTGGTCGGCCATTTTTGAGAACCGGACGAGCTTTAGTAGATGTGGCCGAAGGTGAGTTAATCTTGCGAGTCGGGGATGATTCAAAAGTTTTTAAAATGGGGAAGCTTACAGGCAAATCCTTTGGAGGCCGAGAATCAGTGAATATGATAAATGTGTTCGATGACTTTACCGTCTATGACAATCCTCTATTCGAGTCTTCCACTGATAATCCACTCTTTGAAGATAATGTGGATGATTCTCACTCTACTTTGGACGCTTCTCTCATTTATGATTCTCCACCGGTCTTTGATGCTTATGATGATGATGATTCTAGCTCAGACTCGGATGATTTTGATTGTACTTCTGAGTATCCCGAGCTGCCTACTTTCGATGATTTTGATGATGCTGATACTCTCTCGAGCAATTCTTCACATGATGAAGATCCTCCACCATCACTCGATCCTACTTTGGACGACTATTCATTTGAGGAAGATTTTTCTAAATTTCTTAACACTTACTTCCCTCATGAGAGTGATGCTCCTCCTTATGACTTTGAATATTATCGTCTTGATCCTACTTTGGATTTGAAGCACATTCTGTCAAAGGAGAAGAAACAAGTCGACACCGAAATCCGTTGCACATATGATTTGACACCTCTTTGTCCTCCTTCTGAGGATGAGGTTGTGCTTCTTTGCGGATCTTCTTCACACTCGGCTGAGCCTGAGTGCTATTTTCCCTTAAAGGAAAAGGTGTTCGACCCCGGTATTGAAGTCTTTAAGCCATCTCAGTATCCACCTGATGAAATAAAAGGAAAAATCTTTGGAAATCTTGAAGACATGCTTGCACCACTTCACCCTTGCTCCCACCGTGCTCCATCACTGCTTAAGGGAACCTTGCCTACTCTTCTTTGGCTTGCCTTGTTCGCCTTAAGCTTGTGTTATTTGCTCGATGAAAACTATGTCTTTGATCCTGATGGATATGTTTCATGCTTCTTCCGTTGATGATCAAGGTCGAGTCAGGCTCACGACTCGGTTAACAAAAATCAAGCGCTTCTTGGGAGGCAACCCATGCATCTATCTTTTCGCTTTCTTTACCATAATTGTAGGGGGGACCCTTTGGTTTGCTATTTCCTCCCCTCACTTCTTAATCAGGGATTCGAGCTTCAATGATCCACTCTTGATGATTCTTGACAACCCGTTATTCCGTGTTCTACTTCATCCCGGTTCTATCCTAAACTCTTTTCGATTCACTATTCTATATTTTCTCAATATTAAAATAGGAATCTCTTTAGTTGTCTTTTCCTTAGCGAGATTTAAACAAAGTGCACAATGTCCTAAGTGTAGGGGAGTTTACTCCCATATGCTTAAACATTGAGGACAATGTTTATCTTAAGTGTAGGGGGACTTCTATTGAAGTTAAGTGGTATTTTCCTTGTATTTGTCCTCATTTTAACCAGAAAATCAATCTTTCGACATTTTTCAAAATTTTTGATCTATTTTGGCCTATTAGTTTTTCCCTTTGTATAGTTATTTTCTGTCCTTATTAGAATAAATGTTTAATAAGTGGTTTTAATTTTCAAACGTTGTGAATTTTTTGACTCAATCCGAGTTTACTTATTTTAAGTTTGCTCTAGCTAGTACCCTTAACGTGTTTAAGTCGAGTTTTGCTAGGCTTTTATATAGGGAGCTATAAAACGCGAAAGTCTTAACTCTCACGGGTTAAGAACAAGAACTTTTCGCAAGTTCCTATAATTTATCCTAGAGAGTCGTTTATCAAGGGAACTTTAAAATGCGATTTCTAAACTTGAAAAAGTCTAAGAATTTGCAAGATCCTATAGGCGACTCGAAAACCCAAAATTTTGATTTAATAGGCTAAGTATCCACGAGTCTCATTACTTGAGATTTTAAACTGTGGAGAACGAGAGATGATAGAGCCAATTATAAGTCCGGTATTCTTTCGTGAATTTATGTGAGTTAATTATAAGCCTATTCTCCCATCGCTTGCTAATAAATTTATCTGCTAATAAATAAGGTTGTACGATTTGAAAAGTTACTTAGCTTCTAGCCCAAGATCGTTTAAAAGTTGCTCGGTATGGATTAGAGTTCATAGCCAAGGCATAACTTATTGAAGCGGGATGCGAAGATTGGCGAGTCCGAAAAGGCCCTAACAAGGCATGAGGGCTATATTTTGTTGCTAAAGATCCAAAGTGATGTGAAGAATCATTTATCGAAAATCAATATGAAGGATCGAGACACACGACGAAAAGCAAATACTCCCCAAAAGTCATGGAGAAGTATATCCGAAAAGACCCTAACAAGGTATGAGGATAAATAGATCCAAGTCATGAAAGGAGGCGGATCGTTGTATATCAAAATCCAAAATAAAGATTGGAGAAAAATGAAGAAGTCGTGGTCCAAGTATGAATCTCTCAAAACTTTAAGTGAAGAAATTCCTATTATGAAGAGAAGACCATAATTTCATGAACGTCTCTCAAGGTGTGAAGTATGAAGTCGCTGCCAAATATCGGTCCGAGAAAGGTCTCAAATCGCGAAGCGAGTTATGCCAAGATATGAACTTTATGAGGTCCCGAGAAGCAGTTTTAAAAGATTTTGTCCTTTAGCTAACTATTGATTAAATCGTTCACTTTATTTTCGGCCTAAATAACTATCGAAATAAGTCAAACAATGCATCCTCGTGATCATTCAAGACAACAATAAAATATAAGAGATACACCTAGGAATAAGGGAGTCTAAGTGAATAATTGGCCCACATGAGTTCGTGTTAGTTTACTAACTTATAATAACAATGATCTCGTTTTTAAGCTTGGTTTGGAGAAAGTGAAAACTTGAGGATGATGATTATTCATAACAATTCCAAAACCCAAGGTATGCTTTTGATTTCTTTACTTTGAATGTTTATAGTTTTTATTTCTTTAATAAAGGCCAACGTGGATTGATTATGATGAAAAATGTAATCTTGCTTTGAACTAATGCATTGCATGAGGACATTGCAATGGTCAAGTGTAGGGGATTTGATAGGTGTGTAAACACCCATCTTTTCTACCACTTAATTACAATAATAACCGGACCAAAACGTGTATTTTATGTCTTTTATGTCAGAATTATGCGTGGTTTGTGTTTTTGTTGTGATTTAGGACGAAAATGTGAAAAGTGGAGAAAACACGAACATTCACGGGCATTTACGGACTTTTATTGAAGAAAAAGATGAAATACGGAGTCAAGAAGTCAAGAGTGCAAAAAGAACGGATGTCCAAGACCAATTCTGAAGATTTATCGAAGAAAAAGTCAAAAGACGGAAGTTTATCAAAAGCCGAAGAATTCAAGTCTATTTTATTGAAGAATTTAAAGACGAGTTCAAAAGAAATCCCAAGCCACAAGTCATTAGAGTCCAAGTTTAAAGAAGATTAGAAAGAAAAAGGACTAATGGTGCAATTAATGAAGATTATATGCTTAAGGGCCTAGTGACGCAATTATGAAGAAATGAAGGAGGGGAGGAAGCTTCCTAATCCTCCCCTATATATAGATTAGGATGATTTACATTTCATTCTGGTTGGCTAATAGTGACAATTAGTTCTTCCACTTTTAATTACCTTGTCATTTAAATACTTGTCCATTTAATTACCTTGTCTTGCACCTTAATTATCATTTAATTTCAAGTAAGTTTTTCTTTTAATTGTTGTTAATCTTTATCTTTATCTTGTTAATCTCATTCTACCTTTCTTTAATATTTGTGTTGATTTGTTTATGTTCATGTTCTTAATTTTTGTTGCTTTATTTAAGTGGGTTTTGATTATCTTGATCTTTATTGTTAGTTTGATTGTTTTGTATTGATTGTTTATGCTTAATAGTTGTTTATTTGCTTGTTTGATTTAATCTTGTGGTTGATTTGATTTAGATTTATTTAGATCCGTGTCTTTTTATCTTTCCTTGTTCTTCGGATATCTTGTTACTGTTCTTTCCCAGAAAACGAGCCCAGTTATTCCGAATCAAGATTTTGAGCTTTGTCCTTTATACGGAATATTCAATATTCCGAATAGAGGCAACTATTCCGCATAAGGGTTTAGCAGAGAGGACTATTCGGAATATCCATTATTCCGAATAGGGAAGGTTTTCCGAATAGGAAATTATTCCGAGTAAGGCTATATATTCCGAACAGAATCTTATTCCGAATAGAGCTGACTTTCCGAATAGACCTGGATATTCCGAATAGGAAGTTTATTCCGGATAGAGTACTTATTCCGAATAGGGTGACAATATTCTGAATAGGGAACATTCCGAGTAGGCTAATCTTTCCGAATAGGGATAGTATTCCGAATAGACCAACAATCCGAATAGGGGATTTATTTCGGATAGGTGACATATTCCGAATAGGCCTAATATTCTGAATAGGGGATTTATTCCGGATAAGCTTATTTTCAGTTTTTTAAGTTTCTGCCCTTTTATTTAAGCCTTATTTTTCCCGCCTTTTTCCTTACTCGCACTTTAAGTTTATTTGCCTTAGATTTATTTTAGCCTTGCCTTAGTCTAAGCTTTAGTTTTAGTTGCGTTTTAAGTTTGCCATTAGTTAGATTTAAGTTTGCGTTATTTACTTTTAGTGCCCCTTTAATTTCTGTCAAGCTTTTAATTACTTGCACCATTTACCTTATTAGATTTAGATTTACTTTAATTTCACATTTACTTTATTTGTTCTGCACATTTATTTTAAACACTACAACGACACATCTTTGTTTACCACCAAAGAACAGCTGAGTCGCACATTAAACACAAGTTTTTCAATTCGAAGAGAACACTAGAACGATAAATTTTTAACTAGTAAAATCGAGTTATCAAACCCTAATGTATGATAATCCCGAATGTGCCCTTGGATTTTTTGAATTTTCTTTGGTCAAAAGTAGAACCCGTGATCTCTGTTTTGATAACATGTGATATGAGCTGTCCTCAATTGATCATAGCCGTTGATTCTTGTTTTGGAGAGCACGAAATCGTCATGAACCATAGATTATCTGGCTAGGTTTGTATTCTACCCGTTTTTGGAGCAGGGGAGCTCGTGGGTGGTACCCTTGGTGATGTGGACAAGGGGGTAAGGATTGGGTTTTGGTTATGACGTGGTTAATCACCAATCTGGAAACGATTGGGGTTTAATTTCGTGGATTAAGAAAGTTATTGATTTAGGGTTCTAAGTATGAATTGGGGTGTTTGATCTTAATGAGGGAAAAAGAAGGTGTTTAGAGGGAATTAGGGAATTAATTAATATATTTTGAATATATATTAACCAATCAGATATTGGGTGACGTGGGGTGTGGATTTGGGTTGGGATGGGTAGGTTAGTGGGTATGGGTTGGGTATATGGGTGGATTATATGGGTTTGGGTTTTGTAAGTTGACACTTTTGGCCCCCAATCTTCAACAGCTTTTCTATTTCCCTTCCAAAGTTAATACACAGCTTATATTAGGGTTTCCTTTGCAAACAAGTTCACCCTATTTACAAAACTAATCCTTCTAACTTTATAAAAGATGGTTTAGGGACTAGTTATGCAATATTGACCAATTTAAAAGGGCTTGTTTTGTCAATTCTTCAAACAATAAGGACCTTTCATGCATAATCATGAATCTTCAAGGACCAATTATGACAAATCTTCAAACTTTGAGGACCAAACTTGTATAATCTTTAAACTTGAGGGACTTTCCTTGAAAAATCAACGTTCAGGTCCGGTTCATTGTGCGACTTCGTTTCCCATGTTCGTTTTTCTATGTTTCTTGTGATCTTTTTGTCCTTTTCACGATATCCATATCTAAAACATACAACAAACGAATACAAGTAAATTTTCCGGTATTTTATGATATATTTAAGCGTTTTAAGCCCGATTTGGACGATGAGACCATGTATAATTGCGGTCTCATCACTCCACCTTCTCATCCACCACACCCTCTTCATTCTTATCCTCTTCACACTCGTCAAATTGGCTGCTGACATTTCGACAAGAGGAAGTTTCAACAGCCTTCCTCCTGGAGCTTGAGTTAGCGGTTGTTTCGAGCACCTCATTCTTTGATTCCTCAACCCCACTAGCAACTTTCTTGGCTCCTCTGTGAGTGGTAGTTCTAGTGGTAGTGGGAGGTATATTCTCAGTTTGGGTTGTATTCCTCTATTGAGTAGATGTTCTACATCGGGTTTGAGGAGCCTTAGGCGAGAAAACCTCAATAGTAGCAAATTAAAATAATAGAAGTTAGATGTGTGTTTATATTTGGATGCTACATTATTGGTTAATCCATGACATTTTTTCTTGAACTTAACAGCTTATAGAAAAACCTTTGCTATTGTAATAAACATGATAACACTAGTACAATTATGAGTGTCTTTATGAAACAGAGTGCCCACACGTTTTCCATTAAAACCTTAATGATGTTATTTGCAGCAATTCACTAAGATAATGGTAAATGGTTTAGTATAATCTAAACATAAACAAATGATAATAAGTATTGTCGATCTAGAATATAATACCTTGCAATAACAACAGAGGTACCAGAATAAGCTACTTTGGCTGCAGCTTTGGCTTTCGCATCCATACAACCTCCTTCTTCTAAATGGAAAGGGACGTGTGAGTTCAATGCGTCGAGCTGCAACAATAAGCTCATTGGGTCTAGATCATTTCACATTGTTGCTAGGGCCTCAAATTGAGAATGGGTATAGAGTCATCGCTAGATGATTTTGGACACGGGACACATACCGCAAGCACTACAGCTGGAGTGTTTGTGAAGGATGCACAAGCATTTGGTGCTGCTGATGTAGGTACAATAGTCGGGATGGCACCTTATGCTCATTTGGAAATTTACAAAAGTATCAAATTCTAACTTTAAAGTTATAATTATAGAGAAAACTTATGTTATTTGTCTCTAATTCTAAATAAAAACTAATATCTATGCTAGAGACTATGTTACTTTATAACATTAGGAAATGAAAAAAAATCATCGGATCAATGAGACATGATAAACCTAACTTTCCAAAAAATGATAATCCTAATAGGTTGATTTATTCCAAGATTCCAGTAGTAATATAAAGTTAAATGAGCCTTGACATGCCATATGGTTAAGCTCGTTTGGTAGCTATTTACTATTTACCTCATTTCAAACTGTTTTATAGCAGGCATGATTCAGCTTAATTAAATGATCAAGAATTTATAGATTTTAAGTTAAACGAGCAGCATTCACAGCGAAGTAATAAGCTGCAGAGTGACAATAGAAGCTCGAATTGTGTGAATAATCCTATCAACGATATGTGTCTTCTCAGCTTCAAAATACCTCCACTGAACTAACATTTTGTACACAATACATGTGTGAATAATCGTGAAAGTGTTTATGGTGGTTGTTAGTGTTTATGGTGGTTGTTGGGGAATTTGAAAATATAAGAGGGTAAAATAAAAATATTGCGCATATTTAGAAAAACAAAAGGTAGTAGTTTTTGCATGTTTCAATAAAAAAGTACACTGTATAGTTGAGCATTTGATTGTTGAGTATCGTCGGTTAATCACTTGCTGTTGAACACTTGTCACAATATGAGTGATGATGACTATTTATGCCAAAATCTTAAGTCATAACCATATAGTGGATCATAGGTGCATAACTTGACCATTTTGGTCTTTTTCCCTTTCATAAACATTGTCATTATTGTCTCACAAATTTTTATCAATTTTTATTTCGTATTTTTTTCAATTTAGCATTTTTAACTTGTTAAACCTTTTTTATTTTGCATCTTTTGTTTTCAAATATTTATCGCAAAATTAAAATTATAAAAGTACAAAAATCAAAAAACGAAAAAGTGTAAAATAATAAAAATGGAGTTTTGGATATTCTTAAAAAATTTACCTTTCATATTGTTAGAAATCCCGTTAGTGGATGTGATGATAGTCCTGAATATCTTGCTTGAATCGTGTTGAGTTTATTTTCCGTATAAAAGATTTCAACCTTATATGTGTCTGTGTCTGAGTTACATGAAATTCCTATCGAGATAATTAAAGATGAACACATTAATTACCATTCCACGTTGGTGGACACGTTATCTTCTTCTACATAAGATTTAAGGCTTAGACATGGTCGTAATCGAAATGGACATTCTTCGTCAAGTTTACACAATCTTCAACGATCGTAATCGAAATAGACATGGTCGTTTCTAAGTTTTAATTTTTTTTCAAAGACCCTAGACGGAATCATATATAGGATGACATTATATATTGAGGGCTTTTGAGAACAAAAATTATATATAAAAAGTAGCCGTATATAAGAAAAGTATTTATATACATACATATATTTCTTAACGAGACAAATTTTATGGCTTTTAATTTTCTTTGGGCCATTTGTGGTCACTCATTTTGCAAACCCTCAAAACTGGCATTAAAAATTAAGTTAATAGTTTATATAAGCGTGTACTCTACACCCGGGAACTTGTATTATAAATTAACTCAAAATTCCTTTAGACTCGGATAAATTACAAATGCACGAAAATTATTAATGACGCTAAAATTACGGACACGTATATTACATATTTGTTGGTTGTTAAATTTTGTCGTATGATGATGGTATAAATTTGCCAATGCTTTGACAAGCAGAATCTTTGAATTTAACGTAAGATGCAAAGTTAAATGAACATCAACACCTCTCGTTAATCGATGGCCGCCGAAGCATGGCCCGTGGGCCGAACGGCACGATGCAAAATGTCACGGGTGTGTCAAAAAGTGGCCAACCTCAACGACTTTCATAATGATGCCAAGTTGACTTTTACCAAGACTCATATCATTGGAATCGCTATTTACGATAATAAAGTTAAAATTCATTAAATAAAAACTTATGATACTTGGTTGTAAAGACATTGTTAATTTTTTATTATTAATGATATTGTGACTTTGTGAGGAACGAAAAGTGTGAAGTGACGAAGATGATAAAAAGTACTACTTTTAATTTTTCGAGACCTTTTTTTTTTAATTTTAACAGCATTTGATATTTTTGGTGATGACTCTGTTGAAAATACAAAGTCCGCAACAAGTCAAATCAAATGTAAAAGGTTTAAAGTGGAATAAGAGAAAGTAAAGGAAAAAGGGACTGGAGTTGCAAACAAGGAAAGTCTAAAGGGTCCTAATGAAATTGAGCTTGGTATATAACTTGAGCTTATAGATAGGGTTTCATTATTCGTTCAATTGTTTTGTTATTTTTTACACATGCACATACTTTTCTTGATTCTCAGCCTTGTTCAGTTATCAAGTTATCCATCTTGATAACTTGTTTGTCTTGATCAACTGTTATTTATCTTCATGTGAGTTTAAGAGTATTTTTTTTGGTATACCTAGGTTTTCGACTCGACATTGCGAGCCGACTAATCCCAGGGCGACTATCCTTTTGGATAGCCCGGAGTCGTCGCAGGTGAACCTCCGTGGCCACCCCAAGTGTACACACCTAGTGAGGTTTGAACCATTTACCTCTCATTTGAGAGTCAAGGACCTTACCACTAGGCCACTTGATGGTGGTTAAGTTTAAGAATATTTATGTAGTGAGATAATTGGATCAACCTAGTTGTGACAGTTTTGTGTTTGTATCACAAGCACTCATTTGAGGACTACTTGTATTGTATTTATTCTTTGATTATATTGCACTTGGGGAGGTTGGTTGTGTGCAAATTCATTGTTCTTGATCTTGATTACATGGTATCAGAGACAGGTTCCATGAATCGTGGTTCTTGATATTGATTTTAGATATAGGTTGTTGAGATCAAGATTTGGGGGTTTTTGATTTCTTGGTGTTTTTCTGGTGATTTGATTGGTGATTCTTAACGTTCGTGTTAAGAATTTTTGGTTATTGAAAGATCCGGTGATTTTTTAGTTAGGTTTCTGAAACCCTAATTTTAACTTTTGGGGTATTTTTTGAATTGAGTGATTCTCGGCTCAATTGATTGGTTTCTTGTGTTTCTTGACTTGAACAAGAACACGGGTGATTATTTTCGTTGGGTATAGCAAGGTCTGTAAGTTTCTTTTGTTTTTTTATTGTTGTCTCTCGTGATTGCACTACAAACTCAGTGGGTAGCATCTTTGTAGACACTAGAAGGGGGGGGGGGGGGTTGAATAGTTTCTCTTATTAAGTCCCAATTAAAATTATGTTCGTCATTAAAAATGACTATTACTTGAAAATCTGTTTCATAGTAGTTAAGCCAGTTTCTAATGCTTTAAAATGTTTGCTATATCTAGTTTATGATAGTGCAATGCATGAATGTAAAGATACGTAAGTAAAGAGTAAGGAAATAGAAAACCTAAGAAAGGAAAACAAGATTTATAGTGGTTTGACAACGAAGCTCTCTCTTCTTTCCTACTCCACTGCTCGAGTACACCTTACTAGATAGTTTCGCTATATCCACAAGCTCAATTCTTGGCGGAGAAAACTTTACAACGTTGCTTAAAATGTTTTCTGACACTAAGCTAAATGTCGAGTTCTAATCCTAAACTAGAACCAATCTTCGTCGCCCATCTTTTTTCCGACACAAGGCTAGATGTCGAGTCCTAATCCAAAGCTAGAACCAATCTTAGTCGCCAATATTATTTTCCGACACAAGGCTAGATGTTGAGTCCTAATCCAAAGCTAGAACCAATCTTCACACACATCACTTTCTAGTTAACTTAGAACTCGGAAGACTCAACTCACACTTACATCAATTTTTAATTTAGTGAGAACTTACACACAAGACACACTACATCACAAGACGCATCTAAGTATACACATATACCTTGTATCTACACAAACAAATCCAAGTATACACAAATACCTTGGATCTACACAAGACTAATCCAAGTATACACAAATACCTTGGAATCACACAAGACACAGATAAACAATATGATGAACATGACTAGATCTAAGAAAGGATGATCTTCATCAAGGCTTCATCTTTTATCACATCACAAATGTGTGAGTGATCTTCTCTTTGGACAAGTAAAGAAGGGGATCAAGAGAATAATCATAAGTAAACATACTTATCATATTAAGTGATCATTTACTAATGATTGGAATCATAAAAAGAAGATAAGAAGCAGAAATCTATCCAAAAAGGTTCATTGAAAAATGGAGAAATGATGCACTATTTATAGGAGACAAGTCCAACGGCTAGTCTGGCCGCGGCTCATTAAATGGGCTGGCAGCTCAATATCAAATATTGAGCCGCAGGCACCTATATTGAGCCGCAGGCTCTAGACTCCGCTCCTTTTTTTTCTAGTGGGGAAATGTCATCTGATGAAGTTTATACCTCAAGAGGATATTCTTAAACTATTTAGAATATCCCAAATTCAAATTTCTATTTTCAATTTTAATAAAACATTTTCTTAAAAAAAAGTTTATAAAAAATATTTTGTCACACTTGTATAAATGTGAGTTTTTAGGTTAATCACTTTTAGTGATCACTAAACATGTATTAGATATGTTTGTATAAGACTTAAATGATTATTACCTTAATGATAGTGTTTGTTAAATAATTCATCTTACGGTTATTTTTTACGATAAATGTTTTTACACTTTGTCGTGATCAAAACTAAGAAAGATTGGTTATTACAAATAATGTTTTTAGGCATCAGTTGCATTAACAATCTCCCTTTTTTTGATTACGACAAACTATAAACTCATTTATGTTAAAAAATTATTAACGAGTTTATCACTACCATTTCTCCCCCTTTTATTGAAGCAAAAAGTTAGCACAAGTCTTTAAAGAAGTGAATAATCGACTTTGCTAATAGCTCCCCTTGGTGCTTACTCCTCTTATCTTGGGGCACCAAGTGATCGTGCTATGGTGACAAGCTACATACAAGGGTTAGTAGAAAAAAAAGAAACACCCATGTAAAGGCAATAGTCAATACATACTAAATAACTTGAGAGGGAGAAATAAAAGAAATCATAAATTAGATGTAACACTCCATTTTGGTAAATGGAATATCACGCGTGATTATGGCGTGTCATCGAAGCATACAAGGTAAATGTCTTAAAAACATTAAATGACCATGAATGGAAATACCAGAAACAAAAATCGGTAATCCAAGTATAAGCTCATCACACACAAACATAATTACTCTAAAGAAAAAGGACTAAACAATGTCCAAAGAAATAAGTAGCAAAATGTATGATGAAATGCATATAGTAGAGAAGGCTAGATAGCTTCTAATCCATATGCACATACGCTTAAAGTCTACGAGCGTCCTTGAGTACCTGCCGTTTGGGAACATGAAAGGAAAACGGCTGAGCATAACACCCAGTGAACGGATATACAAGTATAGCATGGAATAACATAAGCATAAGAGACTAATAGCAGCGGAAATGTATAAGTCCTAGATAACCTAGAAACATGTTCATAAAACTGGTTTTATAGTTTGAAAAGACTTATGTTTATATGTAAAATCTGTATTAATTAGCCAATAGCCCATATAGGTCATGAGGTTCCACCGTGCATGAATACTTGGAGGGGAGACCTCATCATGCAATTAGAGGGGTTGCCTCTAATTAAATAGTCTGGGTAGGAGGGATCAACTCCTGGTGAAGGATGCAAGGCAGACACCACATTCACCATGAAAATACTATAAAAAAAATGTAACTAGGATGCACCTATACGCCCCACATGATAATAAATATAGGCCAAACCTGAAAAGGGATGTCACGAGAAATCACTCCGCCGTGGGGAAGTCATAACACTGGTGCCTCCAGTGTTATGGTTATGGTATCTCCATAACTAGGTGACACTGGTCATGCATGTATATGGCTTAGGCAATTATTCTAACATAAGTATCAAACATATAAGACAATACTGGGAAAATAGTTGGCTGCAAACGGGGAATCCTAATAAGGAAAGAAAGTCCATACTGAAGGACGGGAAATCAGTACCTTGTGTCTAGTGAACGAAGAAAGACGAAAGGATGAAAGTCCTACTCTGATCTCACTAATGCTACATAAATAGGGGACATGTATAAGTATTCTGTTTACTGAGTACTTAACTGATTATATCCTGACTTAGCTTGTTTTATATGTTCTTGTCTTGTTTTACCGATTTTAATGTTATACTGTGTTTATCATGTATTTCTGGTATTCTGTTTAAGTATTAACTTGTATTCTTGTATTATTATACTTGTTGTGTAATAACAAGTAACATTCTAAAAATAACAGGTTTCCTAAAATAGAAAGTTTCAAAAATAGAAAGTTTCCAAAAATAGATCAATTTCTAAAAATAGAAAGTTTCCAAAATAGTAAGTTTCCTGAAATAGAAAGTTTCCATATTTAGAAATAAGGATTAATAAGCTAATAATATAAGCTTAAGTTTACTGGTTAAATATCATAAGTCATGTAATTATTTGTATAGTTTATTAATAATATCATGTTAATTAAATAAACTATAGGTTATACGATTTAGTTAAATATAAGCATGATTTAATTAAATTAAGGTATATAAAATATTTAGGTTAAACATGTATTAATAATATATTAATTATAACCTAAGTCATGTTTATTAATTAATTATATTCCATGTTTTAAATAATTAATTAATACTATATTCTAAATTAAATAATAAAATACTTAGGTTAAAACATGTATTATTTACTAAAAAATAATAACCTAAGTCCATGTTAAATTAAATTAATTACTAGCCATGACTTAATTAATTTAATTTCCTTGTTAAAATAATATACTTGTAAAAATGTAAAGTTGTAAAAATTACCCATGAACCGAACCGGTGTTTTTAATTTAGACCGAACGTGAACCGGACCGAATTTCCCATGAATCGGACCGAAACAAACACCCCCTCAGCAGTGGCTAACCGACCTAGCCGGTTTCTACTGCTGGTGCAATTTCACCACCGGCTGCAGCCGGTGGTTTGCCCCTAGTCTGCCTCGGCTAGCCACTGCCCACAACAGTGTTCCCACCAGCAGTTAGCCGGTAGTCCCCCTGCTGCCGTCGTTCCCCCTGCTTGGCCAAAACAGCCACCGGTCTTAGACCGGTGGTGTTCTTGCTACTGCGCCGAGACCAAACAAACCACAAGGCCACCCCGACTTGCGTCGGGGTCCTTGTTCCCTGCTGCCGAGACACCACAGCCCACGCCGAAACCATTGAGTTCTTAGTGTGTGGTGATACAACGACCACCGAGAGCCTAGGGCTCTCGGTTCTTGCGTCAGCCAAACCAAACCCGAACCCCAAACCATTCTTTTTATTACACCATGATTTCTAACATGTTTATTACTTGTTTTAATGTTTCCCATGTTCATGTGTTCTTGATTTAAATAAAAAGAATAAAAGAAAAGGATTAAAGGATTTACCGAATGCGTGAATCAAATGAGAATAATAACACGAACACTAACACTTGATTTCAATCACCAAAATCAAACAAACACCCCTTTTGGTATTGCTATAGCCGGCGACCAAGGAGAGGACAAAGGGAGGCTAGGGTTTTTAATTTTTAGAAAACTCTGTAAAAGTGAATGTGTAAAATCCCTTTTTGTTTATTTAGCTAAAACCAAACTAGGCCTGGGACCTCCCTTGTCTTGTTGTCCGCGGCTATAAGGGTCCCACGAGGGAAACCCGTACGTTTTTCATGTCTAATAATTTACGTGTTCATACGTTAGCGTTTTCGTGTTATGTCAAAATTAATTATTCGTGTTATTATTAGTACTTGTTCGTGAACGATATTTATCGCATAATAATAAATACATACGTAGTTACGTGTTCGTGATTTAACGTTCATGATTTCATGTTCGTGATTATAATTATTATGGTTAATAATTATCGTGTAATATCACGTACTTAATACTTATCGTGCAATAACACGTATGTAATTTCTGTAAATAATATTCGTGACACGTGTTCGTGCTATAAAAGGAAAGGTTTAATTTGTTCGTATGTTTACTAAGTGTACTGTTCATGGTAAAAGCATGCGGGTTTTTACAACTCTTCCCCCCTAAAAAGAATAATTTGTCCCCGAATTATAGATAAAGTAACCTGAAAGAGGAACATACCCGAATTCAAAACTTGAAATGAGGGTAAGAAGCGCGGATAGACTCCTCTGTTTCCCAAGTGGGTTCCCGCTCGGTATGAACCCTCCAAAGGATTTTGACGAATGGAATCGTCTTCTTCGTCATGACTCGTTCTTGTCTATCAAGAACTCGTTCGGGTTCCTCGATGAAGGTAAGATCTTCACGAATCTATTCTAGTGGATACTGAACCTTGTGAAGGGGATGGTAATTGTATCCTCTGAGTAAGGACACATAGAAAACGTCATTAACGTGAGAAAGCTGCAGAGGTAACACTAAACGATAAGATACTTCACCGACTCGCTCGATGATATCAAACGGTCCGATGAATCGAGGACTGAGTTTCCATTTGATTCCAAAACGTCTAACACCAAGTGCCGGTGATACCTTAAGGAAGACGTGATCTCCCACGTTGAAATGTAAGTCCCTACGATGCTTGTGGCATAACTCTTCTGACGTGCACGAGCTTCTTGTAACTTCGCCTTAGCTACAACGACCTTCTCGTTGATCAACTCTATCATCTCCGGTCCTTCAAGTGTTCGCTCACAAACCTAATCCTATCAGATTGGGGCACGACAATTTCTGCCATACAACATCTCAAACGGTGCACACTTAATGCTGGCGTGCCAACTGTTGTTGTATGCAAACTCTATCAAGCAGATATAGTCATCCCAATATCATGTCCACTCTAATTCACATGCTCGAAGCATGTCCTCTAATGTCTGAATGGTTCGCTCTGACTGTCTGTCTGTTTGAGGATGGAAAGCCATGCTGAGCTTAAGTTTTGTACCCCAAGCTTTCTGCAGACTTCTCCAAAAGCGCGAAGTAAACCTAGGATCTCTGTCCGAGATGATACTAGATGGAGCACCATGAAGTCTCATGATCTCCTTCTTGTAAGTGTCAGAGAGTTTGCTACCGGATCATCCTTGCATATCGGTAAGGAGCTAGCTCCTACTCCTCCTTCATCGTCGTTGGTCCTTTTTTTTACATTGTATAGCGAGAAAGCTCACCTCTGCCTTTAGACGAGATCTTATATATGGCCCAGCTTGCTGGCTGACTATTACCTGCTTACTTACTGGCTGACTTGGCAGCTGCCTTGAAAGCCTATTCCGACGGCTCCTTCCTAAATAAGTTATCTAAAAGCCAGTCTTTCTTTTTGTTTTCAACGATCTAGTTAGGTAGCTGCTCTATGTATCGGATCTTTTCTAAGAGGTTAGGTAGGTGGTTGAGCCGAAGCGGAGAAGGAGACTAAGTCATCGGTCGTGCGGGGATTGATTTCCTACTTCCAGCGATGAGCTGACTTAGTAAGTCGATCAACGATAACCCAAATTCCATCATGATTCTCTTGGTCTGCAGAAGACCGGTAACAAAATCCATGGTGATCTTGTCCCACTTCCACTTTGGAATGTCTAACGATTGTAGTAGACCACTAGACCACTAATGCTCGATCTTAACATGCTGGCAGGTAAGGCATTTGGAGACATAAGTAGCAACATCCTGTTTCATACCACTCCAACAAAAGTACTGTTTGATGTCGTGGTACATCTTGGTTGAACCAGGATGAATGGAGAATGGGGAGCTATGAGCTTCAGCCAATAACGCTTCCCTGAGTGTAGGATCATCAGTAACACAAAGTTTGGTTCCCTGCCATAAGATACCGTCGTCATCCAACCGAAACCCCGTCTGCTGCTCTAAGTTCTGAATGATTTCCCAAATTTCACCATCATCCTTCTGAGCTTCCTTGATCCTAGAGATTAATTCAGGTTCACTCTAAGATTATCCCAATAACCGTGCTGTCCAAGTACCATGATCTCAACGTCTAGTCACTCCAAGTCTCTTATAATCTCTTCCTCTATCTTGATGTCATACGTAGGGTAGTTCTCCTCATAAGGCTTAAGTTGACGTGATGCATAAGCAATCACTTTCCCATGTTGCAAGAGAACACAACCACGTCCCTTCCCTGAAGCATCACTATAGATTTGAAATCCAACTGTACCAGATGGGAGAGTAAGAATCGGTGCAGATACCAGCCTCTGCTTTAAGTATTTAAAGCTCTTCTCTTTTTCTTCAGTCCAGACGAATTTCTCCCCTTTCTGCATCAGTTTGGTCAATGGCAGTGCTAAACAGGAAAAGTTCTCTACGAACCTACGGTAGTAACCAGCTAAGCCTAGGAAATTGCGAACCTTAGTCGCTGATGTCGGTCTTGGCCACTTGGTAATAGCCTCAACCTTTGCTGGATCCATGGTTATTCCTTCTGCTGATACAATGTGGCCTAGGAACGCCACCTTGTCTAACCAGAATTCACATTTGGATAATTTAGCATACAACTGCTTCTGGCGAAGTATCTATAATACGGTACGAAGATGGTCTTCGTGTTCCTCCTTTGACTTAGAGAAAATCAGAATATCGTCAATGAAGACAATGACGAACTTGTCCAGAAACTCATAGAAGATACGGTTCATCAAATCCATGAAAATAGCTGGAGCATTGGTAAGGCCAAATGGCATGACTACAAATTGGTAGTGCCCATAACGTGTACGGAAAGCAGTCTTGGCGATGTCCTGCTCTTAACCCATAACTGATGATAGCCCGACCTCAGATCAATCTTGGAGAAATGTTTGGCCCCTTGGAGTTGGTCAAACAGACCGTCAATGCGTGGTAACAGATATCTATTCCTGATGGTGATCTTGTTAAGCTCACGGTAATCTAGGCAGAGACGCATACTGCCGCCCTTCTTCTTTACGAATAAGACTCGTGCGCCCTATGGAGAAGCACTAGGCCGGATGAAACCGCGTTCTAACGGATCCTGCAGTTGTTCCTTTAACTCCTTCAGCTCTATGGGAGCCATACGATAAGGAGCCTTAGAAATTGGCTCAGCTCCTGGGATGAGCTCAATATTAAACTCCACTTCACGAGCAGGTGGTATGCCTGGAAGTTCTTCTGGAAACACGTCTGGGAATTCTGATACGATTTAGCTGATTCTGGATAGATGGAGATTCAACCTCCAAATCATGAACAATAGCTAGATATCCCTCACAACCATGTGACTGTAATGCACGTGCTTGTAAGGTTGAAATTATTTGTACAGACCTTCCGGGTATAAAACCGCTGTGAATGTACTCTGGTGTATTTACGTCACCGAAGATGACCCGATATGAATGGCAGTCAATGGTGGCATGATGTTTAGATAGCTAGTCCATGCCTAATATCATGTCAAAATCGCACATGTCCAATGGAAGTGCGTCAACTGGGCGAATCTTATCGTCAAACTCGAGGGGAAGACTCTTGTACCCATGTGCTATGCATACAGAGTCTCTTAAGGGCGTGGAACTGTTTAATATATTCTCTAATGACATAAGGGATATCCTAACACTCTTAGCATAAGCAGTAGAGATGACCGAATGAGTAGCACCCGTGTCAAATAAAACACATGCAGCTTGACCATACATATACAAGATTCTAGTGATGGTACCTATTGACTTGTTGGCTTGATCACGCGAGGTCGTGTATACCGTCCATTAGTAGGAGGTGGCGTAGAGTCGGCATGTCCAGATGTGCCCTCTATCTCTCCCTTGCGACAGTCCTTCATGCGATGGCTTGGCTGGCCATACTTGAAGCAAGCATCGCTGTCATGGCGACATGGCCCTGGGTGCCTACGGTTGCAGGTAGTGCAGAGAAGGAGAGTATACCATCTAACAGGTGCCCTTGCTGGCCGGGAGTCTGTTCAGAAAAGTATACATGAGACATGGTTTATGTGTATAAATAGGACAATTTAGAAAATCGTAAGACATAATACCAGTAATAGCTGCACGGTTGGGCTATGAACCTCTGCGGTCCTACTCCCTTCCATTGCCATGATTCCTGGTAGATGATGCTGAAGTGTCAGAATTATGAGTTATAGGCATGTAACATAAGAAATGAGTAAGTTTAGGGACATGCTACTGTTGGAGTTGCTAGCGTTGTTACGGTAATTATCCTTACCGCCACGCCTATCCGAAGTAGAAAGGTCTTAGGTTCGACTGTTACCTGTAGAATCGATGTTTTCTAAGGATTAGGCATTGTATGGATCATCTATTGAATGGATGGAGAAATGGAAAACTTAGAGAGAGAAAGAAGAGAGAGAAAGGAGAGAGTTGAAAGAAAGACGAAAATATGATTATGAAAGTGTTCAACAACCACCCCTCCTAACATGCTAGGAGGGGGGTTTATATAGCCCACCCTACATGTGGGCTATATGGGCTATATTGGATCACGAGCCCAATATCATTGGAGTGACCGATCCTTTCTAAATACGTAAAAACGTATTTCCAACAATCTCCCCCAAAGGGAGGTCACTCCAAGTTACAATGTCCTAAATAGTCTATAGCTCGTGATCTATGCTAATAATGATGTGACCGAGACTTTCCTTGGAAAAACGTATTTCCAACAATCTCCCCCAAAGGGAGGTCACACCATTTTACCAAATCTTAAACCTAGCATACTATGCTTGAGTCTTCGATCTTGTTCTTGTGAATATGCTGATGAGATCTTTGACTTTAGTCTTGAGCATGTTCTCTTGCCTTGACCTTGTGCATTCATCACTTGTGATATTCGCCTCTTCGTGACTTCATGTTCCACATACTTATACCTTTATAATTCTTGAAAGCTTCAGAGTTTGATACAGCGGAAGACTTGACCTTCAGAGTTTCTTGAATTCGTTGAAGTACTGAGTGTATGCAATATAAGCATGTGGGGACGACTTCTTCTTGGATTCCGCAACACCACCGTCTTCAAATGCCGCAACATAAGTAGACACGAAAGAAATGGCTTTGAACATTTCATTCTAAATCGGTAGCATTTTACCTCCGGTCGGTGAAGACCGTTGGACGATATTAGATATCGTACCCGTGACGGATAGTTTCAATTAAGTAACTTCCTGATAGGATTTCGCGGGTAAACCCGTTCTCTTTATTCGACCGTCCAAAGCTGACTGCGAACATAAAGAGTGAATCATTTGGATAATAATATCCGCATGATTTGAAGCCGTCAATTCATGTTCCTGGAACAAGTGAAATTCAATTAAGAACCGCACCATCGTTGCTTTCCAGTTGTCACGAGCTTGATTCGTATAGAATCTTGCAAGTTACCTACCAAGTGCTGTTTGAGGTTAACACTAGAAGGATTTCCACTCATCACCGTGAACACAAAGGTATCACTCTGAGTGTTTTGGCAAGATCACTGAGATATTGCGTAGAGGCCTGGAACGTGTTTAAATTCATTTAAGAATTAAACCTCTGTTGCTTTCCAGTTATCACAAGTTTGATTCATAAAGAATCGCACAAGTCACCTACCATGAGCTTTTTGATATTCGCTCAAGAAGGATTTCCATCTTCATTGTAAATACTTTCGTATTACTCGGATGTTCAGGCAAGATCATGAAGATTTTGCGTAGGACTCTTAAGATCTTTCTTACTTTTCACAGTGTGTGAAGAAGCAAGGAAATATGAAAGGGTGTCCTAATGAGATATTTGATGATCTCAAATGGCTCTAGACTCGATCGTGCATTTTGGATTTTTAGTGATCGGAGGCTGGAGAGGAGTGCCACCTTTTCAATACCAATTTATTCAGAGTGAATAAATCAATAGATAATGTGTTGTCTCCGTGTGATTAAAACAAATATCTTTTGAGAGATATCTGAGTTAGCTGGGATGGGTTGTGCATTGCATCACTGGGTCCATGATGTCTGTCTTCAATATCAAGAATCATTAAACAATGATCTTAATAGCATATGTATTGACCCGGTTTCTGCCTAAGTTGTAAGGAGGGCTTCTTTCTTTACACCCTTTATCTTTACAATTCTTTTTCATTCTTCAACCCCTTCAATGCTTACCAATACTTCATCACTAGCACCTTGTTGTGATTGTTCCAGTGCTAACTTAAGTACTTGGTCGGCATTCAGCTACGTTTACAATCTTTCTCCATATTTCCTAAGGACTACTATTTCTAGCTATGGAATGTCCTTGGGAAGATTCCTTCGGTTCTAGAGAAATCATTGGACTTTAACCTATCCTACCATCCTTATGTCACCACAATCTTCACCGTCGTGAATAGAGATGTTTTGGGTAAGTGTATGTCACCATGAAATCCATTTTGAAGTGCAAATCCATTTTGCTCCCCCTTAACATATGCCACGATATCCGAAAACATTTTGCACATGTCGGGATGAGCTATCACGTTAAGTCAAACCATTTATGATTGATCATATCCCATATTAAATCACATTTTCTCCCCCATATTAAAAATATTAACCCAATCGATGTTTTTAATATCAATTGATTTAATAGCATTTTAAGAAAATTTGGGAAGAAAAATGCAAATCCAATTATCTTCATGAATTACACAAGCTCCCCCTCAAATTAATGAGGGTGTACTTGAAACGTAAATAAAATGCCTTTTAAACACAAGTGTAAGGTATTTATCACGTGCAAAGATCATATATGATAATGAATTCACAAGATTAGCAATTTACGAGGTAGGACCTGAATGATGGAGAACATCATATGAAAGATTCACATGGTTCTTGTTCACGAATGTTGGTCACCTCGTCACGTCTGAAGTTATCTCTTGACTCCATGTGTATGATTGATATCGTTGTCTTGACACCAATATGTGAACTTGGCACTCTCGGCATCAAGGATTCTGAATGCTGGACAATGTTCCCCCTCAATTGTTGACCCGTGTTCTATTGAAAGAGCTGTAGTCACCGTTTGAGTAGTCGTATCGTCGAGTATGTAGATATCAATTGTAAGTTGCTACGGTTGGTGGAGATGATAACTTCATAAAAACAAGACTTCTCTTGTTTTAACAAATGAATGCACTGAATCGTACATATATTCGTGTTAGATTGTGTTATAACGTAAAAACAATCCCTTACATGGTTATAAAGTAAACCATGCCTGAGAAAGTTAATTCCCGTTGTTGAGTCAAAGCTTTCCGGTGAAATGCTTGACTTTAATATCAAAAGCGGGTTACTATCTGAAATAATAGCAAACCATTTTGAGCATGTTTTAAAACATTTGAACTTCTGCTCGAACTTTATTTACAACCCCGTGTCATTATTGAATGACATTTCTAGGTTCGTAAATGTTATCGATTCCAGAAGACATGCTCTTTTTATCAAAACATTTTTGAACACACAATTTTGAAAGATTTAGAAAAAACCTTTTGAGAAATTCTCGAAAAATTGTGTTCAAAGTTTTGAAAACCAATTACTTGAGCTTAAGATGTTGAATATCTTACAAAACGAGCTCAAGTCCGAGAAGTTGTAAACTTCCCGTTGTTAAGGATAAGTTTATCATCGGCGATAAACTTTCCTTTTAACTGAAGAACGAGTCCTAAGCTGACATTTACTTAGAAATCGTTTTCATGAGCTTGAAAACTTTGACTGTTTTAACGGAAAGCTCATGACCGAGAAAGGTTAATTTCTCGTTATGAGGAAAAGTTCTCTTATTTAAAAGATACACTTTCCTTTCTGAGCTTAAAACTTTGAATGTTTTAATACAAGCTCATGACCGAGAAAGGTGAATTTCTCGTTAAGAGGATAAGTTATCATAAAAGATAATCTTTCCTTTATTTTAAGTTCGAGTTACAGTCTGACATTTAACTGTAAGTCATTTTACACGAGCTTAAAACCGTTGAATAGTTTTTAAAGTAAGCTCGTGTCCGAGAAAATTTAATTTCTCGTTTTTGAGGATAAGTTTATCATCGGCGATAAACTTTCCTTTATTTGAAGATCGGGTCATCATCTGATATTTAATGAAGAGCCTTATACACGAGCTTAAAACCTTTGAATGGTTTTAGGATAAGCTCGTGTCCAAGAAAACTTAATTTCTTGTTAAGAGGGTAAGTTATCGTTGCGTAGATAAACTTCCCTGTCTCTGAAGTCCGGGTCATCGTCTGTCATTTAACGAGGAGCCATAGTGAATGAGCTAAAAAAACTTCGAATGTTTTTAATATAAGCTCATGCTCGAGAAAACTTAATTTCTCGTTGTTAGGATAAGTTTATCACCAGCGATAAACTTTCCTTTCTTTGAAGATCGAGTTATAGTCTGTGATGTGACTATAAGTCCTTTTACACTGTAAGCTTAACTGCAAATCCCCTGAGACACTTGTTTCTTAGATATCAGCTTCTTCAGCAACCAAACTCTGAGAGTGTCCTTAATTGAATGGTATATAATGATTGGACTGCTTCGTTCTTTTGGAACATCCTCTTTGGTACCTGCATTCTTATTTGGAATATGCATGCTTTGATATGGGTTAGCGATATCTATCTTAGAAGCAAGTGGGGGTTCGCAGTTTTCTTTTCTTGTGCTAGAGGTGTTCTGAGGAGATGATTCACTTGTCTTAGCTGGTAAATGTTTCCTTTTATAGAAAACCTTAATTTCATGCTTAGGTGATGCATCCTCCTTTTCAATTTCCTCCCTAGTAGTCTTAATAGAATCGGAGACTATCCTAGTTAAAGGGCACTCGTTTTCTACAAGGGTGAAAGTTCTACCAGTGGGGCGCCACATTTTACCAACAGGTTTGATTTTAGCCACCCACTGGGATTTAATTCTAGCACGGGAGTTCACCTCATTAAGTAGTTTCTTGATACAAGAATCATGATTAGCCGTAAAGACACATTTTCTACATGTTTTACAAGTAGCATATTTAATGTTTGAGTAAGATCTAGAATTCCTAGACGATTGATTGATGCTCCTAGGATTTGACATGCTAAGGTTAGCAGTGTTGGGTAATCTAGAAGGCATCTGACTAGGTTTGAAATTCATATCTCTTACTTGTGTCTTTTGCTTAGCTTCCATTAGACCAAATGTATGGCGAACGTCATTTGAACTAGTTCGAGACGTATTCTTTGGACTATGTCTAGGGAGACTAGATGCAATCATGTGATTAGGTCTTGCAAAAACTGTTTTAGTCACATTGGGCCTAGATGGTGGAGTGAATGGTCTAGGAAAATGAACCAAATCAACTTGGGAGGCAAACCGCGGTCTCGAGGATTGTGGTCGCTCGGATCTAAATGCAGTAGGTTGTCTGACTGTCGGTTGTCTGACGAACTGATTTGTAGGCGGTTTCCCCAAGATTGATGGTTTTTCAAGCTTAGTGTCCACACTAGGTCCTTTAGTTTTCCTCAAATCGTTTTTCAACGCAGCTATAGCAAAGACCTTTTCCTGAACTTGAGCCTTTAAGATCTCATTTTCTTTGAACAATTCATCTTGGGATGCCAACTTAGATTCAAGCAACTTAATTTGTTTCAAAAGATTATCCTTTTTAGCTTTAGAATCTAGAACAGTTTGATCCAATTTTCGTTCAAGAACAACGTTTGACATTTCAAGTTTTTCAAAGTATGTTTCAAATTTGTCCGTTTTCTTAGAAAATTCAAGTTTGGCATCCTCAAGATCTTTTAATTGTTGAGCTACAATCGTTTAGAGCTCTCTAATCTTGGAATCAGAAGCAGTTAATGAGGCTGTTATAAGACAGTTATCATGATGTTTAGCATTTTGAACACTTTCTCCCCCATTATGACTCACATCAGATTAATCAGAAGTGGTATGTCTATCACTCTTTTCCATCCCATGTTTGTCATAGTTAGGTTCAAAATCCTCAATATGCGGTATTTCATCAGAATATACATCATTAACATTACATTGTACCATGTCCGCAGGCTCTTCGTCATTAACGGGTAAGGTGTCATCAAAAGAAATCTCGTGAACATTGCCTGACGTGCCATTGGTATCATGTTGTCCTCCTGATTCCGTGCTCTTGCCATCGTTAGGCTCCAAGTTGTCAACCGTATGACCATTCTCCTCTTGCATCTGCATCATAGATTCTTGCACTCCATTATCATACACTTGCTGAAGTCTGGATCTTTCATAAATCGAAGATGAAACCGATGTCATAAATTTCAACAGTTTATCACGAAAATCTTTAACATCGTTCTGTGTGTATTGAAAAAATAACCAGCATATCCCTGAATTGTCAGACTTGATGATATTGAATTGGAGGAAAGGCGTGAGTTGTGTCACAAGAGCCTGATATGCAGTTTCGGATGCAGAGTGATTAAAGTCTTCTTTGTGAAGTTGCTCAGCTAGGTGGTTCAAGTTGAGAAATAGTGAATCGATGAATGTATAATGATGTTGACCAAAGAGTATCACAAATTCGCTTCCTCCTTGAACCCATGCAATAGTCCTAAGATGTGACTGAAGTAGTCGACATGAAATTATACCACTTTCTCTAGCTGTGTCTTGCATGTGATGCAAGTCTCCCTCTTGAAATTTCGAATTCAGAGACTCCATTGAATTATGATGAAAAATGATCGTGATTAATTGTCGAAAGACCAATGCTATATTTGACAGATCGTGGAGACACCAAGAAAAATGAGATTCGCGGGATTTGATAGAACCAACGAAAGATCTGTGAGTAACTCTAAAAAAAAATCCTCGATAGTTGAAGTAACTCTCTTCTTGGTTCAAATATTGTTGACGGTTCAAACGATGATAAATTAAACGGAGTCCAATTCAACCGCGGCCTACTCGAAAGAGAAAGTCCGTAAACTAATAAAACCAAGCTACGGTAAATATAATGATCGGCCCGATAAATATTTTTCCACGTTAATACTTTCAAAATACCCGCCTCAACATGATGTACCAAAAACTAATAATACAAAATTAACTTTACTTAAAAAAAAATTGACTTTAAAATTTTTAAATTAAAAAAAATTAGCTTAATAAAAATAATGAAACTAAAAAATAGAAATAAAAGTAAAGAAAAAAAAAATCTGAGATTCGTTTTTAAAAAAAAAAACTGAAATATTTGATTTGGCAAATTGAAAAAACAAAATATCCCCCACGTGGCCAATTCCCTTAAAACGTGGCAGATGATTACATTGTTTTCTCCGTCCCTTAAAAATCTACTCCTACCCTTGACTTGCGTTAAACACTCCTCAAAGAACTCTCTCTCTTTGGTTTATTCGCCCCCCAACATAACCTAATCTTGTTATCAAAACCTCCGCCCCCTAATATCTCTCCCCAAAAACCTCCGTCGTCTCCTTAGTTTGTCCGCCCCACCTCCCTATTTTCTCTCAATATCTTAAAAAAAAATACGCAGAAGTCCAACTTCTTTAACCTTATAATTAAAAAAAATAATTGACAGACTTTCATAAGCTATGAATCAAAGAACAAGAGGAGGCAATGATTCGTCTTAGATCATTACAATGGTCTCGGGTAGGTTATGCTTGGATTTGTTGTATGCTTTGTGTTTTAACTTTAACACACCGAACCAAAAAAACCAAGTCAGAACACACTTGTTCTTGATTGTTTATAAGAGTTCGAAAATAAATGGAGTTTTAATCATTCACACAATATCTATGATGAAATCATTTTCGTGAGGCTTAATCTTAAAGGATCTAAGCATGCATGTGAAAAACACGAAGCAGATCTGAGATCTTTGTGTTCCAAGTAGAGTCAGTTTGTGGTTTTAAATGAATGTTGGTTTCAAATGATTTTTGGTTTCAGTCTTGATGGTGTTTCGAGTCTGAGAGTGTGGTGTTGAGTCGAAGTTTAGAGTCGAGTGGTTTTGAGGTTATGAGTGAATGAGTCAGTTGAGTGTGTTGTTATGTTCTTGTTGGTCGAGAGGTTGAGAGTTGGAGAGGTGTTGTGAAGATGTGTGAGGGTCAGGGTGAGGGAGTCGAGTGTGGTAGGTGAGGAGACGAGGGTTGAGACGAGTGTGTAGGTCGAGAGTTGATGTTGGTCCGAGTCGGTTTTTGAGATTTGGTTTTTGGTCTTGAGTCTTGGTTAAAACGAGTCTTGGTATTTTGTATTCGAGACAATCAGTGATGAGTGGGTCGAGGCACAAAGTGATTTTGATTCAGTTTATTGTCAGTCTAGAGTCGAGTCCATTACAATCTTTTTCATTCTATCGCAATATCAACAATACTCACCATCGCAATAGTTATTATTCCATCGCAATATACAAATTCCATCGCAATACTCAAAACTTACAACCCATCGCAATAATAAAAAACACTCTTCCATCGCAATGTGTCTAGAAAAATTTGTGCAGAGTTTCGTCTCACTTTTCCTTAAACCCGTCGCAATCACGATCGCAAAGTGCGATCGGAATACGCGTCGGAATAAGGGAATCTGAAAAAGTGACCGCAAAGTAGAACCCGAGGGTTATTGCGATCGATATGGACAAACCTGGTGACGATACGATCGGAATATGGCGACTTTCTATCGGAATAGGACGAAAAATGAATGCATCGGAATAATCTATAAACCTTTTTCCGATAAACAGGACAGAACAAGAAAACCAACAACAACTTTAGCAGTGATAAACAGAAAGTGACAAATGTTGATTAAAAAAAATTGATACTTTTGAATATAAAAAGTTAAAACATTTTCCGATTAAAGAACTTGCAAACAATAACAAGACCAAAAATTAAAAACTGATACTTTTTATTATCGAGACAAAGAAAAAGATTAAAAAAAACAGAAAACTTTAAACACTAATACAAATGGATAAAGTTTTTGAAAATGGATAAAATTGGTTAAAAAGATAGACGAAAGAAAGAAATATTGTAAAAAAAAAGAAAAATTTTTTTACCACCAAATCAATAGATAACACGTGCTAATCCGAAGAATCAACCATGCTCTTGATACCAATTGTAGAATCGATGTTTTCTAAGGATTAGGCATTGTATGGATCATCTATTGAATGGATGGAGAAATGGAAAACTTAGAGAGAGAAAGAAGAGAGAGAGAAAGGAGAGAGTTGAAAGAAAGATGAAAATATGATTATGAAAGTGTTCAACAACCACCCATCCTAACATGCTAGGAGGGGGGTTTATATAGCCCACCCTACATGTGGGCTATATGGGCTATATTGGATCACGAGCCCAATATCATTGGAGTGACCGATCCTTTCTAAATACGTAAAAACGTATTTCCAACAATACCCTTATTCTGGCTAGGCTGCTGCTGAGTAGCCGGTTGAGACCGGTCCCCAGTCTTCTTCCTGAAAGATGAAATTTATAGAGAAAGATAAATATTTGGATAGTATTGAATCAATTAAAATGATCACCACTGAGTGACGAAATATACCTCTTCTCGGGTCTCTCTGCCTCTCCAAACTCATCTCTCTCCTATAGCATCTCCAACTTACGTGCTGCATCAGCTACTTGTGCCACCATGTTGAAGGTATCACACACCAAGTTATTGGCGACGATGTACGAAGAGCCCAACGAAAGTGGTACGCTTGCTCCTCGGCGGTACCTGCTGCTGCGCCAAGAAAACCAGTCAAACGAAGAAACCTCTGCATGAACTCGTTGCTATTCTCCCCAGCTCTCTGCCTAATCCCGTGGTACTCCCTCTTCAGCTTGTCCTGCTCAGCCTTGGGGAAGAACTGTCCAATCACCAACTCCCTGAACTGAGCCCAAGTCAAGCCAGCCACCCAATTATCACCTCCCTCAGACTACTTCACTGACTTGCACCATCCAAGCACGTCTCCTTCAAACTTGTAACAGTGCAAGCTTGCCTTGAAGACAGGGTCACAGCCTATTGCATCAAAAAAATCTTCTCAATATGAGCTAGCCAACTCTCAGCCTCATTGGGGATGTCAGTCTTCTCGAAGGATCGAGGACGTTGCTTGTTGAATCGCTCCATCCATGTGATCAGTGTAGCTGGAGGACGAGGAGGAGGATTCTGATGCTGGTGCTGGTACTGATTGTTGGCAGCTTGCACCTCGGCCCTGATTTCATTCCTCAGACGAGGAAGCATGGCCTGCATCGCAGCTTGAACTGCTGCATTGAGTTGTTCCTGCTCGCGTGTGAGAACCATCTAACAGTATAAAACAAAATGCATGATTAAAACATAATATATATACATGAAAAAAAATTTATGCCAATAAATCATGAGAAAAATTTTATGCATGAAAATAGTGTATGAATGCATGATGATGAAATAACATGGGTTTAGGTGAACGCCTTTGGATCTGGGTTCACCTAAACAAATGACATGACGAATATGAACGCCTATGGGTCGGTTCATCAAAACAACACGACAGATAAAAGTACATGCGACTAAATATGGCTAGTCCTGTACCAACCATTACTTAGTCAAAATTCCTGCAATAATGATACATGATATAAATGCATGAAAACAAACTGTCAGTTCTAGGAAGACCATGGTGATTACCCACTAATTACAGGTTATGTTTTGAGAGCCTACAAGTCGAAACCTTAGCTCTGATACCATAATTGTAACACCCCATTTTGGTAAATGGAATGTCACGCGTGATTATAGCGTGTCATCAAAGCATACAAGGTAAATGTCTTAAAAACATTAAATGACCATGAATGGAAATATCAGAAACAAACATCGGTAATCCAAGTATAAGCTCATCACACACAAACATAAGTACTGTAAAGGAAAAGCACTAAACAATGTCCAAAGAAATAAGTAGCAAAATGTATGATGAAATGCATTAAGTAGAGAAGGCTAGATAGCTTCCAATCCATATGCACGTACGCTTGAAGTCTACGAGCACCCTTGAGTACCCGTCGTTTGGGAATATGAAAGGAAAACGGCTGAGCATAACGGCCAGTGAACGGATATACAAGTATAGCATGGAATAACATAAGCATAAAAGACTAATAGCAGCGGAAATGTATAAGTCCTAGATAATCTGGAAACATGTTCATAAAACTAGTTTTATAGTTTGAAAAGACTTATGTTTATATGTAAAATCTGTATTAATTAGCCAGTAGCCTATATAGGTCATGAGATTCCACCGTGCATGAATACTTGGAGGGGAGACCTCGTCATGCAATTAGAGGGGTTGCCTCTAATTAAATAGTCTGGGTAGGAGGGATCAACTCCTTGTGAAAGATGCAAGGCACATATCGCATTCACCATGAAAATCCTGTAAAAAATGTAACTAGGATGCACCCATACGCCCCACATGATAATAAATATCGGCCAAAACTGAAAAGGGACGCCACGAGCAATCACTCCGCCGTGGGGAAGTCGTAACATTGGTGCCTCCAGTGTTATGGTTATGGTACCTCCATAGCTAGGTGACACTGGTCATGCATGTATATGGCTTAGGCAATTATTCTAACATAAGTATCAAACATATAAGACAATACTAGGAAAATAGTTGGCTACAAACGGGGAATCCTAATAAGAAAAGAATGTCCATACTGAAGGACGGGAAATCCGTACCTTGTGTCCAGTGAACGAAGAAAGACGAAAGGATGGAAGTCCTACTCCAATCTCACTAATGCTACATAAATAGGAGACATGTATAAGTATTCTGTTTACCGAGTACGTAACTGATTATATCATGACTTAGCTTGTTTTATATGTTCTTGTCTTGTTTTACCGATTTTAATGTTATACTATGTTTATCATGTATTTCTGGTATTCTGTTTAAGTATTAACTTGTATTCTTGTATTATTATACTTGTTGTGTAATAATAAGTAACTTTCTAAAAATAGCAGGTTTCCTAAAATAGAAAGTTTCCAAAAATAGAAAGTTTCCAAAAAAAGATTAGCTTCTAAAAATAGATCAGTTTCTAAAAATAGAAAGTTTCTAAAATAGTAAGTTTCCTGAAATATAAAGTTTCCATATTTGGAAATAAGCTGGATTAATAAGCTAATAATATAAGCTTAAGTTTACTAGTTAAATATCATAAGTCATGTAATTATTTGTATAGTTTATTAATAATATCATGTTAATTAAATAAACTATAGGTTATATGATTTAATTAAATATAAGCATGATTTAATTAAATTAAGGGTATATAAAATACTTAGGTTAAACATGTATTAATAATATATTAATTATAACCTAAGTCATATTTATTAATTAATTATATTCCATGTTTTAAATAATTAATTAATACTATAGTCTAAATTAAATAATAAAATATTTAGGTTAAAACATGTATTATGTACTAAATCATAATAACCTAACTCCATGTTAAATTAAATTAATTACTAGCCATGACTTAATTAATTTAATTTCCTTGTTAAAATAATATACTTTTTGTAAAAATGTAAACTTGTAAAAATTATCCATGAACCGAACCCATGTTTTTAATTTAGACCGAACATGAACCGGACCGAAACAAACACCCTCTAAGCAGTGACTAACCGGCCTAGGCGGTTGCCACTGCTAGTGCAATTTCACCACCGACTACAGCCGGTGGTTTGCCCCTTGTCTGCCTCGACTAGCCACTGCCCACAATAGAGTTCCCACCGGCGGTTAGTCGGTGGTCCCCCTGCTGCCGTCGTTCCCCCTACTTGGCCAAAACAGCCACAGGTCTTAGACCGGTGGTGTTCTTGCTGCTGTGCTGAGACCAAGCAAACCACAAGGCCACCCCGACTTGCGTCAGGGTCCTTGTTCCCTGCTGCCGAGACACCACAGCCCACCCCGAGAACATTGAGGTCTCGGTTGGTGGTGATACAACGACCACCGAGAGCCTAGGGCTCTTGGTTCTTGCGTCGGCCAAACCAAACCCGAACCCCAAACCATTCTTTTTATTACACCATGGTTTCTAACATGTTTATTACATGTTTTAATGTTTCCCATGTTCATGTGTTCTTGATTTAAATAAAAAGAATAAAAGAAAAGGATTAAAGGATTTACCGAATGCGTGAATCAAATGAGAATAATAACATGAACACTAACACTTGATTTCAATCACTAAAATGAAACAAACGCCCCTTTTGGTGTTGCTATAGCCGGCTGCCAAAGAGAGGACAAATGGAGGCTAGGGTTTTTAATGTTTAGAAAACTCTGTAAAAGTGAATGTGTAAAATCCCTTTTTGTTTATTTAGTTAAGACCAAACTGGGCCTGCCCCCCCCCCATTGTCTTGTTGTCCGCGGCTATAAGGGGCCCACGAGGGAAAGGCGTACATTTTTCATGTCTAATAATTTACGTGTTCATACGTTAGCGTTTTCGTGTTATGTGGTAATTAATTATTCTTGTTATTATTAGTACTTGTTCGTGAACGATATTTTAATAAATACATACATAGTTACGTGTTCGTGAGTTAACGTTCATGATTTCATGTTCGTGATTATAATTATTATGGTTAATAATTATCGTGTAATATCACGTACTTAATACTTATCGTGCAATAACACGTATGTAATTTCTGTAATTAATATTCGTGACACGTGTTCGTGCTATAAAAGGAAAGTTTTAATTTGTTCGTATGTTTTCTAAGTGTACTGTTCATGGTAAAAGCATGCAGGTTTTACATATGAAATAAATATTTGCTAAGTATGTCCAAGGAGAGTAATTTGACAAGCTTAATTCACAATTGTTGGAATGAAGATAGAAAAGAAACATCCAACAATTTGAAGATATAATGTCAAAGGGGATAAAAGTATAGAATTTTTAGGATCACCCAAGAAAATTCAAGGTTTAATCAATATCAACTCTCAACAATATATGTGAGAAAGGAATCAGCAAAACAAGCAATAACAAACATAACAATCATATTAAAATAAATATGTAAAAACATATAACAAGATATTCATATATGAAAATATTAATACAAAAGCAAGAAATAAGAAATTTAAATAACACTACCATAACAACTATTCTAGTAGAAGTAGTCTTCCAAGATTGCTTAGGTTTTTATTTTAGACTTAAATGATTAGAACACAACATGTGTTTTAACCGGTAAAATAAGACGAAGGTGCATCTTCCAATGATTTGCTCACGGGAACTAATACTCGAAGAGGAGGTCAAGTGAGGAGAAATTTAAGAAAATTTAACTTCTCATAGATATGAGGAAGTTTAATTTTTTTAAATTTACAACACGCACACGAGGTTCCATGATGAAAAATGAAATCATTAGATGGGGGAGGTCCATCATAAAAAGAATTTGGTGGAGGAGAAGGAGAATGGTAACAATCACAACACTTAGTGAGATTAGGGAAAGAAGAGAGGTCATTTAGTTGAGGTGTGTTGAAAGGTTTAGGTGGTGGCGGGAGAGCTTCCCTTTCTCTGATAATTGGATCGATTGAGTAAGACTCATTCCAATACTCAATAGGAGAGAAAGAAGAAGTCTTGAAAGGTTGTGAGAAGAAGTTTCATAGTGACCCTTGTTCTTTTTTATCCAAACGGGTTTTACCGAAATTTTAAGTTTCTTGGAAAGCTTATAAGAAGAAGCTTTGGGTTTAGGAGGCTGTGACAAAGAAATGTCAAGGTTAAGTTTATAAGAAGACATTAAGAAAGGTGAGAAGAGAACTCCCAAAACAAGATGTAGAAACTAGAGAGGGGGAAGGGCTTGAATAGTTTCTATAGTTAAAATGATCAAAGATCGGTTTTCAAAAATCCTTTTAAAAAATTTGATTTAAGTAATTATGTGAAGTATTCTTATGCACAATATGAAAAAGGGATAGTGTAACTAAACTAATAATCACAAGTATATGCAATAAAGAATAATGAATGGAAAGAGATAAGGAAAGGAAAGATCAAACTGAACACCAAGGGTTTATAGTGGTTCAGAAACGAAGCTCACTCTTCGTTCCTACTCCACTCTTCGCTCACTAATCAACAAGCTCCTTAAGGTGGAGAAACCATACACATCGCTTAACCAATATCCGACTCTAAGGTAAAAGTTGAGACCTAATCTTATCTAGGACCAATCAACACGAATATACTTTGAGGACTAAGTATTAACCACAATACATACATAACTTCCAAATATACACAACAATTTGGAACTTCACAATGACACAAGAATGAAAAAGAGTTTTGATCTTCAATGTATCTTGAGTTAGACGCAACACTTCAAGGATGAAAGTGTTATTCTCTTTGCACTTGAGAGGATGAGATGGGAGGAGAAAGATTCACTTCTAAACAAGTATAATCAACCAAATAATCAAGGATTTGTGTGATTAAAGAAGGTAGATTGAATATGATAATTTGTGTGCAAAAGAGGTGAAAAGAAAATCTGGAAATGGTTCACTATTTATAGGACAAAGGCCCAACGGCTCTATCTGGCCGCGGCTCAATATATAGGCCCATGGCTCATTATTGATATTGAGCCGCATACATCTATTTTGAGCCGTCGGCTCAAGAGTCTGCTCTTTTTTGTCCTTTAGTGGGGGAATGCCATCTGGTGCAGTATTAATCCAGATTGGATATTCTTTTACCATATGGAATATTCCATAATCAAATTTCTATTTTCTATTTTAATAAAACATTTTCTTAAAAAAAAGTTTATTAAAAACATTTGTCACTTTAAAATAAAAGTGAGTTTTAAGAAAATATAAATCCTTGATCACTTAGTTAGGTTAAGAACTTGTTTATTCATACCTTAAGTGATAATGGATGAAATATAAAATACTTGAACTCAAGAATTCGATTTTCGTTGTTTTCATAAATGTTTTTTTGTATATTGTCGTAATCAAAACAATGCGAGACCGAATTTTTCAAGTAACGTTTCTAGGCATAATTGCATTAACAATCTCCCCTTTTGTGATTGTGACAACATATAAACTCAATCAATTATAAAAACAAGATTTTCGAAGACGAGTTTATTTCTTTTCTCCCCCTTTGTCGAAGCAATAAGGTAGCCAAAGTCTTTGAAGAAAATAAGTAAACGACTTTGCTAATGCTCCCCCTTAGTGCTTGTTCCCCTTGCTTGGGGCACCAAGAGACCGAGCTATGGTGACAAGCTACATAGAAGGGTTAGAAGAAGAAAAGAAACACCTAACAAGATATAGCAGTGATCACAAAGAAAGTAAAAGAGAAAACATAAGAAGAAGATATCTAAGATCCAAAACAAATCATGTTATACCAAAACATGAAAAGATACAAGGAAAAAAAAAGAAATCATACAAAGAAGTATGAAACACAAGCCTATCACTTAAGCATAATTTTACTCCTAGTCACACTAGAATTCTAAGATTTGCTTAAATTAGATGTCTTATTAATAAGCAACACATATGCTTAATTTGAATACAGAGTGGTAGCGGAAGATGGTGGTGGAGGCTTGGCAATGGTCTTGTAGTCATATTTGAGAGGAGGTTTGACTAGAATACATTTTGATGCAATTCAACTCATCATAGATGTGAGACATGGCAATATGTTTCATGATGCATGACATTATCATATGATGGAGGAAGAAAACAAAAGGAAAGTGATGGAAAAGCAGAGTTTCCAAAATCAATTTCCTTAGAAGGAGAAGAGATTTTATTTTGTGTGTTCTATGGTGAATTAGGATTGAAATAGATTGGGGAAAATGGTAGAGAATCAAGGCTTTCATTTGATGAATAAGACATTTTGCTTTGTGAAAGAGATGCAACAATGATAAGGGTTAAGTAGAGTGTTATCCCAAATATATGAATGATATAACACGAATTTAAAGAAAGAAAATAGGAGAAGAAGATGAATTCTAGAGAGAGAAAGTAGTGAGAGAAAGTAGAGAGAAATGGTTAGAACTTGTGAAAAATTATATTAGAAGAAAATGAAAATGAACCAACACCCTTCCTAACATGCTAGGAAGGGTTTATATAGCCTTTGCTTACATGTAGCTTAATGGGCTATATGATCATGGGTCGGGCTTTCCTTTTGGGCTTTGGTTACTTATGAATGAACCTCAGCTTAAAGTTAAGCACGTAATACACGACTAAAAAACTACCTATTACAATGTTCTAAAATACGATACATAATAAACATATGACCGAGCATTCTTGTTTGACTCAATATTTTGAGGCTAACAATCTCCCCCAATGAGAGGTCATAAACCTTGGTCATTTAGGAAAGTTGTAGAGATTACTAATCTCGTCATAAATGAGTCTTGAACGTGTAATGGTAGTCTTTTTCCTTCATGCTGTGATCTTTGAGCCTTTGTCATTGTCTTTCGACTTTGTCTTTAAGTTTGAGATCTTCAAATCATCATTGACTTGTCTTTGCCATCTTGCGATCTTGTGTCTTCATCCACATGCTCACACTATTAATTATCGATTATGTCTTTAGGCATGAGAATGTGGTTTTGAATCTTTGACTTTGCTAAATACACCGTGACGCCACCTTCTCGAGACAAAACATAGACACGGACTGAATGGCTTTGACATTCGTCCTAAATCGGTAGCGTTTTACCTCCGGTCGGTGAAGACCGTTATACGATATTAAATATCGTACCTTTGATCAGGTAGATTCAATTAAGAATCTCCTTGACAGGGTCTCGCGGCTGTACTAGCCGTTCTCTTTACTCGACCGTCTCAAAGCAAGACTACGAACATAAAGAGTGAATCAATTGGATAGATATCCGCTTGATTAAAGTCGTCAATTCAAATTCCTGGAACAAGTTTGATTCATTAAGAATCTTACCATTGTTGCTTTCCAGTTGACACAAGTTTGATTCATAAGAATCTTACAAGTCACCTACCGTAGCGCTGTTTGATGTTGACGCTAGAAGGATTTCCATTCGTCATTGTGAATATTAATGAATATCACTCTGAATGTTCTGGCAAGATCATAAAGATATTGCGTAGAAACCTGAAATGAGTTTGAATCAATTCAGAATCAAACCACTGTTGCTTTTCAGTTTTACACATGTTCAATTCATAAAGAATCTTACATATGACCTACCGCAGTGCTGTTTGATGTTAACACTGGAAGGATTTCCACTCATCATTGTGAATACTAAGTAGTATTACTCTAAGTGTTCTGGCAATATCGCAAGGATATAGCGTAGGACTCTCTTGATCTTCATCCGTGTGTCCTAACGAGATTTGATTGATCTCTTGGCTCTAGAGTCTATTTGTGCACTTTTAGTGGTCGGAGGCTGGAGTAGATGCCACCTATTCAATATCAACTATCTCGGAGTGAGAAAGTCAATAGAAGTCGTGTTGATCTCCGTGACAATAAAACAAACTTCTTTTGAGAGAAGCCTGAGTAGCTAGGAAAGGGTTGTGCTTCACATCACTGGGTCCATGATGAGTTGTATTCATGATGTGTTTACACCCTTTATCCTTACATTTCTTTTTCATTCTTCAACCCCTTCAATGCTTACCAAGACATCATTAATAGCACCTTGTTGTGATTTTTCCAGTGCTATCATCAATACTTAGTCGGCATTCAGCTACGTTCACATTCTAATCCATCTTTCCTAAGGACTTCTAATAATCTATTGGATTGTCCCTGGGAAGATCCCTCCGGTTCTGGTTGGATCATAGGACTTAAACCTAACCACCCTTTTGACACCAATAACGTCGTGAATTAAAGATGTTGTGGGTATTTGATAGTAACCATGAAAACCACTTTAAATTCTAACAAAGTGTTTGAAAAACATTTAACACCTTGCTAGTTTTGTCGTTTCAAAAATGCTCCCCCTTCACATGTGCATCGATAATCGAAAGTGTTTCGCACATGTAGGTAAGAGTTAAAGTGCTTGAGTCTTGTATAAGATCACATTTTAATCACATTTTTTCCCTCTATCTCTAATATATAAAATCTTTTGGTATTAGAGATACCAAATTTAATTAAAATATATTTTTAAAAATAGTCTTGAAAATCTTCGGGAGAAAGATGTGTCAAACTTAGCATGAATTTTGGAAAGCTCCCCCTCAAAAATTGATCCAATTGAATTGTCATTGTGAGGATGTGATCCACATTTCTCTTTTTGAGGATGGGAGTTGTTGAACACACATTTTTTGAAAGATTTTGAATAATCATTAAAAAATTCTTGAAAAAATTATGTTCAACGCTTTTTTGAAAAATCCTATTTCTTTTTGTCGAAGAGGTTTTTCTAAAGCATAAACTTGAGTTCATAGACTTTGAATGTCTTGACGAATCCACTCAAATGAAAGAAGATTTCTCTTCTTTTGCTGAGGGTAAGGGCACTAAATCGTACACTCCCCCGTGAATATCGATCCGGGTTGCAATCTGAAAGTGATTACAAGCCATTGTGTTGAGCTAAAAACATGGAATGTTTTGTGACAAGCTCAACCCATGATAGATTGCTCTACCCGTTGTTTGGAAATATTGTCCAAAATAGACAATTTCCTTTATTAAAAGAAGAAATGACATGTTTTGAAAAATATTTACAACTTTCATTCGAGCTTTATGTACACACCCGTGTCGTTATTGATCGAAATTTCGAGGCACGTCCATATTATCGATACTGAAAGACATGTCGAGAAGAATATTTTTGGATTTTGAAAGATTTTTAGTTTTGTGTTTTGTTTTTATATGTTTTATATTTTTGTTTTTTGTTTTTTCATTAATATTTACAGGTTGATGTTTGATAGATAAATCAAGCAGGCACCTTTGCCAGAATCTCCAGGTCCGCTGGAGTCAAACATCTCATACCAATTTGCCTAACGAGGTACTCAAACCTATCTTTCGACAAAGCTTTCGTAAACAAGTCGGCTAATTGGTAATCCGTTCCAACAAAGTATAGTTCAACGATACCTTTTTCAACTTGTTCCTTTATGAAGTGGTATCTGACATCGATGTTCTTCGTGCGGGAATGCTGTACCGGATTGCAGGAGATGGCTATGGCCGACTTTGAGTCACCGTACATAGGTACTTTATCAAAGTGGAAGCCATAATCCGTGAGTTGTGTTCTCATCCAAAGAGCTTGAGCACAACACGCAGATAGAGACACATACTCCGCTTCGGCGGATGAAAGTGACGTGCAATCCTGCTTCTTGGAAGACCATCCCACAAGCTTATCTTGACCTAGAAATTGTGCACCACCAGAAGTACTTTTTCGTGTATCAAGACACCCTGCATGATTAGAATCTGAATAGGCCGCTAGAAAGAAATCGGTTTCCCTCGGATACTAGAGTCCCATGCGAGTGGTATTCTTAAGGTACCAAAAGATCCGTTTAACCTCCTTGAGGTGCTTTTCAGTGGGTCATGCTTGATATCGTGCACAATAGCATGTAGCATGATGAATATCAGGTCTGCTTGCTGTCAAGTACATGAGGGACCCGATCATGGAACGATATCTCGTTTGATCTATGGGTAATCCCTCCAAATCAGCATCTAGAGATGTGGTTGATAATGATGTCCCAACGGGGTCACATGATTTCATACCATGCTTTGTGATTATCTCTTGACAATACTTAGCTTGGTTAATGAAGATACCACTTGGGGATTGGTGAACTTGAATTCCTAGAAAGAATTTTAGTTCGCCCATCATAGACATTTCAAATCTGCTGTGCATTACTTTTTCAAAACATTTTGAAAGTTTTGAGTTTGTAGATCCGAAAATAATGTCATCAACATAAATTTGCACAAGCAAAATGTCATCCCCGTAATTATAAGTGAACAAAGTTAAATCAATGGAACCTTTTGAGAAACCTTTGGAGACCAGAAATTTCGAGAGCTCGTCGTACCATGCCCTTGGAGCTTGCTTGAGTCCATATAGTGCTTTGTGGAGACGATACACCTTGTCAGGATAATGAGTATTGACGAATCCTTCTGGCTGCGTGACATAGACTTCTTCCTTCAAAGGACCGTTAAGAAACGCCGTCTTTACATCCATTTGATAGACAATGAATCCCTTATGTGCAGCATAAGCAAGAAAAATCCTGACCGCTTCCATTCGAGCTACTGGTGCAAATGATTCTTCGAAATCAATAACCTCTTTCTGTCCATACCCTTTAGCCACTAGCCTAGATTTATTCTTGATGATCGTGTTCTCTTCATCCATCTTGTTTTTCCAGATCCATCGAAGATTTAATGGTATTACATCGTATGGTCGGTCAACAAGTTCCCAGACTTTCAGTCTTTTAAATTGTTGAAGTTCATCCGTCATTGATTCAATCCAAGCATGATCAGCCATGGCTTCTTTGATTTTTTTTGGTTCAGCTGAACTCACGACGAGTGCGAACATACAAACATCGCCATCAGTGGCTAGTTGTCGTCTTGTACGAACAGGCTGTGAAGGGTTTCCAATTACCTGAACCAAAGGATATTCTCGGGTCCAATGATGTGATGAAGGATGTCGTTGATAGAACGTATGCATATTTGACGGATCAACATGGCGAGTAGAAGACTCTCCAGTTTCGTGTACCGGTGTACCGAATGGGTTGATAAATTCGTCTTCGTCAGATAAAGCATTGTCTGCTTGATTTGTGTTCTCTGGAGCAATGATAGTAGTTGTGGATGTTGTAGGATCGATTGTTGAAGTGATATTCTGAGGAGGTAAATCTGCAGCAACCCGTGTTGAAGTATATGAAGTTGTATCTATTTGTTGACGATGATCGGTATCATCATTCATATCATGAGTGACAGCGGAAGACTTTGATACAACTTGTTTCTCCCCCGTGAAATATTCATCATACATTGGTCCATATAACATTTCCAACTCTTCAATTGTCGTGTCGACTGTCATATCAGCTCTAGGAACATTTTCTAGAACCAGCGTTGAACTTGACGGTTCATTGCTGTGGTCTTGAGTTCCGAGTTCCGTGCGGTTGTGAACGGAAGTCGTATGCGTTGTGGATCGGGACTTAAACTGCTTTGTTCAAGTGCCATTTCTTTCAGTTCATCAAATCGAATGTGAATGGTCTCGACAATCAATTTTGTTCTCTTGTTGTATACTCTATATCCCTTAGACTGAGTTGCATATCCCACAAGAATACATGCATCACCTTTCTCTTTCATTTTATCTAAATTTTCACCATCTCGAATAATGTAACAAGTACATCCAAAAACATGAAGGTGTTTGATTGAAGGTTTTCGATCATGAATTATGTGATATGGTGTCTTTTCGTGTCTTGGGATAATTAAGGAACGGTTTTGTGTGTAGCATGCGGTTGACACGGCTTCGGCCCAAAAGTATAGTGGAAGTTTTGAAGCGGATAGTAATGTTCGAGCAACCTCAACTAAAGTACGGTTTCGTGTTTCAACAACACCGTTTTGTTCGGGTTTGCGCGCAATAGATGTTTCATGTTCAATCCGTTCGGCTTAAAAATACTTTCTCAAATTTGAATTCAAAAATTATGTACCTCTGTCAGTACGAACCACTTTAACTTGAGCTTGAAGACCACGTTGTATCAGTTTAAGGAAGCTGATGAGAAAATCGGGTGTTTCATCCTTGGACCTCAAGAAGTGAGTCCATGTGTACCTTGAGTAATCATCGACAATTACCATAATATATTTCTTTCCATTGATACTCTGAACACGCATGGGGCCACACAGATCCATATGAAGAAGATCTAACCGTCCTTTTGAGCTTGGTGTAGTCTTTTTTTAAAGCTACTTCATTTAGCTTTACAAAGCTCACAAGAAGAACAGAGATGATCTTTGATGAATTTCAAACTTGGAAGGCCTCTCACAATATCTTTCTTGGAAAGCAGGTTGATGGTATCAAAGTTGAGATGAGAAAGACGTTGATGCCATAACCAAGCCTGAGTCGTTGAAGCTTTATCCATGAAGCAAATTGGAGTTGATGAAGTTGTGTCTTGGAGTGAAATTGTGTAAAGATCAGTACCCCGTGTACCGGTAAGTAAGTCATTCCCATCATAATCACGAACAAAACATGTCTTCTTTCTGAAAGCAACCTCCAAATCCGCATCACAGAATTGACCAACCGAGAAAAGATTGTGATTGAGCCCTTCGACGTAGTATACCATTTTGATCGTAATATTCCCCTGAACCAAATCTCCATATCCTAGGATCGGTGAAAATTGATCATTTCCGAATCGGACCGTACCCAGGAACTTCTCCACGAAATTAATTAGAAGCTTGAGATTCCCCGTCATGTGCTTCGTGCATCCGGAGTCCAGTATGAAGAGAATTATTTGTATCACCTGCAGAAGAGTTAGAACACGATGGAGCATTTGCTGAATTGGATACCACAGTAGTTGTGATAGTAGAATCATTAGTGTCCTTATCAACATTTAAAGGCAAACTAACACTCGTTTTCACATTTTCTGTCCTAGCTTTTGGCATCCATTTATATCCTGGAGGACATTGATTAGCAAACCACCATTTCTAAGACTTGCTAGCAGACTCATATAATTCCTTAATTTTGCTTCTAGGGTTCTTAGTGGTGGAGTCTGATGCATTACTTTTCTTAGTGGGGGTTGCACCAGAATGGTTCACTTTGCGTTTGGGTTTACTAGCACTAATAGGCATCGCAACTTGCTTCTTAGTTCTAGTATCTACGCCTTTCACAGGTTTCATATCACACATTGAATGATTAGCATTAGCACACTTTCCACATTTGACACAGACAAATTTCACATTCATAGCATTCAAATCATTCATAGCATTCAAATCGTCATTACATGCGATAACAGACTTTTTATTCTTAAAAACATTCAAATTCCTAGGGTGTTCTTCTACTTGCTTCATCTTCCCTTGATTCTTGTGTTTCCAGACCTTATCATTCACTTGAGTGCTCTTAAGCTGAGGCCAGCTAACACTAGTAGTGGAGACTATTCCTGTAGTAGAAGACACACGAATATTAGTGTTTCTAGAAGTCTGAGGCGAGTGAGTATCTTTGTTTGTGGGCTTAGTGGACATTTTATACATCCCTGGTTTAATCATATTATTGTGCTTAACGCTTGGTGCTATAGGATTCCTTATGGGTTGATTCTGTGTTAACCTTTCCTTTCCATCCATCTTGGGGGCAAAACACAGGTTTTGCAACCGAGGAATTTGATAAAGCAGATGGTTTTCCCAAGATAGAGGATCTATTGACTTTAGAGGCATTGGGTTGTCTAACAACGGGTTACTTAATGCTAGGTTCCACAATTTTCCCACCCATTTTAGCAACGAGTTTCTACAACTCTGCTATCGCTCTGTCCCTGTCTTGTAATTGAGCTTTCAACCCTTTAATTTCCAAATTCTGTTCATTCATTTCTCGAAATGTTTGGGAAAGTTTTTCTTGCAATTTATTATCATGTGGAAAACTACCAACGTCTTTTTGCAAAGCAAGTTCAAGTGAATGACAATGTTTTTGAAGGAAATCAGTTTTGTGTTGAAGTAACTCAAAAGCCTTTTTGTCAACATTTTCTTTACGTTTCAAAAGCTCAATTTCAAGAAGTTCACATTCTTTGATCTTATCAAGATATTGGCATGCAACTTCAGAATATTTATCAATATCAACACACGATGTTAAATAAGCACACATAACATCTTTAGAAACGCATTCTTGCAAGAGTAAATCATATTCATCTGAGAAATTAGACTTCTCCATTTGAAGATCATCAATGTGTTTCTCAAGAGATTCAACATATTTTAAATCATCATACATTTCAGTCCGAATGAACTCCTCAAGTTGAAGAACAGTTTCTTTAATCAACACCGTGTTTGGAATTAAGAGTTCTTTCACAAGTAAGGTAATATCTTGAGGAATCGGGCGTGTCCACTCAGCATTTTCACGTTTTTCCCAATCTCTTTCAACAATAGATTTAACATTATCTATGTGGTGTTTAAGAATACCTAATGTTTTCCTACTCTTGCTTTTAGATTCATCTAGAGGGAGGTAGTTTATGTATTTGTAAACATTAGATTTCTTAGGGGAAAATGCTTTCTTCCATTGAATTCTCTTTTGTTTGCATTCTAGAAACACTTCCTCACGAGTTTTCTAAGTTTGTTTCTTGAAAAGACCATAGAGACTATTCTCATAAGCATAATTATATGGTTTTACAAACTCCTTATTGACAAGAGGTTGACTATCATCATCCCAAAGGGCAGTCTCTTCACTATCGGCACTAACAGCCATGCAATCAAGATCGGTCCTTTTAGTATCATCAAGATAAAGACACGGGTTCGCAGCTTGAGCTTTGGCAAGGTACTCAGGACTTGCAAAGCTAGCTTGACCCTTAAACATCGATGGAGGTGCTAGCATTCTTACGGATTGAATAGAATCATGCGTTTTATAAACAACTTTCTTCAAAAATTCGACTTGTTCTTCTAATTTCGTTACTTTTTCAGTTTCTTTATCGTATCTAATTTTGAAGTCTTGTTTTAACGCATCTACCTCTTGTTTCTTATCCTCAAGAATTTTAGCAGAATCGGTAGTGGTCATAGAGAGCTTTTGTTCAAGTTCATTAACTTTGGTATTGGCAAGGTACGTTTTGACGTTCATCCATTAAGAAAACATTATATTGACGCTTCTCTTTGGCTAATAACTCAAGAGTGGTATTATATTTGTTTTCAAAATCGTCCTTTTTACTTTTTAACGCACTTCCCTTGTACCCCTCAAGCTCTTTGGTTTTCTGAAGGAGCTCATCTCTATAGCTTTCAGTCATCTCAGTAGATTTGATAAGAGCAGCTTTGCATTCTTCAAAACTTTGAGTGAGCGTAGTGTTTGCCTTCTTTAATTGTTGTTGACTCTTTTTATTTTCAGTGCCATCTTTTTGTAAAGTAGTAATTAAATTAGCAAGCGCAATACGTTCCTCTTCATCATATTCATTTGCATGTTGATCATCCTCAGACTCATTATTGCACATGTCTGATGAATCGGGTGTGGTATTGCTAGCAACCGTTTCCATCATACACGTGTCATTAATGTCATTAGGTAGATCACTATGCTCAGGAATATCACCAAACACATTATATTCATCAGTAGTGTGTACCTTATCGATTGGCTCAGTGTCAAAGATAGGGCCATTGTCATCTTCAGTGACTTTGAGAACTTCTTCAACCTTTGCCATGTACGAGTAATGTGCATCGAGCTCTTGATCAGAATCTTCATCATCAGTATCATCAAGCATTGCTCCTTCCTCAGCTGACAATTTAACCCCGGCTTCCATTTTCTTGCATAGCAGCATCTTTTCCTTGTGATAGCTGGAGTCTCTAGCCCTTTTCGGCTTCATGCATTCCTTTGCCATATGCCCATAACCTTGGCAATTAAAACATTGAATCCTACTCTGCTGAACCACTTGACTTCCAACAGTGTCCCTATTCCCAGTGGCAGCAGCAATCCTTTGAGTATCATACTTGGCAGTTTGTCGATCATACCTTGCAGAACCCTCAACATGCGTTGGATTATGTCGATCATACCTAGAAGGACTTTCACCACGTCGACGTGTGTCATACCTTGGAGGACTCTCAACATATCGGTTCTTTGTGTTAGATGAAGTACGAAGATTGTTGTTGGTGGGTTTGTAAATTTTCTTGTAAGTCTTCATTATGAAAGCAATTTGTTGTTTCATCTCTCGGTTCTTTTGAGCTTGGTCTTCATCACTATCTTCTTCAGATGACGACTCAGATGGTGGTGATGGTGCTCTTGGCACTTTACCTCTAGATTTTGTGGATGATGAAGACTTAGATTATGTGGAATATCATGGTGAAAATGATGTAGTGGAGTATGACTTAGGAGCACGAGGGTGATGATCTTGAACATGTTGTGTGGTAGTCACTAAAGCAAGTGGATTAGTCGTCTTGGCAACACGTTCAGCTCGAATCTCATTTGCTTCATTCTGAAATTGCTTCAAGATATCAAAGAGTCGATGATATAAGACCTCGTCTAACTTTTCTTGTTGTTTCACTAAAGTGACGAACCGTGTCCACTCTGGTTGAAGTTGTTGAAGAAATTGAACATTGAATTGCATGGTGGAGACTTGCAGATTATTTCTTGTCATGTCGTTCATCATTTTATAGAACCTGGAGTAGTATGAATCAATTGATTCTCCATCCCTTGAAGTAAACTTGCCAAAATTCCAAAACAAGTTTGTTTTGACATCTTGTTTGTTGAGTGATTCTCCTTGTTGCAAGCGTTCAATCGTAGTCCACATTTCATGTGCTGTCGGGCATGCATCAACCGTGGAGTAAATATCATCTCCAATCCCACTTAAAACCATATAGATGGCTTCCTTCTCCGCATCATGCCAAGCACAATTTTCAGGTGTGAGATCAGCTCTTGTTTCATCACGTTCACTTGCAGGTATTGGATCAGTAGTATTTGTGGCTGCTCTTGGAGGAATTAAGATTGTCTTGAATAAATATGGTCCATGAGTAATACATTTCCTAAAGGCATCACCATTGGGTCTTGTATCAAGATATCGTATGAAACGAGATTGCCATTGAGCATACCGACCAGACACAAGCATTGGTGGTCTCTCTTTATTACCCGCCACCATTATATTGTTGTTTGTGACACGATATTCGGCAGTAGAATCCATTTCAATATTCTCTAAAATGATGAAGTGAATATGGATCTTAAGTAGATATGATGTGATTGAGTTGTTGTTGAAATTCCAAAAAATGCTATTTTTTCTCAGTCCGACATTAAATTCCTCAGTCCGACAAAACGGTAGACAAAAAAATTTTGTATCGCCAAATTTTGAAATTGAGCTAGAAATGTCCTAAAACTAGTATGGAAAAGATTTGAATTTACTTTACGGAACTAGTCTAGATGGTGGCTAAGTCTAAAAAATACTCAAACAAAATTTAGCTAAACATGTCATCGGAATGTCCATCGGAATGTGCCATCGGAATGTCCATCGGAATGTGCCATCGGAATGTCCATCGGAATGTTGGCTGTTGGAATGTGGGCTGTCGGAATGTTGGGTTCTATCGGAATAACAATCTATCGGAATGTCCTTCTGTCTGAATCCTAGATCGCAATGTGGACCTGTCGGAATGCTTAGATCGGAATGTTCAGATCGGAATGTTCAGATCGGAATATGTTCAGATCGGAATATGGCTAAAACAAATTTCGCAGAGTAACGAATCAAAAGTCCCTTGAAACCGTCGGAATCCCAGATCGCAATGTAGATCGGAATGTCTCGTCGGAATAAGGTATCGAAATCCTTAGATCGCAAAGTAGAACCTAGTGGTTATTGCGATCTGGCCTTACTCCCTTTGTACTTTCCAATGGTGATACTTGCTATAAATTCGGAAAGATGAAAAACAAGAAAGTTTTCAACTTTTGATCCAAAAGACTTGTGTTTTAGCAAAAAACCAAGATACCCAAGTCACTATGACACTAATAAAGAAGTTACACGACTTAAAGAACACTAATAAACATAAAAAATCTCGAATTCGTGGAAGAAATAAGGACCAAATCAAATAAATCAAGTGAAAACACAACAACCAATCACAAACTACCCCATGGCGATTGATACCAATTGTTGTCCCAAATATATGAATGATATAACACGAATTTAAAGAAAGAAAATAGGAGAAGAAGATGAATTCTAGAGAGAGAAAGTAGTGAGAAATGGTTGGAACTTGTGAAAGATTAGATTAGAAGAAAATGAAAATGAACCAACACCCTTCCTAACATGCTAGGAAGGGTTTATATAGCCTTTGCTTGCATGTAGCTTAATGGGCTATATGATCATGGGCCGGGCTTTCCTTTTGGGCTTTGGTTACTTATGAATGAACCTCAGCTTAAAGTTAAGCCCGTAATACACGACTAACAATCTACCTATTACAATGTTCTAAAATACGATACATAATAAACATATGACCGAGCATTCTTGTTTGACTCAATATTTTGAGGCTAACATAGAGAAAGCACAAGATATTTTGGGAGTGGTCAAAGGATTGAAACAAAGATTCCAAAACTTGTTGGAGCCGTTTAGGAGGTTCAGAAAACACAAAAAACATGGCTCCTGTCCGCTGCTCAATAATTAAGCCCGTGGTTCAATAAATGTATCGCGGAAAATTAATGATCCGCCCACATAGGATGTGTTTTGGAAGATAAGGGAACTTTTCCAATTTAGCAAATCCTAATATTCTTGTCTAACTTATCATAAAGTTATGCTAAAGAGCAATAAAAGACTAAAAAGACACAAGAACACACCAAACACACTTTGACCAAAATACTTCGTTTTAAAAGTAAAATTGATATTGGATGTGCGATTATCTAGACACGTAGTCATGACATATTTTCGATAATCTATGAATCCTCCATAATTCAATGTTGTACTTGTTTTGATTGTGTGACCCATACATATTAATTATGTATGTTCGATAGCAATGGCAAGAACTTATGAAAAATGTTTTTAATTGAATTAACAATGCACAAACATTTCTCGACCATTAAGAAAAGACTTTGAGAGGTTTTGAAATCAAGAAAGAGGAGTTTTAAAAAAACCAATTTTAGAGACTTTGTAGAAAACTAGAAGGGGGGTTGAATAGTTTTTACCGATTAGTTTGAGTTATTTAGAAACTTTTTCGTGATTGCAAATAGATATAGACGACGTGTGAATTAGTAATATAAATGACTTGAGACAATAAATAAACAAACCACAATGCACGATGATTTATATGAAATTTTATGGACTTATATTTAATAGTCGTGTGATAGGATCGAACTCGAGATTACGGGATTGCGCACAATACGTAAAGATTTAATATAATTAATAAATACATGTATCGTATTTATTAATTTATTTAATAAATATATTTATGTATTTATTCATTTAACCGAGCAAGTAACTATATAACCTTAACGATCGTTAAATAATTAATAGTTAAGTTATAACGAGCGTTAAATAAATATATAGTATGTATAAACAAAAGGAAAGAAGTTTGGAAGATTCCAGAACACCCCTAAGGGGTGTTAGTCAACCGATTATGGGCTCCAGGGGGGGGGAATTGTTGCCTTTTATTTATCTTGTGCTATAAGGATTTAGGCCTATAAATACACCTCCTAATCCCCTCATAATCACAACATCATAAATCTTTTCCCCTCTTCTTTCTTTTGGTCGATCGCCGCCCCCCACCAACAAAAGGTTTCGGTTAGTTTTCTTGGTTGATTGATTGTATACTTAATCTAGTCCTATCCCCTCTCTAGGGTTGTTAGGTAGATTAATTATAAGCGTTGTAGCTTGGTTTTCACGTGCTAGAATCACGGTTAGCTCGTTGTATTACGTTTGTACAAGAACGTAATATAGTCTTACTTTAGACTATATCTTTGATGACGTATATTCCCTAGTCGGGCTGGATAGTCCGACTCACGGATACTACCCGCATCCATCAGGAATGGATTGGATACTTGTGCTATGTGCGCACATAGCCCATAAAGCCCGGTAAGCCGCTGTCGCACAAGAGGCTGGTTACTTAGCCAAGTCCTCGTCGCAGCGCGACTGGATCAGACAGAATATAACTTATGTTATAGTTATATTCGCCTAAGGAAAAGGGATATACCCTTGCCTTAGTTGGATAATGAAGATCAAGCTATTTCGAGTCATTAACTCTTCCTTAGGCCGCAAGAACAGGGAGCCCAGCCTGGACTCACTCGAGTATAAAAGGAACCCCTTCGGTTCCACAAAGGTACGATACACACAATACCCTCAACACTAGTATACTCAAAACCGATTACTTACTCTCACGCTGGAGTCTAATCGTGGGTCACAAACCCATGGTCAGCCTAACGGTGTCTGTTTAGTGCGCAGGGTCCTAAAGCAAGTTTCACTTGGTGCGAGAGCCAGAGTCCATAAGACCCCAAATTAAGCCTAATTTGGGTCAAGCTCGGTCTACCCCAACTTTTGCATCAACAAGTTGGCGCCATCCGTGGGACCCATACTAAGCTCTAACTAATGACAAAAAGCGGTAAGAATGAAGGCCGTTAAGGATCCTCGATGGTAGATGGCCGTATCACATCAATAAATGCTACCTCTGGATTTGCCAGTGTGGCAAACACTCGGGATGTGAATAATCCCCCAATTATAAGAACAAGAGGACAGTTCTCAACTCCCCTACTCGCCGCGGGGGAAAGGGGCATCGAACGAGAGTCAACACAGCCTCCTCAAAATAAGCAAAAAAGAAAGACGCCCCAAGAGGAGGAAGGGGAAGTCGTTGCTACAAAGGCACGTATGATGGAGGAGTATGTAGCTAACAACCTACAAGCACTCATCCCTTTGGTTGCTAAGCATGAAAAGATGGTAGAGGAAGCAAAGCGCGCGAAGTATGCCTCATCCTCAGAAGGCAATCTGTCATGATCAAGTGATAATCCGCCATAAAAACATATGCGCGCAAGTTATCCCTCGGATGGCCAAATCTTCTCACAACCATGGAGAAGAGCCAGAAAAAACGCTTTTACGAGGCGCATACAGCATTATGGAGATACCAGAAAGCGCCGCATGCCATCAAACGTGAAAACTTATGACGACACGACGGATCCAGAAGACCACTTGAAAGTCTTTGAATCCCAGGCAGGTATCGAACTGTAAAACCCGCATGCTTTTACCATGAACAATACACTTACGATCGTACGTACAAGATTAAAACTTTCCTTATATAACATGAACATGTATCACGAACAAGAATTACAAGTATTACGTACGTGTTATAACACGATAAGTATTTATTACGTATTAACACACGATAATTATTTCGATAATAATTATAATCACGAACATACGAATATGAAATCATTAACGTAAATTAATCACGAGCTCAGTATTACGTATGTATGTATATTTATTACGATCACGAATAAATATAATAAAACACGAACGGTAACTATTAAATCACGTAAAACACGAACACGAGAACACACTTATTAATTAGACACGAGAAATGTTCGGGTTACCCCTTGTGGGCCCCCTTACCAGCGGACATAACGAGAAACATGGGCCAAGCCCATGCAAAATTTACTAAACTAGGAAAAAGGGGAAAACATGTTTCATAATTCAAGAAATTAGAAAACAGATAAAACCCTAGCCTCCCTTTTCTTTTCCTTGTGGTCGCGACATTCAACCAACACCAAGGAGAGTTCGTTGATTTTTGATCTTGGAATCATTCATGTTCATGTTTATGTTCAAAACCTCTATTTATTCACGCAAGGGTATACTCAAAAAGCTTAATCTTTTAATCTTTTTATATTAATTCATGTTCTTATGTTTTTAATTATTTAGAATTAATTAAAAACATGTTATAAATTAAATTAAATCAAGAAAAAGGGGTTTGTTTGGTTTGTGAGTTTGATCGGTAGCCCAAACCGAGAGTCTTCCGACTCTCGATGCACTATTGTCCACAACCGAGACCCCTAGGGGCTCGGTGTGGGTCTCGGCGCAGCAGCAAACACCACCGGCTTGAGCCGGTGACTGTTTTGCTCAGTCAGTGGGCTTTTTGCTCCTTCAGCCGCAACCCCTGTAGTCAGCAGGGGTGCGTTTGGCTTAACAGTGGCAACGGCGACCAATCAGGGGGAACCACTGGCTGCGGCCAGTGGTGTATTTGTTCTGTCACCAGGAACAAATCATAGGTCAACGGGTTATATTAAACAGTCAGCATGTAAAAATCATTAGAAACAGTTGGTATTAAGAACTATCAACAGGAATTATTTAACCAGTTAAGGGTGCGTTTGGTTCACAGTTTTAGGCAGACTTAAGGGGGTGTTTGGCTAAATTAATAAACATGTATTTTATTTAACCTAATTAGTTTAATTAATACATTTTAATTAAATTAATTACATGTTTAACTTAAATGTAGTTTTATTTGATTAAAACCATGGATTATGTTGTACATGTTATTTAAATAAAGCTTATGATTAAATAATTATCTAAATAATTATTCATGTACATGTGATAACTTAAACTTAGTTAATTGAATTATAAAGTTTAATTAGTAAATCATGGATTATTATTAATTAATAAATACTAACAATATCATGCAATATTGTTATTAATTAATAATTACAAGTTTAGACTAAGTATTTAATTATTTAAATTTAGGCTATAAACAATTAATTAATTATTAAAACAAGACATGGAATTAATTAATTATCATGACTTAGGTTATATTAATATTAATATTAATACATGTTTTTACCTAGGTATCTTTGTACAGTTAATTTAATTATATCATTTCTATATTTAATTAAAGGATATAACCTATAGTTTATTTAATTAACATGTTATAATTAATAAACTATACTATTTAATTTCATGACTTAGAATATTAATCAGTAAACACTTAAGCTTATATAATTAGCTTAATAATCCAACTTATTTTCTAATTATGGAAACTTTCTATTTTTTAGAAACTTATTTAATTAAGGCAGCTAATCTATTTATGGAAACTTTCTATTTTTAGAAACTTATCTAATTTAAGCAAAAAATCTATTTTTGGAAACTTTCTATTTTTGGGAACTTTTTTTTTGAAATTTTCTATTTTAGGAAACCTACTATTTTTAGAAAGTTACTTATTATTACACAACAAGTATAATAATACAAGAAATACAAGAAATACTTAATCAGAATATCCAGAATACATGATAAACACAGCATAACGTTAAAATCAGTAAAACATGACATGAACATATAAAACAAGCTAAGACATGATATAAAACCAGTTACATACTCAGTAATCAGAATACTTATACACGTATATTATCTATGTAGCATTAGTGAGACCGAAGTAGGACTCTCTTCCGCTCGTCTTCTTCGTTCACTGGACACAAGGTACAGATTCTCCGTCCTTTCAGTATGGACATTCTTCCTTATTAGGATTTCCCGTATGCAACCAACTGTTTTTCCTAGTATATGTTTTATATGTTTTTGAATTTCTTATGTTTAATTAGAATACCTAAAGCCATATACATGCATGACCAGTTTCACCTAGTTATGGAGGTACCATAACCATAACACTAGAGGCACCAGTGTTATGACTTCACCACGGCGGAGTGATAGCTCGTGGCGTCCCTTTCAGCTTTTGGCCTTATTATTATTAGCAGGTGGGGCGTATGGGTGCATCCTAGTTTACATGTTTTTAGCAGATTATTCAGGTGAATGTGGTGTGTGCCTTACATCCTTCACAAGGAGCTGATCCCTCCTACCCAAGCAGTATATTAAATTAGAGGCAGCCCCTCTAATTGCATGACGAGGTTACCCCTCCAAGTATTCATGCACGTTGATATTTCATGACCTATATTGGCTAATGGTTAACATGTTAAACAGTTTTCGTAAGATAAACATAAGGCTTTCCAAACTATAAAACCAGTTTTATGAAGTTATACCAGGTTTTTCAAGACATATACATTTCCGCTGCTGTATGTTTTACATGCTTATATTATTCATTCCATGCTTGTATATCCGTGCACTGAGCGTTATGCTCAGCCGTTACTTTCCTTTCCATGTCCCAAAACGGCAGGTATCCAAGGACAGACTCGAGCATTTTGGAGGACATGCATAGGATGGAAGCTACCATAGACTTATTCTCCTTTTGCCTTCATATACTTATGCTTGTTTAAGTCTTTCATTCATTTCATTTACTTTATTATGTTTTGGGCTTATGTTTAGGAACTGATGTTTGATTCCGGTTTCCCTATGGTCATGTATGTTTTACTACATATTACCTTGCATGCTTTGATGACACACCATAATTATGCGTAACGGTCCACTTATCAAAGTGGGGTGTTACAATTATGGTATCAGAGCTCAAGGATTCGACCTGTAGGCTCTAAAACTTGACCTGTGACTAGTGGGTAGTCACCAGGAGCTTCCTAAGTCAACGCTTGTTCTTCCACGTATTGATGTGTTCAGCGCATTGTTGTTTTAACCATGATGTTTTCAGCACCTTGATGTTTTCATTGATATTGTTTTACTAATAAGGATGGACAACCGTCATTCATATTTAGTTATGTGTCATTGTTTCATGCATGTTGTTCCTCGTGAACTATGGCTATGTGGACTGAACCCAGTAGTTCATAATTAGCCACATAAAAAAAAATTCTGATAAGTTTTGACAGATGAGTTTCATTTATTTATGTTTCATGTATCATTGTTGCAGGAATTATGACTAAGTAATGGTTGGTACAGGACTGGTCCTATTTAGTCGCATGTGCTTTTATCGAAACTTTTAACTTTGGGACCGACCCATAGACGTCCCCTCGCCATGTCTTTTGTTTTGGGGACGACCCATAGGCGTCCCCTCAAACATATAAAGGTTTTTATAAACTACAACATGCATAAATTTTTTCTCATGATTTATGGGCATACATTTTTTTTATGTTCCCTTATAAGTTACTATGTTTTTATGTCAAGTATGTTTTCATACTGTCATGGTTAACTTCAGTTTCATGCTGATTATATTATACACTCCTTCATGTCGGGTTGTTCCATGTTTCTTCATGATGACTTCGTCTTCACGTGACTATGTCTTACGTTTTTTTTTTGCTTTCATGCAAGACACTGTTAGAATTCGTGTAAATTCTGCTTTCATGATAGTCATGGTTGGTTTTCATTAATCATGCTTTCAGGAAAATCATCGTTGAAATTCGTTTAACCACACGTTAGCATTTCTCTATGCAACCAGAATGAGGTATATACTGGTATTGCCAGGTTATCATGATGGTCTTTCGAACCGTTTAACCTATTTTCCTTTAAAATCATGTTAGATGATCGACCTCATACTGATCATTTCATGTGCATTCCATGTGTACTCCATGTACCTTATCCCATGTGTGCATTTTCACTTGCTGATACTCTACAAATTGTTGATGTTACTAAAGGATGATGCTGCTGATGTTTGGAGGCGCTACGAGATACGGATGTTGTTCACAACATGGAGATCCTTCAAGACGAAGACAAAGGCGTCAGAGCAAAGCAATTGGATGAGAAGATGCTTCACCACCAGACGAGTTCCATCAATCATTGTCCCAAATTCTTAGTTACATGTCACACGTCATTCAGTTGTCGTTTCAGTCATATGAGTGAAGACCGGTATCAGCCGACCACTCAACTGAATAGTTACATGAATCACAGTCATGAGAATGACCGTCATGGAACTGACAGACAAGACTATAGTAACCACTACTATGACAACAACTATCCTAACAATCGCAACCGAAGCTCCGGCCGCAGACGTGATTAGAAAAACAAAGGATCAGTATTCCAACCAATCCACAAATTCTGGCATAATAACCTAATATTTGTAGTTCTATTTGTTTCATATCTTGAGACACATGTCAAGACATCAGTCAAGACACATGTCTCACGTATACTTCCTGAAGACACATGAAAAGACACCAGTCAAGACACATGTCATGCTTAAATTTCCCAAGACACGAGTCAAGATACATGACTCACGTCCAATTCTGGAACATTTCTAAGAAATTGCAGGGTACCCTCCAAAGAGTATATCCATCTTGTTGTGCCATGTATAAATCAGGCCACAAGAATTTCAGTACCATCACCGGCGTATCAGTGAGGCCAGTCACGTTTCCTCGATGACACTTTCATTTATTTCACCATATTTCATATATTCATGACCATGAAGGACGCCATTCGTATTCCCAGGTATACGAAGGTTTTCCTTCAGCCTAATGATAAGATCCAAGCTGCAAACGCATTACCTCAGACAGACAAGAGGTGAATTTTATCCTAATTATGGACTATGAACAACACACCATGCTACTATTCATGATCATGTACAGTAATGTTCACGCTCCTGAATACATTTAGCTTGATTTCCATCAGGAAAATCTGTACAAATTATATATGCTTACAAGCATGTGCCTTGTTTGTCTTGACTGCTAAATTTTCTAACTGTCAGTTAAGACACGACCACTGAAGTCCTTTTACGCATAACCATTCGATTATACCAAAATCTTACCATACATTACAAAAGAACCTTCAAGGAGAAAGACGGCAACATGAGATTATGTGTCGACTACCGTCGACTTTTAACAAATCACCATCCATAACCGTTATTCTCCTCCACGTATTGACAACATGTCTAATCGACTTTAGGGTGTCAAACCCTTTTTCAAGATCGAATTCATGATCATGCTGCCAACAACGATGAGTGAAAGAGCAGGACATGTCCATGACTGCTATTCATACACGACTCGATCGTGCTAGACTCATGACTTTGTTTTAGTCTCATAAATGCTCCAACAGCATTATAGGCTTAATAAATTGAGTTTCCATGAACTCATGAACAAATTTACCAGTGTTTTCATCTATGACAACCTAACCTTCTCTAAAGTCTAGAGAAGAGCAGGGAGACCATATTTGCACTATGTTGCAAATTCTATGACAAGAGGAATTTCACCCTGAAATTTTCCAATCTAAATTTTGGTTGATTACAGTGACACGCTGAATCACGTGTATTCTCACGGTTAATCTTACCATGACTCAGCTTATACATAAAGATGAGAACCCTACATACGTTAGGAGTTCAAAGAAAATTCTACGCTAAGTCAAATTTTGGAGAATTATAGTTCCGTAAATTTCTATGTATCAAGTTTCTACGAAGCAAGATACAGTTACGTTCATATCTGGGTACCTGACATACCCACAGGTTATGATAGAACACCAATAGACTAGGATGTTTTCCGTCATCTGAAATTGTGAATAGAATTGGGACAAGATCTCCATGGATTTTGGTTACCAGATTGGCGCAAACTCAGAAGAAGCATGATGCTATCTGGGTTATTATCAACGGTTTCATCAAGTCTACAGAATCCTTACATCCGCAAGGATTTCAGAACCAACAGATTGGTCAGATATGTTCCAGCCGAGGCTCATCCGATCACTTGGCAATCCTTCAGCTATCGGGTCAGACAAAGGTTCGCATTTTGCTCCTTATGTACGTTCACGTTCTCGTTCCAGTTTCACGACTTGCTTTCACGCTCACGTTCATGGTACTATTCACGTTCATGATCGTGTCTTGGCTTATGATTTTACGTTCATTTGTGTTCTGAGAAGTCTTGCAAGAACTTGAGAGACCAAACTCAAGTTTAGTATGACTCTCTATCCGCAGATAGACGTTTCACGTCACATTCCACGTCTCGCCTTGTAGCGTTTGGTGTAACTACAGTTATATTCCATGTACACGATATGTTTCACATGTCATGTTCATTCCACGATCACGATATGTTACACGTATCAGTGATCACGATATGTTGCCATATTATACTCGCCATGTCTCCACATATCACGTTCAAAATTTTTCACGTATCACGTTCAAAATTTTTCACATACTACGTTTCAATATGTCTCGCGCATCGTTGCTAATTATCAGTTAAGTTAGATTACATGACATCGTAATATTTCAGTTACCCTTGCATGTTAATTCTTATTCCCTCGATCAAATTCAGGGGATCTATCGTACGTTAATGACCATGAACTTTTCGTGTTTTAAAGTCAAGGTCAGGAGGACCAAGATTATCAGTTGTGTCAATATCTTGTGAAGGAACCATTCCAAGAGGGAAGCCACTTGGAAACGGACAAGTTCATCCGGACTTCTTACCCGTTTTTCTTTGATCAATTAGATATGTCATTTCGGTTACGTCACGTTCCATGTCCTTTTCAAGACATGTCACGTTTCATGTTCCTTCTACCATGTCACCTTCATGTCCTTTTTATCTTATATACCCTCTCAGTTGGATTCGGGTATGTTACGCTTCCAGTTACGATATCTATAATTCGGGGACGAATTATTCTTTTTAGGGGGGAAGAGTTGTAAAACCCGCATGTTTTTACCATGAACAGTACACTTATGATCGTACGTACATGATTAAAACATTCCTTATATAACATGAACACGTATCGCGAAAAAGAATTACAAGTATTACGTACGTGTTATAACGCGATAAGTATTTATTACGTATTAACACACGATAATTATTTTGATTATAATTATAATCACGAACATACGAATATGAAATCATGAACGTAAATTAATCACGAGCTCAGTATTACATATGTATGTATATTTATTACGATCACGAATAAATATAATAAAACACGAACGATAACTATTAAATCACGTAAAACACAAACACGAGAACATACTTATTAATTAGACACGAGAAATGTTCGGGTTACCCCTTGTGGGGCCCCTTACCCGCGGAAACAACAAGAAATATGGGCCAAGCCCATGCAAAATTTACTAAACTAGGAAAAAAGGGAAAACATGTTTCATAATTCAAGAAATTAGAAAAAGGATAAAACCCTAGCCTCCCTTTTCTTTTCCTTGTGGCCGCGACATTCAACCAACACCAAGGAGAGTTCGTTGATTTTTGATCTTGGAATCATACATGTTCATGTTTGTGTTTAAAACCTCTATTTATTCACGCAAGGGTATACTCAAAAACCTTAATCATTTAATCTTTTATTATTAATTCATGTTCTTATGTTTTTGATTATTTAGAATTAATTAAAAACATGTTATAAATTAAATTAAATTAGGAAAAAAGGGTTTGTTTGGTATGTGTGTTTGATCGGTAGCCCAAACCGAGAGTCTTCCGACTCTCGGTGCACTATTGTCTACAGTCGAGACCCTAGGGGCTCGGTGTGGGTCTCGGCGCAGAAGCAAGCACCACCGGCTTGAGCCGGTGGCTGTTTTGCTCGGTCAGTGGGCTTTTTGATCCTTCAACCGCAACCCCTGCAGTCAGCAGGGGTGCGTTTGGCTTAACAGTGGCAACGGTGACCAATCAGGGGGAACCACTGGCTGCGGCCAGTGGTGTATTTGTTCTGTCAGCAGGAACAAATCATAGGTCAGCGGGTTATTTTAAACAGTCAGCATGTAAAAATCATTAAAAACAGTTGGTATTAAGAGCTATCAGTAGGAATTATTTAACCAGTTAAGGGTGCGTTTGGTTCACAGTTTAAGGCAGACATAAGGGGGTGTTTGGCTAAATTAATAAACATGTATTTTATTTAATCTAAATAGTTTAATTAATACATTTTAATTAAATTAATTACATGTTTAACTTAAATGTAGTTTTATTTGATTAAAACCATGGCTTATGTTATACATGTTATTTGAACTAGCCGGGTACCCGCGCAAAGCGGCGGCGGGTACCTGTGACTATATTTTGAGGCAAACGATGAATTATATGATAAAAAAAATCACTGCACATTTAACAGGCTAAACTATATAAACATGTGTCACACACAATTGCAGCGCAACACCGCCAAAATAACCAACAAAAACAATTTAAACATAAGCAGACTACATATGTTGTGATGAAGATGTAGATGTAGTAATTTCAGAATATAGTGGCAGCAAAGGGTTGAGTTGTATGTTCGAGGTGTTTGAAACCAAAAACAACAGCCAAAACCGTCTTATGCATGCTTTAAAAAGGTTGTGCAATAGGCTTTTATAAGTTTGGTTGATATGGGCAGTTACAATAGAAAAAACGTATACATTTACTACATAATAAATACTTTTAAATTTTGATATAGGATATTTAATTTTCTTAAATGTGTATGCATAACTCTCAGGATTTTGAATGACTCTTAACATTGTATGCATAAACTTTCCCAAAGAAGAAATGTTTTAGTCTTAAAGTTTTAAGACTAATAAATTTAAAAAATGGTCTAAATATTTTATAAGGTATTAAGATAAAGCTTATGATTAAATAATTATCTACATAATTATTCATGTACATGTGATAAATTAAACTTAGTTAATTGAATTATAAAGTTTAATCACTAAATCATGGATTATTATTAATTAATAAATACTTACAATATCATGCAATATTGTTATTAATTAATAATTACAAGTTTAGACTAAGTATTTAATTATTTAAATTTAGGCTATAAATAATTAATTAATTATTAAAACATGACATGGAATTAATTAATTATCATGACTTAGGTTATATTAATATTAATATTAATACATGTTTTTACCTAGGTATCTTTGTACAGTTAAATTATTTATATCATGTCTATATTTAATTAAAGGATATAACCTATAGTTTATTTAATTAACATGTTATAATTAATAAACTATACTATTTATTTTCATGACTTAGAATATTAATCAGTAAACACTTAAGCTTATATAATTAGCTTAATAATCCAGCTTATTTTCTAATTATGGAAACTTCCTATTTTTTAGAAACTTATTTAATTAAGGCAGCTAATCTATTTATGAAAACTTTATATTTTTAGAAACTTATCTATTTTAAGCAGTAAATCTATTTTTAGAAACATTCTATTTTTGGGAACTTTTTTTTCTGAAACTTTCTATTTTAGGAAACCTGCTATTTTTAGAAAGTTACTTATTATTACACAACAAGTATAATAATACAAGAAATACAAGAAATACTGAATCAGAATATCCAGAATACATGATAAACACAGCATAACGTTAAAATCAGTAAAACATGACATGAACATATAAAACAAGCTAAGACATGATATAAAACCAGTTACGTACTAAGTAATCAGAATACTTATACACGTATATTATCTATGTAGCATTAGTGAGACCGAAGTAGGACTCTCTTCCGTTCGTCTTCTTCGTTCACTGGACAGAAGGTACGGATTCTCCGTCCTTTCAGTATGGACATTCTTCCTTATTAGGATTTCCCGTATGCAGCCAACTATTTTCCCCAGTATATGTTTTATATGTTTTTGAATTGCTTATGTTTAATTAGAATACCTAAAGCCATATACATGCATGACCAGTTTCATCTAGTTATGGAGGTACCATAACCATAACACTGGAGGCACCAGTGTTATGACTTCACCACGGCGGAGTGATAGCTCGTGGCGTCGCTTTCAGCTTTTGGCCATATTATTATTATCAGGTGGGGCGTATGGGTGCATCCTAGTTTACATGTTTTCAGTAGATTATTCAGGTGAATGTAGTGTGTGCCTTGCATCCTTCACAAGGAGCTGATCCCTCCTACCCAAGCAGTATATTAAATTAGAGGCATCCCCTCTAATTGCATGACGAGCTCACCCCTCCAAGTATTCATGCACGTTGATATTTCATGACCTATATTGGCTAATGGTTAACATGTTAAACAGTTTTCATAAGATAAACATAAGGCTTTCCAAACTATAAAACCAGTTTTATGAAGTTATACCAGGTTTTTCAGGACATATACATTTCTGCTGCTATATGTTTTACATGTTTATATTAGTCATTCCATGCTTGTATATCCGTGCACTGAGCGTTTGCTCAGTCGTTACTTTCCTTTCCATGTCCCAAAACGGCAGGTACCCAAGGACAGACTCGAGCATTTTGGAGGACATGCATATGATGGAAGCTGCCATAGACTTCTTCTCCTTCTGCCTTCATATACTTATGCTTGTTTAAGTCTTCCATTCATTTCATTTACTTTATTATGTTTTGGGCTTATGTTTGGGAACCGATGTTTGATTCCGGTTTACCTTATGGTCATGTATGTTTTACTACATATTACCTTGCATGCTTTGATGACACCCCATAATTACGCGTAACAGTCCACTTATCAAAGTGGGGCGTTACAGAACAATGGCCAGAACCCGTATGGTGTAATATGTTCAACTATACACTTGTAGGGAATGGGCGGACGTGGTTCGATAGGCTTCCGCTGCGAACAATCAGCGGGTACGAGGTGTTGCGAAAAGCGTTCAAAAGAAATTATGTGCAACAAAAAAGACATGATAGGAGTGCTGTATCGCTGGCCAGGGTAAAGCAGAACCAGGGAGAATACCTGGAAGACTTTCTGAAACGTTTCAAGAGCGAGTGTCTCAAAATAAAAGACTGCCTAGAAATTTTGAAAGTATCCTGCTTCATGGTGGGCATACAAAACAACGATCTAATAAAGAAGCTTAATGAAAGAACGCCCGAAACCTTCGATGGAGTGCTAAGGCGGTTAAGGTCTTTCATACAAGGAGAATCGGCTGCTTCAGAAATAACACGAAGCACTTATGATCACAGATCTATCCGTATACCCAATGAAGAACCCAACAAGCAAGGCAGATCGAGGCCTTGATTATATAGGAAGGGGAAGAGAGGGGCGAGCTATAACTCAAGGTTTACCCCATTAAGTTAACCCCAAGAGAAATCCTCGTATCAGAAGGTGCGAGTTTCACAAGGCCAACGCCAATGACCACCTCGGTCGAAAAACGCGCCAGTAATAGATACTGTGAATACCACAATGAGAGGGGGCACGCTACGAACGAATGTATTCAGCTGCAAAAATATATCGAGAATAGAGTAAAGAAAGGCGAGCTAAAACACCTTGTCAAGGAAACCACGAAGGATGATAGACAAAAAGTCACTAGCGCGAACATTTACATGGTGGAATCGTGGCAACGAAGGACAAGGCAGAGGGTGAGCCAAAAATTCTCGAAGGGAAAAGACATTTCTTTCCCCTCACTCAATGCAAGGAACATCGCAGACGACCCACTAGTTATAGAAATAAGCATTGGTCAGCACAACATACATCGCATGTATATGGATGGAGGTTCATCAGCAGAAATATGTACGAGTACTGCTTTCTAAAGCTTAGCGAAGAAATAAAGAGCCAAATGATGCCTGTGACTTCCCCGCTCATTGGATTCAGCGGAGAAGTGGTATGGCCCTTGGGCCAAATGAAGTTAGCAGTAAGAGTGGGAAATGATGAGCACTCGACGGAAGTCCCAATGAATTTTTTGATCATACGGTCGCCATCACAATACAACGGGATCATAGGGCGACCAACTATACTAGCAATGCGAGCGGTACCTTCTACGGCTCACGGTATGATGAAATTCCCAGTTGATGGAGGGGTTGTAACGATATTCAACACGGCAGTAACACCCCTAGAATGCAACGCGATCACAGAACCGCCTAGGATCACAATGGACCCAAAGGTGAACTCACCACCAAACTTGAAGGTAGCAGTGCATCCGTAGTACCCGGATCAGGAGATAACGATCAGAGGGACATTATCTAACAAAGGAAAGTCAGACATGTGTCGCTTTTTGAAGGATAATCTGGACGTCTTCGCATGGGAACCCAAAGATGTGACGGGGGTGCCAAGGTCGATAGCCAAACACAAGCTTCAAATCCGCGAAGGATACCCTTCGGTTAGGCAAAAGAAAACAGGACAGGCCCCAGAGTGCAACAAAGTAATATTGGACAAGGTAAAAAAGATGGTGGACGCAGGAATCATGAGGGAAGTTTACTATCACGACTGGCTTGCTAACCCGGTAATGGTAAAGAAACATGACGGCAGCTGGCGCATGTGTGTTGATTTCACAAACCTCAATAAAGCTTGTCCCCAAGATTGCTACCCACTCCTGGAAATAGATTGGAAGGTGGAATCGTTGTGCGGATACCCCTTCAAATGTTTCCTGGACACATAAAAGGGATACCATCAGATACAAATGGCAGAAGAAGCAGAGGAAAAAACAGCATTCCATACCAGCCAGGGCGTGTACTGTTACACAAAAATGCCGTTTGGACTAAAGAACACAGGGGCTACGTATCAACGACTGGTTGATAAGGCATTTGAAGGCCAAATAGGGCGAAATTTGGAGGTGTATGTCGATGACTTGGTAATAAAGAGTCATACAGAGAGCGAGCTTATTCGGGATATAGAGGAAACATTCTCTACCCTCAGAAGGATAAACATGAAGTTAAATCCAAAGAAGTGCACTTTTGGGGCGACATAAGGCATGTTCCTAGGATACATGGTTGACCCCATGGAATCAAATCCTGTCTGGAAAAAACAGACGCGGTCATTCAACTCCAGAGCCCAAAAACGAAAAAGGAAGTGCAGTCGCTAAATGGGAATCTTGCAGGATTGAACAGGTTCCTGTCCAAGTCAGCAGAGAAGTCGCTCCCCTTATTTAAGATACTTAAAAAAAATGCATTAATAAAGGGGATTTCAATTGGACGAAGGAAGCAGAAAAGGCCTTCGAGGAATTAAAAGCGCATTTAGCTTCGCTCCCCATGTTAGTCGCGCCACAACCTAAAGAGGAGCTGATAATATACTTGTCCGTAACGCATGGAGAGATCAGCGCGGTGCTAATGACGGATAGGGAAAATGTGCAAACACCAGTGTACTTTATAAGTAGAGCGTTACAAAGCTCGGAGCTAAATTACACCCAAATGGAGAAATTAGTGCTCGCGCTAGTGTTTGCAGCAAAGAGGTTGCACAGATATTTCCAAGCGCACCCAATAGTGGTGATAACAGATCAACCCATAAAGCAGGTGATCTCAAAACCAGATGTCGCAGGCAGGTTCTAAAAATGGAGTGTTCTACTAGGGGAACAAAATATTACCTACAGACCGCGCAATGTCGTGAAAGGACAAATTCTGCCAGATTTTATCATTGAAAAGCCAGAAGAGGGCGCTCAGGGGCTAGATCAGAAAAAAGAAGACCAAGCCCTGTGGATCTTGTTCACAGATGGATCATCCTGCGCTGATGCATCAGGCGCAGGACTCATACTCACCAATCCAGAAGGAATGGAGTTCACATACGCATGCATTTTGAATTCACAGCCACAAATAATGAGGCAGAGTATGAAGCGCTGATAGCAGGGCTAAGAATTGCGGCAAGAATGGGAGTGCGCAATCTCGAAGCAAATGTAGATTCTCGGCTGGTAGGAAGCCATATACTTGGTGATTATGAAGCAAAAGAAGATAATATGGTGCAGTACTTACAAAAAGCCAAAGCACTGATTGAAGGGTTCCATAGGTTCCAGATACGCCAAGTACCCAGGGGGGAGATAAGAAAGCAAATGCACTTAGCAAGATAGCTTCCACCAGTTTTGCGCACTTATCAAAACAGGTCCTGGTGGAAATCCTCAAGGACAAGTCAATCAAAGAGCAAGAGGTCGCGTCGGTCGTAGAGGAAGAAGGCCCTACATGGATGACACCGATTATGGATTATTAGACGAATGAATCACTCTCGCATGACAAAAATGAGTCACGGCGAGTGCGAAGACGTTCGAGGCAATTTGAAGTCAGAGATGGGATCCTTTACAAGCGATCATTTCTCCAACCATGGTTAAGATGCGTAGGGCCACGACAGGCGCAGTACATCATTAGCAAAATCTACGACGGGTCATGCGGAATGCACGCAGGACCAAGGTCCGTGGTGGCAACAGCGTTGCGCAGCGGGTACTATTGACCAACTATGCATACAGACGCGTGAACATTCATTAATAAATGCAATGACTTCCAGGTGCACAGGCCAGTACCTAGGTAGCCTCAGGAGGAGCTTACGCTGATTACCTCCCCTTGGCCATTCTTCAAATGGGGAATCGACATCGCGGGACCCTTTCCCGTAGCTGCGGGGGAGTTAAGTTCCTCATAGTCGCGATGGATTACTTCACAAGATGGATTGAGGCAAAGGCAGCCGCAACCAATCACGGGGAATCAGGTGAAAAGGTTCGTTTAGGGCAACATAGTATGTCGTTTCGGACTGCCCGGTGAAATAGTCTCTGATAATGGGAAGCAGTTCATAGAGAACCCATTTAAAGATTGGTGCGCGAAGAATGGGATACATCAACGGTTTGCATCGGTCGCCCACCCACAAACGAATGGGCTTATGGAGAGAGCAAAGGAGTTTGGGGGATGGCATGAAAGCCCGGTTGGGGGAGCATAATAAGAAATGGGTCGATGAGTTGTCGCATGTTTTGTGGGCACATCGCACGATGATCAAGACAGCCACATGTGATACCCCCTTCGCCCTAACGTATGGTACAGAGGCAGTCATTCCAGTTGAGATAGGACTACAAACACTCCGCACAGCAGAGGTAGGCATGGTTACTAATGACGATGAGCTGCGATTGAACCTTGACATAATCTAGGAGCGACGAGAGTTAGCTGCAATCCGTGAAGCTAAGTCAAAAGAAAAGATGAAAGGCTACTATGATGCTAGGGTGCGCAAGACCTCCTTCAGGCCAGGTGACTTTATGTATCGCTCAAACACGGCCAGTCGCGCTGAGAATACAGGGAAGCTTGGACCAAAATGGGAGGGACCCTACATAGTGACAGATGCACTTGGAAATGGTGCGTACCGGCTAAGCGATATGGATGGTCGCGACCTACAAAGACCTTGGAACATATGCCATCTAAAGAAGTGCTACCTTTAAGGGCAAACTTTCTAAGTGAATGTATTGTTTTTCCTTTTATTTTTTGTGTTTAAAATCTTGCAAGTGTTAATAAAACAGTGGTGGTCCCTAGCTAGTTCCACGACGCATTCTTAAAACTTGTTTTTTCTTTATGTCATACATACTTTTTCTTACTATATATTGCCTATTGGCGTACGCGTGCACAACGTTTCCAGGAGAAATAAGAGGAATGAGACTACCCTACTAATTAGACTCATCGAGTAAGTGGGATGCACCCCATTCGACCATGGATCGTGTATCCTTGTTAGGCCCCTTACTATTAATGACGTCGTAGCAAGTTATGCAGCCAGTAAACTCTAAGACTGTTAAGACACACTTGTGCACACCTAACAATAGGTCAGCCTCACCTGACCGTCCTTATGGTAGTAGCGGTATACCGTACGTAATGAGCTTCTCAAACCCCTATGGACCATTTATAAGTTTACATTAGCTTATTATGCGAAATTGCGATATAAACATTAAATAGACTTTTCATAACAAAAAAGGATAGTGTTTATTACAAAAGCAAGCATTCATGGATAACAAATACAACATATATTTAGAAATCTCTAAGGCGATTGGAGAGCAGATGGGTCTCAGAGGAGGATCTATTCAGTTTTAGCAAAGGAGGGCAGTAAGCAGTAGTGCGGTGATCCTTCAGACTTTTTTCCATCCGGTCCAACAGGCGCGAATCCCTCTCAAGCAATGGCGTGGCAGTGGCAGTACAGGGATGGAAGGAGCAAGATGGGCCGCACCAACGGAAGGTGCTGCTTCTATGTTCAGCAGGGCTTTCTTGGCAGCATCGCGACTCTCGTGCGCTGCAAGGACCTCCAATAATGGCGCTTGCTTCTCAATCTTGAAGGAATCAAGAACATCCTTGGGATGCGCGAATACTGGTACGGTCAACTGCTCCATGGTGTTGATCCCAAACTTAGATCGATTTAGCTTTATGTATACGAGATTAGATCAAGTAATACACTTAGAGAAACCTTTGTATATGTATATGACAATCTAAGTGTTATGCGGAATTAAAACTTAAACAAGAACACACAAGATGTAAACAAACTTTCACTTTGGTTAATGATATCAAACTTGCTTACAATGAAAGTGTTTAAGGTATGAAAACTTATATTGAACAATAACCTAAAGTCTTCTTTTATAGACATAAGAAGCCTTGTACAATAATCTACGTATCAACTATTATAGGTAAAGATAAATATAGAAAATACATTGTTGTTCCTATCTTTACTAGAAGTAATCTAGAACATAATAAACGCGTAGATCATATCCTTCCATCAGTGCTTGTCTTTAATGTATCAATGCTTGACTTCTTCTTGTCAACACTTGATATGTCAGCGTTTGTTTTCTTCCTATCAACGCTTGTTTTACTCTTGTCAGCGCTCAAGTAGACTGGCTATAATTTATTCCCAACAATCCTCCCCTAAACTTGATATCTACTCTAGTAATCAAGTTTCTGAATAAACATTAAGAACTAGGAGGAATCTTACAACACTTATCATATTGGTGATAAATAAATCTGATCAAATCTTTGGCCACGTCACTTGAATAATCAGTTTCTAGCTGTGTATTCTTCATCTTCTCCAAGACTTCCTTGGACATGAAATACTGGCCATCTACAAGTAGATACTCAGCAAACTTTGTAGAACTAAAATAATAAACACCAGTAGCTGAATACAAACGCCATTGAAGACCACTGAGGTCATCTTCAAGATTCTTCCAAATAGCAGGATCTTCATCTCTTGGTCCACACATCCTCTTGAATGTTGACCATAGTTTTATTGCATTGACTGAAGTGGGAGCTTCAGTCTCATACTTGGCCTCTAACAACCTCCATAGATCTACCAAGTCTTCTCTATCAAAACTTGCAAACAAATATATAAGAGTGGTAAAAGTGTGAACCTCTTTTCCATACCTGCCAATCTTCCAAAACCCACATTCATCTTCTTCATAGCTTATAATAGGGTTTCTGGAATCAAGTGGTAACACTTGTACCATATCTGAAGCTTCCAATTGTGAGAGCTTGAGGCTCTTTCTTATAACAGATTCACTTGGATTTAACCTATCCATATCTTTGGGAAACTCAAGAGGGACTCCCTTTTTCACGGGTCTGGGAACAATCATTGCATTCTTAAGCTCCATTTCTTCTGCAAGTTCTTCTTTTCTTTCATCAGAAAGAAGTCTTTGAGTGTTTTCTTCCTGCACTCTTACCCAAATGGGATAAGCTCTGCACTCCAACTCTTCAAATGTCAATCCAATCAATTTCTTATAAGTCCACCCTGTTCCATGACATCTGAGCAGCATGCAGTACAACTCCCTTCTATCCCTTTTCAAATTTGAGAGAACATTGCTTGCTTTGTGTTTCAGAATGACCTTGCCGTCCTTTTGTACTCTGAGAAGAATCTCCAAACCCCATATCTGATCTGAAATAGCCAAATGTGGATTCTCAATACACCTATCTTCCCAAGCATGGTACATCTGAACAACTTCTGGCATGTCAAAATTAACTTGCAACTTCAACTCATTCAACTTCTCTTTTGCCAACTCATCACCATACTCAAGTCTTTCTGGTTGTTCTATGATCATTACACTTAAGTCTGAACTGGCTTCATCACTTCCTTCTTGCTGTTCTGAAGTGACAACAAAAGGTGATTCACCCACCTTTTTCCTTTCTTGTTCCACAATTTGTGTAGCCAACCTTCTATCAAATTTAATCTGTGCTGCATTCTTTGGAACATCTACTTCTACCATAATACCCTTACCCTTATCTAATGGATCAACTGTGGGTAAGGTAGATGGTAATACCTGTGAAGAAACATCTTTGATGATGGATGATGAATGTAATACATCAACCTCATCTACAGGTCTGTCAACGCTCAATTTTGCTTTGTCAGCGCCCAAGATACTCATGTCAGCGTTCAAATCTTGCTTGTCAACGCCCAAATTACCTGTCTCAACGCCTCTTGTGATTTCGTCCAACATGGCTGTAAATGACAAATTTAAGTTTGTAGGAGAGACTAGAGATGTATCAAAACCTGTCTGTTTCTTCAAACTTGTTAGGGCTTCAGCAACACCCAAAGATTCACCATCATGTGAGCCCTTATCACTCACATTTATCTGTTCATCCTCCCTTTTGGAAGATTCCTCCATGCCTCTCCTTGTGCTAGCATTTTGCAAGATAACAATCCTCTCCCTCAATTGCTTGAGTTCAAGGCCTTGTGTACTGACAATATGTACCAAGTCTGCATTTTTCTTTTGCAAGCTTATGCAGACAGCCGTCAATTCCATTAATGTCATTGGTTCCAATCTGCCCTCTTCTAAAATGGGTATTTGACCTCCCAAGGTAGATTCATTGGGCATGGATGAGGTCTTAAGTATGGTAGGACTGCCTTGGCCAGCTTCTAAGCCAGAACCAATAGTCCCAGCCTCATCCATAGCACCAACCACACTTGTGGTGGTGGTTCTCTCTGCTACATGGCTAGGACCACTAGAGGAGAACACTCCAGTAGTCCTTTGGCGTTTTTGTAACCTATATTATGTTGGGGGAGAAGATGATGTGGATTGGGTGGATGTGGGTTGGTTAAGGGGTGTTTGGGACTGTGAAGGATTGGTGTCAACGTTTGGAATAGGCATGTCAACGCCAACATTTAATGTGTCAGCGTCGAAGGGTTCTTGGTCAATTTGCATGTGTTTTGGTGAAGGTAATGGTTTAGGTATTGGGTCAAGTTGGGGTTGTGGGTCTGGTTGAGGTTGTGCTGCTTCAATGACAGCAATCATAGATGGGGTTAGGGGTAAGTCACGATGTGGGGGTGAGTTCATCTTTGTAAAAATTACTTACTTTTGCACAGGGATCTCATAAAAATCATCATAATCCCTTGTGCAGTAACTTTGGACATCAAAAACCATTTGTAAAAATCTGGGATAAGCTAAAGTCATTTTGTTCCCTTTATTTTTACACATGCCCTCAAAAATCATTTTGGAATAATTAAACTTTTGCCCAGTAGCAATGCACACAATAGCACTTGCAATAGATCTATTGATCTCATTGTGTGCAGTACACTTGGGACTCAAACATTGCAAGAGGACATGTATTAGGTACTTCCAGGCTGGGGGAAACTCCTGTTTATGATATTTATTTAAAGTTCCCCCATCAGGGAAAGGATAACCCAAAGCCCTTAGTCCTTGTTCTATTTCATTTATGGGGAGGGTGGTTATACCATCAGCATCATGAAGATGCAAAGCTTGGCGTACTAAATCTTCAGTAACCACCCATGTGCGCCCATGAACAATAGATGATAATGTAGTCACTCTATTAACTGTTGAGGAACTAACAGTGTTCCAAAACTGTTTAATATGTGTGACAGGAATGAGTGGAGCATGAGAAAGAGCATACCTAATAGGAGATGCGTTCAAATATGCCACCATTTGTGTGTATTGGGGAAACAGAGTATCATCAGCTTCAAGATATGCTATCATGTTGTGTTGACTCCTGAACCCCAATTCCAAATCACTTGGTTTGAATTTTGGTGCCATTGTTGAAAGCTGTTTGAATGTTTGATAAAGATGAAGTTATAGGAGAAATTTGTGTTAGACAAGAATGATAGGTACCCTGTTTAAAATAGGAGCCAAATATATCGGAGAGAAACAAGCATGTGATTGGTCAAAAATTAGGCAACTATTTTCAAAATACTATCATGAAAATATTGAAAAGAAATATGTTTATCTCATGCATTAAATGAAAGTTATCTGCTCCCAAAATTACGGCCCAAAAACATGTCAAAAAGTAACAGCTGGGTAGGTCCCATTGAGTGTCAACGGTAAAAAATGACCCATCAACGCCCAACGGCTATATTCTTGTCAACGTTTGCCAAAGCCATGTCAGCGTCTAAATTGGTCACAACAACGCTTGGAAAAATACTTGTCAGCGTCCAAAAATAAAAATATTTAAAAATGAAAAATGACCTTAACAAAGTAATTTATCCTATAAAAGATAACCTATAAGTTGATAATTATCATAGGGCGACAAGCACTGTCCAGTTATGCACACTTGCTTATGCAAGATAGACATAACAGTCCTCTAGTGTCCCTTGCTAACCAAAACTCTTAACAACTAAGTTATCTTATAAAATTCCTTGTTACTCCCAGGTAAAACCCATGATAAAATCATTCCCAAGTCTCCCAACAGACCACAACCAATTCTAGGCCAAAAATGTCTTGGCAGCATGCATAGTATATCAACTTTGCATGCTACAGTGCCTCATGATTTAGTAAAACTAACTCATACTCACCTGTGGACACAATCTAGAATTGTGATAAGAGTATCATAAGGATACCCAAAAGTCCTAAAGGTTCCTAAAACCTCCCCTTAAACTGTGATACAAATGTTGCCAAAAATATGCATGAACATAAAAAATTTATGTCAAGATAGGAATTGAAAATTCCAACCATCATCCATAAACAAAAACATGCTCAAATGCTTCTCCAATGATCCATAAACAACTCTGTATCCAATGGTATAATGCTAACACCACCTGCACATTTAGATTGAAAACCACAAAACTAACATTGTTGCTGACAACACCCCGATAACACTTGACAGCGTTAAGAAAAGCTTTGTCAGCGTTAGACAAATATATTGCTGACAACGTTACAATAACACTTATCAGTGTTAAAGCAACCTTTGTCAGTGTTAGAAAAATATAGTGGAAAATCTAAATCCTCAAAACGACCAATAACAATGCATTATCCTGTACATACTTTTACAAAAAGACTCCAAAACACATATTATGTGAGATTGATCATCCCAATACTTGTTACCAAGTATTGAAATCTTCCAGCATCAAAAGGTTTAGTTAGTAAATCAGACACATTCTCTTCTATGTCAACCCTATCTAGGTGTATTAAACCCTTTTCAAAACAATCTCTTATAAAATGGTGTCTAATTTCTATGTGTTTAGTTTTAGAATGATGTACATGATTCTTAATAATGCATAAAGTGCTGTTATTGTCAACAAATATCTTGGTATGCATGAAATTATACCCATAGTCCAACAGCTGGTTCTGAATCCATAAAACTTGTCCACAACAAGCAGCTGCAGCCACATACTCTGCTTCAGTTGTAGAATTAGCCACCATTGTTTGTTTCTTGCATTGCCAAGATATCAACCTGCTCCCAAGAAACTGACATCCACCAGTTGTGGATTTTCTATCAAACTTATCACCTCCATAGGCACTGTCTAAATATGCAATAAGCTCCAAAGGTGAATCTTTTGGGTACCACAAGCCAAGACTGGGATAACATCTTAGGTACCTAAAGATCCTCTTAACATCATAAAAGTGACATTCTTTAGGAGTCACTTCATGGCGTGCACAAGCACACACAACAAACATGATATCAGGTCTGGAGGCTATAAGATACATCAATGAACCAATCATTGATCTATATTGCCTGACATCTACATCCTTTCCATCTCCAATCTTTCCCCAAGGGTGTTCTCTATCCATAGGAGTAGTAGCCCTCTTTTCATGTGGAGAAAAGCCAAACTTCTTCAAGATCTCTGCCACATATTTATCCTGGGAGATGAAGATACCATCTTCTTTCTGCTGAACTTGTAACCCTAGAAAGAAGTTCATCTCCCCCATTGCACTCATCTTGAATTTGTCTGTCATGAGTTTGGAGAAATCCTCACTCATCTTTGGATTAGTAGATCCAAAGATGATATCATCAACATAGACCTGAACAAGTAGAACATCCTTACCATTCTTCTTTGTAAACAATGTCTGATCTATGGTGCCCCTCTTGAATCCATTGTCCACCAAATAAGTGGATAATGTGCCATACCATGCTCTTGGGGCTTGATGAAGTCCATACATAGCCTTCTTGACTCTATACACCTTGTCTGGATTCTCTGGATCTTCAAAACCAGGAGGCTGCATAACATATACCTCCTCAACAATTGTTCCATAGAGGAAGGCACTCTTCACATCCATTTGATAGACAGTGAAGCCCATGCAAGAAGCATAGGCTAGAAACATCCTTATAGCTTCAATCCTTGCAACTGGTGCAAAGACCTCCTCATAGTCTATCCCTTCCTCTTGTGTATATCCCTGAGCCACTAATCTTGCCTTGTTTCTGACCACAATACCTCTTTCATATCTCTTGTTCTGAGAACCCATCTTGTCCCTATAGGTCTGACATATCTTGGACAATCAACCAGCTCCCAAACATCCTGAATTGCAAATTGGTGAAGCTCATCCTGCATTGCTTCCACCCAACTTGGTTCTTTGAGAGCATCAAAGATCTTCTTGGGTTCCTGTTGTGACAGAAAACAGGCAAACAAACATGCTTGCACAAGAGGGGTATCAACCTTCTTGTGAATATTGGCAATAAATCCACCAAGACTTTGATGAGATCTTCTAGTCTGAACAGGAGTCATAATATCACCAATGATTTGAGAAGTGGGGTGATTCTTCATAGTAGAAGTGAGAACTCCTCCTTCAAAAAGTCCGGTGTCTTCAATCTCATTATCCATGTTGCCAATATTTTCTTCTTCAGACTCTCTTTCATCAATATGAGGATGAATGAAGGCCTACTTATTCTAAGGATTTGGTAAATGATGGATTAGATCTATGGATTTGGTGGAAGAGATGGGGAAGAAGGAGATTAGGTGTAGAGAGAGAAAGGAGAGGGAAGAAAAGTAGAGAGAGAAAGGGATTAGATTAATGAAAGTGTTAATGAATGAACTAACCAACCCCCTCCTAACATGCTAGGAGGGGTATATATATAGCCCACCCTACATGTGGGCTATATGGACTATACATTACTAAGTGGACCACGAGCCCATTACATAATTATCGTTGGAGCGACCGATCCTTCATAAATACGTAAAACGTATTTCCAACAATCTCCCCCTAAGGGAGGTCGCTCCAAGTTACAAAGTTCTAAATATACTATGGCTCGTGATCTATGCTAATAATGATGTGACCGAGACTTTCTTTGGGAAAATACATTTCCAACAATCTCCCCCTAAGGGAGGTCACACCATTTTACAAAATCTTAAACCTAGCATCTATGCTTGAGTCTTCGATCTTGTTCTTGTGAATATGCTTGAAGTGATCTTTGACTTTAGTTCTTGAGCATGTTTCCTTGCCTTGACCTTGTGCATTCATCACTTGTGAAATTTGCCTCTTTGTGACTTCATGTTCCACATACTTATACCTTTAAATTCTTGAAAGCTTCAGAGTTTGATACAGCGGAAGACTTGACCTTCAGACTTTCTTGAATTTGTTGAAGTACTAAGTGTATGTAGTATAAGCATGTGGTGACGACTTCTTCTGGATTATACACCGCAATGCCACCTTCTTGTTACGCTGCATAAGACAGTTAGCAACAAACCATATACACGGATGAAATGGCCTTGAACATTTCATTCTAATTCGGTAGCATTTTACCTCCGGTCGGTGAAGACCGTTGGACGATATTAAATATCGTACTTGTGACAGGTAGTTTCAATAAAGAACCTCCTTGACAAGATTTCGCGGGTAAACCCGTTCTCTTTACTCGACCGTCCAAAGCTGACTGCGAACGTAAAGAGTGAATCATTTGGATAATATTATCCGCATGATTTGAAGCCGTCAATTCATGTTCCTGGAACAAGTGAAATTCAATTAAGAACCGCACCATCGTTGCTTTCCAGTTGTCACTAGCTTGATTCATAAAGAATCTTGCAAGTTACCTACCAAGTGCTGTTTGATGTTAACACTAGAAGGATTTCCACTCGTCACTGTGATCAATAAAGAGTCACTCTGAGTGTTCTGGCAAGATCATATGATAATGCGTAGAGGCCTGGAACGTGTTTAAATTCATTTAAGAATTAAACCACTGTTGCTTTCCAGTTATCACAAGTTTGATTCATAAAGAATCGCACAAGTCACCTACCATGAGCTTTTTGAAATTCGCTCAAGAAGGATTTCCATCTTCATTGTAAATACTTTCGTATTACTCGGATGTTCAGGCAAGATCATGAAGATTTTGCGTAGGACTCTTAAGAACTTTCTTACTTTTCACAGTGTGTGAAGAAGCAAGTAAATATGAAAGTGTGTCCTAATGAGATATTTGATGATCTCAAATGGCTCTAGACTCGATCGTGCATTTTGGATTTTTAGTGATCGGAGGCTGGAGAGGAGTGCCACCTTTTCAATACCAATTTATTCGGAGTGAATAAATCAATAGATAATGTGTTGATCTCCGTGTGATTAAAACAAATACCTTTTGAGAGATATTTGAGTTAGCTGGGAAGGGTTGTGCATTGCATCACTGGGTCCATGATGTCTTTCTTCAATACCGAGAATCATTAGCAAAAATGACCTCAATAGCATATGTATTGACCCGGTTTCTGCCTAAGGTTGTAAGGAGGGCTTCTTTCTTTACACCCTTTATCTTTACAATTCTTTTTCATTCTTCAACCCCTTCAATGCTTACCAATACGTCATAACTAGCACCTTGTTGTGATTGTTCCAGTGCTAACTTAAGTACTTGGTCGGCATTCAGCTACGTTCACAATCTTTCTCCATCTTTCCTAAGGACTACTATTTCTAGCTATGGAATGTCCTTGGGAAGATTCCTCCGGTTTTAGAGAAATCATTGGACTTTAACCTATCCTACCATCCTTATGTCACCACAATCTTCACCGTCGTGAATAGAGATGTTTTGGGTAAGTGTATGTCACCATGAAATCCATTTTGAAGTACAAATCCATTTTGCTCCCCCTTAACATATGCTACGATATTCGAAAACATTTCGCACATGTCGGGATGAGCTAGCACGTTAAGTAAAACCATTTGTGATTAATCATTTCCCATATTAAATCACATTTTCTCCCCCATATTAAAAATATTAACCCAATCGATGTTTTTAATATCAATTGATTTAATAGCCTTTTAAGAAAATTTGGGAAGAAAAATGCAAATCCAATTATCTTCATGAGTTACACAAGCTCCCCCTCAAATTAATGAGGGTTTACTTGAAACGTAAATTAAATACCTTTTAAACACAAGTGTAAGGTATTTAACACGTGCAAAGATCAATATATGATGATGAATTCACAATATTAGCAATGTACGAGGTTGGACCTGAATAATGGAGAACATCATATGAAAGAAGCACATGGTTCTTGTTCACGAATGTTGGTCACCTCGTCACTTCTGAAGTTATCTCTTGACTCCATGTGTATGATTGATATCGTTGTCTTAACACCAATATGTGAACTTGGCACTCTCGGCATCAAGGATTCTGAATGCTGGACAATTGCTCCCCCTCAATTGTTGACCCGTGTTCTATTGAAAGAGCTGTAGTCACCGTTTGAGTAGTCGCATCGTCGAGTATGTAGATATCAATTGCAACGAACTTTGGATTGTGGAGTTTATAACTTCAGATTCTGAAGTCAAAGCTTTCCGGTGAAATGCTTGACTTCAAAGTGAAAAACGGGTTACTATCGGAAATAATAGCAAACCATTTGGAGCATGTTTTAAATGTTTGAACTTCTGCTCGAACTTTATTTACAACCCCGTGTCATTATTGAATGACATTTCTAGGTTCGTAAATATTATCGATTCCAGAAGACATGCTCTTTTTATCAAAACATTTTTGAACACACAATTTTGAAAGATTTAGAAAAACCTTTTGAGAAATTCTCGAAAAATTGTGTTTAAAGTTTTGATAACCAATTACTTGAGCTTAAGATGTTGAATATCTTATAAAACGAGCTCAAGTCCGAGAAGTTGTAAACTTCTCGTTGTTAAGGATAAGTTTATCATCGGCGATAAACTTTTCTTTTATCTGAAGAACGAGTCCTAAGCTGACATTTACTTAGAAGTCGTGTTCATGAGCTTGAAAACTTTGACTGTTTTAACGGAAAGCTCATGACCGAGAAAGGTTAATTTCTCGTTACGAGGAAAAGTTCTCTTATTTAAAAGATACACTTTCCTTTCTGAGCTTAAAACTTCGAATGTTTTAATACAAGCTCATGACCGAGAAAGGTGAATTTCTCGTTAAGAGGATAAGTTATCATAAAAGATAATCTTTCCTTTATATAAAGTTCGAGTTACAGTCTGACATTTAACTGTAAGTCATTGTGCATGAGCTTAAAAACCTTGAATGTTTTCGATATAAGCTCATGCCCGAGAAAAATTAATTTCTCGTTGTAAGGATAAGTTTATCATCGGCGATACACTTTCCTGCCTTTGAAGAACGGGTTATAGACTGTCATTTATCTATAAGCCTTAATGCATGAGCTTAAAAACTTGGAATATTTTTGATATAAGCTCATGCCCGAGAAAAATGAATTTCTCGTTTTTAGGATAAGTTTCTCATCGGCGATAAACTTTCCTTTCTTTGATGATCGAGTTATAGTCTGTGATGTGACTATAAGTCCTTGTGCAACTTAACCATGAATCCCCTGAGACATTTGTTTCTCTGATATCTGCTTCTTCAGCAACCAAACTCTAAGAGTGTCCTTAGTTGAACGGTATACAACGATTGGACCGCTTCGTTCTTTTGGAACATCAACTTTGGTACCTGCAATCTCATTAGGAGTTTGTATACTTTTGCATGGGTTAGAGATATCTATTTTTGAAGCACGTGGGGGTTCACAGTTGGCTTTACTTGTGTCAGAGGTGGCCTGAGGGGATGATTCACTTGTCTTAGTTGGCAAACGTTTCCTTTTATAGAAAATCTTAAGTTCAGGCTTAAGTGATGTATCATCCTTTGCAATTTTCTCCCTAGTAGTCTTCGTAGAATCAGAGACTATCCTAGTTAAAGGGCACTCGTTTCCTACAAGAGTAAAAGTTCTACCAGTGGGGCGCCAAACTTTACCAAAGGGTTTGATTTTAGCTATCCACTGGGACTTAATTCTAGCACGGGAGTTCACCTCATCAAGTAATTTCTTGACACAAGCATCATGATTTGCCGTAAAGACACATTTTCTACATGTTTTACAAGTAGCATATTTAATGTCTGAATAATTCCTAGATGATTGATCGATGCTCCTAGAAGATGGCATGCTACGGTTAGCAGTGTTGGGTAATCTAGAAGGCATCTGACTAGGTTGGACATTGCTATCTCTTACATGTGTCTTTTGAATAGCTTCCCTTTGACCAGATTTATGGCAAACGTCATTTGAACTAGTTCTAGACGTGGTCTTGGTATTTTTAGGGAAACTAGAGGCAATCATATGATTTGGTCTTGCTAAAGCTGGAGTGATCACATTGGGCTTAGTTGCTGGAGTGACTGGTCTAAAAAGATGAACCAAATCAACTTGGGAGGCAAACCGCGGTCTCGAGGATTGTGGTCGCTCGGATCTAAATGCAGTAGGTTGTCTGACAATCGGTTGTCTGACGAACTGATTTGTAGGCGGTTTCCCCAAGATTGATGGTTTTTCAAGCTTAGTGTCCACACTAGATCCTTTAGTTTTCCTTAACTCGTTTTTCAACGCAGCTATAGCAAAGACCTTTTCCTGTACTTGGGCTTTTAAAGTCTCATTTTCTTTGAGCAAGTTATCTTGGGATGCCAACTTAGATTCAAGCAGTTGAATTTGTTTCAAAAAATTATCCTTTTCAGCTTTAGAATCTAGAACAGTTTGATCCAATTTTCTTTCAAGAACAACGTTTGACTTTTCAAGTTTTTCAAAGTATGTTTCAAATTTGACCGTTTTCTTAGAAAATTCAAGTTTGGCATCCTCAAGATCTTTTGATTGTTGAGCTACAATCATTTCGAGCTCTCTAATCTTGGAATCAGAAGTAATCAATGAAGCAGTTATGAGACAATTATCATGATGTTTAGCATTTTGAATACTTTCTCCCCCATTATGACTCACATCGGATGAATCAGAAGTGGTATTTCTATCACTCTTTTCCATCCCATGTTTGTCATAATTAGGTTTCGAACGCTCAATATGCGGTATGTCATCAGCATATACATCATAATTAGCATCACATTGTACCATGTTTGCAGGCTCTTCGTCATAAACGGGTAAGGTGTCATCAAGAGTGATCTCGTGAACAATCCCTGACGTACCACTGGTATCATGTTGTGCTCCTGATTCCGTGCTCTTGTCATCTTTAGGCTCCAAGTTGTCAACCGTATGACCAGTTTCCTCTTGCATCGAAGAGTCTTGCACTCCATTATCATACCCTTGCTGAAGTCGAGATCTTTCATAAATCGAAGACGAGACCGATGACATGAGTTTCAATATTGTATCACGAAAAACTCGAAGCTCGGTATGTGTATCTCGAAGAAATGATTGGCAAAGCATCGAACTTTCAGACTTGATGATATTGAATTGGAGGAAAGGCGTGAGTTGTGTCACAAGAGTCTTGTATGCAAGTGCCGATGCAGAGTGATTAAAGTTGTCACGGTTGAGTTGCTCGGCGAGTTCAGTCAAAGTGGTGAACATTGATTCCATGAATATATGACGATCTTGACCAAAGATTGTCACGAATTCGCTCCCTCCTTGAATCCCCGAAAGAGTGACTAGATGACACTGAAGCATTTGAAATGAATTTACACCACTTTCTCGAGCTTTGTCTTGCATTCGATGCAAGTCTCCCTCTTTAAGTGTCGAATTTAACGAGTCCATTGAAAATCGAGGAAATTCGATTTGGCTCAAAAGATGTTGTCGGCTCAAACGATTATGAATGAAACCTGATCAAAAATCCGTAGTCGCTAAAAATAAATCCCGTCACTATCACTCGTCAGTTTTGACTTCAAATCCGGCCAGAAAAAAAAAAGGTCTAACCCGTCAATTATTTTACCACTTTGACTTTCAAAATAACCGCCTTAACAATCCGTCGGCTAAATAATTCTTGTCACTATATCACGTCACTTTGTCCCGACAAAAACGGAATATCACACCATTTTTCTAAAAGTAAAAAAAAAAATTTAAAAAAAAATAAAAAATAAATTTGAATAAGAATATAAAAATAAAAGTTAATATCCAAAAATAAAATTTTCAAAATAAAAATAAAAATACAAAATAATAAAAGAAATAACGCAACTTAACAACAAAAACTTTCTAAAATATAAAAATAGAAAAAACTGATTTATTTTTGAAAATATAAAAAAAAATCGGATATATTTTTGTAAAATGAATTTGAAAATTGCGTTAACTAAAAAAAAATTACTTAATTTAAAAAGTAAATTAATAAAAAAACTCGTGTCTTGTTTTGTCCGCCTACAACACGTGGCCCAATCCAAAAACCTCCACCGCCTACTCCACCTTTATATCTTCGTTGACTATTTTTCTCTCTCCTCACTTTGTAAACACCGCCCCTCACTTCCTAGTTAAATCCGCCCCAACACAAAAAAACTCTCTCTTATCTTCTTAGCTAAGAATACTCCGTCTGTTATAACTCTCTCTCTCTCTCACAGAAACTTAAACACAGATAACCAAAAAAAAAAAACGCAGCCTCAATCAAAACTCCTCAATCTTCTTTATCAATTCCTATCAAGTTTCTGCCTTTATCAATTCTTTATCAAGTTTCTTCCTTTATCAATTCTTTATCAAGTTTCTTTATATCTCTCTCCAAACCTATATCAATTCTTTATCAAGCAAGCGTGATGATCTTCAAGATCCTGTAAATGGGTCTCAGGTAGGTATCTCTGTCTTTGTTTTAATGTTGGTTTGAGTCTCTCATCTTCTGTAGCGTCATTCTGTGAGTGTCAGTGTGAGTGTGTCGGATCTATGAAAGTTTTTTTTTTTTTCTTAATTGAAACTGAGATCTTTTTTGAGTCTAGGTTGATGTGAGTGAGTGAAGAGGTGAGGTGAGATGAGGGTTGGTTGGGGTGAGGGGTTCGAGTGGGTGGATTGGGAGTTTTTCGAGAGGGTGTCGAGTGGGTTTGTTACGAGGGGGTGTTTTGTGGGTTGAGTCTGTCTGTTGAAAATGGGTGAGGGAGTGGAGGTGTGACGAGAGTGTGTTTGGGGGTTGTTGGTCAAGGGGGGTGTCGAGGGTGGGGGGGGGGGGTGTCGAGGGTGGGGGGGTTGTTGGTCAGTCGAGAGGTGAAGGAGTGAGTTTGTGTGTGTTTGCGGTTGTAGGGGAGTTACTGACGAGAGATGTTGGACGAGAGGTTTTGTTTGTTTAGGTTTTAACCGAGTCTCAGTCAAACCCAGATTTTGTTTTGAGTTGTATAATAACAAAAAAAAAATGAGTCGAAAGATGTTGGTCGAGTCGAAGTGGTGATTTTTGAGTGAGTCCGTTCGAGGGAGAGAGTGAGGGGTGTCGAGGATGTGTGAATCTGTTTGGTGTCAGTTTTGATAAATCGAGTCTGGGGATGTTTGGTTTGGGTTCTAAATCTTTTTGGTGTCAGTCGAGAGTGAGTCACGTCTATACGGAATAAATCGAGTCTACACGGAATCCCTATGCGGAAAGTTTTCTATGCGGAACTTTTTGTCTATTCGGAAAGTTTTCTATGCGGAATTTTTTTGTCTATTCGGAAAGTTTTCTATGCGGAATTTTTTTTGTCTATTCGGAAAGTTTTCTATACGGAATGTTTTGTCTATACGGAAAGTTTTCTATACGGAATGTTTTGTCTATTCGGAAAGTTGTGTTTATGCGGAAAGAATGACTATTCGGAAAAAATGACCATTCGGAAAAAAAAATGACCATTCGGAAAACCTATGCGGAAAGACGGAGATCTGATCCGAGAACTGATAACTTTCTAAGGATATGTTTGGACAGTAGACAGATCGATGAATTTAGACAGTTTGGACCAATGGACAAAAATGAAAAAGAAGACTGATTAAAAAAAATTGATTAAAAAAAAATGACTGATAAAAAATGATTAAAAAAAACTGATTAAAAAAGGATTAAAAAATGTGATTATATAAAAAAAAAACTGATTATTGAAAAAGAAAAACTGATTATTTAAAAAAAAAAAAAAATTTAATAAAACTAGATGATTTAAAAATTGATAAACCTGATAATAAAAAAACTGATAATAAAAACTGATTGTAAAAAACCTACGTAAAAAATAAAACTGATAAAAAAAATAAAAAAAATTGATAAAAATTTATAAAAAAATTGATAAAAAATTGATCAAAAAATTGATCGAATGATGAAAAGATGGATAAAAAATAAGAAAAGAAAGGATTGTTACCACCAAATCAAAAGATAAAAAAAAATAAGCAAATCCTAAGATTCAACCATGGCTCTTGATACCAATTGAAGGCCTACTTATTCTAAGGATTTGGTAAATGATGGATTAGATCTATGGATTTGATGGAAGAGATGGGGAAGAAGGAGATTAGGTGTAGAGAGAGAAAGGAGAGGGAAGAAAAGTAGAGAGAGAAAGGGATTAGATTAATGAAAGTGTTAATGAATGAACTAACCAACCCCCTCCTAACATGCTAGGAGGGGTATATATATAGCCCACCCTACATGTGGGCTATATGGACTATACATTACTAAGTGGACCACGAGCCCATTACATAATTATCGTTGGAGCGACCGATCCTTCATAAATACGTAAAACGTATTTCCAACAATGAACCTCTTCATAAAAATTGGAAGGTTCACCCTGTTCAAAAGTAGAAGAGAAAAGATGCGCAAAAGTGTTGTCAACGCCTGAACCTTGGTTGTCAGCGTTTGGGTTGTCAACGCCTGAATTGGTGTTGTCAACGTTTGAGCCATCAACGTCTGAATTTGTCCTGTCAGCGCTAGATTTTCCTTTGTCAGCGCCTGAAGGACCATGCATGTTGATAACTGGTGATTCTTGGGGACCACCATTATCCTTTCCAGCAGCAGAAACAGCAGTAAAAGCATCTGTCCGTATGGGAATTGTGACATACTCTAGTATAGGAGAAGACTTTTCTGCTTGTGATCCAACCTCTTCATTAATCTGTGTACCTGAAACATCAACAACTTGTTCTTCCACAACATTTGAACTTACCTTCACAATGTCTGGATTAGTAACATGCATATAGTTTAAAGTTCTAGATAGAGGTTCCAAGTCAAACAACCAATTTGGACCACTTTCAGGATCGCTAGGTTTACTCTCCAAAAACCTAACATGTACTCTCTCAAGAATACGTTTTTCCTTCTTAAGGTAAACCCTATATCCCTTGCTCTGCACTGAATACCCCATGAAATAGCCTTCATCACCTTTTGCACTAAATTTACCTAAGGCATCACTAGTATCAAGTACAACTACATGACAGCCAAAAGGTTTAAGAAAACCAATATTAGGTTTTCTTCCCCAAAGTAATTCATAAGGTTTTCTTCCCCAAAGTAATTCTAGACCATATGCAACTTCAAGAGCTTCCCAAAGATCCTTAGCAGATTCATAACCTCTGTATTTATGCTGGTTCTCTTGTCCCAAAGAAAGTTTCAGAATATTTAGGGTTTTCATATCAACCCTTTTCTTTGCTATGTCTTCAGCAGACATAGCTCTACCATCATCAGGTTTTTCTTTCTTATCTGCTTCTGAACATCCAGCAACATCTGCTCTTGCAGCAATGGCATTAGCAATCTTTTGAGCTTTATTGAATGTGTTTCCATATTCAATAATCTCCCAGAGTGTGTAGTCATAGATCCCCAGATATTGCTTAAACTTGAATTTCCACAATTCAAAGTTGGTTGCATCAAGCATGGGAATCTTGATGTTTGGTAAAGGCGAGGAGGAGGAGGTTACTTCTGGATTTGACATGATGTTTTTAAGGTTTTTGTGAAAATTAGGGTTTTGGTGGTTTTAGGGTTCTTGTGTTCTTATGGAATCCTAGATTCCAGATCTTTTAAGCTACTAGGAATGATCATTGTTCATATGATTAACATAATCAAAGCGGAATTAGAACAACAACCATTAACAAGGTGTTTAGGCACAAAGAACATGAATTAAAACAAATGGATTGCTCATTATATTAATAACGAACAACCACTAGGTGTGTGTACATTGAATCCCACACCTAGTCAACTCACGCTTTAGGTTTACATTGTATATGAAAGTTATGAAAAACCTAATAACCCTTGGTTCCTTTTATAGTGTAAGGACTAGGGTTTTACAAGAGATAAGAATGAATAAACATGTAAATCTTCTATTTAGATAAACATATACATAATATATCCTGCATATATATCCAAATAGAAGCTTCCAAAAGCTTCTTGTCTACGTTTCTGTCAATGCTTAGTTTGTACATGACAATGGTTAGATTGTACATGACAACACTTCAGCCATCAACCTCCGATTTGCTCTTGTCAATCCTTGGATTGCTCTTGACAACGCTCAGACAAATGTCTTCATGTTTTCTTCGTTTTTGAGTTTCTGCCACATCAACTTTTTGACCCAACAATCTTCCCCTAGTTGATGTCGGCAAAACTCTTTGTGTATCTCTTGTAAGTTGTACATGATCTTCAAATTGCTTCCCCTCAAGTGTAGCATGTATGTCTTCCCCTTTTTGTCACATCAACAGGGAAGTAAACAATGTATGCAATCTTGAAGATTCTCCAAATGTAGCTCTATGTAATGATCTTGAAGAAAAATAAATAAAGTATTCTTGATGTAGAAGTAGAGTAACCCAAACCTATGTTCCATGTCTTGTACGATGTGATGAAGTATGGGATTAATACAAAAATCCTCATCCTTTATGAGACACTGAGCACAATAATGTAACTCCTTCAAGTGATAGAAAATATGTGCATAGAGTACCATAAGAAAGATCACATATTCCTAGATCTTGTATTACTTCATCAGTAACAATGTAAGCACAAACAAGTTACCTTAAAAGTCCATGACTGGAAGTGCACGACTTTAAGATATGATAGAACACAACCTCGCGAAAATCTTCTTCAATAATCAAACTTACCATAAGAATTCTTCCCCTTAATCATATACGACTTTATAAAAAATATCCGAGCCATAAATATCAATTTGATATTCTGTATAGAAACGGAGATCCCATGTACCTTCGTGTGTAAATACCTCCTTTTTGTGTGCTAAAAACGTACCAATTTTCTCAAACAGCAACTATTCCTTTTGTTGTCCAATATCCTTCACTGTCCAAGATATCAACACTGTGTGTTGTCCAATATCGGACAACACTTATCAGCGTTGAAAAATGTATATATCGGACAACAAGTGTCAGCGCTTCCCAACAACGCTTAACTTATTCCTGTCAGCGCCAACTTTGTACCTGTTAGCGCCTGGCCATCAACGTCTCATCCATGCCTTGTTAGTGTCACACCAACATCTATCATCGTCACACCAACATCTATCAGCGTCTAAATAACACATGTCAGCGGGTAATAGATCTAGGGTTTTATAAACCCTAAATCATGATTTTATGTGAAAACCATAAACTGCAGTGAACTTTGACATCGAATATCTTCTTCATGAGAGCTCAGATCGAAGATCCCTTCGGTGAGATCCTAGACACAAGTGTCAAGAACCTACAGATCGAATTTCACGACGATCCAACGGTTAACGAAGGAAAAATCACGTTTTTACTATTACTGTTCACAAAAAACAGCATATGACCACTGCTGACTTTGACGCTTAATAACTTTTTCTTGGGGATAAACCTTGACAATCCCTCCAGTGGATGTCTAGATATATGTGTATAGAACATACACAAGAAATTTCGTGGCGATCCAACGGTTCAATAAAAAGTTATGGCCTTCTGAATGCTGCTGCGCACACAAAAACGTCCAGAAAAACCTATACGGATTTTTCTTTTCTTCTCAAAACACGAACACCTTGTGGGTCCTAGCATCACGAGCCACGAGGCTCTGATACCACTTCTTGATCCAAACTTAGATCGATTTAGCTTTATGTATATGAGATTAGATCAAGTAATACACTTAGAGAAACCTTTGTATATGTATATGACAATCTAAGTGTTATGCGGAATTAAAACTTAAACAAGAACACACAAGATGTAAAAAAACTTTCACTTTGATTAATGATATCAAACTTGCTTACAATGAAAGTGTTTAACGTATGAAAACTTATATTGAACAATAACCTAAAGGTCTTCTTTTATAGACATAAGAAGCCTTGTACAATAATCTACGTATCAACTATTCTAGGTAAAGATAAATATAGAAAATACATTGTTGTTCCTATCTTTACTAGAAGTAATCTAGAACATAATAAACGCGTAGATCATATCCTTCCATCAGTGCTTGTCTTCAATGTATCAACGCTTGACTTCTTCTTGTCAACGCTTGATCTGTCAGCGTTTGTTTTCTTCCTATCAACGCTTGTTTTACTCTTGTTAGCGCTCAAGTAGACTGGCTATAATTTATTCCCAAAAATTGTGGAAACCTTGGTTTCCGGATCTTTTAAGCTACTAGGAATGATTATTGTTCATATGATTAACATAATCAAAGCGGAATTAGAACAACAACCATTAACAAGGTGTTTAGGGCACAAGACATGAATAAAACAATTGGATTGCTCATTATATTAATAACGAACAACCACTAGGTGTGTGTACATTGAATCCCACACCTAGTCGACACACGCTTTTAGGTTTACATTGTGAATATGAGTTATGAATAAAACCTAATACCCTTGGTTCCTTTTATAGTGTAAGGATTAGGGTTTACAAGAGATAAAATCAAATAAACAAGTAAATCTTCTATTTAAATAAACTTATGCAGAATATATCTTGCATGTTTATCTAAATAGAAGCTTCCATAAGCTTCTTTGTCTATGTTTCTAACAATGCTTACATTGTACATGACAATGCTTGCTTTGTCAACCTTGGATTTGCTCTTGTCAACGCTTAGATTGCTCTTGACAATGCTTAGACAAAATCTTCATGTTTTCTTCGTTTTTGAGTTTCTGCCATATCAACTTTTTGACCCAACAATCTTCCCCTAGTTGATGTTGGCAAAACTCTATGTGTATCTCTTGTAAGTTGTACATGATCTTCAAATTGCTTCCCCTCAAGTGTAGCATGTATGTCTTCCCCTTTTGTCACATCAACAGAGAAGTAAACAATGTATGCAATCTTGAAGATTCTCCAAATGTAGGCTCTGTGTAATGATCTTGAAGAAAAATAAATAAAGTAATCTTGATGTAGAAGTAGAATAACCCAACCTTGTGTTCCATGTCTTGCACTATCCACGTGATGAAGAACTTATATGAAAACGTAAAGTATAAGCAGACCTCGATCTCTTGTCAATATTCTCATCCTTTGTGAGACACTGAGCACGATAATGTAACTCCTCCAAGTTTTATGAAAAGTCTTCATCACCAACCATGTAAAGCACGAACAAGTTACCATTAAAGAATAATGTTGACTAGGCACCATCTTTAAAGATATGATAGAACACAAACTCGCGAAAATCTTCTTCAAACATCAAACTTTTCATAAGAATTCTTCCCCTTAAGTCAACACCTCTTCATGACGAATTTAATGAAATAACATCTTCATACCATATGTAAAAGTACTTGATTGGATAACTCTTTCGCAAGGCTATCCCGATTACATAGTTTAAATATCCATCAAATTCCCATGAATAGTTGTCAACTCGCATTAAGATAATTAATTCCGCTTTGGTTTCCGGATCTTTTAAGCTACTAGGAATGATCATTGTTCATATGATTAACATAATCAAAGCGGAATTAGAACAACAACCATTAACAAGGTGTTTAGGGCACAAGACATGAATAAAACAATTGGATTGCTCATTATATTAATAACGAACAACCACTAGGTGTGTGTACATTGAATCCCACACCTAGTCGACACACGCTTTTAGGTTTACATTATGAATATGAGTTATGAATAAAACCTAAGACCCTTGGTTCCCTTTATAGTGTAAGGATTAGGGTTTACAAGAGATAAAATCAAATAAACAAGTAAATCTTCTATTTAAATAAACTTATGCAAAATATATATTGCATGTTTATCTAAATAGAAGCTTCCATAAGCTTCTTTGTCTACGTTTCTAACAATGCTTACATTGTACATGACAATGCTTGCTTTGTCAACCTTGGATTTGCTCTTGTCAACGCTTAGATTGCTCTTGACAACGCTTAGACAAAATCTTCATGTTTTCTTCGTTTTTGAGTTTCTGCCATATCAACTTTTTGACCCAACACTTGGATGGTTTTAGGTGAAAGTCTGCCAATGCTTCTGCGCCCTCTGCCTTGTGACGCGCTAAGGTGAGGCCCTCCATTACCACTACAAAGGGAACTTCATGATCCTTGTCCTCCAGGCCAAAAGAGGGCAGCAGACATACACTCATTTCTTTCATGGCTGTGGTGAGCTTGGCATCAGCCTTCAGATCATAAAAAGACACCTCTGATAGTTGTTTGTTCAGTAACTTCTCCTTGTGCGCTGTCACCAAACCCCTTGAAGTGCCCTCATTGATGGCGGCTATGACAGACTTGGAGAATGAGGCTCGTAGGATGGGGTCTTCCAAAGCAACCATTGCGGCTAGGCGCAGACCATGGCGCACTAGCCACCGTTTCTCGGCTATCTCTTCCATCAGGCGGGGGTACAGTTCCTCATCCAGTTTGATGCTCAGCCTTTTTAATTGACAACTGAGATCGTTTACATCTTCCTTTACCTTAGCACCCAGAGCGTCAACATAAGCAACAAACCTATCCTTTCCCTCCTCAAAGGCTCTCATAGCAACTAGGTTGGAGGCCTTTATTTGTTGGAGTTGGGCGCGCTCTTCGTCAAGAGCGGCAGATAGCTTGTTCCTTTCTTCTGTTAAGGAATAGAGGAGGGCGACATCTTTTCTTCCTCTCTCGGCCTCTTGATCTTTTTTTTCTTGCATATCGCTGAGAGCGGAGGATTTCTCTTTAGTGACCTGCCTTAGTTTTTCCTCTGTCGTGTGAAGTTTGGCGGACAACCATAGGTATCTCCTCTTAAGGTGCGATGTCAATGTAACTTGCTGCGCTGCTAGATAACTTTCCTCATCGGCCAGGATAGCATCACTCATCCCTTCTATCACTACCTCTCGGCCAGGAGGCACGATGTTGTCAACAAATCTTGCGCAGTCAAACGCACTAGTTAGGTCGGAGGATGCAGGAAGCTCCTAGTCAGGGGCAAAGGTAGGATCCTGGGTAAACGCATCTCCTCCCGCTGATGAAGTCTCCTTGTGGGGGAAGGGTGTGTTCTTTGCCTTGGCAGAATATTTTTCCTGTTCGTTGCTGCTACATAAGGGTAATGGTTAGACGCATAGAAAATAGTGACGTATGAGGGAGAGCGTATGACTAACTTCTACCGTATAGAAGAAGATGGTTACCTTAGATTGATGGTGGCGGGAGGAGTGCGTGGAGGGGTCTTTGCAAGGTTCTTCTCAAACTCTTCCTCTGTTGTGCCCAACCCTGTCCAGGAGGGACCGGCCCCGGTGCGTGCGGATTTGTGTGGAGATGATGGGGGGCTTCTGTGTCTTTTTCCTAAAGAGGTAATGTCCTCTTCTTCAAAACCAGCTGCGGCTTTTTCGGCGTCTCTGGTATAATCATCTGAAGACAGCGAGGAGCTGAGAAAGGGTGGTGGTTGTTGTTGTATGGGTGGCTGCTGTTCCAACTGTTGAACTGGTGGAGGGGGCGGTGGTTGATCTGCGCCAGTGTCTTCACTCTCTTGGGCGGCAGATGGCTCCCCAACCTTTAAGTCCATGGTATTTTTCTGCGCACGGTCACGGAGTGACTTTTCATTTTCCTGTTGAGGGAGAGAATACACCAGCAAATCTTCGGGGAAGGCACCACGGACAAGGTCAAGAACATCCATAACTGCGAAAGGAAGCAAACAAAAAACAGGAAAACATATTTTAGACTTTTGATATGCGATGGTACTTACAGAACGTTATGATGAAGGCGGGAAGGACCACTAACCCTGGCCACTCTCTCTGCGGAACGTTGGTACCATGTGGTCGCCACGGATGACTGTGCTGCTTAGGCTTAGAGTAACTAAAACACTCTCCGAATAGGGTTGCACAGAAATGCAGTTGTTGTTCAAAGTTTTCGCATCTTCAGTATTGTAGGAGTTGGGGCCAGGTAGGGGGTTCTTCCTCACAGTGTCAAGGGTCAAGAACAGAAAGTGGCAGGGGAAGGCAGCGTCATCGATCCAGAAGAATATGTCAGTCTAATTCCTTAAGGAATCTACCTTTCCATCAAAACATTGCATACCACCCTTTCGCTTAGCGAAGGATACCCATCCATTGGCTAATTGCCGTTGGTAGAAGACGCGGAAGAGATCTACTGTGGGTTCTATGTCTAGGGTGTGGCAGTTTATTTCGAAATTCAAAATTTTCGCTGCCCCTATGCAATGTAGTTGGCAGACGTGGGTCTCGTAGTGTATTAATACGCTCAGAAGGAAGCGCGACATAGGTATACGCTGGTTTGCGTAATCGAAGTAACGGGTGTACAATCCTATCTTCCCTGCGGGGAACTGACTTATATTATGTTGCGGGTTAGGAACTTCTGGGTGCAGGTAGTCGGGTATGTGGAACTCAGAGGTAAATTCATCTAGCTTCTCAATGGTCACGATTGACGTGGTATTGGTTAGCTGTTTCACCATAGTGTTGTGTATACAAAATAGTGGTCGCGTGGATTACCTTAATAAGAGATCTGGTGATAATGGTAAATAGTAGATGCATTAATGGTGGTTTGAAGGTTTTTAGATGGTAAACGGGCAAAAGGAGGCGTGATGGGTTTATATAGGCTTCCTAGTTTTACTGTTCACGGTCAGATGTGTGCCACGTGTCCCCCACTTGCTAGATCTAACGGTAGAAGATGAAGGGGTAACTATGACGTGGCAAGCATTTTTCCCGAGTACCAAGGGGGTTAGGTGAAAGGGGGGATGTTTGTCTTCTTGGCGGGAATATTTAAAATCTGTGTTTATGCTGGGACTATGCAACCGTTTTGGTTTGATAACTAGTAGCCGCGGATTGGACCTGCGACCAATAGACTAGGGGGATATGATGACGTATAGTCCCTAGTCAGGCTAGATAGTCCCACTCACGGGTACTACTCGCATCCATCAGGAATGGATTGGATACTCGTGCGATGTGCGCACAGAGCCCATAAATCCTGGTAAGCCGCTATCGCACAAGAGGATGGTTACTTAGCCAAGTCCTCATCGCAGCGCGACAGGATCAGACAAAATATAACTTATATTATAGTTATATTCGCCTAAGGAAAAGGGATATACACTTGCCTTAGTTGGATAATGAAGATCAAGCTATTTTGAGTCATTATCTCTTCCTTAGTCCGCAAGAACAGGGAGCCCAACCCGAACTCTCTTGAGTATAAAAGAAACCCATTCGGTTCCACAAAGGTACGATACACATAATACCCTAAACACTAATATACTCAAAACCGAATACTTACTCTCACGGCGGAGTCTAATCGTGGGTCACAAACCCACGGTAAGCCTAACGGTGTCTGTTTAGTGCGCAGGGTCCTAAAGAAAGTTTCACTTGGTGCGAGAGCCGGAGTCCACAAGACCCCAAATTAAGCTTAATTTGGGTCAAGCTCGGTCTACCCCAACTTTTGCATCAATAATCTTGGTATATACGCTTTAAACCCGAATCGGTGATTTGTTCTTCGTCTTGTGGAATTGCTTTAGCGTAAAGGTATGTAGCCCTAATTCGATTAATTATAATTGTGTTACTATTATGATCTTGTTAAATTGCTTCTGCTATATGTGTTTTGATCTTGTTTAGGGTTTTATATAATTGTTATGATATTAATAAACCTTCAGTGGCATCAAGATCTGTTTTAACATGTTATAATTATCGAAAATCTAAAGTTTTTTTAACTATAATTGTTTTGAGTTAAAACTACATGTTTTTTAGGTTTTCCATAAAATTAGGGTTTTGTTTTTTAAAAATTAGGGTTTTTACTCTATTTTTAATAAAAAAAGGAATTGTTTTGAAACCCTAAATTACATGTGGGATAATTTTAGATTAAATAGCATGATTAATTGTTATGTCACGTATGGTTACGATCCGTAGAGATTTAATTGTTAAGATTTGTGGGGATTCTATGATTACGTGCATGTTTTCATAGATCGTAAAATTATATGTTTATATGATTTTATGTGATACGTGATTATTTGATTCAATAAATCTAGAATTAGGGAAGATTTTTATATAGAGATATAAAGACCTAGATTTGATGATTATTGAATAAATAGTATGCATGTGGCTATTTGATTTATTTGTTGCACATATAAATTGTTATTATGTGTTTTTTGATTTAGTTTCTTTACTTGTTTACATATAAAATTGTTGAATTGTTGTAAACAAGGGTTTTTTTGAAAAGAAATAATATGGACTAAATGTTGATCCCTTTGGTTGGATCTATATTCTGTTAAGAATTAGTATAGTAGTTTGTAATCAAACTAAAACACTTTGAGCACTCTTACTATCACCAAATAAGTTATGCGGAATCTAACTTATAAAGCACATAAGAACATAATTACTTTTAAGTATTTGATTCTCTTATTAATCGACTTGAATGAGGTACATGAAAGACATTGTACCTATGTTCCTTTTATAGTGTAAGGAACCCTAGAAACCTTAGAATATTCTATAAAGATAACTATATCACAGACGATATATTATCAATATTCTAACTATTTAAGTATATCACATAAGATATACTCTAACTATAACTATGACATATCTTATACAAAGATATATTCGTCCTAATCAACATAGCAGTACTTACTTTATAAGTAGCCGTACTTACTATGTACCGCGTTAATACTAACGGTACTTACATAACATTGACAGTACTTAAAATACACTAACGGTACTTGACACTTAACAAATAATTCCCAACAATCCTCCCCTAAACAAGAATGATAACTTGTTGTCTTCTTGTTTCTCTTGTACTGGATGTATTAAAATACATATCTTCAGTCTTTCCTTCATCCTCGGATTGAACTTGGTAATTTGTATTTGTATCCAACTGAATGTAGCCAAACACCTCAAATGTAGATCTTCTTCTGATAAGATAATCTTCAAACATCATGAGTATCATCTTTGTCTTCAAACTATGATATTCTTTGTGTCTTCTAAACATTCATTTATCTTTGCAGCATCAGTCATTGTCTTCTTGAGTTAAATCTTTGAACTCTGAATCATGAACCTTAGTCTTGATTTGATGAGACAAAACCTTTTAAGTATTTTTTTTCTTTGAATACTTCTTTGCTTGCAATCTTCATACCCGAAATAAAACAGTTAACAACAAAACCAATCTGTATTGGCTTCATGATATTTAGCAAATCACCGGCTATCAACGGATTTGATAAATTCTTTACCAGTTAGCCGTACACTCTGGAATAGCCAATATTTTATTCATAAAGAATAAGGTGTACTGATAACCTTACAATTTTTGGTAAATTATCAACCATCAACGGATTTGATGAAGTCTTTACCTAGTACCGTTTGTCTAGGACTAGCCAACTCTTTGTTTCGAAACAAGGTGAGTTAGAACCATATAGTTTTCAGCAAACTATCAGCTTTCAACGGATTTGATATGTCTTTACCATAAACCGTTTGCTTATGGACTAGCTAGTTCTTATGTGTGTTAGACATGGTGAACTGAGAACCATTTGTGAAGTGTGACTGAAAGTCAAACACTTAAGGCTCTTTCTCAGCTTCTTCCTCATGTTTCAAATCCTTGATTTGTTTTTCAACCATTCTGATCAACTCCAAAGCATTAACAGATTCTTCTGTAACTTCCAATTGTTATTCTAACATCCTTTCCAACAATCTTCTTTTGAAAGGGTAAGTCTTCTCTTGCAGCATATAGTATGTAACATCATCTATATCCAGAATATGCAATCCACATGACCTATAATATCTCCAGTAACTAGGAACCTGATTCTCTAATTCCTTCAACATTTCTTGATCACAATTGTGTGGATCATACATAAAGAGAAATTCCCAGTATAATTGTGATACTTCAGTTTTACCTGCACTGGCTTCTTGAACTAACCTGAAAAGATCTTGAATATCTTGTCTGTCAAGAATGTGAAGAATATCCTCCAAAAGTCTGAATATCCTTGTTGTGCCATCATTTCTTTGAATTCCATGAGCTTCAAGTCCTTGATCCATAGAGTAAATCCATCTAGAAATAGATGATCTTTTTCCAAAAATCTCTGTATCAATACATTGATCTTCAAATTTTACAATCTTCAAGTACTTCTTCAAGCTCTCATCATCATCACTATCTTCTGCTGTTGATTTAGCCCTCTTGGCTTTCTTCTTTGTCTTTGTTGACCTTTTCCTTTTAACACCCTTGGAAATTTCCTCAAGTTCTGTTGAACCCTCTTCCAAGTTTGTATGTACCGTCTCCTCAGTATGTACTGTTGTATGTACTGTTGACTGTGTATGTACTGCTTGTACATTTTCAGTCTGAGCAATATCTTGAGCTTCAACTCCTGTATTCATTCTTTGAGCAGTCTCTTCCTCCCTTGAACTTACCTTCTCCTTTCTATTCTTCCTCACATAAGTGGTCTTGATAGTTGGAGATGTATTTGTAGGTTTAACAGTACTTGGCTCAATTCTAGGAGTACTACCAAATTGCCTTTGTTGTTGCAGATGTCTTCTATGTTTTTCAACAGCTATTCTATCTGCCTCAGATCCAATTTCAACAAAATTCAATTCAGTTCTCTTATTTTGCTCATACAAAGTCTTGATTTCTTCAAAATTATTCTTGACCAGCTGAATATGCGTAAAACCCTTAACTCTCTTAAGAAAATTCATCATCTGATTTCTAATCGGCATAGTAGTTGGAGGTTTAATCTTTTCTCTTCTTCTCTTTTCAGCAAAGAATCTTTGTTGCTCCCTTACCTGATCATCAATCAAATTTGATTTCTCTTCTTCATCATATGCATCTCTCTCTTCAGCTATCAATGAGTCTGCAAGAAGCTCACTTACATGTAATTAAGCTTGAATCCTATCATACTCTTGTATGTTCCATTCTTGCTGTATTCTTTTAGCTTCTAGTAAATGTTGTTTTGCTGCAAGTTCTTCTTGTAATTTATCTTCACAAATTTGTGCTTGCATTCTATAAGCATATTCCTCATCATGGTCTAATTGATTAAATCTGTACATGACTTTGTTTATATCATCATCTGAATCACTTTCATCTTCAGATTCTGATAATATTTGCTTCTTCCCCTTATCCTTTGGATCAATCTTAGGTAGCTTCTTCTTCAGCTTGATGGATCTTTCCTCATTAGCTTGCTGTTGAATAACTATACCTTTAGTAGGGTGTGAAGCTTGAACTTTCTTTCCTTGAATTTGATTCTTTTTGTCAAGAACTTCTTGTTGTGTCTTTTTCTCTGCCTCTGCTTGTTTAGTCTTCTCAACTAAATTCTTCTTTCTTAAGTCAAGCAGCAATTGGGCTAAAGTCTCATCCTCTCCAAAAGGAGTTTCACTTTCTAGTGAAGGATGATCACCAGCGGTACTTGTAGTTGGCTTAGTTGGCTTAGCAGTACTTGGGTCTTCAACAATGTCAGCAGTACTTGCAGTCAACTTAGTTGGCTTAGCAGTACTTGAATCTTCAACAATGTTGATTTCACCAGTATTAGACACATTTGTTTCTTCAATCACTTGTGTATCCCCAGATACTCTTCCCTCCATAGAAGTCATCATTTCAACTTGCACCTCTTCAGTCTTGCCTGATCCATTGCTCATTCTTGATCTAGATAGTACTTGCAAAGTCTGTTTCCTTTGAAACCATACATGTCTTTGTGGTGATGGAGTTGAAGATATAGGAAACTGAATGTTAATTTCCTCCAACTTCTCATAGAAAGTACTCCAATTCACTTGAATTGGTGATTGAGGTATTGATGCTGGCTGAGTTACCATTATTTCTTCAAATTGTGGTTCCTCATGAGTAGGTTGTGGTTCTTCCTGTTGAATCTCCATATTTGAAGGTCCATCCACACTTGAAAAAGAATAGCAACAGTACCTGTTTATCAGAAGAAGGTGGTTGTTCTTAATAATTCCTCCCCTGTTTGGTTGCATTCAGTTGCCTTTTCTTGTGGTTCATGACTCTTTGCTTCTTGATTGCAGACTTCTGAATAGATCTATGTTGCCTCATCCAAGGTGACACTTTGTTCTTCAACTTGATTAGGCTAGCTTCCAATTCAGCAATTTTCTTGTCTTGAACAAGCTTTTCTTTCTGCAACACCTGTACCTGTTGGGACAAACTTGTACACAAACTAGTTAAATTTGCAACATCCACTACCTCTGGTGCTTGTGCTTGTGGTGAACCACTAGCAGCAATAGAAGCAGCAGGTGTGTGGATCATCTGATCATTGTTTGGTGGAGCACCAACATTGTGAGAAGAAGATTGTGAATCTTCTAGGGAATGGGAACTCTGGTGAGAAGGAGTTTGCTGAGAAGTACTAGCATTTCTAGGTTCCTCACCTTCTTGACTGACAGGTTGGGCTAACATATGAGCAAACAATGGTGTAACTGTTCCTGTAAAGGCATTGCCTTGTTTGGTCAAGAAAGAGAAAGTTCTCTTTGTGAATGTAGGAACATCCCATGTATCAGTTAACTCTAGTAGGTTAGGTATTTGGTCACTAACTAAAGTCTGAATGAATCTAGGATACATCAAAAACTTTTTAGTCCCTTCCAATTTCCTAGTCATGCCTTCGAAAATTAATCTTGAAAAATTAAAAACCCTGTTATTTGCTAGACAAATACCAGCTGATGCCAATGCAACAGGAATTTGATCAAAAGATGTACTTTTAGAGCTTAAACAGTGAATAATAGCATGCAAAAGCAATTTACATTGAGGTGAAAATAAAGCTTTAAAGAAAGTAAGACTTTCCCTACCACCTCCATAGCCCATAGCTGCAAGGCCATCATGAATCTCTGTATTATTAAACATACTAAGTCCATTTTCATCATTTAATCTCAAACTTGCTCTTAGCAGTACCTCAGTTACATATATATTTCTATGATTCACCCTAGCCTTAATGTAAGGCTGATTAAACCGAGTACCTAATACAGCAATATTCCAAAATTGTTCAACAATGGAAATAGAGACAACTGGACTTACCATGAGTGCAAAGCGAATATGACTTCGAGATAGGAAACCAAGAATCTCATGGAAACCAAGAGAGTCATCATTCTCAGCAAGATTCGAAACCAAATTATGCTTAGAGATCACTTGTAAAGCAGCCATTAGTATTTTTGATGATCGAAAAATTAGAGAGAAGGTTATAGAATCAAGAGATAAAAATAAAAGATTAGGTGAATCAGTTGTATAATTGGAGTAAGTATTTAAGTAAATAACAAACCCAAGCGCGAAGAAACCGCCAAATTTACAAAAGAGACCCTTAACGGTACAACGGACATGTAGCGGTACATAAAACATAAGCGATACTTGAATTTGTGCTAGCGGTACTTGAAGTTATAACGGTACCTCACAATTTTAACCAGTTCATGCTTTCCACTATCAATGTAACCTCTTTTATCTTTTTCTATTAACCTGCAATTACATCAAAAACACAAAACATAGACTATACAATAAAAATTATAAAAATTTGTACAGCTATTACCTCCCCTCAACATATGCAGCAGGTTATTGGTTGAGCATACCAATGTGTGTCACCAAGAATTCAAATCTCTTTGCATCAAATGCCTTGGTCAACAAATCAGCTACATTGTTGTCTGTATGAATCTTCAAGACTTGAATAAGCTTTTTGTCATAAGCATCTCTTATAAAGTGATGTCTTATTTCAATATGCTTGGTCTTGGAGTGAAATACTGGTTTCTTGACAATGCATATAGTACTTTCATTATCAATGTAAATCTTGGTGTTCATGAAGTTAAACCCATAATCTAACAGTTGATTTTGAATCCAAAGTACTTGACCACAACAATGAGAAACAACTACATATTCAGCTTCAGTGGTAGAAGTAGCAACAATGGTTTGCTTCTTACACTGCCATGATATGAGTCTTCTGCCTAGGAATTGACAACCTCCTGTTGTGGATTTCCTATCATGATTAGCTCCAACATAATCACTGGCCGAGTAAACTTCCAATTCAAAGGTGGAATCTCTAGGATACCATAATCCTAAATTGGGTTGACTTTTAAGATATTTAAAAATCTTCTTCACAGCATGTAGATGTGACACCTTTGGATGAACTTTGAACCTTGAACAGGCACACACAGCAAACATAATATCTGGCCTTGAAGCAGTAAGATACATCAATGAACCAATCATTGATCTGTATATGAATATCAACATTCTCTCCATGTTCATCTTTTGATAAAGACTTCTTAGCTTCAAAAGGTGTGCTTGTACTCCTTATATCCATACATGAAAATTTCTTCAAGATTTCAGCAACATATTTATCTTGGCTAATAAATATTCCATCTTTCCTTTGTTTGACTTGCAGTCCCAAAAAGAAAGTTAGTTCTACCATAGAACTCATTTGAAATCATCCTTTCATCAAAGCTTCAAACTCTTCACACCATGTCTTCTTGGTAGAACAAAAAATGATGTCATCAACATAAACTTGAACTAGAATGATGTCCTTAGCGTACTTCTTGATGAACAGAGTTTTGTCAATGGTTTCTCTCCTATATCCATGTTCTAGCAGAAAATTGGATAAGGTTGCATACCAGGCTCTTGGAGCTTGATGCAGACCATAAAGTGCTTTGATAACCTTGTAGACTCTATTGGGGAATTTAGGATCTACAAAACCTGGAGGTTGTGAGACATATACCTCCTCTGAAATAGTACCATATAGAAAGGCACTTTTCACATCTATTTGATAGACTATAAACCCTATATATGATGCAAAGGCCAAAAATAACCTAATGGCTTCTATCATTGCCACTGGTGCAAAAACCTCATCATAGTTTATCCCTTCTTCCTGTCTATAGCCTTGAGCAACAATTCTTACCTTGTTCCTCACAACAACTCCTCTTTCATCCTTCTTGTTCCTGAAGACCCATCTAGTACCAATTACTCTTTTACCTGAGGGAAGATCCACAAGAATCCAAACTTTTTGTAGCTCAAATTGTGTTAATTATTTTTTGCATGGCATCTACCCAGCTTTCTTCATCAAGAGCCTGATAAATGTTTTTGGGCTCTACTTGAGATAAGAAACAGGCAAACAAACAATGCTGAGTATCTTTATGATTTGTTCTCTGCTGTTGTTTGAGATAACTCACAAGTGCATGAGTTTAAATATTGGTTTGAGAAGTTGTCTTCTGGTTTGTACACCAGATTTGGGATCTCCAATAATCTGTGTAGTAGGATGGTTGTTGTTGACTTTATGAGTGGGAATAGAACTGACTTGAATTTCTATTTCCAAATTATTGAAATCAGTTACTGCACCCTGCTCATCATAGGAAGCTTTGGAGAAGATTCCTTCAGCTAGACTAGCATATAAGTCTTCATCGTCCATAACTTGTAAAATCTCTTCTAGTGAGTCAACAGATTTGGCAGACTTTTACTTAGCAGTACTTGCAGGTGAAGTACCGCTAGGTGTAGTATGTACTGCTGAGTGTTTTGACTCAAAATATTCTTCTCCTGAATGCTTATTCGCAGATGTAGCATTCTTTTCTTGATCTTGAAGCCTTTGAAGCTCTTGGAAGGCTTGATCATCTTTTGATGGCATGGTTTGCTTCTTGGGAGTGGCAGACATGGGAGTAACAGTAGGCATATTAGGCACATAGATATGAACATCATCATCTGATGAAGAAACATCTTCTTGAGTACCTGCATTAGTTGCACTTGACTCCTCACCTGCATTGTTAGTTTGACAATCCTTTTCCAAAGAATAGTAATCCATGGAGTTAGTTAGATAATCTAAATCAAACATCCAAGCATAACCTATTTCTGGGACATTGGGTTTATTTTCTAAGAAATTAACATGAGAATTTTCTTCAACCTTCTTAGTTGCCAAATTATAAACCCTATATGCTTTACTTTGCACTGAATATCCTACAAGATATCCTGGATCAGACTTCCATCAAACTTTCCCAAATAATCAAGAGTATTTAGTATAGACACATGACACCCAAAAGGTCTTAAATGACTTATGTTAGGCTTTATACCAATCAAAAGTTCATAAGGTGTTTGTTTTAAGACTTGGTTACTAGGACTCTATTTAACACATAACATGCATTATTGATTGCTTCTCCCCAAAAGGTATTTGGCAAAAGTGAATCAGCTAGCATAGTTCTAGCAGCCTCAATCAGTGTCCTATTCTTCCTTTCAGCTACTCCATTTTGTTGTGGAGTCCTAGGATTACTAAATTGTCTCTTAATTCCTTTAGACCTACAGAATTCATCAAATTCAGCATTCTTGAATTATGTCCCATTATCAGTCCTAATGATTAAAACCTGTTTAGTGAACTGCTTTTCAACTAAAGTGATAAAATCCTTAAGTAATTCATTTGTTTCACTTTTAAGAGCTAAAAAGAAAACCCAACTGAATCTACTATAATCATCAGTTATGACTAGACAAAAGGTCTTATGACTAATGCTTCTTATAGAAACTGGACCAAACAAATCCATATGCAAAAGCTGCAAAGGTTTTATCATAGTGTTAACAGTCTTGGTCTTACAAGAGGCTCTATATTGTTTACCTTTTTGACAGGCAGCACATATGAAATCATTTTGAAAAGATTTGTTAGGTAGACCTCTAACCAAATTCCTATTCACTAATCTATTAAGATTCTTGAAATTCACATGACCTAACCTTCTATGCCACAAATTTGACTCATCTAAAGAAGCCTTAGCTAGCAAACATGTAATACCACCTGTTGGAGTAATAGTATGAAGATTAAAGGTGTACATATTTTCTTGCCTGGTTATTTTAAGTAGTATTTGAGATTCCTTACGCATCTCAAAGTCTTTAGACAGCACCAAGCAGTCTTTGTCTGTGAACAACATCTTTTTCTTTTTATCACACATTTGTGATACAGAAAAGAGATTCAACTCATTCATTTCTTTTACAAAGAACACATCTTCAAATTCTAACTTTCCTGTGTTGATTTTCTCTTTGCCAGTGATGAGATGGCATTTATACATGATCTCATCGTCCTTTTTGGGCTTTAAATACATAAAAATGTCATAAAATACCATATATATGCTTGTGTTTGTTTACTTGTGTATTTTAGGTATGGATATCGTGAAAAAGACAAAAGATCACAAGAATCAAGGAAAAACGGACACGAGAAACGAAGCCGTACAATGAACCGGGCCCTAATCATGGAATTCTCAACAAAAACCCTTGATGACTTGAAGACAAACAAGATTGATCCTCCATTAATGAAGAAATGACACTTAAAACCCTTGTATATTAATAATTACAAGTTTGGTCCCTTAAGTTTGTCAAAATTACAAAAAGGTCCTTCAACTTTGAAGAAATGACAAGCTTGGTCCCTCAACAAAATCAATTTGTCAATTATGGTCCCTCATGAAGTGAAAGAAGCATTGAAGACCTTTGAAGATCAACATTGACCAAGATCAGCCCTTGAAATTACTCAAAATGGCAAAAACAATCCTTTGAAACCTATTTCTAAAGTTTTGTGCCAAAAATGTAAAAGGTGGAAAGTTATTAACAAGGGAAAAACGGTTTTAGGGCTGAAAAACCTTATTTGCCAAAAATCTCCAAACACAAGGACCAAAAGTGTCACTTTGAAACATTCAAAAATAAAACGCGCCTAACACTTTCTTTTCCCCCAATTACGGATCAAAGTAGTTACTGTGCATCTTTTTCACCCCCAGTTTTCACCTCACTTAATACTTGGGTAAAAACCAATTAACTTTGCCCACGTGTGATTCACACACGCAGGAACCCATCCCACACCTAAAAACCCCAATCCCACCACTGTGGACCCTACCCCCAATTCCCCTTTCCACCAATCAAAACACTCCTTAGGCTCCAAGGCATGGACATGTCCCAAATCAACAGTGGAGGATTTATGCTTACTCACAACGCAAAAACAAACGATGGAGATCAAATTTGGACAGCTAACCTCAAAAACGCGTCAAGGGCATTTTGGAGATTTTGTAGTGATCAGGGTTTGTATTTTATGATTCTAGAATAGTCCTAAGAGTAGTATAAAAGGAGATGAGCCTGTTCATCATTCCTTGTTCCAGTTTTAGGCAATCATTCATGTAATCCGTTTTTTAAATTTAATATAAAGTTTGGTATTTTCTAAAAGAAATTGTAATTCCTTTTATGTTTATTAAAAAGTTGGGATGTTTGATTGCTGATTCTGAGTTCCATTGTTATTTAACTTATGTTTTAAGGATTTCAGATTTTCATAAAAAGTTTTGAAAATCTGAATTTCTTGGTAAGGATTTGTTTCAAAGATTTGGTGTTAAGAATTTTCAAGTAATTGGTGATATAGTGTTATAGAAACGTTTTAAGAAGGTTTGAAAAGTTTTTGGAAGGTTTTAAGAAGAAAGAAAAGAAAACAGAAAGAATATATTGCTTGTATTATCTTTTTCTTTGATTTGTCTTAAACAGGTGGAAGACCTGTTGTTGATCTTTGTTCAGCACCAACCCGGGTTGGTAGGAGGTGGTTATGCAACCACAAGGACCTTGGATGTAAGGTCCTTAGGTAAATTTCTTTTTCCCTTTGAAAATTTCAGAAAAGTTATAGTTTAATGTGATTTGTGGATTGAGTGTTCTTAGTGTGTTAATGCTGTTTGATCTTTGTTCTTTTGTGTTTGTTTGCATGCTAGATGCTATTAAGGTCAGTTTGAATGCTTTTAAAAGTGATTTGATTTGAAAATTTTAGTTTTAAAGTTTTAAAAGGGTGTTTGGAAACAGGTTTAAGCAGGGTAGAAGTTTTAATTTATGCTTTGATTAGGTGTTAGAATACTTGAAATAGGTTGAGATAGTTAGTGTGTTGGTTTATAGTGAATTTGGTACAAGTTTGAAGCTAGTTTGGTGAGTAAAAAGTAAAAACATATAGCAAAATCTGCATAATCACTTTCTGCTTAAATTTCATGACAAAATGGTGCTAGATCTTTGAAATTTGTTAAGTGTAAGGGTGATTTAAGGTTGGATTTGGCTTGTATGTTGATTGGAGAGTTTGTGTGCTAAATTTGTGGGTTCAAAACTCACTAGTGTGCAAGTAAGTAGCTAAGTAAGCCACCAGACCTGCACAAGTGCATCAGAAACTTGATTTGCCCTTGTGTGCTTTGTTTTGATCATCTTTGTGTGCTAAGTGATTGTTTGTTGCTTGATCTTGACTCCTTGTGCTTCAATAAGCACAAGGGTGCCCCTTTTGTCCAAAATCACACACCAAATAAGCATCAGTCAAGTCCTCTTGGCTACATTCAAAAGCAAGAACACAAAGCAACTGCTTGTGTTCATTATTGAACCTGCACACATTTTTGATCTTCAATCTGTTTAAATCTTGCATAAAAAGTGAATTTGGTTTGGATTGTTAGCTTATAAGAGGTCACTGATTTGTTGGAAAAAGAAAAAAATAAAAAAGAAAATAAAAGCAAAAAGTCACCCGTAGCAGGACTCGAACCCCAGACCTCTCGCTAGAGGGTTAGGAGCACTACCGCTAATCTAGATGCCTTTTTACGTTTATGTTTGTTTTCAAATGTTATTTAACACGTTTTGGTTTCTAGCTTATTAATAAAAGTCGTGGCTTATTTCCCCTTTTCCAGCTTATTTACTTTGTGTTTTGAGCTTATTTGATTTTTCTTAGGACCTTTATAGGATTTAAGACTTTTCTAGCTAGTTTTCTTAATTTTCCCTTTATTAAATTATTTTCTTTGCATTTTTCTTTATACCTTTTTTATAAAATCAATAAAAAATAGAAAAAAGATTTTTAATTTTTAGGAAAAATAATTTTTAGCTTTTAAAATAATATTTTGAGGTTTACATTAAGTTTTGGTTTTATAAACTTTAATTTTTAATTTTATATTATTTTAAGGTTTTTTATAAACTTTAAACATTTTTATAAAATTATTAAAAAGGGTTTAGGAACTTTAATTTGTGTTTTTCTCTTAGTTAGAATATTTTAAGATTTTAGAAATTTTTTAGAATTAATTTTAGAAACTTTTTATTTTTAGCATTATTTTAATATTATTTTATTATTAAAATTTCAAAGTTTTAGTTTTCTTTATTTTTCATTTTTCCTAGATTCCTTAGCATTAATTAGTACTCTTTCCATTTTTAGAATATTTTTATAGCTTTTAGATTTATTTTTATAATTATTTTAAGTTTAATTAGTTTTTAATCATTTAAAATCAATTTTAGAGTTTTAAAAATAGTTTTATTAGCTTTTAATTTTTAGAAAATTACTTTTTAGTCTTCTAATAATATAAGTTAAGTGATTATTCAATAAAATCATATCTTAGATATTTGAATTAGTTATATTTAATTTTAGGGCTTTAATTAGCATTTAAAATTAAATATTTAATTAATAAAAGGTTTTAAAATATCTTTGTTGGATTTTTGTCTTTATTTATATTATTATTGACTTCTTTTTAATTATTGATTTTGTTTTTGGTCTTAGTATAATTTTTTAATTTGGGTAGTTTTTCACGACTTTACGTCTTTTACGTCGTAGTGTAATTTTAACGTAACCGTCTTTTCATCTTCTCATCCCCATTCTTCTCAATATTAATCTCAAATAAATACAAGTTAACTCACAACACATATACCTCCTTGGGAAACGAACTTTCTCTCATTTTAAGTGATTGGGTCATTAACACTTGATTTTTCTTAAAGTCATTTGTTCGATACTTTCCGCTATTTACGCTCTTTTCCTAAAGAGTAGTAAAACACTACAATCATTTTGGCGCCGATGCCGGGGAGGTGTGTTGTGCTTTAATTTGGAAGCTTTTGTTTTTGATATTATCCATAATAAGTATTTGTGTTAAGTGGAACTCCCTTAACACGTATTATCGGTTTTCTTGGTTTTTCTTGTATAAATATTAATATATTGTATTAAGTATCACAATCAAAATACAATATCTCCAAAAGTGTGAAAACACAACCTTAATTGGGATTTGATCTCCTAATTATTGTATTCGAATCTCAAACAAAAAGAAAAGGCAAAAATAGATAAATACTTTCGTGAAGCTCGATTTTGAAAAATACAAACTATAAGGTGGGTATAAGGCGGGTATTATAAAATATACCCTAAGGAAAAAGGCTCTTAAGTGCTTCGCGCCGCCTCGTTTCCCCGCTTGCTTGTGAGTATTTTGAGATTGAAGGCTAATCGAGGGTTTTGCCGCCCAAAGTATTATTACGTATACTATATTTGCTTGGTTTTCTTTGTGATTAAACCCTCTTGAACAATTTGGTTTTCACCAAAGTTCTAAAGTCATTCGAAGGCGTTCACTCCACGTGATCGTTTTCATTCCTTTGAGGCTTCTTTAATCAAGAGTTTGATTCGAGGAGAGATTTTGTAGATTGTTGTCTACGAAGATACACCAAAATCCAAAAAAATTAAATATCATCAAAAACACAAAAAAAAATTTGAAAATCCACAAAACACCCAAAAGAATCTTCTTTGCTCACCTCCCATTCTTCGTGAAGTTTATGATCACTCGTAATCAAGCAAAACGAGCTCGTAAACGTCTTCAAAAGCAAGCAAATCAAGGATCGTTGATTGTTGAAGAACCTCCAATTGTTGAACCTATTGTAGAACAAGAAGTCGTCATGGCTAATCGTACTTTGATGGAGTTGCTACAAGCACCCACCGAGGGTTTTGGAGAGGCTATTGTGATTCCCGCCATTCTTGCGGAGAATTTCGAGATTAAGACGGGTTTAATGTCTATGTTGCAAGCAAATAAGTTTAGAGGTCACGAGAAAGACAACCCGCATTACCACATTAGGAATTTCAACCGTCTCACCGCCACTAGCAAATTTAAGGATGTTCCACATGACGCCATTAAGATGATGTTGTTTCCATATTCGTTGGATGGACCCGCAAAAATTTGGCTCGAGAAAGAACCGCCAAATTCGATTTTGACATGGGCCGATCTCGTTTCTAAGTTTGTGAACAAGTTTTTTCCAACATCTAAAACAACACACTTAAAAAATAAGATTTCACGATTTGTGCAACGAAATAATGAAAGTTTTTCAATGGCATGGGAACGATTTAAAGAGATGTTACATGAATGTCCACACCATGATTTTTCGGAATTGCATCAAGTGGATACTTTTTATAATGGGCTTAATGATCATGAACGAGATTATTTGCATGCCGCCGCGGGTGGTAATTTTTTGTGCAAGACGACAAATGAGGCTTTACAAATCATTGAAAATCGATCTAAGGTTTATAGCCCTCGTAACACACCGAGTGTTGCCAATATGGGTTCGTCATCTTCGTCACAATCGTCTCGTAGCATTAACGCCTTACATGATGAAGCTAATGAGGAAAATCGGTTTTTTGATAGATTTGCTAATCTAATGTCCCATTGGAAGGCTCAAGAAGCTTCCAATTCCGCTTCGGTTAAAGCGGTTGCTAAGAGTTGTTTATCTTGTGGGGGAGCTCATGATCTTTCCGAGTGCATTACCGCGGATGGTAACACTTCGAGTGCTTATGTAGCAACGGGAACTTATAACCAAAACGGCCAAGGTTCCCGCCAAAATCAAGCTCCACCAAACCAAAATGTTAACAATTATCGAAACAACAACCAAGGTAATTACCAAGGCAACACACGCAATTACAACAAAGGGAATTATCAAAGTGGGAATGGACAAATCTCTAATCAAAACCAAAACCGTGATTTTCAAAACACTACACAAGGTTTTCAAAATGCTCACACGAAAAATTTGCAAGGAGAATTTTTAGATTATGCAAAAGCAAATGATGCTAAATTTGATAATATGCAACGTGAGATGATTAGCTTAAGGTCCGAATTGAAAAATGAGCTTAAAAATGAACTTGCTAATGAACTTAAAACTCATGCAAACAAAATGGAAGGAAATGTCCAACGTCTTCAACAAAACCAACAAAAGATGGAATTAGGACAACATGAGATTAAGCAAGAGTTATTAAAAGCGGATGCTAGGCAATCAAAATTTGAGGACCGAATGGCTAAGATGTTTGAAGCTATCATGTGTAAGCCCTCTTCTTCGGGTGGTCTTCCTAGTGATACCATTAACAACCCGAGGGGAGAATTGAAGGTTGTTGCTACACGAAGTGGTAAAACTTTCAAGGAACCAATCTCTCGTCCAAGTACTTCTAAGGAGAAGGAAATCGAGAAAGAACCCGAGGTGATGGTCGAAAAGGAGCATATTACAATCCCATGAAGTACCGCTCATACCACACCTACGGTTGAACCAATACCAATTGTGGAACCCGAGTTTCCAAGGCCGTTGCCTAATGACCAACCCACACCACCTTTACCCTACCCTTCAAGACGAAACAAATAGAAAGCACAAGAACGGAACAATTATCAATTTGAGATATTTATGAAAATGTTTCGTGATTTGCACTTTAACATAAGTTTTGCCGATGCTTTAATCATGATGCCTCGATTCGCCGCAAACTTCAAAAGTATGCTTAACAACAAAGAGAAGTTACAACAATCATCTAGTTGTTCATCGGTTTTTCTAAGCCGCATACCACAAAAAGTCGGTGATCCCGGTAAATTTTTGATTCCGTGTGCTATTCAAGATATGGAGGAATGCTACGCCTTGGCCGATCTTGGCGCTAGTATTAATTTAATGCCTCTCGAGATTTTCAAATCGCTTTCGCTTCCGGCTCTTACTCCTTCGAACATGTCTATCGAGATGGCCGATCATTCTACGATCTTAGCATGTGGAGTAGCCGAGGACGTTTTTGTTAAAGTCGGAAAGTTTTACTATCCCGTTGACTTTATCGTTGTAGACATTCCCATCGATCGAAAAGTTCCTCTCATTTTGGGTCGTTCATTTTTGGATACATCAAGAGCACTTATCGATGTTCATGCTCGAAAAATCACCCTTCGTCTCAATGAGGAAGAACTTGTCATCAATGCAACACAAAACTCCAATCTTTCTCATGTCTATTCTATTGCAACTTTAAACCATGGTGACTCGACCAATGTCATTTGCAAAAAATTTTCACCAAGAGTTTTAGGGAATGTCGCCAAAAACAATTTACCATTTCCTCCGCCGGTGGAGGTTATGAGTGTAAAGCCTACAAAGAAGAAACCGTCAATACTTGAATCGAAAAATCCTTCGCCTCATCTCGAGCATTCATTCTTGAAAAGTGTTGATAAGTTGCCGGTTTCTACGGAAAATCTTTCGGATGATGAATATGTAGACCCCGATGGGGAGGTTTTCTTCGTCGATAAACGTTTTGAGAACTTGCCACCACCAAAACCAAAACGGTTTCAAAATGTGAGAATTTTTAGTGTAACTAACATCGTCTTAGAAACACCGAATATTTTCGACATAATCAAAAAGGGTTTTCATAAGGAGAGTTCAAAAGATAAAAAAGGAAATGATCTTAAATGTGATTTAATTGATTTTTCTACAAATCTAACTCCGTCATCACACCGTGCTTTGAGTGCTACAAACTCGTCTACTCCTTTTGACGATGCTTTGTGTGGTTCTAGTATGGGGGAAGCCCCTTATGTTCCCTCGTCCTTTTCCACCGAGGACGAGATTTTCGATCCCGGAATTTCATGTAAAGGGAAATCTCGGTCTTCCACCGATGCAATAAATGGAAACTATATCTATTTGCTTGGTGCGAGTCTACCTCGAGTAGCTCAAACGTTTGTCTTACCAATTGTCTCACCCTTCTATTTCTCATCTATTTTCTTCAAACTCTTTGAGTTTATGGCACATGTTGAAGTGGCGTTGAATTGTTTTTCCAATGGAAACGAGAACGCCATTTTCGACCCCGGTATTTTGCATCATTTAAGGACTTAGTCCTTTATACCGGTTGCTTTTTGGGCCTTGTTTATCATGTAAGCCCCATCAAAAATTGACCACACCATGATTTTCCCTAAATGCTCACATTTTGAGGGGATCGAGTTGAGCTCATGACTCGGTAATCAAAAACGAGGTGCCTCGTGGGGGAAATCCCATGCTTATCTTTTATATTCACTAATAAGGGGACTTGTACCCTTCCAACTCGTTGTCTCGTGGTTGTTTGTGATTGTGTTATCTAGATCATTATCATCATCTACGATTGAAGACTCTCGTGTTCGTTTACGTGAGCCTCCATCGTTCGTTTGAAGAAGTTTTTCACGATTCCATGACATATCCTTTATTGTTCTAACAATTATCTTTTAGCATAATTAATTAATACAAGGCTTTTGACACCCTATATGAAAGTTCGTTATAGTTCCGAATCTTTTCGAATTGAAAACCGGTCTAAAGTGTGACTCAATTGTCTTTTGGTGGATCAAGAGAAAGGTTTTGTTTGTTTTAAACTACTAGCAAGTAAATAAAGTGTCGTTGAGTAAAATGGAAGTTAAAATATTAATGTGAATAACGAGTAAAAATAAATGCATATAAACGTAAAGGTGATATTGGAAAAATACTAACTCACTAAATAAAACTAACACTTGGAAAATTTTTAGAAAAATAAAAGGTACTATAAGAAAGTTATATCGAAAGAAACCAAAATAAACCAAAAGGACCCCCGATCGGAATGTTTTCCGATCGGAATATGGTAACACTAGTCGGAATACGGGCAAAAGCTACAATCGGAATATAGGGACAAAGGATCAATCGGAATACATGCAAATCCTCCCAATCGGAATATTGGAAATACTCCCAATCGGAATATAGAGAAGGGACACCGTCGGAATACTTGTGAAACACCCCAATCGGAAAATGAAACAAGGGCTACCAATCGGAATTTACAAACCCTATCCGATTGGTTCAATCAGAATAAGGTAGGGAGCTGCCGTCGGAATACTGCCCAATCGGAAAGGACACCAATCGGAAAGGGGTGTTTGAACCCTTTCCTAAAATTGTGGAAATCGGTTAGGCAAGTAAATAAGCTATATTTTGGAGCTTATCACAACACTAACCCGAATCAATGCTTAAACCGGATCAAATAAGCACTAGAATCAACTTATCAAACCGAAATTAAGCAACTTTTTTAGATCAAACAATAAAAACTTAAACTTTTTAATAAAACTTTTTAATAAGAAAAAATAAGCTAATCATAAAAATAAGCCAATAAGCACAAAAGTCTTTAAGCTTATTCAAATGAAAACTTATAAAATGATTAAAAGATTAACTTTTTAGCATGAAATCAATTAGAACAACACGGATCACATGATAATCACACCAAAATCAATCTTAAATCAAAGAAAAGTAGAATGAGATTAAGAAATAAAAGCTTAAAATAGAACTTTGATTAATGAAATAAGCAATACAAAAGATGTTTAATCTTGAAAGATTAAAAGAAAAAGATGAACTAGTGAGAGAAAGTTTAAGACTTTCTCTCTCTAAAAACTAAAAAGTGCAAAATTAACTAAAAACTCTAACTCTCCTCCTAATGACTATTAGGAGGGTATTTATAGGGAAGGTGGAAGGAGTGCATGTGTTGCATCTTCTCTCTTGCTTTCTTCACGTTTTCTCGACTCGACTTTAATTCTTCGTCTTTGTCGTCTCGGGATTTGAACTTGTCTTATTAATTTTCTTATCCTATTAGACTTAAGTTCTTCGACTTCGTTAAACTTCCGTCTTTTGACTTTTTCTTCGATAAATCTTCAGAATAGGTCTTGGACTTTCGTTCTTTTTGCACTCTTGATCTTTTGACTTCGTCTTTTTCCCGTTTTCTTCAGTAAAAGCCCGTGAAAGCCCGTGTTTTCTTCCTTTTTCATATTTAGGTCCTAAAACACAATAAAAACACAAACCACGCATAATTCCGACTTTTACGACATAAATCACACGTTTTGGTCTTGTTATTATTGGAAATAAGTGGTAAAAGGATAAGTGTTTTCACACTTATTAAATCCCCTACACTTGACCATTGCAATGCCCTCATGCAATGCATTAATTTTAAAGCACGATTTACATTTTCCATCATAAATAATCCACCTTGGCCTTTATTAAATACTTAAACATAGAAGATAAAAATAAGTAAAGAAATTAAAAACTTACATTGGGTTTTGGCGGCCATGAACGTTTATCATCCTCAAGTTTCACGTTCCCCATACCAAGCTTAAAAACGAGATCATTGTTATTATAAGTTAGCAAACTATCACGAACTCATGTGGGCCAATTATTCACTTAGACTCCCTTATTCCTAGATGTATCTCTTATATTTTATTTTTGTCTTGAATGATCACGAGGATGCATTGTTTGACTTATTTCGATAGTTATTTAGTCCGAAAATAAGGTGAACGATTTAATCAATAGTTAGCTAAAGGACCAAATCTTTTAAAACTGCTTCTCGGGATATCAGAAAGTTCATATCTTGGCATAACTTGGTTCGTGATTTGAGACCTTTCTCGGGCCGATTTTTGGCAGCGACTTCATACTTCGAATCTTCGAGAGACGTTCTTGAAATTATGGTCTTCTCTTCATAATAGGAATTTCTTCACTTGAAGTTTTTGAGAGATTCTTCATCTTTGGACCACGACTTCTTCATTTTTCTCCAATCTTTATTTTGGACTTTGATATACAACGATCCGCCTCCTTTTAGGACTTGGATCTATTTATCCTCATACCTTGTTAGGGTCTTTTCGGATAGATTCCTCCATGACTTTTGGGGAGTTCTTGCTTTTCGTCGTGTGTCTCGATCCTTCATATTGATTTTTGATAAATGATTCTTCACATCACTTTTGGATCTTTAGCAACAAAATGTAGCCCTCATGCCTTGTTAGGGCCTTTTCGGACTCGCCAATCTTCGCGCCCCGCTTCATAAGTTATGCCTTGGCTATGAACTCTCGTCATTACCGAGCAACTTTTAAACGATCTGGGGCTAAAAGCTAAGTAACCTTTTAAATCGTACAACCTTATTTATTAGCAGATAATTTATTAAGCAAGCGGAGGGAGAATAGGCTCATAATTAACTCACATAAATTCACGAAAGAGTACCGAACTTATAATTGACTCTATCATCTCTCGTTCTCCACAGTTTAAAATCTCAAGGAATGAGACTCGTGGATGCTTAGCCTATTAAATCAAAGTTTTGGGTTTTCGAGTCGCCTATAGGATCTTGCAAATTCTTAGACTTTTTCAAGTTTAGAAATCGCTTTTTAAAGTTCCCTTGATAAACGACTCTCTAGGGTCAATTATAGGAACTTGCGAAAAGTTCTTGTTCTTAACCCGTGAGAGTTAAGACTTTCGCGTTTTATAGCTCCCTATATAAAAGCCTAGCAAAACTTGACTTAAACACGTTAAGGATACTAGCTAGAGTAAACTTAGGCAAGTAAACTCGGGTTGAGTCAAAATGTTCACGACTAAGAAAAATCTAAAACCACTTTATTGCAAATTTATTTAATCAAAGGAAACAAACTAAACATGATAAAGGAAAGTACAACTATACAACTAGGCCAAAATAGATTAAAAATTTTGAAAAATGTCGAAAAATCAAATTTTCCGGTTAAAATGAGGGCAAATTCATGGGAAAGACCACTTACTTCGATAGAAGTCCCCCTACACTTGAGATAAACATTGTCCTCAATGTTTAAGCATGTGGGAGTAAACTCCCCTTCACTTAGGACATTGTGCACTTTGTTTAAATCTTGCTAAGGAAAGGACAACTAAAGTGAATTCAATGTGAACATATAGAATATGAAATATTGAATCACAAGAGTTTAGGATAGAACCGGGAAGATAGGAAACACGGTATCACGATTCGTCAAAAGTCATCAAGATGCTCTCTGAAGCTTTAATCCCTGCACAGCACAAGAAACAAGACAACAAACATATGCGGGGCCCCCCTACACTTATTATGAAAACAGTAAGGGATAGAACACGGGTTGCCTCCCGAGAAGCGCTTGTTTTTGTTCACCGAGTCATGAGCCTGACTCGACCCAATTTTAGTTCATGGGGAACGTGGTGAGGGATGGAATCATCTCCTGAGAGATGTCCTCACCAAAGTACAGCTTCAAACGCTGGCCATTCACCTTGAAATTGGGCCCATTCGGCTGAGAAAGCTCAATGGTCCCATATGGAAAGACTTTGGCGACGGTGAATGGACCAGTCCAGCGGCTCTTCAACTTGCCCGAGAAGATCTTCAACCGAGAGTTAAAGAGTAGAACTTGATCTCCAACGTGGAACTCTCGGTTCTTGATTTTAGCATCGTGGATCATCTTCGTCTTCTCCTTGTAGATCAGCGAGTTCTCATAAGCTTCATTCCTTAGTTCATTTAGCTCGTTGAGTTGAACCTTGCGATGATCACCGGCTTTGATGATGTCGAAGTTAGCCCACTTCAAGGCCCAGTGCGCCTTATGTTCCAGCTCGATGGGTAGGTGGCAGGCTTTCCCGTACACAAGACGATAGGGTGTACAACCGATCGGGGTCTTGTAAGCAGTACGGAAAGCCCACAGAGCATCATCAAGCTTATCGGCCCACGCGGCACGATGCTCTCCCACAGTACGCTCCAAAATTCTCTTCAAGCCACGATTGGAAATTTCGGCTTGCCCATTGGTTTGGGGATGATAGGCGGTGGAAAGACAGTGATTGACACCATACTTTGCCATGACTCGTGCAAATTGATCGTTGCAAAAATGAGTCCCGCGGTCACTGATGAGAGCACGAGGAACGCCAAATCGAGCGAAAAGCTGCATCAAAAAGTTCACAACCACCCTCGCATCATTCGTAGGAAGAGCCTTAGCTTCAACCCATTTAGAGACGTAGTCGACGGCGACGAGGATGTACTTGTTCCCTTTGGATGATGGAAATGGCCCCATAAAGTCGATGCCCCATACGTCAAAGATTTCACATTCCTGTATGAAATTCTGAGGCATCTCATCCTTATGTGTGATCTTGCCTTGACGTTGGCAAGCATCACAATGCTTAACCATTTCGTGAGCGTCACGATAAATGGTGGGCCAGTAGAATCCAGAATCAAACACTTTCTTAGCGGTGTAGTTGGGACCAAAGTGACCACCGGTGGGTCCTTTGTGGCAAGCTTGGAGGATGTCAAAAGCTGCCGGTCCGTCCACACATCGACGAATAATCAGATCAGCACACTGTTTGAATAGATAAGGGTCATCCCAAAAGTAAGTCTTAACATCGTTCAAGAACTTCTTCTTTTGTTGGGATGTTAACCCTTGGATGAGAATACCACCCGCTAAGTAGTTTGCAATGTCCGCAAACCACGGGGTGCCATCAAGATTGAGATTTATAGACATTAGAGTCTCCAGGGGGAAAGAGTCATTGATCTCTTTGTTCGGATGATCCCCCTGATATGGATCCTCAAGTCGACTCAGATGATCTGCGGCCAGGTTTTCGGCGCCCTTCTTGTCACGAATTTCAATGTTGAATTCTTGAAGGAGCAAAACCCAGCGAAGAAGTCTTGGCTTAGAATCGTTCTTTGTCATCAAGTACTTCAACGCGGAATGGTCCGTGTATACGATGGTGGTGGATAAAACAAGATAGGGGCGAAATTTCTCAAAAGCATAGACAACAGCTAAAAGCTCTTTTTCGGTTGTCGTATAATGCAATTGAGCCCCCGTCATTGTTTTGATAGCATAGTGGATCGGTTGGAAGTGTTTATTCACTCTTTGGCCCAAAACCGCACCAATAGCAAAGTCGCTAGCATCGCACATCAATTCAAAAGGTAGCTCCCAGTTAGGGGTAACCAAGACCGGTGCCTTAGTTAGCTTATCCTTGAGAAGATTGAAGGCTTCGAGACACTCTTTAGAAAAGATAAAGGGAGTATCTTTTTCCAAGAGGTGGGTCATCGGGCGAGCGATTTTAGAGAAATCCTGAATGAATCGTCGATAGAAGCCCGCATGACCCAAAAAGCTTCTCACACCCTTCACGGTTGAAGGTGGAGGTAATTTGGCTATGACATCTACTTTAGCACGGTCGACTTCAAGACCGGCTTTAGAGATTTTGTGTCCTAGCACAATGCCTTCTTTTACCATAAAATGGCATTTTTCCCAATTCAGAACAAGGCGAGTGTCTTCGCACCGCTTAAGCATACGTTCCAAATTGGCAAGGCAAACAGAGAAGGAATCCCCGAAGACCGAGAAATCATCCATGAAGACTTCCATGGTTTGCTCAACCATGTCATGGAAGATAGCCAACATGCACCTTTGGAAAGTCCCGGGGGCATTGCATAAGCCAAAAGGCATTCGTTTATAAGCAAATGTGCCGTAGGGACAAGTGAATGTTGTCTTCTCTTGATCTTGGGGATCGATGGGTATTTGAAAATAACCCGAGAAACCATCCAGAAAGCAGTAATATTCATTACCAGCTAAACGTTCAAGCATTTGGTCCATAAAAGGTAGAGGGAAATGATCCTTTCTCGTGGCATCATTGAGTTTGCGGTAGTCTATACAAACTCTCCACCCAGTAACGAGACGGGTAGGAATCAACTCGTTGTTTGCATTGGGCACAACGGTGATTCCGCCTTTCTTAGGCACACAATGGACTGGACTAACCCACGGTGAATCCGAAATAGGGTAAATCATACCCGCATCAAGAAGTTTGACAACCTCTTTTTTGATGACTTCATGGATTTTAGGATTCACCCTTCTTTGGCTTTGAATTGTGGGCTTAAAGTCGTCCTCCATGAGAATTTTATGTGTGCAAAAGTGAGGATCAATTCCACGGATGTCGGAGATTTTCCAAGCGATAGCTCGTTTATGCTTCTTCAACACAGCGACAAGGCGGGCTTTTTCGTCTTCTTTTAGATCCTTTGCAATGATGACCGGTAACTTCTCGTCGTCTTCTAGGAAAATGTACTCAAGATGAGACGGTAGGTCCTTAAGCTCGAGAGTAGGAGGATCCTCAGTAGATGGTGACACTAAAGATGGATCATCATTAGTCACCTCTTTAGGAGCAGGAGGAGACAACGGGTCCTCATTGAGAAGTCTCTCAATAGTACGAATATCTTCATCCCAATTGGTGGACAAATTATCATACTTAATATCGAGAGGACCCAAGCTAGCTTCGAAATCATCCAAGTCACTTTCTCCAAAAGGAGTCAATGCTGGAGCAATTGAGGCAACGGTCTCAACATGGGGTAGAGAAGGAGTACTTTTGCAAGCATCATTAAAATGTTCTTCACAGCCTCATCGAGAACATCAATAGCATTAACACTCTCATACGAATAAGGTTGCTTAGAAATCTTACCCATGTTGAAGACAATTTGATCGTCACCAACTCTCATGATGATTTCGCCTGCGGCGACATCAATGAGAGTGAGACCGGTCCTCAGAAATGGACGTCCAACGATTAATGGAACACGGGGATCCATCTCGTAGTCAACGACAACAAAATCCGCCGGGAAGGTGAATTTGTCGACGCCAACAAAGACATCTTCGGCTATCCCCACTGGATAAGCAACCGTACGATTGGCTAATTCCAAAGTCATTTTAGTGGGGACTAGCTCGGGGAGAGATAATTGCTTCCAAACACTTAAAGGCATTAAGTTTATACTAGCACCTAGATCGGCTAGGGCCATGCAATTCTCTACTCCCGGGAAGTTGCAAGGAATCAAGAAGCGACCCGGATCACCAAGTTTGGTGGGCAATTGCCTTAAGAGCACTGCGGAGCAGTTCTCATTAAGGTGGGTCTGAGCAATGTCAAGAAGCTTTTCTTTATCACTTAGAAGATCTTTAAACATCTTAGCGTATTTGGGCATGTGAGCGAGAGCCTCGGCAAAGGAGATGTTAAAATTCAATTGTTTGAACATTTTAAGGAAGTTCGAAACCTGAATATCATCCTTGCTCTTTTGCTTCTCTTTCCTCAACCTTGAAGGATAAGGTATATTGGATGAAGAAGAAGGCTTTAAGGGAATAGGATCACTCACAGCCACGGGTGGTGGGGAAATGGGGATAGAGGGTGAAGGAGGTGGGGAAAGTTGCTCTTTTTCCTTGTTCACAATCACGGGTGGAGGTGTAGGAAGCTCGGGTTCCATATAACCTTTTCCACTACGAGTGGTGATTGCTTTCATCTCCCCTCTTGGATTCGCAATGGTATTACTCGGAAGAGTACCCGAAGAAGAGGGTTGATTACCTTGGATGAGCGAACTAATCATATCACGAAGGTGAAGAGCTTGATTGTTAAAAGAGTTTTGCATGTTTGCATTCATTGTATCATTGTGTTTGGCCATATCATTCCTTAGCTCGGCTCGAATATCGTTCCCTTGCTTTGCCATTTCTCCCTTCAAGTTGCGGACTTGACTCTGAAGATTCGTCACCAACTCCCGATTAGTCTTCATGAATGTCTCGACTTCTGGATTCACTGCCATCGGTTGATTGAGAGGTGGAGCCTGGTAAGCTTGAGAATTTCCTTGAGTTGGGTATGGGTTTCTTTGGGATTGATACTGATTGTTTGCACGAGGTTGGGATTGATTGTAGCTTTGTTGTTGGTTTTGGTTTGCAGGAGGGAAACCGGGGGGAGCAAGATAATTGTTGGATCGATAACTTAGCAAGTTACGGTCTCCTTGAGGGCGGGCTTGATAGCCTCCCGTAGGATAAGTACCATATGATGCGTTAACGTCTTCAGAATAATTGCCTTGAGTAGAAGGACACTCATTGTAGGAATGAGGACCACCACATGTGTCATAAGAAATAACAACGGCTTTAGGTTGTTGAGTTTGGTTAGAAGTCAAAATTTGGAGACTTTTGTTAATATCAAGAATAGCACGTTCCAAAATAGACGGGTTGGTGGTGGAAGAAGTAGACGAAACATTGACTCTCTGATTAGATCTTGAGGATGCGGAAGAATCCCAATTCTTGTGGTGAGTAGTCATGTTTTCAATCAACTCTCGACACTCCTCCGGTCTCCTTTTCATAAAAGTACCACCGGCGGCGGCATTGATCGTGTCACGATCACGAAAAGTGAGACCATTGTAGAAGGTGTCAATGAGAGTGACGGGGAGCATATTGTGATTAGGACAGCGGTCGATCAAATCATTGTAGCGTTCCCAAGCATCGAAAAGCGATTCATCATTCTCTTGCATAAATCCACTGATTTGGTTACGAAGGCTAGTGACCATGGATGGGGGAAAGTAGCGCGATAAAAAGCGTTGAGTCATGTCATTCCACGTATGAATAGAATTCTTAGGAAGACGGTCAAACCATTTTTCGGCATGGTGAGAAAGCGAGTGTGGAAAAAGTTGAAGGCGAAGGTCATCCATAGAAACACCAGGGCACTTCATGCTTTGGGTAATGGTAATGAATTTGTCGAGGTGTTTGTTGGCATCATCATCCGGAATTCCACGAAACGGGTTCGTTTGCACTTGCTGGATCATGTGATGCTTCAACGAAAACTCCTGAGCCGTGACGTGCATTGGCGCAATCGGGCCTCCGCGTCCGTTCATGGTGGGTTGGCACAATTCCTCCATGGTTCGTAAATCAGGTTGAAGGACATTGTTGTTGTTGTTGTTGTTATTCAAATTGTTTTGAGGTGGGTGATTATTGTTGTTGTTAACACCAGCCATATCAAAATCTTCACGATTCTCGGGCTCAGAATAGTTTGTAGATCTAGTACGCATGCACCTGCAGAAGAAAAATATACACAAGGAATATCTATATAATCTTTTTGGTTTTTATAGGTTTTTTATTGTTTTTGTATTTTTGAAGAGTTTTATATTTTTATGGATTTTTGGAAATTTTTAAAGCAATGAAAATAACGTTCAAAGAACGGATCCCAAAATTCAATGCGTCTCTCACTAGAAACCGTTTATCTTAACGAAAAGAGCCGGCAGCGGCGCCATTTAATACAAGGCTTTTGACACCCTATATGAAAGTTCGTTATAGTTCCGAATCTTTTCGAATTGAAAACCGGTCTAAAGTGTGACTCAATTGTCTTTTGGTGGATCAAGAGAAAGGTTTTGTTTGTTTTAAACTACTAGCAAGTAAATAAAGTGTCGTTGAGTAAAATGGAAGTTAAAATATTAATGTGAATAACGAGTAAAAATAAATGCATATAAACGTAAAGGTGATATTGGAAAAATACTAACTCACTAAATAAAACTAACACTTGGAAAATTTTTAGAAAAATAAAAGGTACTATAAGAAAGTTATATCGAAAGAAACCAAAATAAACCAAAAGGACCCCCGATCGGAATGTTTTCCGATCGGAATATGGTAACACTGGTCGGAATACGGGCAAAAGCTACAATCGGAATATAGGGACAAAGGATCAATCGGAATACATGCAAATCCTCCCCATCGGAATATTGGAAATACTCCCAATCGGAATATAGAGAAGGGACACCGTCGGAATACTTGTGAAACACCCCAATCAGAAAATGAAACAAGGGCTACCAATCGGAATTTACAAACCCTATCCGATTGGTTCAATCGGAATAAGGTAGGGAGCTGCCGTCGGAATACTGCCCAATCGGAAAGGACACCAATCGGAAAGGGGAGTTTGAACCCTTTCCTAAAATTGTGGAAATCGGTTAGGCAAGTAAATAAGCTATATTTTGGAGCTTATCACAACACTAACCCGAATCAATGCTTAAACCGGATCAAATAAGCACTAGAATCAACTTATCAAACCGAAATTAAGCAACTTTTTTAGATCAAACAATAAAAACTTAAACTTTTTAATAAAACTTTTTAATAAGAAAAAATAAGCTAATCATAAAAATAAGCCAATAAGCACAAAAGTCTTTAAGCTTATTCAAATGAAAACTTATAAAATGATTAAAAGATTAACTTTTTAGCATGAAATCAATTAGAACAACACGGATCACATGATAATCACACCAAAATCAATCTTAAATCAAAGAAAAGTAGAATGAGATTAAGAAATAAAAGCTTAAAATAGAACTTTGATTAATGAAATAAGCAATACAAAAGATGTTTAATCTTGAAAGATTAAAAGAAAAAGATGAACTAGTGAGAGAAAGTTTAAGACTTTCTCTCTCTAAAAACTAAAAAGTGCAAAATTAACTAAAAACTCTAACTCTCCTCCTAATGACTATTAGGAGGGTATTTATAGGGAAGGTGGAAGGAGTGCATGTGTTGCATCTTCTCTCTTGCTTTCTTCACGTTTTCTCGACTCGACTTTAATTCTTCGTCTTTGTCGTCTCGGGATTTGAACTTGTCTTATTAATTTTCTTCTCCTATTAGACTTAAGTTCTTCGACTTCGTTAAACTTCCGTCTTTTGACTTTTTCTTCGATAAATCTTCAGAATAGGTCTTGGACTTCCGTTCTTTTTGCACTCTTGATCTTTTGACTTCGTCTTTTTCCCGTTTTCTTCAGTAAAAGCCCGTGAAAGCCCGTGTTTTCTTCCTTTTTCATATTTAGGTCCTAAAACACAATAAAAACACAAACCACGCATAATTCCGACTTTTACGACATAAATCACACGTTTTGGTCTTGTTATTATTGGAAATAAGTGGTAAAAGGATAAGTGTTTTCACACTTATTATTAATAAACGGCTTTAGATATATTGTTGATCACCCTTTCCATGCTAGATCCTAAGCATTCGACTCTTCGTCTCTAGTATGGGGGTGCTCCACCTTTAGACTCGAAACTTTGAGGACAATGTTTACTTTTAGTATGGGGGGGTGAATAGATACTTGCTTTGCTACGCCCTCACGCTTTCCAACTTTCAATGTTTTGTTTTGCTAATAAGGCTAAAAATGGCCAAATTTTAAAATTTTTCTTAGTTTTCATAAGTGTTTTTAAGACACGAATGTATATTTTCCGATGGATAGAATAAGAGTTAATTTTTGACTTGATGGGCATTTGGAGCCATTTACATTCCTTAACCCGCTCAATTCAAGTTTTGCTAGACTTTTATATAGGGAACTTTAAAACGCGAAAGTCTTAATTCATTCGGGTTAAGAACAAGAACTTTTCGCAAGTTCCTATAATTGATTCTAGAAAGTCACTTATCAAGGGAACTATAAAACGCATTCTCTAAACTTGAAAAAGTCCAAGAAAGTGCAAGATCCTATAGGTGGCTTGAAAACCCAAAACTTTGATTTGATATAGTCTTAATGAAAGCTAATCCAAATTTGGCTTAATTTTGACTTGCATGGCTAAGTTTTCACGAGTCTCTTTAATTAGAGGTCTTTATATAGTGAAGAACGAGAAATGATAGAGTTAGACAAGTGATCATGCTAAACGTAGAACATGAAAGTGTTCTTTCAAAAACTCATATGTTTTTAATTGTGGCTTTTTCTTCCCATAAGATCAATGCATTAGGAATAAATCATAATTGCAATAAGTAAGGTCGTACGATTTGAAAGGTTACTTAGCCTCTAGCGCAAGATCGTTTAAAAGTTGCTCGGGGTTGAATAGAGTTCATAGCCAAGGCATAACTTATTGAAGCGGGACGCGAAGATTGGTGATCATCCAAAAAGGCCCTAACAAGGCATGAGGAGCTCTATTTTTGCTAAAGATCCAAAGATGATGTGAAGTATCATTATTCCTAAATCAATATGAAGGATCGAGACACGCGACGAGAAGCAATTACTCCCCTAAAGAATGGAGAAAGTCTATCCAAAAAGACCCTAACAAGGTATGAGGATAAATATATCTAAGTCCGAAAAGGAGGCGGATCATTGTATATCAAAATCCAAAGTAAAGATTGAAGAAAAATGATGAAGTCGTGGTCCTATATGAAGAATCTCTCAAAAACGTCAAGTGAAGAAATTCCAATTATATGAAGAGAAGACCATAATTTCAAGAATGTCTTCCCAAGATTTGAAGTATGAAGTACATGCCAAATATCGGTCCGAGAAAGGTCTCAAATCGTGAAACGAGTTATGCCAAGATATGAACTTAAGGAGATACACGAGAAGCCGTTTTAAAAGATTTTGTCCTTCGGCTAACTATTGATCAAATCGTGCTACTTTGCTTTCGGACTAATAACTACTCAAATAAGTCAATATGTATCACTTGTGATCCATGACAAATAGATAAAAAAATGCTAGTAACCCATTTCCTTTTATAATAACTAGGATTGCGGGGAGAAAAAGTATTACACAATTTGGACGTATGAGTAGTGTTAGCATTGTGACTTGTACCAACAATGATCTTGTTTTTGCACTTAGCATGGAATGTATGACAATCAAGGATGACGAAGTTTACTCTAAGGGACATTAACTTGTTTCTATTCTTTGACCCTAAAAGTCACATTATGGTGATGAAAATCATACATTATGTCTTTACACATTCTCGTAGTATGTTGCAAGTCTTTTACTCTTCAATAAAGGTTAATAAATTTGAACTTTGGTGATGCTTAGATACTCTATTCTAGCATTGCGTGAGGGCACGACAATGGCTTAGTATGGGGGAGTGATGAGATGGCATTTATACATGATCTCATCGTCCTTTTTGGGCTTTAAATGCATAAAAATGTCATAAAATACCATATATATGCTTGTGTTTGTTTACTTGTGTATTTTAGGTATGGATATCGTGAAAAAGACAAAAGATCACAAGAATCAAGGAAAAACGGACACGAGAAACGAAGCCGTACAATGAACCGGGCCCTAATCATGGAATTCTCAACAAAAACCCTTGAAGACTTGAAGACAAACAAGATTGATCCTCCATTAATGAAGAAATGACACTTAAAACCCTTGTATATTAATAATTACAAGTTTGGTCCCTTAAGTTTGTCAAAATTACAAAAAGGTCCTTCAACTTTGAAGAAATGACAAGATTGGTCCTCAACAAAATCAATTTGTCAATTATGGTCCCTCATGAAGTGAAAGAAGCATTGAAGACCTTTGAAGATCAACATTGACCAAGATCAGCCCTTGAAATTACTCAAAATGGCAAAAACAATCCTTTGAAACCTATTTCTAAAGTTTTGTGCCAAAAATGTAAAAGGTGGAAAGTTATTAACAAGGGAAAAACGGTTTTAGGGCTGAAAAACCTTATTTGCCAAAAATCTCCAAACACAAGGACCAAAAGTGTCACTTTGAAACATTCAAAAATAAAACGCGCCTAACACTTTCTTTTCCCCCAATTACGGATCAAAGTAGTTACTGTGCATCTTTTTCACCCCCAGTTTTCACCTCACTTAATACTTGGGTAAAAACCAATTAACTTTGCCCACGTGTGATTCACACACGCAGGAACCCATCCCACACCTAAAAACCCCAATCCCACCACTGTGGACCCTACCCCCAATTCCCCTTTCCACCAATCAAAACACTCCTTAGGCTCCAAGGCATGGACGTGTCCCAAATCAACAGTGGAGGATTTATGCTTACTCACAACGCAAAAACAAACGATGGAGATCAAATTTGGACAGCTAACCTCAAAAACGCGTCAAGCGCATTTTGGAGATTTTATAGTGATTAGGGTTTGTATTTTATGATTCTAGAATAGTCCTAAGAGTAGTATAAAAGGAGATGAGCCTGTTCATCATTCCTTGTTCCAGTTTTAGGCAATCATTCATGTAATCCGTTTTTTAAATTTAATATAAAGTTTGGTATTTTTTAAAAGAAATTGTAATTCCTTTTATGTTTATTAAAAAGTTGGGATGTTTGATTGCTGATTCTGAGTTCCATTGTTATTTAACTTATGTTTTAAGGATTTCAGATTTTCATAAAAAGTTTTGAAAATCTGAATTTCTTGGTAAGGATTTGTTTCAAAGATTTGGTGTTAAGAATTTTCAAGTAATTGGTGATATAGTGTTATAGAAACGTTTTAAGAAGGTTTGAAAAGTTTTTGGAAGGTTTTAAGAAGAAAGAAAAGAAAACAGAAAGAATATATTGCTTGTATTATCTTTTTCTTTGATTTGTCTTAAACAGGTGGAAGACCTGTTGTTGATCTTTGTTCAGCACCAAACCGGGTTGGTAGGAGGTGGTTATGCAACCACAAGGACCTTAGATGTAAGGTCCTTAGGTAAATTTCTTTTTCCCTTTGAAAATTTCAGAAAAGTTATAGTTTAATGTGATTTGTGGATTGAGTGTTCTTAGTGTGTTAATGCTGTTTGATCTTTGTTCTTTTGTGTTTGTTTGCATGCTAGATGCTATTAAGGTCAGTTTGAATGCTTTTAAAAGTGATTTGATTTGAAAATTTTAGTTTTAAAGTTTTAAAAGGGTGTTTGGAAACAGGTTTAAGCAGGGTAGAAGTTTTAATTTATGCTTTGATTAGGTGTTAGAATACTTGAAATAGGTTGAGATAGTTAGGGTGTTGGTTTATAGTGAATTTGGTACAAGTTTGAAGCTAGTTTGGTGAGTAAAAAGTAAAAACATATAGCAAAATCTGCATAATCACTTTCTGCTTAAATTTCATGACAAAATGGTGCTAGATCTTTGAAATTTGTTAAGTGTAAGGGTGATTTAAGGTTGGATTTGGCTTGTATGTTGATTGGAGAGTTTGTGTGCTAAATTTGTGGGTTCAAAACTCACTAGTGTGCAAGTAAGTAGCTAAGTAAGCCACCAGACCTGCACAAGTGCATCAGAAACTTGATTTGCCCTTGTGTGCTTTGTTTTGATCATCTTTGTGTGCTAAGTGATTGTTTGTTGCTTGATCTTGACTCCTTGTGCTTCAATAAGCACAAGGGTGCCCCTTTTGTCCAAAATCACACACCAAATAAGCATCAGTCAAGTCCTCTTGGCTACATTCAAAAGCAAGAACACAAAGCAACTGCTTGTGTTCATTATTGAACCTGCACACATTTTTGATCTTCAATCTGTTTAAATCTTGCATAAAAAGTGAATTTGGTTTGGATTGTTAGCTTATAAGAGGTCACTAATTTGTTGGAAAAAGAAAAAAATAAAAAAGAAAATAAAAGCAAAAAGTCACCCGTAGCAGGACTCGAACCCCAGACCTCTCGCTGGAGGGTTAGGAGCACTACCGCTAATCTAGATGCCTTTTTACGTTTATGTTTGTTTTCAAATGTTATTTAACACGTTTTGGTTTCTAGCTTATTAATAAAAGCCGTGGCTTATTTCCCCTTTTCCAGCTTATTTACTTTGTGTTTTGAGCTTATTTGATTTTTCTTAGGACCTTTATAGGATTTAAGACTTTTCTAGCTAGTTTTCTTAATTTTCCCTTTATTAAATTATTTTCTTTGCATTTTTCTTTATAAGTTTTTTATAAAATCAATAAAAAATAGAAAAAAGATTTTTAATTTTTAGGAAAAATAATTTTTAGCTTTTAAAATAATATTTTGAGGTTTACATTAAGTTTTGGTTTTATAAACTTTAATTTTTAATTTTATATTATTTTAAGGTTTTTTATAAACTTTAAACATTTTTATAAAATTATTAAAAAGGGTTTAGGAACTTTAATTTGTGTTTTTCTCTTAGTTAGAATATTTTAAGATTTTAGAAATTTTTTAGAATTAATTTTAGAAACTTTTTATTTTTAGCATTATTTTAATATTATTTTATTATTAAAATTTCAAAGTTTTAGTTTTCTTTATTTTTCATTTTTCCTAGATTCCTTAGCATTAATTAGTACTCTTTCCATTTTTAGAATATTTTTATAGCTTTTAGATTTATTTTTATAATTATTTTAAGTTTAATTAGTTTTTAATCATTTTAAATCAATTTTAGAGTTTTAAAAATAGTTTTATTAGCTTTTAATTTTTAGAAAATTACTTTTTAGTCTTCTAATAATATAAGTTAAGTGATTATTCAATAAAATCATATCTTAGACATTTGAATTAGTTATATTTAATTTTAGGGCTTTAATTAGCATTTAAAATTAAATATTTAATTAATAAAAGGTTTTAAAATATCTTTGTTGGATTTTTGTCTTTATTTATATTATTATTGACTTCTTTTTAATTATTGATTTTGTTTTTGGTCTTAGTATAATTTTTTAATTTGGGTAGTTTTTCACGACTTTACGTCTTTTACGTCGTAGTGTAATTTTAACGTAACCGTCTTTTCATCTTCTCATCCCCATTCTTCTCAATATTAATCTCAAATAAATACAAGTTAACTCACAACACATATACCTCCTTGGGAAACGAACTTTCTCTCATTTTAAGTGATTGGGTCATTAACACTTGATTTTTCTTAAAGTCATTTGTTCGATACTTTCCGCTATTTACGCTCTTTTCCTAAAGAGTAGTAAAACACTACAATCAGCCAGTGATTCTACCTTTGCTACCTCCAAAGGTTACTGGACCTCCTCTAAATTCTTTAAATTCAGCAAGAAAATCTTTGTTCCCTGTCATGTGTCTTGAGCATCCACTATCTACTATACCTTTATCTTTCAATTCATCAATTAGATGCCCCTGCACACAAATAAAACTCATTAGTTTTTAACAGGGACCCAAGCCACATTTGGCTCAGATCTTGTGGGACCTACACATTTAAGAGTTCGTACAGAAGCATTCCCAGTAATGCTACTTTTGCTCTTATACTTCATGGTTTTATTTATGTAGTCAAAGACATAGAGTGACTCTATGTGCTCAGACTTCTTTGCCTTAAGTACTGCTTTAGCGGTACTTGTTTTAACACATGATTTATCTCTTTTAGGAACCCACATTTGCACTAGTTTGTTTTTATCCTTACTTCTAGGTGTTTTAACTTTTTCAAAAACCTTCTTAGAAGTCTTGGAGAACTTTGGTTTTACATAATTTAAACCAATAGTACTTAAGTTTGGTCTAGCAGTACTTGCAGGTCTAGACTTGTCGATACTTAGTTTACCAGACTTTAAAGGTACTAGACCTGGTTTCATAAGTACTGCCCTAGGAACAAAACTTTTGGTAGAGTTATTTTTAATCTGTTTAGCTACCCTTGAGTGATCAAACTTAGGTTTGTCATTTTTAAGTTTTTAATTCCTATAAACCTGCGCATTTTTTCCATTACTGTTTTTCATGACCCTTTGTGCAGCTTTTTGTTTCACAATTTTATCTTCATGTAAAGTACAATCTTTGATAAAATGACTTAGACTACCACAAACATAACATCATTTTCTTCTTAAAGAAGACCCAAAAGGTTGTTTTGACTTAACTTTCTCAAAACCTAGCCCACCCCTTTTGGCTTTATTATGTTTTACATTGTTTTCCAATATATTGCTAGGAGTTTTTACCTGCTTGGGAGCACAACTAGTCTTAGATTCCTCAGAAACAAAGTTGTTCATTAAAGGTGGATAAACAATATTTTTGGTCACAACAGTCTTTTTTGGGACAAAGTACTAGAGTTTAAGGTATTTTTAACCTTTGGTTCTTCTAACTCTATACTTGTATCATTACTAGGGGGCATTAAAATTCCTGATAGTGGTGGAGGAACTGCCTTCATTCCTTCAACATATCTATCATTTTCAGGTGTATCATTTACCTCACTAGAACTATCAAAAATCCCTTTTGATAAGTCCTTGTCAATTAAAGTTATCCCAGGTTGGTCCTCAATATATCCTAGGCCTGATTTATCATAATACCCCATTTGTGAATTAATCAATTTTCCCAATCCTTAAGAGGATTTTTGCCAATGATTAATCACTTCCCTTTCATTATAAAGACTGGCTTTTAAAGCTTCATTTTCTGTTGATACTTTTAACAGTTGTCTTTCAAAAGCTTTTATTTCCACATCTTTTTACCTCATTTGAAGAGTCAAAATTCTTATTTTCTCTTCATAGTTTTGTTGAGCCTTTTTATACAAAACTATATTTTCTTCTAATTTAACAACACCCTGTTTAAAAGCATTTAATTCTACAGTGCATGTGTTAACCTTTTGATACTGTTCCTCTAGTTCTACTTTTAGGCTATTAAATTTAAGAACACAATCTTTAGAACAAGGATGTACCTTAGTATCTTCATGTGAGAGATCTATTAAACCAAGCTCTTCTTCTTCTTCATCTTCTGCCCAGTTCACCACTCCAACTACAGTAACCAATGCTTTGGTTCCTTTAGGACTCCTGTTGTTTCCTTTTGGAAAGCTTTCAGTTATTCTTGGACTGGTTCTATAGCTGTGCTTGGACTTTTGATTGCTATTCTCAGCTTTGTCTCTAGAGCATTCTCTTATAAAGTGTCCATTCCTTCCACATTTATAACATTCAACTTTGGACTTGTCATATCCTAATGGCTCATTAGGATCAACAGTCATTTTTCTTCCAGTATTCTTGAAGAACCTATTAGATCTTACTGACACCATAGCAGCTTGCCATTTAAGATCCATCTCTTCAACATCAGCATCATCCATTTGGAACAAGTCACTGAGTGTTAATCTTGGCCTGTTGTCTTGTCCAGCGAAGAATGAGAAAGCATCATTGTCGCTAAAAATGGTGAAGACCTTCCATGTGGATTCTGAGAGACTATAGGGCCGCCTTCAATACTTTGTGGGTAAGTACTACTTGTAAGTCTTCCAGCGGTATTTGTGAAGTATGTACCACTGCTAGATCCACTAGCGGTATTGTGAAAGTAAGTACCGCTGTTCCCATCTAATACAAAAGCCAAGTTAGACTTTGAAGTAGTCGCTGCCTTTACCTCATTGCCTTTTACATCCATCTCATATGCTCTAAGATTGTTGTAGAGATGATCAAACGGAATTGTTTCCAAATCATCTCTTGTGATAAAGTGCATAGCCATTGCTTTTCACTCTGGTGGAACACTTCTTAAGAATTTTAAATTAGCTTCTTCATTAGGAATTACTTGTCCATAAGCTGCCAACTGAATAAGCAACTTACTGAACCTTCCATAGCCACCATGTATCCCCTCTATACTGGTAATTGAGAAGTTATCAAATTCTTGCTTAAGAACAATCTTCTTTATCTTCTTAGATTTATCATTACCCCTAAATCTAAGTTTTATAGCATCCCACATAGCTTTAGCATCCTTATAATGATGGAAGCTTGGTAGGATGTCTTCAGAAAGAGCCATAGCCAAAGCAGTTATGGCTTTTCTCTCTCTGATCTCTGCTTGTACCTCCTCAGCAGTCACAGCAGGAAGAGCATAGCATGTACCGTCTGGCAACCAGTGTAGCTTCTTTGGTGTGTTCCCATTCTTGATAACTTGCCACACAGTGTGATCTGTGTGATTCAAGTAATGTTCCATCTGCATAGCCCATGTCTCATAATTGTCACCTTTGAGAACTGGGAGTTTAACAGCAGACAAAGTATGAGAAGGTGTTGTTGTAGAGGTAGCTACTGCATTCACGGCTTGAATACCTTGTACTATTGCAGGATGCACAACTTGTGGTTGTCCCTGTGGTATAGGATCAGTGTTCTGAACATCATCCAAGTGAGCATCATCACCATCTGGTTGAGACATTTAGTTTTGGTATGTGTGGAGTGTATGGGGTTATGTTCTTCTTTTCCAGAGTTTCTCAATAGGCTCTGATACCACTTGTTGATCCCTTTGGTTGGATCTATATTCTGTTAAGAATTAGTATAGTAGTTTGTAATCATACTAAAACACTTTGAGCACTCTTACTATCACTAAATAAGTTATGCGGAATCTAACTTACAAAGCACAAAAGAACAGAATTACTTTTAACTATTCGATTCTCTTATTAATCGACTTGAATGAGGTACATGAAAGACATTGTACCTATGTTCCTTTTATAGTGTAAGGAACCCTAGAAACCTTAGAATATTCTATAAAGATAACTATATCACAAACGATATATTATCAATATTCTAACTATTTAAGTATATCACATAAGATATACTCTAACTATAACTATGACATATCTTATACAAAGATATATGCGTCCTAATCAACATATCAGTACTTAATTTATAGTTAGCAGTACTTACTATGTAAGGCGTTAATACTAACGGTACTTACATAACTATGACAGTACTTAAAATACACTAACGGTACTTGACACTTAACAAATAATTCCCAACACTAATTCATATTAAAAATAATGATTTGTTAAGAGATTTTAAATTACATAAGATTACGTTGATTGGTGAATTGCAATAATAATCTAACGGCCTACTCAATTTAGACAAACTATAAAGTGGGTTTAACGCACCGTTGGTCATGTACCCCGTTAAGGAAGGAGGTATTATGCCATTAGTCGCTGACCAATTTCCCGGTTCACCTGTGCGTCAAATTGAAATTACCTACGATTATTAATTGAATTATACCTTAAGGGTGATTTACCACAAATTCACATCCGAAACACAATGAATAAGGGTATTGCTTTGTGCGTAGTCGAGTTCTAGCAAAGTACGATGTGATGAGTTGTGGGCAAATTCTTTAATTGGTTTAACCAATACCGCAACATAATTTATGAAGAAATTTAATCTCATGAAAAAGTTTACTAAATGTTTTATTAAACTTATGCTATGGAGATTGTATGCATGCTTCTCCGTACGTAGATTTTGACATCAAAATTTATACCCTTAAAAATTTAAGTCGAATGCTCCTAATTGACGAACACTTGAAATTAATAAGTCATCAAATGAGATTTTTGGATGATGTTGTGATGGAGAGAAAACCGTTTGTAGAATGAGAATCCGTATGTTGTTTTTACGTTACTCGGATTAGACGACTTAATTATGTTACTCAGTGAGATCTAAAAACATAATGCATTCAGAAGGGATGAAACATGTTTACAATGCAAAACGTTTTTTGGCAATGTAAATCCCTTAAATATCTAGAAATTGAAAATTGTTTGTCAATTGAATTGTTCGACAAGTCGCTGTGTTGAGTACATTCATTACTAGCAGATCAACTGATGTCATGGATCTATGTCAATATAGTTCTACAATTCAAGGAAAAATATGGTTTTAATATCGGGTGATAGTTGTATTTTACAACCTTGTTTAGGGAAACAAAGTGTAATAAGGGTAAGTACGACGGTTTAGGAAAACCGTGCACAAATGACCCAAAAGTGGGGATCATTCTCAAGGAGGCAAGTGTGTTGTGTAAGAGATGATTAAGTGTCTGAGATTATATTGATGAGAAAAGAAAATAGAAAAGAGAATAGAAAAGGGACGGTTACGGTTATGAATTATACTAAGACGAAAAGTCGTGCACGTTAAACCGTAAAAAGTGACTAAATTTAAAAGTTAACCTAAAAATTCCTAGAAAATTGCAATAAATCCTAAAAAATGTAATTAGAGTTTACAAAAAATCAAAAATCACTCAAACCTTTTATTTAATTAAATATTAATTTTTTAATGCTAATTAAAGCCCAAAAAATCAATTTAATTAACAAAAAGCCCAAAATGAGATTTTTCACTTTGTAAACCTCTAACACGACTTAACTAAATCAAAATCTATTTTTTAAAATTATAAAATTAATTAAAACTATTTTAAAATGATTAAAAACTATAAAATTTTAAAATAATTCTAAAAATTAATCAAATGATACTAAAATTAATCTAAAAATTTTAAAATTCCTAACTTAATGTATTTGAACTAGGAAAAATGAAAAACTTGCAAAAATCTAAAATTTAATTTTTAATAATAAAATAATAATAAAATATTAATAAAAATCCAAAATTTATAAAAAATTTTAAAAAGTTGAAAACTATTTTATATTAACCTAATAAACACCGAAATGAACTTGAAATTGCCAAAATACCCCTACTGGGCCTTCAAATGGGCCAAAATGAAAAACAGCCCCCAAATTGGGCTTTTTGGCCCAATAAGCAAAAAGTTGTCCAAATAAGCACAAAATCACCTACTTAACTTAAAATTTAATTTTAAGAACAAAACTCTAAAGGCCCAAAAGCTGAAAATGTGCTTATCATAGCTTAATTGTCAATAGCTTATTCTTAATGGGCTTTTTGGCCCATTAAGCCATAAGCTAATGCCATAAGCTCTAATTTGACACACAAGCTTCTTTTGGAATACTTAAGAGATCTGTGAAAAGAAAATTTGAAAAATCCCAAGAAATAAGCCTGAAATAAGCCAAAGCTCTCTATAGAAAACGACAAAATAGTCGTTTTTGAGTTCTAGGCTACCTCAAGTGTTGATTCAACTTGCAAAAGATTTTAAATGACAAAACTAAGCTTAATAATAAAAAAGATTTCAAATAAGCGCAATGAATAAGGTGGAAAAAGCAATAAGCACTTATGTTAAAAGTCAATTTGTTTGGTTTTCTAGTCAAACCTAAAAGTCAAACCCTAAAAAGCTCTAGATTAGTTCAATGGGTCAAATAAGGAAGATTGATTACAAAAACTAAGTTGTTGCAAGTCCAAATAAGCTAGAATAGCTTATGAATAAGCTGATGATAAAATTACACTAGTAGTGGATAGCAACAGGGGAAAGGAATTCCCACTGCTTGACTATTTTGACTTTTTGTCTTATATGGATTTTTGTTGGATTCAAGCCACAAAAAGGCACCTTTATAACCAGTAGCTTATAAGGAGTCAATAGCAATCATAAAAACACAAATCCTTTCAGCCAATTAGTGCAGTTTAATCAAAAGATCACAAGAAAGCACACATACATGTTCATAAGCAGTTTTCACACAAATAAGCAGTTTAGCAAGAATAAGCCAACCAAATTGAACCAAATGCACACAACATCTTAAATTAATTCAAATGAACATAAATCAACTGGTTTCAAGCAATGATTCAAGGTTTAGAACAAGATTCAAGCTCAAATAAGTTATTGATGAACAAGAACAAGCAGATTTCAAACTTTGCTGATATACTCGACCACAAGACCATATTCAAACCCTCAAATCTCTTTAACAGGTTATATAAACTTGATTTAATCACTTGTTATCCCTACGCATGCATACAATCTATGTGTTACCAAGATCTTAGGTCAAAACAAGCAGATTTCAACAAGTTATAGCACAATCAAGAAAATGATGCTCAAAAGCCAAAAACTTGCAGTCAATAGCACACAACCAAGTATTTATCAGATACAAGCAATAAACAACACTTAACACCTACTCAAAATCAATTTGCAAGACTAAATCAGTAAACCCAAACACCCCTTAACTTTTTGAATCCAAGATTTAACAAAGCAAATTTGTGTTTCAGTATTACCCAAATCTAATCTAACATCATATCATCAATATCATGCAGTATCAAGCAAATTCAAGCCACAAAAACAACAATTATAACAACAGAAAACAAAATCGCCAAAAATCAAGTATTTTATCAGATTTTGGGTAAGAGTGCTCAAACCTCATGAATGTACATCCACACTCACGAATTTTTGAGCTGATGTGTCTAGCTAAACAAGACACAAGCTTCCTATAACACCTGCTAAGATTCAACAAGGTTAAAGGCACAATTCATATAAAACAGAAAAATGAAAAAAACTTGATTAATGCAACCTTGTTCCCACTCCTTGATTATCCCTAAACCACAAGCTTACAACACCTTGATAAGCTTCTTATCAAGGTGCTATAATCACTTGAAATCCAAAAATTCCAAGGGTTTGAACCAAGAACTTAGCAAAATATCAAGTTTTAGAAAATTATGTAATTTCTTGCACAATCTTTGAAAACAGGTTTTGAGTCTTAACAATCACAAACATATAACATAAAGAAGCAAATATTAAAGTTGGCACTTGGATTTCATCAGCAATATCAAACACTTTTTCATAAATTGAAAGAAGGATTTACAAGTTTGTGATAAAGGAAAAACCAAGAGAAAATACTAATGTTGGACGTCCTATGCCTTATATAGGCTACATTTGTGAACTAGAAAGCTTAAAAACTATAAACCCTAAGAGCTTGATCTTCCCAAATTGCCCTTCAGTCTTGAAAATTTGAATACATGTGAGGATGGCTTGGACGTTTGTGGAGGTGTGAGGGGGTGGAATATGATCCAAAGGCTCCCAATGAAGCTTAGAAACAAAGCTGGATGTAATTCGTTGATCCTCTGGCATGTTTTGGTAGTTTCCACAAAAGTAAGTAGCAAGGGTTTATCATGTGAGTTGTGGGGTGATGTGGCATGGGGTTTAAGGGTGGGGTTATGTTTATAACCACCTTAATCTTAATTCTGGACAAGATTAAGTATTAATTCCATGGGATTAAGAAATGCCTAAATCGTGTTCATAGGTGAATAGTGCATGGTTTGAACTGATTTAGGATTTAAATATATGTTAGGCGCGTTTATTAACTTAATATTAATTAAGTTAAACGGTTCAGGGTGAGTGGGATATGACATGGCAAAAGGGTGAGTTTGATTGGATGGTGGGATTTGGTGGGTGAGGTGTCACATGGTGGTTGGTTAAGGTAAGTTTCAATGTCTGCCAGCTTTGGTCCCTCACTTCTTTCCTTTCTTCACTTGTGGATAAAACATGTATATAGCCGAATCCGTTTGTATTTGAAGTTTCATTCTTTAGAATTTTGCCCCAAAACTTTTGCAAAGGTAATTTCAGGGGTCTTTCTTGCCAATTCTTGATATTTGAAGGGCTGTTTTGGTATTTTCTTCAAACTTTATGGTGTTGACTTGTATTGTTGACTTCTTGGAGGACTAATATTGACAAGTCTTCAAATTTGAGGGACCATTCTTGCCAATTCTTCAAAGTAGAGGGCCCTTTTTGTAAATTTGACAAACTTTAAGGACCAAACTTGTAATTATGAATAAACAAGGGTTTAAAGTGTCAATTCTTCAATATTAGAGGACCCTTCTTGTATAACCTTCAAATCTTCAAGGGTTATTCTTGGAAAATCACCATTAGGGCTTGGTTCATTGTGCGGCTTCGTTTCTCGTGTTCGTTTTTGCTTGTTTCTTGTGATCTTTTGTCATTTTCTCAATATCCGTACCTAAAATACACATGTAACAAACACAAGCATATATTTGGCATATTTCATGATTTTTAATGCATTTTAAGCCCGTTTTGGACGATGAGACTATTTATAAAAGCAGTCTCATCACTCCTTATACTAAACCATTGTCGTGCCCTCACGCAATGCTAGAATAAAGTATCGTAGCATCTCCAAAATTCATTTTTATGCACCTTTATTGAATAATAAACTTGCTACACTACTATTACTACTACTTGCGTTTTAAACATAATGTATGATTTTCATCACAAAATTGGACGTTTAGGTTCATAGAACAAGAACACGTGAATGCTTCGTTAGAAATAATTTCGTCGTCCTCGTTTTTCACCCCAATTCCATGCTAAGCATGCAACGAGATCATTGTCATTATAAGTTAGTAATGCTAACACTACTCATATGCCCTAATCACGTACTTAGACTCCCATTTTCCTAAGTGGTATCTCTTATATTTTATTTTGGTCTTGAATGTTTCACGAGGATACATTTTTTACTTATGCGATGATAGAGATTTAGGTCTAAAGAGTCATAACGGTGTAACCAAGACCATCGAATTAATAACCCCCCTAATAGACAACGATGTCAAAAAATTAAGTCAACAAGAAGGATCGATAAACACGGTTTTATAACGGTTTTGAACATGAGACTTATTACCAAGACTTTTATACGCCCCCTAATGGATGGGCCTTATTATCATAGGTTTACCTCCATCTTTTATTCAACTTCACCATCAAGCTTTTATTATGACTTCAGTCTTGCCTTGCCTTTTATTTAACCTTACCATGAGGTGTTTATTATGGCCAAAGACGTATATCCTCTCGCTAAAAGCGAATTTTTGATCTTTAAAGCTTCAAAGATTAAGGCATAATTCACTTTCAATTTTGCATAGATTTTTCGGCCTTGTGAGCTTCAAATTGTTTGCTTGATTTAGGTGAGCACTTGAAATCTTATTATTGGGTGAAGCTTTCGATTATTCGGGTTGCTAATACTTCAAAACCATGACGCTGGCGATACCTTAATTTCTTCCCAATTTAATTACATGGAAGCTACTAGAAAAGACTAGAACCCAACAATCAAGACTAAACCGCTAAGCCAATACTTATTAAGCAAAATATATTTACAAGCGAAGGGAGAATACGCAAACAACGAGAACACATGAGTTTTTGAAAGAATACGAATACTCTATGTTTAGCATAGTAACTTATAATTAACTCTATCATTTCTCGTCCTTATTTAAGAGACTTAGCCTAATGTAAAGTTAAGGAATCGAAGTTAAGTGCTCAACACGCACGGTCGAGTAAAAAATTACTCTTATTTTCGCCATCGGAAAATCTACATTCGTGTCTTCAAACACTTATAAAACATGAGAAACTTTTTAAAATTTGGCCATTTTTAGCCTTATTTTGCGACAAAATGATAAACAAAAAGATAAACTTTGGAAAGCGTGAAAGTTTGGCAAGGAAAGTATCTATTCACCCCCCCATACTAAACTTAAACATTGTCCTCAATGTTTCGAGTCTAAGGGATGGAAACCCCCATACTAGAGACGTAGTCGAATGCTTAATCTAGCATAGAAAGGGTGTAACCGTTAAATTTAAAGCCGTTTATGAAGTGTGCTATAAACCTAAGGTTAGAACATAAAAGGATTTATCATGGATATTGAGAAATTCTTCAAAGCAAACGATCGAGTGCTCCCATAAAACGAACACGAGAGGCTTCAATCGTGAAGATCATGATCATCTAAAAGCCACAATTCACAAACAACCACGGAACAAAGGTTGGAAGGGCACAAATCCCCTCACGTTACTACATTAGAAAGAGCTAATATGTACATGGGATAAGCATGGGACTCCCCCACGAGGTACCTCGTTTTTGATTACCGAGTCTTGAGCTCGACTCGACCCCTCAATACTAATTATTATTAGGGAAGGTGACTTGGTCGAGCTAGTTCAAAGAGGGAACTTCCCCGCCAATGTAGTGCTTCAACCTATGTCCATTCACCTTGAATTTGGGGCCATCATTTTGAGCTTGCTCGATGGTCCCATAAGGAAAAACTTGGGTAACAGTGAATGGACCGGACCAACGGGATTTCAACTTGCCGGAAAAGATTTTCAAACGTGAGTTAAAAAGCAACACTTGATCTCTAATGTTAAAAACTCGGTTTTAATTTTTGAGTCATGAAACGTTTTAGTTTTTTCCTTGTAAATCAATGAATTTTCATAAGCAATATCTCTTAATTCATCCAATTCATTTAATTGCATTTTTTGGTTTTTTCCCGCGGTCTTAATATCATCATTACAATGGTTAAGGGCCCAATAAGCTTTGTGTTCGAGTTCAATTGGCAAGTGACAATTTTTCCCATACACAAGCTTATAAGGAGTGCACCCGATGGGCGTCTTATGAGCGGTCCGAAAGGCCCATAAAGCATCGTCCAACTTATCCGACCAAGATTGTCGGTTCTCTCCAATCGATCTCTCTAACATCCTCTTCAACGCTCGGTTTGAAACCTCGACTTGCCCACTCGTTTGTGGGTGATAAGCCAGAGAAAGCCGATGTGTAACCCCATATTTCCTTAGGACCCTTTCGAATTGGTCGTTACAAAAATGGGTTCCACGATTGCTTATGATCGCACGAGGGGTTCCAAACAAAGAAAACAAGCTTTTCAAAAACTTTACTACCACACGAGCATCGTTCATGGGCAAAGCCTTAGCTTCCACCCACTTAGATAGGTAGTCAACGACGACAAGGATGTACTTATTACCACGAGATGATGGGAACGACCCCATAAAATCAATTCCCCAAACGTCAAAGATCTCACACACTTGGATGATGTTTTGTGGCATTTCATCGTTTTGTGAGGCTTTTCCTTGTCGTTGGCATGAGTCATATGACTTTACAAGTGCATGTGCATCTCGGTAAATAGTAGGCCAAAAGAAACCGGCATCAAAGACCTTCTTAGCCGTGAGATTAGCACCGTGGTGACCACTTGTGGGTCCCTCATGGCAAGCTCTAAGGATATTAGAAGCTTCGGTGCCGAATACACAACGTCGAATAATTTGATCCGCACAAGTCCGAAATAGATAAGGATTGTTCCAAATATACAACTTGACGTCACGAAAGAATTTTCGTTTTTGTTGAGTCGTCATACCCTTAATGATGAAGTTGCCCGCATGATAATTTGCGATGACTGCAAACCATGGGGTGGATGAATCAAGCTTAGAATTCACTACACCAAGTGTCTCGAGAGGAAATATTTCGGTGATTTCCTTTGGCTCGTAAACACTTTGGTGGGGATCTTCCAAACGAGAAAGATGATCGGCCGCTAGATTCTCGGCTCCTTTTTGTCAAGGATTTCGACATCAAATTCTTGTAGGAGGAGAATCCAACGAAGTAATCTCGGCTTTGCATCTTGTTTAGCCATGTGATGTCAAGAAGAGGTAAGGTCAGAATTTCTCAAAAGCATACACCACGACAAGGAATTCCTTTTCCGTTGTAGTGTACTTAAGTTGAGCCTCGGTCATCGTCTTGCTAGCATAGTGAATAGGCAAGAAGTGCTTTTCATGACGTTGCCCTAAAACATCCCCAATAGCGTAATCATAGCATCACACGTGAGCTCAAAGGGAAGGTTCCAATTGGGAGCAACAAGAATAGGAGCTTCGGTAAGTTTCCTCTTAAGGATTTCAAAGGCTCGTACACAATCTTCGTTAAAGACAAAAGGAGCATCTTTTTCGAGGAGATGTGTAATAGGTCGAGAGATCTTTGAAAATCCTTGATGAATCGACGATAAAAGCCCGCATGGCCTAGGAAACTCCTAACTCCCTTGACAGTTTTGGGATGAGGTAATTTGGCGATGACGTCTACCTTAGCTTTGTCTACCTCAATCCCCGCTTTCGAAACCGTGTGCCCTAAGAGGATTCCTTCCTTAACCATAAAATGACATTTTTCCCAATTAAGCACAAGGTTGGTTTCCTCACAACATTTCAACATTCTCTCAAGATTCGACAAACACGAAGTGAACGAACAACCAAACACGGAAAAATCATCCATAAAGACTTCCATCGTCTTCTCGATCATGTCATGAAAAATAGCCATCATGCACCTTTGAAAGGTTCCCGGTGCATTGCAAAGTCCGAATAGCATTCTACGATAGGCAAACGTTCCATATGGACACGTAAACGTAGTTTTTTCTTGATCACGAGGATCGATGGGGATTTGGAAGTAACCGAAAAAACCATCTAAAAAGCAATAGAAATCGTTTCCCGCAAGACGCTCCAACATTTGGTCCATGAAGGTCAAGGGAAAATGGTCTTTACGAGTGACATCATTCAACTTACGATAGTCGATACACACCCTCCAACCGGTCACAAGCCGAATTGGAATTAACTCGTTGGCATCGTTTGGCACAACGGTCATTCCTCCCTTCTTAGTGACACAATGAATAGGACTCACCCAAGGGCTATCGAAAATAGGGTAAATCATTCCCGCGTCAAGGAGTATAAGGACTTCCTTTTTGATGACGTCGTGAATTTTGGGGCTCACCCTCCTTTGGCATTGGATTGCGGGTTTGTAGTCCTCCTCCATTAAGATTTTGTGGGTACAAAATTTCGGATCGATCCCCTTAATGTAGGATAATTTCCACGCAATTGCCCCTTTGTGATCCTTTAGAACATCGACAAGTGTGGTTTTCTCATCATTCGAAAGATCTTTCGCAATAAAAACCGGCAACTTGTCGTCCTCCTCCAAAAATACATATTCAAGATGAGGAGGTGAATCTTTCAACTCGAGGATTGGTGGTTCCTCAATTGAAAATTTGGGCTCGATACTCATAACCTCCTCGGGTGGAGGAAATGGGAAATCGTTAAGAAAATCCTTGATAATCGAGAAGTCCTCATCGTTGACGAGGTCTTCGTCACAAGTACGTGGAACATCAAATTCTTCCAACGTAAAACCACCACCTTCAAATAGAGTGAAGCATGGTGTCGAACTATCAAGAATGGGATCAAGCAAAGTGGGATTGCCGCTATTTTCATCGTCACCAAAACCTAAAACTTCTTGTGAGAATTCCTCGCAAACAACATCGATCATATCAACGAGGTTTATGGTCGCGACGGAATAAACATGAGCAATTGGAGAATTTTGAGTTACGTTTATAACAAGTTCCTCGTCGTTGAAACATAAGGTGATTTTTCTAGCATGCACATCAATCAATGCCATAGACGTATCTAAAAACGAACGATCTAAAATAATAGGAACTTGAGGATCCGTGGGAATATCGACAACGATAAATTCTACCGGATAATAGAACTTTCCCACTTTCACAAAAACGTCTTCGACCAATCCACATGCGGGAATCGTGGAATGATCGGCCAATTCGATAGACATTAGTGAAGGAGTAAGATTAGGAAGATTGAGCGACTTGAAGATTGCAAGTGGCATCAAGTTAATACTAGCACCAAGATCGGCCAAGGAATAGCATTCTTCCATATCTTGGATAGCATATGGAATCAAGAATTTACCGGGATCACCGACTTTTTGAGGTATGCGGTTAAGATAAACCGATGAACAACTGGACAATTGTTGCAATTTCTCCTTGTTGTTTAACATACTCTTAAAGTTAGCGGCAAATCGAGGCATCATGACCAAATCATCGGCAAAACTCACATTGAAATGCACGTCACGAAACATCTTCATAAAAAGCTCAAATTGGTAATTGTCGCGCTCTTGACGTTTCTCCTTTCTAAGTCTCGATGGGTAGGGCAAGGGTGGTGTGGGTTGAGGCATAGGCATAGCCTTTGGAATCTCGGGTTCCAATGATGGTAATGGGTCAACCGTAGGTGTGGCATGAGCGGTACGTCGTAGGATTGGGACATGCTCCTTTTCGACCACCACCTCGGGTTCTTCCTCAATTTCCTCCACCATTGGAGTAATTGGTTGAGGAGTCGGTTCTTTAAGTGTCTTACCACTTCGTGTGGTAATCACTTTCATCTCTCCCTTAGGGTTCGATATGGTGTTACTAGGAAGACTACTCGAAGACGGTTTACACATTATAGCCTCAAACATGGATGAAATTTTATCCTCACAAATAGACTGCCTCTTATCGCCTTAAGCATCTCTTGTTTTATTTCATGTTTCCCTTGTTCCATCTTTTGTTGGTTTTGTTGTAACCTAGTTACATTTCCCTCCATTTTGTTTGTGTGGATTTTAAGCTCATTTGCTAACTAATTTTTCAACTCCTTTTTCAAGTCATTCTTAAACTCGGATCTTAGGCTAATGATCTCTATTTGAACATTATCAAACCTAGCATCGTTTCCATTTGCGTATTCAACAAACTCATTTGGAAGATCTTTCAAAGTTTGTAAACCCTTGTTGTTGTTTTGAAAATCATTGTTTTGATTTTTCTTTGAAACTTGATTGTTATTAGCCCCTTGATTCCCATAGTTGTTACATTTGTAATTATTTTTGTAACCAACTTGATTGTTTCGATAGTTGTTGTTAGCATTTTGATTGGGAGCAAAACCCGGTGGAGTCATTCGATTAGAGCGGGTAACTTGACCGTTTTGGTTGTAAGTTCCCGTGGCCGCGTAGGCACTCGAAGTGTTACCACCGTTGGTAATGCACTCGGAGAAATCATGACCACCGCCAAAATACATGCAAGAAACCTTAACCGCTTTAGCGGTAGCGGGAGCACTTTGTTCACAACTTTGAATTCAATTAAAAGACCTTTAAGCTTATCAAAGATTTTGTTCTCCAAATTTGCCTCAATTTGGCAAGCATCGATGGTATTGGACAATGAAGGTGAAGGCAAATACAAAGCCTTAAGAACACTCGATGTGTTACGAGGACTATAGACTTTAGACCTATTCTCAATAATCAACAACGCTTCCTCGACGGTTTTACACAAAAAATTACCACCCGCGGCGGCATTAAGATAATCTCTCTCATGATCAGTCAATCCATTGTAAAACGTGTCAATTTGATGCAAGTCGAAAAAACCGTGATGAGGACACTCATGTAACATTTCCTTAAACCGATTCCAAGCCGTAGAAAAACTCTCATTAAATTCTTGTGAAAATTTTGAAATCTCGTTTTTCAAATGCGTAGTCTTAGAGGGCGGGAAAAATTGGTTCAAAAATTTGAAACGAGATCCTTCCACGTCAATATAGAATTGGGTGGCTCTTTCTCTAACCAAATTTTAGCGGGCCTCGCTAAGGAATACGGAAAAAGCATCATCTTAATCGAGCCATTAGCAACGTCCTTAAACTTGCAAGTGGCGGTAAGACGATTGAATTGGCAGATATGGTTGTGCGGGTTGTCCTTTTCAGCACCACGTAATTTGTTGTTTTGGATCATCGACAACAAACCCGTTTTCACTTCAAAATTCTCCGCAAGGATGGCGGGAATCACAATAGCCTCTCCATAACCCTCGGTGGGTGCTTGAAGTAACTCCATCATAGTTCGATTAGCCATGGTTGGCTCTTCTTCTACGATAGGTTCGTCAATAGGAGATTCCTCACTAGAAAGGTTAGGTGTGGTCTCTGTAGAAACTAGAAGGGGGGTTTGAATAGTTTCTAGTTCATTTTTTAGAACATTTCTAATAATTCACTGTGCGTGGTTCTCTAAACATACCCGCGGTTCCTTATCACTAATGAACCGCGTGTCCCTTTAAGGAACCACCGACAGTAGACGATGCCATTTGTTACTTGTTAAACTTTAACAATCCTTTGTATCAAATTCTCGATCAAGCTTGACTAGATATGAGATGTGTTTGATTGAAAGATAAATACTACAAGTAAGTAAACACACAAACACATCAAATCAAGAGTACATCAAGCAATAGTCTAAACATTAAGCACACACGTACTAAGCATAAGCTTTTCTGCAACTAGGATGTTTAGACTAAGTGATGTATACTTGACCATATTCTAAACATGAAGCACACACATACTAGGCCTTAGCTATTCCGCAACTTAGATGTCTAGATTATGAGATGCACACAAAACACAACAACAATCATGCAACTATAAATACATCTAAAGAGGTAAAGACATAAATGTAAATGAAAGTACCGACGCGATGATTTATAGTGGTTCGGTCACAAAGATCCTCTTCGCCCTACTCCACTCCTCGAGTACACCTTACTCGAGAGTTACTTCACTAGTCAACAAAACTCCTTTCAAGGCGGAGAAAACCATACACGTCGCTTACACAATTTCCAACACTAAGCTAGATGACGAGTCCTAATCTTAGGTAGGACCAATCTACACAACTTTACCCACTTCACCATTTAACGACACAAGGCTAGATGTCGAGTTCTAATCGAAAGGTAGAACCAATCTTCACAACGTTTCCTACTTCACCATTTTACGACACAAGGCTAGATGTCGAGTTCTAATCGAAAGGTAGAACCAATCTTCACGACTCTTCACTTTGAAGCTAAGTGAGAACTTCACTAGACACAACTACATCACTTTATAGTTTAGTGAGAACTCACAAGACACAACCACATCACTTTATAGTTTAGTGAGAACTCACAACTCTTACCTATTACAACTCAATAAAACACATATCCAAGTGTACACATGTAACTTGGATCTATACAACATAAATCCAAGTATACACATATACAATGGATTTACACAAGACTTAATCCAAGTATTCACAAATACAATGAATTAACACAACTAATCCAAGTATTCACAAATACATTGGATCTACACAATATTTATCCAAGTATACCCATATACATTGGATCTACACAAGATTGATCCAAGTATACACATATACATTGGATCTACACAAGACACAAATAAAAATGATGAACATGATGATCTTCATCAAGACTTCATCTTTAATCACATCACAAATGTGTGAGTGATCTTCTCTTTGCACTTAAGAGGATGAGGAGATTGAAGGAGAGAATCACATCTTAAACAAGATTAATCTAAACTAACTAATCAAGTGTTTAAAGATGTTTTTGAAGAAACTGTGCAAAAAGGATTGAAAGAAAATTTGGAAATGATCCACTATTTATAGGGCAACATTGCAACGGTCTAAAACACCCGCGGTTCCTTATCTCTACCCGCGGTTCCTTATCAATAAGGAACCGCGGGTTCCTTTAAGGAACCTCCGTGTTGGAGTCCGTGCAAATTTGTCCTTTACTGGGGATATGCTATATGGGGTAGTTTATACCCTCAAAGGATATTCCTTTGGCATATGGAATATGCCAAATTCAAATTTCCATTTTCTTTTTAATAAAACATTTTCTTGAAAATAAAATTAATTAAAATCTTTTGTTACATTTGAGTAAATGTGAATTTTAAGAAAATATTAATCCTTGATCACTTAGTTAGGTTAATGACATGTTTGTACATACCTTGAGTGATTCATGCCGAATGCGATCTTGGAGGTGTCGAGAGAAGTATACAAATGTATTCTTGAGTGTTTACGAGTACCTTAACATTTTACATAATGTATTGCGAATTATACGTTTGTCATCAACAAAACATAAAGAGATTATATCGACAAAGCATCGTAATGTTTGCACTAACAATCTCCCCCTTTTTGATGATGACAAAAAAGTAAACCGCAAGACATATTAAAATGCATAAGTTACTCGTTTACACTTACTTCTCCCCCTTTTTCGAATAAAAAAAGGTAGTCAACGTCAAGAAGAAGAGAAGAAGCAACGTCGAGAGAGAATACGTCTAAAGAGGTAGTCATCGAAAGCACGTCATTTGAAGAAGAAAAGAATTGACGTCACACGAGCTTGCATCCGAAAGGTAGTCTTCATTTGTAGAAGGGGAGGATCGACTTCGAGAGAACATGCATCCAAAAATCTAATCATCCATTGTGGTTGTCGTTTGAGAGGCGAGAATCCAAACCATAAACCCATCATACAAAAATATTGAGCTTGCGTCATCCTAGTGAAGTCTTCAGTCACCATAGGTTAACCAACTCCAAGAATAATAATATGCTTATCTACGAGTGTCCAAAATGCATTACTTTCAAGATGTTCGATGAATGCAATTTGAGTGAGTCAACGATCGCAAATGTAATTACTTAAACTCTTACAAATGCTCCCCCTTGATATGAGCTCCCCTTGCTTGAGGCACCAACAAAGCAAGAATAGTGACGAGCTACAAAATTGGGTTAGAAGTGTCCTACAAAACAAAGTTAGTGGAAAAGAGCATATGCATAATGAGATGTCACCCAAACGGATAGCTTTAAACAAGTCGAGTAAAAAAAGAGGGACTCGAGAGAAAGCTAAAACAATCTTAACTTTTAAAAGTGTAAAAAATATGACAAGTTAAGAAAAATAAGAGGGCTATTAGAAAGAAAATAGAACCCAACTTATTTTGGTGACACCAAAAAAATATATAAAGAGGACTAAGAGAGAAAAGAGATGTCTAATTTAAGAGAAAAATATTGTCGAGAGAACATACTCCACTTTTAATATTTTGGCAAGAAATACCAAATCAAAGAGAGTATGACAATGACAAAAAAAATAAGATTACATATAGTCGAAAAGAGAGGAAGAATGACTATGATGGAAAAAGAAAACGAGGATGATAAACAAGTCGTTTGCACAAACAATGACAAGCATTGGATAAATAAGTGTGCACGCGATGCTATCAATCCAAAAAAACAAAAGAGAAGAAAAGAGGGAATCTTCAAGAAAACTCGTCAAAAGAGAAAAAGACCAAAACGAACAAGGGACTCAATGGCCGCGGTTCGCTAAATAGGTTTGTGGTTCATTATCAATAATAAGACCCAAGGTTATTTGAGGAGCCGTAGACATTGGGTGTCCAAAAACGATTATCAACTCAAAGGAAATCACTTGGTCGAACAATTTAACATAAGATGCTAAAAGGCTTGAAAGTCAGTGCTTCGGATATGACTTTTAACAATTGCAATTGCAAGTTAAAATTGCTTTAATATTTCAAGAGAAATATTTTAAGTTGTCAATCTTACTAGGAGACGAATTAGATATAAATCTAACCTTCCTTGACAACCAAGTGAGAAAATAAAAAAGAAAAGAAAGATCACGAGAATAACGAGATCCAAGACCCAAAGACAAATCATGTTGAAAAACATGAAAGGAAATACAGGAGAGTAAAGATCATACAAAAATGTATGAAACAAAAGCCTAAAACTTAAGCATAATTTTAATCCTAGTTACACTAGAAATCTAAGATTTGCTTTAATTGGGTGCTTATTAATAAGCAATGCACATGCTTAATTATAAGACAAGGTGATGGGTGATGTGGGTGGTGGAGGATGTGGTATGTTCTCCAAAGGTGAGATGGGTGAAGTGGGTGAATTTGGTGGGGTAAAAGGTGAAGTCACCAAGGGTTCAACAAAGTCATTCTCAAAGGGAATGCTTTGGATAGGTTGAGGTTGAGTAGTCACATCCAAGAGAGTACTGAGTGAAGGGTGAGGTTAACGCATTCATTCTATATTGGAATGAAGATGAGGTAGAACCATGTGAATGGTTGGTACCATGGGTTGAGGTAGTCGTGCATGGTGCAAGAGGTGGTGAGGGTGATGAAGAGATGAAAATGGGCACAATCTCATTCTTAGGTGTGGCAAAAGGTGAAGAGTTAAGTTTGGGCAACTTAATCTTGATTTTTAGGTTCCTCTTTGAAGAGGAGGTTTTGGGTAATTTTGAGGTTCTTGTAGAAACCATGGTTGTAATGAAGGGTAAATATGAGTGGTTTGAAGTGTAAAGAACATGGTTAACAAGGAGGGTTTAAAAGGATGAGGGGGTGATAAAAGTTTTGAAACAAAGATTCCAAAGGGTGTTGGAACAATTGGGAAGTTTCAGAAAACCCGAATTTGAGAGCTTCTGCCCACGGTTCTTTATCTCCACCGGCGGTTCCGTATTGATATGGAGCCGCGGTCTATTTAAAGAACCGCCTACAGAGGCTTGTTTTAGGTGGTGAATGGAGGATTTTCCAATTCAACAAATCCTAATGTTCTAGTCTAACTTATCATAAAGTCATGCTTAAGAGCAATAAAAACTAGAACACACACAAAGGAAAAACACATAGGTTCAATTAGCACGTAGGAAGAAAGTTAAGAAAAACCTAATGGATATAAAAAGAAAAAGACTCCTAATGACATACAAAGTTCATCGATGTAAGCTATCATTAGTGATAATTAGGAAGAGCCATTTAATCAATTTTGAGACTGAGTATGAGACTATCACTAGAGATGCTCAATTACGGCTAAGCATAACCATTTTTACGAGTTATACACCAACTCAAATTCTCACATGAAGTAATTTAACCGTTAGGTCAAATGGAATTTCTAGTGCAATAGGTTCTCTAGTAGTCATTCTCATGTTAGAAAAAATGTAATTCCTACATTTGCCTAATGTAGTGTAACAAGGATGAAACTTGCATGACGACACAATGCACAACCTAATGAGGGTTAAGAATGCACCATTGCAAATCTTGTCAAACAAGTCTAGTTAAGGTTATTTACCTTAATAGAATTTGAGGCCAATAACTTTGAAGTGTATAAACAGTGTTTACACAAAACAAAGGAACACTTTTGATTGGTCTTTCAAAAATGACACATTTACAAATTGCATTGCAATGTAAATTACTTGAGTGTTTCGGAAGAAACATCCAAGTTGTCAAACCGACTCCATTGTGCATTATAAGCACTTATTAAACAAAACATGTCTAATAATTTGAACAAGTAGATTCAATATACCATCGACAACACTAGTGTGAGTTATGATTCGATGTATATTATTAATAGTCCATATTCATATATACACTAAACATATGTCAATTAGATTCTATAATGATATCAATCATAATTTGAATAATGAATTGATATATATTTGAAATCTTTCTTGATTCCCACTAACACTCCTTTCAGAGAAAATAGTTAAGATTTTCAAAGGGTGTTTCATGTTTTATAGTGAGACATTAATCTACTTGAACTAATAAGACAATGATCGAGTAAGACGACCCACATCAAAAGATTTGACAAGCTCACAAAGCTTTCAAACCTAAGAGTGTTAATAAACATAACGAGGTGTACAAGATGTTTATATAACATATGTAAACCTAGAGATGTTGATCCTTTATGCAATGCAAAAATAATGTTGCAACTAAAATGCAAGAAATCTAGCATACATCCTAATTAAGAAAAACTAGATACTAACAAATACCAAGCAAGGCACAAGAGACTAGACCTATAAGCAATACTACTACAAATAGCAAGGAACACTTAATAATGTCTACATATAATAATAACACACAAGGAAACACACACAAACAATTAGCTTAACACATAAAAGCATTCGTCCATGTTTTGAGTGTTAGATACAACAAAGTATTCGTAGCTTGATTTTATTTGAAAATAGTATTTGACCCATTTAAAATTTAATTAAGTTTAACACTTTCTAAATATATCAATTTTCAAAGATATATCACCAAGAGATGTCCAACTTAATTGAAAAGAGTAAAACACAAGTTTTACGACAAACCGACGTTCAATACTTTGGACAAAGTATGGAACCTAGAAACCATCCAAATTTTAAAGTTTGAATAAAGGTTTGGAAGCATTTTTAGTTGAAAGAAAATTCAATTACGTTGGAAATGACGGGTGGCACTACTTCTATGGACTTACGGTTGATTTTATATGATTTTTCAAAGTTTTCAAAAATCTGTGTCGGACTGACCGCGGTTCCTTATTGATAAGGAACCGTGGGGAATAGATAAAGAACCGCGTCCAGAGGACAAAAATGGGGTTTTTGGCCAAAATTATTTGGTAACTTTTTGGAAGGACTTAGGACTCTAAAAAATCATTTTAGACACATAGAACTCGTATTTTAGAGTTAATTATGACACAAAAGATTTTTATACTTCCAAACATGAAAAGATTTAATTCAAGCTATTATACAAAGTTTATTTAACACCAAAACTTGTACGAATGAAACAACAAAACACATTTAATAAGTAATCACTCTTCATGAACAATTTGATACAAAGATCGTCTCTATTTTTAAAAACCGTTTTCATTTTAAAAAGCATTTGTTTTGAAAAAGAGAGCAAATATCGATCCAAGCTTTAAAGTACAATATACTTCAAAGATCTTGAATAACCTCGCTCTGATACCAATTGTAGAAACTAGAAGGGGTGGTTGAATAGTTTCTAGTTCATTTTTTTAGAACATTTCGCATAATTCACTGTGCGCGGTTCTTTAAACATACCCGCGGTTCCTTATCACTAATAAACCGCGTGTCTCTTTAAGGAACCGCCGACAGTGGACGATGCCATTTGTTACTTATTAAACTTTAACAATCCTTTGTATCAACTTCTCGATCAAGCTTGACTAGATATGAGATGTGTTTGATTGAAAGATAAATACTACAAGTAAGTAAACACACAAACACATCAAATCAAGAGTACATCAAGCAATAGTCTAAACATTAAGCACACACGTACTAAACATATGCTTTTCCGCAACTAGGATGTTTAGACTAAGTGATGTACACTTGACCATAATCTAAACATGAAGCACACACGTACTAGGCCTTAGCTTTTCCGCAACTTAGATGTTTAGATTATGAGATGCACACACCACACAACAACAATCATGCAACTATAAATACATCTAAAGAGGTAAAGACATAAATGTAAATGAAAGTACCGACGCGATGATTTATAGTGGTTCGGTCACGAAACTCCTCTTCGCCCTACTCCACTCCTCGAGTACACCTTACTCGAGAGTTACTTCACTAGTCAACAAAACTCCTTTCAAGGAGGAGAAAACCATACAAGTCGCTTACACAATTTCCGATACTAAGCTAGATGTCGAGTCCTAATCTTAGGTAGGACCAATCTACACAACGTTTCCCACTTCACCATTTAACGACACAAGGCTAGATGTCGAGTTAATCGAAAGGTAGAACCAATCTTCACAACGTTGCCTACTTCACCATTTTACGACACAAGGCTATATGTCGAGTTCTAATCGAAAGGTAGAACCAATCTTCACGACTCTTCACTTTGAAGCTAAGTGAGAACTTCACTAGACACAACTACATCACTTTATAGTTTAGTGAGAACTCACAAGACACAACCACATCACTTTATAGTTTAGTGAGAACTCACAACTCTTACCTATTACAACTCAATAAAACACATATCCAAGTGTACACATGTAACTTGGATCTACACAACATAAATCCAAGTATACACATATACAATGGATTTACACAAGAATTAATCCAAGTATTCACAAATACAATGGATTAACACAACTAATCCAAGTATTCACAAATACATTGGATCTACACAATATTGATCCAAGTATACCCATATACATTGGATCTACACAAGATTGATCCAAGTATACACATATACATTGGATCTACACAAGACACAAATAAAAATTATGAACATGATGATCTTCATCAAGACTTCATCTTTAATCACATCACAAATGTGTGAGTGATCTTCTCTTTGCACTTAAGAGGATGAGGATATTGAAGGAGAGAATAACATCTTAAACAAGATTAATCTAAACTAACTAATCAAGGGTTTAAAGATGTTTTTGAAGAAACTGTGCAAAAAGGGTTGAAAGAAAATTTGGAAATGATCCACTATTTATAGGGCAACATTGCAATGGTAAAAAAACCTGCGGTTCTTATCTCTACCCGCGGTTCCTTATCAATAAGGAACCGCGGGTTCCTTTAAGGAACCTCCGCGTCAGAGTCCGTGCAAAGTTGTCCTTTAGTGGGGATATGCCATCTGGGGTAATTTATACCCTCAAAGGATATTCCTTTGACATATGGAATATGCCAAATTCAAATTTCCATTTTCTTTTTAATAAAACATTTTCTTAAAAATAAAATTAATTAAAATCTTTTGTCACATTTGATTAAATGTGAGTTTTAAGAAAATATTAATCCTTGATCACTTAGTTAGGTTAATGACATGTTTGTACATACCTTGAGTGATTCATGCCGAATGTGATCTTGGAGGTGTCGAGAGAAGTATACGAATGTATTCTTGAGTGATTACAAGTACCTTAACATTTTACATAATGTATTGCGAATTCTACGTTTTTCATCAACAAAACATAAAGAGATTATATCGACAAAGCATCGTAATGTTTGCACTAACAGTCTCCTTTCGGTTTTTCATTTACGTGCACGTCTTGCTTGATTACGAGTAAGCATAAACGTCACGTACAACGTGGGGATGAGCAAAGAAGATTCTTTTTGGTGTTTTTAATTTTTCCAATTTTTTTGTGGTTTTTGATTGTTTTTACTTTTTTTGGATTTTGTGAATGTATTAAGTAGACAAAAATCTACAAATCTCTCCTCAAATCAAATCTCTTGATTAAAGGAGCCTCAAGGAATGAAAACGATCACGTGAAGTGAACGGCTTCGATGACTTTAAAACGTTGGTGGAATACCAAAACGTTCAAGAGGGTTTAATCAAATGAAACCAAGAAAATATACATGATACTTAGATAATACTTTGGTTGGCAAACCCTCGATTAGCCCTTTTTATCTAAACACGCACAAGCAAGCAGGGAAAGGAGGCGGCGCGAAGCACTTAAAAGCCTTTTTGCTTAGGGTATCTTTTATAATACCCGCCTTATACCCACCTTATAGTTTGTGTTTGTCAAAATTAAGCTTCACGAAAGTAATTATCTATTTTACCTTTTTTCTTTGTTTGAGATTCGAATACAACGATCGAGTGATGAAATCCCGAATCAAGGTTGTGTTTTCACACTATTGGAGTACTTGTGAATTTATTGTTCTACGTATACAATATAGTAATATTCACACAAAAAAACGAAAACCAATAATACGTATTAGTAGAGTGCTACTAATACAAATAGATATTATGGATAGTATAAAAACAAAAATTGTTCAAATCAAAACACAACACGCCTCCCCGGCAGCGGCGCCAAAATGATAGTTTTATTTTACAACCTTGTTTAGGAAAACAAAGTGTAATTAGGGTAAGTACGACGCTTTAGGAAAACCGTGCACAAATGACCCAAAAGTGGGGATCGTTCTCAAGGAGGCAAGTGTGTTGTGTAAGAGATTATTAAGTGTTTGGGATTATATTGATGAGAAAAGAAAATAGAAAAGAGAATAGAAAATGATGACGGTTACGATTATGATTTATACTAAGACGAAAAGCCGTGCACGTTAAACCGTAAAAAGTGACTAAATTTAAAAATTAACCTAAAAATTCCTACAAAATTGCAATAAATCCTAAAAAATGTAATTAGAGTATATAAAAAATAAAAAATCACTCAAATTTTATTTAATTAAAAAATTAATTTTTTAATGCTAATTAAAGCCCAAAAAGTCAATTTAATTAACAAAAAGCCCAAAATGAGGTTTTTCACTTTGTAAACCTCTAACATGACTTAACTAAATTAAAAAACTATTTTTAAAAATTTTAAAATTAATTAGAACTATTAAAAAATTATTAAAAACTATAAAATCTTAAAATAATTCTAAAAATTAATCAAATGACACTAAAATTAATCTAAAAATTTTAAAATTCCTAAATTAATGTATTTGAACTAGGAAAAATGAAAAACTTGAAAAGATCTAAAATTTAATTTTTAATAATAAAATAATAATAAAATATTAATAAAAATCCAAAATTTATAAAAAATTCTAAAAAGTTGCAAACTAGTTTATATTAACCTAATAAACACAGAAATGAACTTGAAATTACCAAAATACAGTCCAAATGAAATGGGCTTTTTAGCCGAATAAGATCAACCTTAACCAAATAAGTTGAAAATCACCAGTCTAGCTTAAAAGTTAATTCTAAACACAAAACTCTGAAGGCCCAAAAGCTGAAAGTGAGCTTATCATAGCTTAAATGTACAACAACTTATTCTTAATGGACTCTTTGGCCCATTAAGCCATAAGCTAATGCCATAAGCTCTAATTTGACACACACGCTTCTTTTAGGATACTTAAGAGATCTGTGAAAAAGCCCGAGAAATAAGGCTGAAATAAACCAAAGCTCTCTACAGAAAACGACAAAATAGTCGTTTTTGAGTTCTAGGCTACCTCAAGTGCTGATTCAACATGCAAAAGATTTTAAATGACAAAACTAAGCTTAATAATCTAAAAGTTTTCAAATAAGCACAAAGAATAAGCTGGAAAAAGCAATAAGCACTTATGTTAAAAGTCAACTTGTTTGGTTTTCTAGTCAAACCTAAAAGTCAAACCCTAAAAAGCTCCATATTAGTTCAATGGGTCAAATAAGGAAGATTGATTTCAAAAACTAAGTTGTTGTAAGTCCAAATAAGCTAGAATAACTTATGAATAAGCTGATGATCAAATCACACTAGCAGTGGCTAGCAACAGGGGAAAGGAGTTCCCACTGCTTGACTATTTTGACTTTTTGTCTTATATGGATTTTTTTGGATTCAAGCCACAAAAAGGCACCCTTATAACCAGTGGGTTATAAAGAGTCAATAGCAATCACAAAAACACAAATCCTTTCAGCCAATTAGTATAGTTTAATCAAAAGATCACCAGATAGCACACAGACATGTTCATAAGCAGTTTTCACACAAATAAGCAGTTTTAGCAAGAATAAGCCAACCAAATTGAACCAAATGCACACAACAACTTATATTAATTTAAATGAACATAAATCAACTTGTCTCATGCAATGATTCAAGGTTTAGAACAAGATTCAAGCTCAAATAAGTTACTGATGAACAAGAACAAGCAGATTTCAAACTTTGCTGATATACTGTGTAACACCCCCAATTTCAGTCATAGCAGCGGAAGGGTCAATGGGTGTTACTATCATGGTTCAATATCATAATCATAGAAAACGGCTCAAAATGAGTCGTATTAAGAAAAACATCCATTCATTTTCATTTAACAATAAAATTTTCACACGGTCCCAGATAATTTAATTTTTATAAACACAATAAATGATAAAGTTCTTTGAATGGATATAATTTATAAAAGCGGGCCAACACATTTCAAATATGCAAGCTTCACGAAACCGCCTTCATCGAGTGTCTTCTATATGGACCTGAGATAAAACATGCTAAAAAGTCAGCAAAATTTGCCGAGTGAATCTATAGAGTTTAATTTAAATAAAGAGAACACAAGTATTTAAAATAACCTTTCATGGTTAATAATTCATCGAAAGACAATTATGTTGTACGGACATAATTATCGGTGTTATTACATAAGCTCATGACATTGAACTTAACATATATTATTTCAGCCCAACACACCTAGCCAAGTGCGTATATTTCTCTTATACGTACGCATCCGATGTTTCATTACTAGTGTTTCACTACACCACGTGACTAGACTGGGCGTCACCCCGATAGATCTACCCATAGTATTAGCGTTCTTTCGATTAACAAGTCACGATTCAGAGGGTCTTTTAAGGATAAAGCAAACTTATGTAATAACTATCAGCTAAGAATATATTCAGGTTCCTTGTGTTCTATTTTAAAACAATTATGGGTTTACCACAACTTCTGGTTGCACCCATTCATGGGTTACAGCAACTCTTGTTGTACCCTTCCTTTTCAATAATTACTTTTCAATTAAAATAGGGTTTCCACAACTTCTCGTTGCCCCTTTTATTTTAGTATTCATCCCCCTCGCGGGTTTTATAAAACAAGTAAACATGTTAAAAGCGAGGCTATAGACTCACCTTGGTACAATAATAGTAATGTGACGATCGCCGACGATTAGTGATGCCCGTTAAATACGAAGACGACAACCTACCAAATAAGGCGCGTTCGTTAATAAATAACTCAAGTATAAATATTACTTAAATAATACAAAACTCAAATTTATAAAATCATGACAAATCGAGAGAAAACGATACAAGTGATTCTATTTTAGTCTCCTATATATTCATTTTATTTTTCTATGCTCAAAAATCAATTAAAAAGCATACTTAGAAAAATTTGACAACTTTAACTTTTTGGTCAACTTTGACTTTTTGGTCAACTTTGACCTTCGGGTCTGACCCGATTAATTGACCCACTAAATGACATATTCATGATTCAAGACTTAAGATTTTTGATGCAAAACCACGTTTCAGACAACTTTCTAGTTATACCCGAGACGTGAAATTTAATAGAAACTGTCCAAAATACACATGCAAGTTCTGTATAAAATTACAACCCTAACCATCTCAGAATTTACTATTAACTTTTACCCTATTATTACTCGTTTCCAGATCTGATTTGTACGCGAGAAAGGTAAAATATCATTCTGAACAACTTTTGTGTTTCGACCGAAGGCCGAAACGGACCAGAAATGACAGATTTACCCCTCGCATCAGATCTGTTAAAAATGACGGTTTTTAGAAAATGCAGATTTAATTTTTAAGTTTTGCCCCGTCTAAATTCGTTTTCAGAACTGGTTTCCTCGCGATAAAAGTAAAACGACATTTTAAACAACTTTTTAGTTTTACACGAAAGCTGAAACGAACCAGAACTGGGCGATTTTGCCCTTTTTCGGATCTGCATCAGATAGTGTGCGGGAAATAACTTGATAAATTTTCAGAATTTCAAACATGCGTAACTTTTCGCTCGTTTGGAGTTAGAAGCTCTACTTGTTATCAAATCGAAGCTAGGAAAAACTCTACAACAATATCATATCATCTCATCCTATACTTAGACTTAAGGTTTTCGAAAATAGCTTCAAACCCACTGATGTAAAATACCCATTTAAAAATCACACCAAAACCTATTTTGAACCATTTTTAACATCATCTAACCTTCAATTAACCAATATTAATCATTCCTAACAACACCTAACACCTCTAAATCACTTGCATGTCACATGCATTCACCAAAAATTAATAATTACTTGCATGCACTCAAATAAAAATTGTTATAATAATAATAACATATAAATGGAACCTTACAAACAATAATTTAGATCAAACACTCAAGAACATAAAAAAAATCCCAAATATTTCGTGGGTTTTGGAGGTTAAATCCTCAAGAAAATAATTTCCATGTTTCAATGGATTAGATCTGTTGATACAAAAGTTGGGTGATCCTTGCTAGATCCGAATTAGGCTTAATTTGGGTTGGCTGGACTCCGGCTCCTACACCAAGTGAATTATCTGGTTGGGATCCTGCACACTAAAACAGCACGTGTTAGGCTTACTGTGGGAATGTATCCCACGATTAGACTCCAGCGTGAGAGTAAGTAATCGGTTAGGGTTATGGAATCGGATGAGTTGAGAGTATATAGAATGTAATACCTTTGTGGAACCCTTGGGGGTTCCTTATATAGGTAGTGAAACCCTAATGGGCTGTCACTGATGCTTCGGCCCCAAGGAAAGGATAAGTACCAGAATTAGATTGATTATTATCTTCTAATTATGGTGAGTGAATATCCTCTTCTTTGGGGTAAATCCTAATCATAGTAAGAGTATGATTCTGTCTAACCCTGTACCGGCCATGCCTGACCGTGGGCCGCACACGTGTGTACGGTTACTATTCATCTAAGCCCATTAGCTTAAATGACATTAATCCCACCCATCAGTAATGGGCCGGATGCGGGTAGTACCCGTGGTCCGGGTTCATGACCCGGCTGGGGACTATACGTCATCATGTCCCCCCAGTCTAGTTGTTACAGCCGTAGGTGTAACCTCTAGACTATACAATGTCACGTAGACCTGTTTGTTGTAGTTACGGCCGCACTCCAAAATAAGCCGACCGGGACATCTTTAATGAATGCATTAATGGTAGACAATAGTCAGACGCACACCTGCAAAAGTGCACCAGAAAGGCCCACCCTTGAGCCACGCAAAACTGTCAAGAAGTGACCCGTGGGTCCCTTCTGACGTTTTAGAAGTGTCAGAAATCCCATCCGTTGGATGGGCGTAGTGGTTTACACGTGACAAACATCCACGCTACCTCGGAAATCGAGGCAACCCTATATAAGAGTTGGTGTGTGCTACTGTTTACACACACAGTTTATATTCATTCTGCCATTGTTATTCCCAAGCTCATTCCTTCATACCTTCGCTTCTTATTCCACGAATTTTCTCCACTGCAGGTTAGATCATCACGCCTCTCAAATCCTTTTTATAAAACATGGTGAAGGACAGTCCTCTTATTACGGATGTCCTTAACGTGATGCCTGCGGAGAAATACATAGACTTTTTGTCTAAATATTATATTCCTGAAAGCGTACATCCGACCTATCAAGGTGACGGTGAAGCGATTACGGATGCTCCAAAGGGAAAGATAGGCGTGTACACGCGCCTATTTGATTCGGCTAACTACCGCATCCCCTTATCCAAGTTTTTGGTAGATCTGCTTCTATATTATGACTTCCACATAACCCAACTGCACTGCATAGGGGCATGTAAAACCAATCAGTTTGAGATTATCTGCCATACGGGCGAGGTAACCCCGACCATGAATCTATTTAGGGTCTTTTACTCCCCCCAACTAGTGAATGGGTGGCTGTCGTTCAAAAAACGATCCACGAACGCCCCCATGACTTATAGGAAACCCTTAGATTCCCTTAAGAATTGGCACGACCATTACTTTATCGTGGATGAGAAAGTATTCCCCACCCCATTCGTCCTCAAAACCAGAGTACCCAAAGACTATCCTCCCAAATCCAAAGACTATAGTAGTAAGGATTTGAAAATTTTAGATTCCCACCGCACAGAATTCCATAGGGGTTTGCCGGAGCACTTCCTGTGCCTAGTAGGAATCAGCCGCTACTACTATGGGAGGGAGGATATGTATCCGTGCTTTCTGACCGAACGTAGGAAGGGTAGGTCTTCTTATATTTTAGATGTAAAAGTGCCGCATTGTACTTTGTGAATTTACTAATCCTTATATATGCACATGTCCGCAGAGATGAAGCTACATGGATTATTGCGCCAAGGCGATCCAAGCAAAGTTCCTGAAGGATTCCGACCACTAAAAGAAAATGAACCCCCCTACTTGAAGCCACCGTAGACAAAACCATCCCGCTGGAAGAAATCACTGAGCAACGATCATATGAGGGAGAGCCCGTGATCGAGAACTCCCCTCTTGACTTCCATAATGAAGATGGTGGAGAACTGCTGTTGGAGGACGCCGTGCCGCACCAGGATGAAGAAGAAGAGGAAGAATTCACCAACCCTGCTGACAATCGCACCGGTGATGATGAAGAAATAACACAAGCTTATGAGTCCCCGCAGTCATCAAAGCCCAAATCTAGGAAACGGAAGACTACCAAGAAGGTAGCAAAAAATCTAGGGGATGGGACGGGGTACATAATGCTCCCCCGAAGAAGCTAAGAAAAGACCATCCGCAGTTCCAGGAAGGGAGCAGTGCCGCTACGGCCCAGGTCGACCCCTCGCTGCGTGCGGATGAGCAAGTCTGGCTGGCCACCCCTGTGAATGTCGTGGCTCCTACCATCACGGAACCCGCGACTGGCACTACGTAAGTACCCATTTATTACTCCAAAGGATATAAATCCATAAACAGAACTAATAAGTGTGTTAATAACAGGGCGGACCCATCGACAGTAGCCCAAGAGAAGGAGGTGGAAAGTGAACCCTCACCCATGACATCAATGAGACCCCCATCCCCTCCCGTAACTCATGCCGAGGAGCCACGTCCTGAGGGACCCGACACCAACCTTCGCCTATAATGGAATTTATCCAGCTTAACAAGGTTAGAGGTGGAGTCCGAGTGCACTGAATTCATTGAACACATCACTCCTCCAGCGCTGGCGCAAGATTTGGACGAACTAGAGCATGAGACGTTGCTGGAGAAGTTTGATGTATCCTCCGCACACCAGGTGATAGTTGGTGCGGCCCTAAGACGCCGTCTGATCAAGGCCTTGGCTAACGTGAGCCATGCTGATAGAAAGATAGCTCGCCGTGAAGAACCGGTGGATAAGCACGAGAAAACTATCACATCCTTGCAGGCAGCGTTGGTCGTGGCTGAGTCAACCGTCAAGGAGCAAGCCCATCACGCCAACGCTCGTGAGGAACATATTGCCGAGCTGGAGGCCCTTTTAGCTGCATCCAATGAGAAGGTATAATCTTACATTAACACTTATTTGTGCACGCAAAAAACCACAGAGTCTTTGTAGTAACTCCAAGTGTCATGTATAGGTATCCGCAGCCGAAGCTGCGACTAAAGCCATAACCGTACAAGCCTTCACTATTGCTCAGGAGCGCGACACGCTGAAGGATGAACTAACCCAGGCGCGGACTACCTTGGAAGAGCAAGTTGCAATAGCGGAGGGTGAACTAAGCAAGATGGCAACGGACTGCGCCGAAATGATGTGTCATCCTTTGCTCACAGCCATAGTTGGGCGTAGGATGGATGGTTGACCAGGGAATGCGGCTTGCCGTGAGCAAGGTAACGGAGGCTCCTTACCTGTTGCAGGCCTTTGCTGACGTTGTATCTGACGGTATTAACCGTGGTAGGCACGAGGGGCTGGTCAAAGCTGCGGAGCTAATAGGCAAGAAAGAAGATATTACCCAGCATGCCTACCACAACCCTCTAGCCGAAGACAAGATGACCGCATCAATGGCCGCCCTTGCTGAAATCCAACACCCTTTTCGAGACGAGCTAGAGTCGCTGAAGGATGCTCCCAATAGGGTAATAATGTCGAAGCTCACCGCCGATCCCATCCAACTGACCCTGCCTACCTACGACTCTGTGTCGAAGGTGATGAAAGGTGAAAAGCTGCTGGCCGAGGCGCTGGACGCAAACATGATCAGGGCAAAAGATGGAAAGAATGCTCACGGGGAGGTCCTCCGCACCTTGATTGAAGAAGGGAAGAAAGAGATAGGGGAGTTCCTACATCCTTTGTATTTTACATTGTAAGCATTTGTACCGTTTTATTCGTCCGTGTATGTATACGACTAGAACTGATGTTATTGTGATAACTTGTTATACTTATGCAAGCAAGTCCGTGATGACCACGGCTATTTTGGTGTTTTGAATTTTAAACTTGTGTATTTTTTTTATTTTTTTTAGATATCATATACCTGTGTTGCATGACATGTCACGTCTTACTCAAAAATACAATCAAGTCTATATTTTACTAGACGTGCGCCGTGCATCTTTACCATGCAAAGCACTACGTGAGCGTGGCATATGGAAACTTATCACAACGTCTTGTGAGTAAGGTGTCTAGTAAGGATACATGATCCGCGTCACTGGGGTTGCATCCCTCTTATGCGACAAGTTAAATTATTAGGTTCACTTAATCCTCTTACCCTGCCTGGAGGCGCATAGTATATGTACGGTATTGAATGAATGCATATGAATAAGAGATAGCACATTATAGTAATAACAACTAAATCTATACGACAATAATTTGTTCATAGAATCTAAAAAATAAGACAATAATTTGCACAAGAACGAGCCATTGAGCTAGCTAGGCACCACGACATTTTATTAAAACGTTTACCTTTTTTGTTTTGACAAGAATGGGAAATCCTAAAAACAAAGGGAACCTAGAAAGCATAAAAAACAAAACAAAGATAACACATGGATCTTCATTGAAGCCAGATATAGCGAAGTGTCCATGTGAAAGCTGTAGCTTTTCAAAGATAACACCTTTTATGATTGCAGATATTCCATGTGTGTTCCAGGTCGCGACCATCCATGTCACGTAACTTGTACGCGCCCCGTCCTTAGGCTTCCGTAACCTCATATGGTCCTTCCCACTTAGGGCCCAGCTTTCCTGTATTCTCTGCTCGACTTGCCTCGTTGGCACGATAAACAAAATCTCCCGGTCGAAAAGAAACACCTTTAACCTTGGCGTCAAAATAAGCCTTCATCCGTGCCTTGGACTTGGCCTCATTGATAGCCGCTATTTCTCTTTTTTCCTCCAACAAGTCCAGATTGATCCCGAGCTAATCGTCGTTCGTGACGACATTGACCTCCGTTGTGCGGATGGTCGGCATTCCGATTTCTGCTGGTATAACAGCTTCAGTGTCGTAGGCCAGTGCAAATGGAGTGTCCCCATTGGCTGTTTTAATCATAGTCCTATATGCCCATAGAACATGTGGCAGTTCATCTACCCATTTGGCACTTCGTTCATCCAAGCGTGCCTTGATGCCTTCACCCAAGCTTCTATTTGCTCGTTCCACAAGACCATTTGTCTGCGGATGTTTAACAGATGCGAAGCGCCGCGTGATATTCAATGCGGCGCACCAGTCCTTGAATGGATTATCCGCGAATTGCTTCCTGTTGTCCGAGATGATTTCTCCTGGTAAGCCAAAACGGCACATAATGTTCTCCCAAACAAACTTTTTAACTTGTTTGTCTGTGATGGATTTAACTGCCTTAGCCTCTATCTAGCGTGTAAAGTAGTTCATTGCGACAATCAATAACTTAACTCCCCCTGCAGCTATAGGGAAAGGTCCTACAATGTCAATCCCCCACTTATAGAATGGCCATGGGGATGTAATGGGTGTCAGTTCCTGCTGCGGGTGTCGTGGTACTGGTCTGTGCACTTGGCAATCACTGCATTTGCGAATCATATCGCGTGCATCTCTATGCATAGTAGGCCAATAATATCCTGTGCGTAGAGCTCGAGCTACTACAGATCGGGGGCCTGCGTGCATGCCGCATAACCCTTCATGTATCTCACTGATCACATAAGTAGCCTGGCGTGCCCCAACACACCGCAACCACGGCTGTAAGAAAGAGCCCTTGTAAAGAATACCTTCTCGAAGCTCGAAGTGCTGCGACTTCCTTCTGATACACCGTGCCGCCTTTTCCTCGTCCGGAAGGGTTTCATTAGTCAAATAGTTGATGATCGGGGTCATCCATGTAGGTCCATCTTCCTCAACTATAGCTGCGACTTCCCCTTCTGTTATAAACTTTTCCTTTAGTATTTCTACTAAGACTTGCTTGGATAAGTGGGCGAAACTTGTAGACGCGATCTTGCTAAGAGCGTCCGCCTTCTTGTTTTCACCTCTTGGTACCTGCTTGATAGAAAACGTGCTGAAAGCAGCGATGAGTGACTTGACTTTCTCCAAGTATCGAACCATGTTATCCTCCTTGGCTACATAACCCCCTAGAATGTGGTTCGCGACAAGCTGTGAGTCCACGTAGGCCCCAAGGTTACGGACTCCCATTCTAGCGGCGATTTTTAAACCAGCAATCAACGCTTCATATTCTGCCTCATTATTGGTGGCTGTGAACTCAAAGCGCAGGGCGTATGTAAACTCCATTCCTTCCAGATTCGTAAGGATGAGACCAGCTCCTGATCCATCCGTGCACGAGGATCCATCCGTAAATAATACCCATGGTTCTGCTGGAGTTTCCTCTCGTTGTACGGCCGGTCCATCCTCGTCCGGCTTCTCTATCAAGAAATCTGCCAAGATTTGGCCTTTAACAGCTGTCCGTGGTCTATAAGAGATGTTATGCTCTCCCAACAGAATGCCCCACTTCTGTAGCCTACCGGCCACGTCTGGTCTGGAGATGACTTGTTTTATTGGTTGATCAGTAATAACCACAATTGGGTGCGCCTGAAAGTACCGGCGTAACCGTTTCGTGGCAAACACTAATGCCAAAACCAATTTCTCCATAGAAGAATAATTCAACTCCGGCCCTTGTAGTGTTCTACTTATGAAGTAAACCGGAGTTTGGACTGTGTCCCTATCCGTCATGAGTACCACACTTATTGCTCCATGTGTGACCGACTGATACATGATGAGCTCCTCCTTGGGTCGGGGGGCCACTAGCATGGGAAGAGCTGTGAGGTGTTGCTTGAGCTGACCAAAAGCTTCCTCCGCTTCCTTTGTCCACCAGAAATATCCCTTCTTGATGCACTTCTTGAGTGTTTTGAATAGGGGGAGTGACTTCTCTGCGGGCTTTGACAAGAACCTGTTTAGCCCGACCAACTTCCCATTTAATGATTGTACCTCTTTTCGCGTATGGGGAGATGGTAACTGTATTACCGCGTCCGTCTTTTCCGGGCAAGGCTTGATGTCATTTGGATCAATCATATATCCAAGGAACATCCCTTCAGTTTCCCCAAACGTGCATTTCTTTGGATTCAGTTTCATATTAATCCTCCTCAATGTGTCAAACGTCTTTTGGACGTCACGGAGAAGTGCATCCTCCATATGACTTTTGATGACTAAATCATCAATATAGACCTCAAGATTGCGGCCTATCTGTGAGTCGAAGGCTTCGTCAACAAGCCACTGATATGTTTCCCCGGCGTTCTTTAGTCCGAATGGCCTTTTTGTATAACAGTATATGCCTTGACTAGTATGGAACGCCGTCTTCTCTGCGTCCTCTTCCACCATATGGATCTGGTGGTATCCTTTGTATGCGTCTAAGAAGCACTTAAAGGGATATCCACATAGGGATTCCACCTTCCAATCAATCTCCTGTAACGAATAGCAGTCCTGCGGACAGGCTTTGTTCAGATCCGTGAAATCCACGCACATGCGCCAGCTCCCATCATGCTTCTTGACCATGACCGGGTTGGATAACCACTCGTGGTAGTATACCTCGCGCATGATACCTGCATCCACCAATTTCCGTACTTCATCCAATATTACTTGGCTGCGTTCGGGTGCCTGACCGCGCTTCTTTTGCTTAACGGGAGGATATTCCAGGCGGATTTGGAGCTTATGTTCTGCTATCACACGCGGTACGCCCGTCATATGCTTGGCCTCCCATGCGAATATATCTAAGTTTGATTTTCGGAGAGAGCACATGGCCCTCTTTCCGCTATCCGAGAGTGTTCCCCCTATGGATACCTCTTGTTCTGGATAATCAGGATGGATTGCCACCTTCCAATTGGGAGATGGTGATCCATCCTTGGGGGGAACAGGTGGAACCGGTGTTGTCACAGCATGACATTCGGATGATGGTATGATTGTGTTATAGATAGTGACAATTCCTCCTTCCACAGGGAATTTAATCATTTCGTGAGCTGTGGAGGGTACTGCCCATATGGCCAGGATACCTGGTCTGACTATGATCCCATTGTATAGAGAGCGTGAGCGTATCACCATAAAGTTCATCCACGCCGTGGTGGAATGCTCTTCATTCCTAATGGTTACAAGCAGACGCAGCTGTCCTATTGGCCAGATGGTGTCTCCACTATAGTCGATGAGCGGTGATGTGGCTGGTACTAACTGGCTTCTTATTTCTGGTCGTAACTATACGAAACAGTGTTCGTATAGTACTTGTAACACCCCATTTTGATAATGGAAATGTCACATGCAATTATGGCGTGTCATCAAAGCATACAAGGAAAAATGTCTAAACATTACATGACCATAAAAGGAAAATACCGGAATCAAACATTGGTAGTCCAAAAGTAAAGCTCATCACACACAAACATAAGTATAGTAAAGGAAAGGGCTAAACAATGTCCAAAGCAAATGTATCATAAGAAAGTAAATGCATAAAGTAAAGAAGGCTAGACAGCTTCCAGTCCATATGCACGTACTCTTAGTGTCTACGAGCGTCCCTGAGTACCTGCCGTTTTGGGAACATAGAAAAGGAAAACGGCTGAGCAAATACGCTCAGTGCACGGATGTACAATAAAGCATGAATAGGATAAGCATATAACATATAACAGCAGAAGAAAACTAAGTCCCGAGTAACCTGGTTAAGTCTTGATAAAACTGGTTTTATAGTTTGAAAAGTCTTATGTTTATCTTGTAAAAACTGTTTGTCATATTTTACCATTAGCCAATATAGGTCATGAAAATCCACCGTGCATGAATACTTGGAGGGGTGACCTCATCATGCAAATTAGAGGGGTTGCCTCTAATTTAATATACTGGTTTTTGGGTAGGAGGGATCAGCTCCTTGTGAAGGATGCAAGGCACACACCACATTCACCATGAAATCCTGACTGAAAACGTGTAACTAGGATGCACCCATACGCCCCACATGATAAATATAATATAAATGGCCAAAAGATGAAGGGACGCCATGAGCAATCACTCCGCCGTGGTGAAGTCATAACATTAGTGCCTCTAATGTTATGGTTATGGTACCTCCATAACTAGGTGAAAGTGGTCATGCATGTATATGGCTATAGGTATTCTTAATTAAACATAAGCAATCAAACACGTAACTTATACTACGGGAAAACAATTGGCTGCATACGGGGAAATCCTATAAGGAAAGAATGTCCATACTGAAAGGACGGGAATCCGTACCTTATGTCCAGTGAACTGAGAGGAATCCTACTTCCGTATCACTAGTGCTACATACATACATACTTGAATAAGTATCTGCTTACTAAATACGTAGCTGGTTTTATGTCATGCCTTAGCTTATTTTATATGTTCTTACCATGTTTTACTGTTTAAAGCCTTAAACTGTGTTTATCTTATATTCTGTTTAATCTGATTAAGTATTTCTGGTATTTCATGCATTATTATACTTACTGTGTAATAATAAGTAACTTTCCAAAAATTGCAGGTTTCCTAAAATAGAAAGTTTCCAAAAATAGAAAGTTTCCAAAAATAGAAAGTTTCCAAAAATAGAAAGTTATTAAAAATAGAAAGTTTCCAAAAATAGAAAGTTTCCAAAAATAGAAAGTTTCCAAAAATAGATTTACTACTTAAAATAGATAAGTTTCTAAAAATAGAAAGTTTCCATAAATAGATCAGCTGCCTTAATTAAATAAGTTTGAATAAATAGATTAGCTGTCTGAAATAAATAAGTTTCTAAAAATAGAAGGTTTCCATAAATAGATTAGCTGCCTTATTTAATTAAGTTTCTAAAAATAGAAAGTTTCCATAATTAGAAATAAGATGGTTAAATAAGCTAAGTATATAAGCCTAAGTGTTTTCATGATTATTTTCTAAGTCATATGATATAATGTATAGTTTAATAATTATTTCATGTAATTAAATTAAACTATAGGTTAAAATATTTAATTAAAGTATAACATGTTTTTAATTAAATAAAGTTAAGTACTTAGGTTAAAACATGTATTATTATTTATTAATAATATAACCTAAGTCATGTTAATTAATTAATTATAATCATGGTTTTTTTAAATAATTAATTAATTATAAGTCTAAAATATAAAAATACTTAGGTTAATTAATTTCATGATTATTAATAATTAAAATAGCCTAAGTCATGTTATTAAATTAATCATGTCATTTTATTAATTTAATATTTATCATAAGATCATAAAAAATTAAAACTAAACATACACCATGAACCGGATCTAGACTAAAAACCATGCACCGGACATGAAATCGACACCGTACCCCGAACCAAATCGGGGTACCCCTTGTCTTGATGCTGCCGTGGGACCCACACCAACCAACCGGGACCATATGGTCTCGGTGGTGGTCGGATTGCCAAACCGAAACCCCCCTTGGGTTCGGTGTAGGCTGCGGCCAAAACAAACACCCCTTAAAACAATACTTTTGATTTTATTAAACCCCAATTCATGTTAGATCCATGATTTTAATTAGGTTTTTGTAAAAATATAACATGTTCTTGATTTATAAAAGATCAAATCAAAAGAAAAAGGTTTAAAAAGGATTTACCGAATTCGTGGATCAAAAGGACGAAGAACAAACACGATCACCAACTAGAATTCCAAGTTCCAAGATCAACAAACACCCCCTTGTGGTGTTTTGAGGGTGGCGGCCAAAAAGAAGAGAAGGAGGAGGGTTTTTAGGTTTTTGCTAAAATCTTCTGTAAATGTAAAATGGGTAGTGTAAAAATCCTTTAACCCCCTTTAGTAAAATTACAAATGGGCTTGGCCCATTTGTTCCTTGTAGCCGCGGGTAGGGGGCCCCACATGGGGTACCCGTACCTTTTTCCGTGTCTCGACGTTTAGTTATTCGTTCATGATTATTTGTGTTCACGTTTTATGTGTTCTCGTTACGTAATTATCGTGATCTAATAAATTTATTTACGCTCGTAATAAATATATATACGTAATTAATAATAGTTCGTGTTTTAATTACGTTCATGATTTCATGATCGCATGTTCGTGATTAATTATTGTCAAATAGTTATCACGTGCTCGTGCGTAGTAAATACTTATCGTGTTCTAACACGTACGTAATACGTAAAATCCTAACACGTAATCGTAATCATGCTATATTAGGAAAGTTTAAATCTAGTACGTACGATCTTAAGGGTACTATTCATGGTAAAAGCATGCGGGTTTTAAAACTCTTTCCCCCTAAAAAGAATAATTCGTCCCCGAATTATAGATAAAGTAAACTAGAAAAGAAGAACATACCCGAATTCAAAATATGAAATGAGGGTAAGAAGCCCGGATAGACTCCTCTGTTTCCCAAGTGGCATCCCGCTCGGTATGATCCCTCCATAGAATTTTGACGAATGGAATCGTCTTCTTTCTCATGACTCGTTCTTGTCTGTCAAGAACTCGTTCGGGTTCTTCTATAAAAGTCAGATCTTCACGTATCTGTTCTAGTGGATACTGAACCATGTGAAGGGGATGATACTGGTACCCTCTGAGTAAGGACACATGAAACACATTGTGCACATGCGAAAGCTGCGGAGGTAACGCCAATCGGTAAGATACTTCATCGACTCGTTCAATGATATCAAACGGTCCGATGAAACAAGGACTGAGCTTCCCTTTAATCCCGAAGCGTCTAACACCATGCGCCGGCGAAACCTTAAGGAAGACGTGATCTCCTACGTTAAAGTGTATGTCCCTACGATGCTTATCGGCGTAACTCTTCTGACGTGACCGTGCTTCCTGAATTTTCTGCTTAGCTACTGCGATCTTCTCATTGGTCATCTCTATGATTTCCGGTCCTTCAAGTGTTCGCTCACCAACCTGATCCCAGCAGATTGGGGCGCGACACTTCCTACCATACAACATCTCAAATGGAGCACACTTGATACTCGCGTGCCAACTGTTGTTGTATGCAAACTCCACCAAACAGATGTAATCGTCCCAATCACCCGTCCATTCCAACACACATTACCTCAACATATCTTCCAATATCTGAATGCTACACTCCGACTATCCGTCCGTTTGAGGATGAAAAGCCGTGCTAAGCTTAAGTTGTTTACCCCCAAGCTTTCTGCAGACTTTTCCAAAAGCGCGAAGTGAATCGAGGATCTCTGTCTGAGACGATGCTGGATGGTGCACCGTGGAGTCTCATGATCTCTCTTCTGTACGTATCTGCGAGTTTACTTACCGGATCTTCCTTGCGGATCGGTAAGAAATGAGCTGATTTGGTAAGTCGATCAATGATAACCCAGATTGCATCGTGCTTCCTCTTGGTAGGCGGAAGACCAGTAACAAAATCCATGGTGATTTTTTCCCACTTCCACTCTGGAATATCTAACGGTTGAAGGAGACCGCCAGATCGCTGATGCTCGATCTTAACCTGCTGGTAGGTAAGACATTTGTAGACGTAAGTGGCCACATCCTGTTTCATACCACTCCACCAAAAGTACTGCTTGATGTCATGGTACATCTTAGTCGAACCAGGATGTATAGAGAATGGGGAGCTATGAGCTTCAGCTAACAAAGCTTCCCGGAGTTCTTGATCATCAGGAACACAAAGTCTCGTGCCCTGCCATACGATACCATCTGCATCTACTCTGAATTCCGTCTGCTTCTCCAAATTCTGCACAATCGCCCAGATTTCTCCGTCATCCTTCTGAGCTTCCTTGATCTTAGAGAGTAACTCGGGTTCTACTCTAAGATTAGCCCAGTAACCATGCTGTCCACGTACCATGATCTCGATGTCTAGTCGCTCCAAGTCTCTGATGATTTCCTCTTCGATTTTAATGTTGTTGATCATTTCGGACTTCCTGCTAAGAGCATCTGCTACTACATTTGCCTTTCCGGGATGATACTGTAGATTAATGTCATAATCCTTCAACGGCTCTAACCATCTCCTCTGCCTCATGTTCAATTCACGCTGAGTGAAGATATACTTCAAGCTCTTATGGTCCGTGAAAATATCACATGATTCTCCATATAAGTAGTGCCTCCATATCTTCAATGCAAACACGACTGCAGCAAGTTCCAGGTCATGCGTGGGGTAATTTTCTTCATAAGGCTTAAGCTGCCGTGAAGCGTACGCGATCACTTTCCCATGTTGCATGATAACACAGCCATGTCCCTTCCCCGATGCATCGCTGTAGATTTGAAATCCACCCGTACCAGATGGTAGAGTAAGAATAGGTGCAGATACTAGCTTCTGCTTCAGGTCTTCAAAGCTCTTCTCTCGATCTTCAGTCCAGACGAATTTCTCCCCTTTCCGCATCAGTTTGGTCAATGGTAGTGATAGGCGGGAAAAGTTCTCCACGAACCTACGGTAATAGCCAGCTAAGCCTAAGAAACTACGGACTTCCGTCGCTGATGTCGGACTTGGCCACTTAGTAATGGCCTCAACCTTCGCTGGATCCATAGTGATTCCTTCTGATGATACAATGTGACCTAAGAATGCCACCTTGTCTAACCAGAACTCACACTTGGAGAATTTAGCATACAACTGCTTCTGGCGAAGAATCTGTAGTACTGTACGACGATGGTCTTCGTGTTCCTCCTTGGACTTTGAGAAAATCAGGATGTCATCGATGAAGACAATGACGAACTTGTCCAGAAATTCATGGAAGATTTTGTTCATTAAATCTATGAACACTGCTGGAGCATTTGTCAGGCCAAATGGCATAACTACAAACTCGTAGTGGCCATAACGGGTACGAAAGGCAGTCTTAGCGATGTCCTGCTCCTTGACCCGTAGCTGATGATAGCCTGACCTAAGATCAATCTTGGAAAAGTGTTTGGCCCCTTGGAGTTGGTCAAACAGATCGTCAATGCGTGGCAGTGGATATCTATTCCGAATGGTAATCTTGTTGAGCTCGCGATAGTCTATGCAAAGACGCATACTGCCGTCCTTCTTTTTAACAAACAAGACCGGTGTGCCCCATGGAGATGCACTCGGTCGAATGAAACCTCGTTCAAGAAGTTCTTACAGTTGATCCTTCAGCTCCTTCAGCTCTATGGTCCCATGCGATAAGGAGCTTTGGAGATTGGTTCAGCTCCTGAAATAAGCTCGATACTAAATTCTACTTCTCGTGCAGGTGGTATGCCCGAAAGTTCTGCTAGAAAAACATCTTGGAATTCCGACACTACAGGTTGATCCTGATCTAATGGAGATTCAGCATCCATGTCGTGAACCGTAGCTAGATAACCCTCGCAGCCATGTGATAGTAGTGCACACGCTTGTAGGATAGATATGATTTGTACAGACCGTCCGGGTATGAACCCATTATGAATGTACTCTGGTGCATTAACATCACCGAAGATAACTCGATATGAATGGCAGTCTATGGTAGCATGATGTTTGGATAGCCAATCCATGCCTAAAATCATGTCGAAGTCATTCATGTCCAGTGGAAGTGCGTCGACAGGTCGAACCTTATCGTCAAATTCTAGGGGAAGACTCTTGTATACATTGGTGATCAATACAGAGTCCCTCAAAGGCGTGGAAATAGTAAGCCTATTTTCTAGTGGCATGGGGAGCATCCTAATGTTCTTAGCATAAGCAGTAGAAATAACCGGGTGAGTAGCACCCGTATCGAAAAGAACGCATGCAGCTTGACCATACATATACAAGATTCCAGTGATGGTACCTGTAGACTTGTTGGCCTGGTCTCGAGATGTCGTGTAGACACGCCCGGTAGTAGGAGGCGGCTTGGTATCAGCATGTCCCGATGTACCCTCCATCTCGCCCTTACGGCAATCCTTCATAATATGGCCAGGAAGACCACACTTGAAGCACGCATCAGTATTACGGCGACATGGTCCTAGGTGCCTACGGTGGCAAGTAGAGCAAAGAGGATGAGTGAATCCTCCAGCAGGTGCTCTGGCTGGCTGGGAACCTGATAAAACATTTTACCTAAGACATGATAATTGGGTACAAAGGACAAAGCGGATAATCGTAAAATTGAATACCAGTGATAGCTGGACGGCTAGGCTGCGAACCTCTCTGGTTCTGGTCCCTACCGTTTCCATGGTTCCTGGTAGAAGTTTTGCTAAAGTGTCAGAATATGAGTTATAACATGAAATCATAAGGAAATTCTTAAGTATTAGGACCTACTGCTGTTGGAGTGCCCAGCGTTGTTACGGTAATTATCATTACCGCCACGCCTATCCGTAGCAGAACGGTCGTTAGTCTCACCGTTTCCCTTGGGCTGATGAGGCTGCTGCTGAGTAGCCGGCTGAGACCGGTCCCTAGTTTTCTGCCTAGAAGATACATTTAAAGAGATGAATAGTTGACATATATGGAAAGTATACGGATTGATCACCGCTTGAATACGAATGTTTACCTCTTGTCGGGTCTTTCAGCTTCCCCGAACTCATCTCTCTCCTGCAACATCTCCAATTTACGTGCTGCATCGGTCACTTGTGCTATAGTGTTGAACGTAGCACACACCAGATTGTTTGCGACCGATGTGCAAAGAGCCCATCTAAGTGATGTGCCTGCTCTTTCGGAGTACCTACTGCCGCACCAAGGAAACCAACTAAGCGAAGAAAGCGCTGCATAAACTCGTTGCTATTCTCCCCAGCTCTCTGTCGGATCCCATGGTACTCTCTCTTGAGCTTGTCCTACTCAGCCTTGGGAAAGAACTGCTCCATCACCCTGTCCTTGAACTGAGCCCAAGTCAAACCAGCAACCCACTCGTCACTACCTTCAGACTACATCAATGCTAACCACCAATTAAGTACATCGCCTTCGAACTGATAGCATGCCAACCTCGCCTTGTATGCAGGGTCACAACCCATAGCATTGAAAATCTTCTCGATGTGAGCCGACCAGCTTTCAGCATCGCTGGGGCTATCTGTCTTCTCAAAAGCTCGAGGGCGGAGCTTGTTGAATCTCTCCAGCCATACTGCTAATGTCACTGGAGGAGGAGGAGGTGCCTGATTATGCTGCTGATTGTTGGCAACTTGAACTTCAGCCCTGATGTCATTCCTCAGTTGAGGAAGCAAAGCTTGCATAGCAGCTTGAATTGCAGCATTGAGCTGCTCCTGTTCGCGTGTGAGAACCATCTGACAGTTTAACATAAAACATATGATTAAACAGATCAAAACATAATATATATATATATATATATATATATATATATATATATATATACATGAAAAAAATTTATACTAAATTTCATGAGAAAAATCTTATGCAAGAAAATTTTGTGTATGAATGCATGATGCAGTTTTATGAAAACTTTTGTATGCTCGAGAGTTAACGCCTCTGGTCAGTTCACCCAAAACAAAAGACATAGCGAGGGGACGCCTATGGGTCAGTCCCAAATTTAAAAGTTTCGATAAAATACATGCGACTAGATAGGGCCAGTCCTGTACCAACCATTACTTAGTCAAAAATCTGCGACAATGACATGTATATGTATGCTTAAAAACGATGAATGCATGAAAACAACTGTCAGTTCTAGGAAGACCGTAGTGACTACCCACTAATCACAGGTCATATTTGAGAGCCTACAGGTCGAAGCCTTGGCTCTGATACCATAATTGTAACACCCCATTTTGATAATGGAAATGTCACATGCAATTATGGCGTGTCATCAAAGCATACAAGGAAAAATGTCTAAACATTACTTGACCATAAAAGGAAAATACCGGAATCAAACATCGGTAGTCCAAAAGTAAAGCTCATCACACACAAACATAAGTATAGTAAAGGAAAGGACTAAACAATGTCCAAAGCAAATGTATCATAAGAAAGGAAATGCATAAAGTAAAGAAGGCTAGACAGCTTCCAATCCATATGCACGTACTCTTAGTGTCTACGAGCATCCCTGAGTACCTTCCGTTTTGGGAACATAGAAAAGGAAAATGGCTGAGCAAATACGCTCAGTGCACGGATGTACAATAAAGCATGAATATGATAAGCATATAACATATAACAGCGGAAGAAAACTAAGTCCCGAGTAACCTAGTTAAGTCTTGATAAAACTGGTTTTATAGTTTGAAAAGTCTTATGTTTATCTTGTAAAAACTGTTTGTCATATTTTACCATTAGCCAATATAGGTCATGAAAATCCATCGTGTATGAATCCTTGGAGGGGTGACCTCATCATGCAAATTAGAGGGGCTTCCTCTAATTTGATATACTGGTTTTTGGGTAGGAGGGATCAGCTCCTTGTGAAGGATGCAAGGCACACACCACATTCACCATGAAATCCAGACTGAAAACGTGTAACTAGGATTCACCCATACGCCCCACATGATAAATATAATATAAATGGCCAAAAGCTGAAGGGACGTCACGAGCAATCACTCCGCCGTGGTGAAGTCATAACATCAGTGCCTCTAATGTTATGGTTATGGTACCTCCATAACTAGGTGAAACTGGTCATGCATGTATATGGCTATAGGTATTCTTAATTAAACATAAGCAATCAAACACGTAACTTATACTACGGGAAAATAGTTGGCTGCATACGGGGAAATCCTATAAGGAAAGAATGTCCATACTGAAAGGACGGGAATCCGTACCTTATGTCCAGTGAACGAAGAAGATGAACTGAGAGGAATCCTACTTCCGTATCACTAGTGCTACATAAATACATACATGAATAAATATCTGCTTACTAAATACGTAGCTGGTTTTATGTCATGCCTTAGCTTATTTTATATGTTCTTACCATGTTTTACTGTTTAAATCCTTAAACTGTGTTTATCTTATATTCTGTTTAATCTGATTAAGTATTTATGGTATTTCATGCATTATTATACTTACTGTGTAATAATAAGTAACTTTCCAAAAATACCAGGTTTCCTAAAATAGAAAGTTTCCAAAAATAGAAAGTTTCCAAAAATAGCAAGTTTCCAAAAATAGAAAGTTTCCAAAAATAGAAAGTTTCCAAAAATAGAAAGTTTCCAAAAATAGATTTACTGCTTAAAATAGATAAGTTTCTAAAAATAGAAAGTTTCCATAAATAGATCAGCTACCTTAATTAAATAAGTTTCCATAAATAGATTAGCTGCCTGAAATAAATAAGTTTCTAAAAATAGAAGGTTTCCATAAATAGATTAGCTGCCTTATTTAATTAAGTTTCTAAAAATAGAAAGTTTCCATAATTAGAAATAAGCTGGTTAAATAAGCTAAGTATATAAGCCTAAGTGTTTTCATGATTATTTTCTAAGTCATACGATATAATGTATACTTTAATAATTATTTCATGTAATTAAATTAAACTATAGGTTAAAATATTTAATTAAAGTATAACATGTTTTTAATTAAGTAAAGTTAAGTACTTAGGTTAAAACATGTATTATTATTTATTAATAATATAACCTAAGTCATGTTAATTAATTAATTATAATCATGGTTTTTTAAATAATTAATTAATTATAAGTCTAAAATATAAAAATACTTAGGTTAATTAATTTCATGATTATTAATAATTAAAATAACCTAAGTCATGTTATTAAATTAATCATGTCACTTTATTAATTTAGTTTTTAACATAATATCATAAAAAATAAAACTAAACATACACCATGAACCGGATCTAGACTAAAAACCATGAACCGGACATGAAATCGACACCGTACCCCGAACCAAATCGGGGTACCCCTTGTCTTGATGCTGCCGTGGGACCCACACCAACCAACCGGGACCATATGGTCTCGGTGGTGGTCGGATGGCCAAACCGAAACCCCCCTTGGGTTTGGTGTAGGGGGCGGCCAAAACAAACACCCCTTAAAACAATACTTTTGATTTTATTAAACCCCAATTCATGTTAGATCCATGATTTTAATTAGGTTTTTGTAAAAACATAACATGTTCTTGATTTATAAAAGATCAAATAAAAACAAAAAGGTTTAAAAAGGATTTACCGAATTCGTGGATCAAAAGGACGAAGAACAAACACGATCACCAACTAGAATTCCAAGATCCAAGATCAACAAACACCCCCTTGTGGTGTTTTGAGGGTGGCGGCCAAAAAGAAGAGAAGGAGGAGGGTTTTTAGGTTTTTGCTAAAATCTTCTGTAAATGTAAAATGAGTAGTGTAAAAATCCTTTAACCCCCTTTAGTAAAAATTACAAATGGGCTTGGCCCATTTGTTCCTTGTAGCCGCGGGTAGGTGGCCCACATGGGGTAGCCGTACCTTTTTCCGTGTCTCGACGTTTAGTTATTCGTTCATGATTATTTGTGTTCGCGTTTTATGTGTTCTCGTTACGTAATTATCGTGACCTAATATATTTATTTACGCTCGTAATGAATATATATACGTAATTAATAATAGTTCGTGTTTTAATTACGTTCATGATTTCATGATCGCATGTTCGTGATTAATTATTGTCAAATAATTATTACGTGCTCGTGCGTAGTAAATACTTATCGTGTTCTAACACGTACATAATACGTAAAATCCTAACACGTAATCGTAATCATGATATATTAGGAAAGTTTAAATCTAGTACGTACGATCTTAAGGGTACTATTCATGGTAAGCATGCGGGTTTTACAGTACTTCTGCTGATGACCCTCCATCCACATACATACGGCGGACATTGTGTGTTCCAATGCTTATCTTAATCGTGAGAGGTGCATCGGCTATATCACTTGCCGTGATGGGAGGGAATGAGATTTCTCTGCCGCGTGAAAATTTTTGACTAATTTTCTGCCTTGTGCGGTGCTGCCTGGATTGGATCATGTATATAGTCGAAGGTTTGTCCTTTTGGGGATCCTTCTTGTCATACTTCTTGTTGTCCTTTCCGTCCTTCCAATACTTGACCAAATGTTTGAGTTTGCCTGACTTGATCAGTGACTCAATGTGCTTCTTGAGCTGGATACATTCCTCCGTGTCGTGGCCCTTGTCGTTGTGGAATTCGCAAAAGCGATTTCCTTGACGACGGTCCACCGGAGTCGTCATTGGGGAGGTCTTAGGAAGTTCGCCCCTTGTGTCAGCAAGATCTCCCGGTAGGACATCTTTAGAGGGGTAAATTTGTATTCCGACCGTCCTCCTTTGTTTTGGCTCTTGTAGTCCGAGCTCCTCTCACTGCCCTGGTTGCTTTGACCGCCCGACTGTCTCCAGGACTGGTCGTTCGATAGATATCTGTTTCCTTTTGAAGGGTAGGCTGCGGCTACCGCGGTTTCTCCCTCTATGAAGTTCCTGACCCTTTCCATAAGGTCGTCATACTTCTCTGGTCGCTTGTCATTTAGACGTCTGATTAATTCCCTGTCTTTTATGGCGTGCATATAATCAGAAATTTTCAGAAGTTTCGGCATTGTCTTTGTACGCGTGCACTCGTCATTGAAGCGTTCGGTGAAGGCCTCCGTAGATTCCCCAGGCCGTTGCTTGACGGTTGCCAATGAGACTGGGTCCCTATTATACTTCTTTCGCTGAGTATAATTGTTCTTAAACGCAGTACGTAGTTCAGTGAAGCTATCATTGCTTCGAGGAGGAAGTCCCTCAAACTAGTCACGAGCATTGCTGATCAAGGTTGAATTGAACATTTGGCACCATATAGGCATGGGCCATCGTTCAATTTTTGCCTGCGTGTCAAATATCTTTAGGTGATCATCCGGATCACCAGTCCCATCATAGGTCTTGACGCACGCCAGCATGCGATGCTTTGTATCCTCGGAGTAATTCCGTATGTGGAGGGTAAAAGGATCTTCCCTAGGATCAGCCCATGGATGGGTGAGATTAGGATCACACCATGGGCGGGAGAGATCTTCTGCTTCCGCCTCGTGATAGTAGGGGTCGTCGTAGTACTCTTTATTGTCTGGTGGCAGTGGAGTAGTACGCCTGGATCGACGACGCTTGGGTGGATGGTCATCCGAATCCTCTCTTGATGGACCTGGAGAAGGGGGCGGTGCCCCATTCTTTGGTTGAGGATTGCTCTTGTGAGAAGAGCTAGGAGCCTTCTTCCCGGTATTCATCCTATCCCACACGCTTGTGCGGCGATTAGTTCTGGTTAGCTCCAGATCTGGTCGTTCGGGTGAATCGTCGGACCTCTCTCCCTTCTCACGGGATTGTAGTAGTTCCTGCATAATACGATCCCCTATGCGTTCGAACATATTCCTAGGTTGGGGAGTTTCCTCAAAGAGGTTTTGCTCCTAGGGTCGTGTCCTTCGCTTCCTTTGAGTTTGAGGAGAGGTGCCTGGTCCGGCACTGCCAAAGGTGAGCCTAGATTGGAGGTCCCTCCCTAGGTTCAACCTGGATGCGATTCCTGGAACGATCCTCTCGAAGTTCTGCGTGAGAACTCGAGTGAGATCTTCTTCACTAAGTGGTTCGACCTCCACTTCTTCCTCAGTCGATGGTCTGCGCGGCTCCTTGTTAGGGGGGGGGGGGTTAGGCACACTCCCTGGATCAGGGTTGTCCAAGGTCGAAGTAGGTGGTGGGGTGATAGCGAACGTGCTCGTCACACCCGTGAACTAAAGAACACTTCGGTTATTCGGTCCGCCTGTTTGGTTACTAGGGGATCGATTGGGAATGAGTATCCCGTCCCCTATGGACTTCCGGTTCGCAGGATTCGTGTTCCTGGGGTTTCCTAGCTGGTGTCCTTTCGTCATTGAAAGAGATTGAGATGAGGTTTGCTCTAGCTTAGTGTATTGGTCCCACGGATGGCGCCAACTTGTTGATACAAAAGTTGGGTGATCCTTGCTAGACCCGAATTAGGCTTAATTCCGGTTGGCTGGACTCCGGCTCCTGCACCAAGTGAATTATTTGGTTGGGATCCTGAACACTAAAACAACACGCGTTAGGCTTACCGTGGGAATGTATCCCACGATTAGACTCCGGCGTGAGAGTAAGTAATCGGTTAGGGTTATGGAATCGGATGAGTTGAGAATATGTAGAATGTAATACCTTTGTGGAACCCTTGGGGGTTCCTTATATAGGCAGTGAAACCCTAATGGGCTGTCACTGATGCTTCGGACCCAAGGAAATGATAAGTACCAGAATTAGATTGATTGTTATCTTCTAATTATGGTAAGTGAATATCCTCTTCTTTGGAGTAAATCCTAATCATAGTAAGAGTATGATTCTGTCTAACGCTGTACCGGCCATGTCGGGCCGTGGGCCGCACACGTGTGTGCGGGTACTGTTCATCTAAGCCTATTAGCTTAAATAACATTAATCCCACCCATCAGTAATGGGCCAGATGCGGGTAGTACCCATGGTCCGGGTTCATGACCCGGTTGGGGACTATACGTCATCAAGATCCATGATCATAACAATAAAAACAATACATGCAACTATTAAAAATGGATCAAATTAACACTAGATCCTTATGAAAAATAAAAGTTGTTGCATGTTGATCAAAACAAAAATCAAAGATTAACAATCAAACTTTTTATATGAAATTAACATGATCTTTACTAGATCATTACATGCATATAAAAAAAAAATACCTTCAACAATTTCTTGTTTTTATCAATCTTTCAAAACTTGTTGCATGTTGGAAAATTTGGTTTGGATGTGTTCATCTTTCAAAAACTAAGATGGGTCTTCAGTTAGATTTAAATGATTCAAGCTAGATTTCAAGAAAATTGAAGGTTTTTGGGGGCTAGGGGTCACGGCATGTAGAAGAGAAAGAAAGAAATGGTGTTTGATTTTTATTTTCAATATTGTATGTGTTTTTGTGTAGTGGAAAATCAATTTATAGTAGTGGTGGAGGGGTAGTTTTTGCCAATTTGTGATAGTTTTGGTCCAAAATGAAATTAAATAGTTGTAAGGGTAGAAAATGCAAAAATTAAATTTTGAAAATATTTACGGGACTCGGGTTTCGTAAAAATACATTTTTTTTAAAACGCTTCCTAAATATAATAATATAACTTCGACACGACTTAAAACGCAATTAAATAAAAAACGTTGAAAATATTAAATATCGAGACAATCGATAATAAAATATAAATTTTTGGGCATCCGTCGGTATCGCGATCATTAGTAGTTCTCGTCATTCGTTAAAATGTAAAACACGAGAAATAATAATAAATACAATAAAATCATTCATATGATAATTTGAGAATATAATATCGATACTTAATGTATTTCTTGTCGGTTTTCATCTAAACCACATTCTTACGTTAAGTTTCAAGCTATAACCTTCTCGGTTAGCCGATAATTTAAAATTCTCATTAAAGTAAACATATAATACTTAATAGTCGAGATTAAAATAACGGCCTAAAAATGACGGATTGTCACATTATCCCCACCAAATTGGGATCTTCGTCCCAAAGATCAACTTGCGTTCTTTCTCGATCGCTCGTTGAGATCAAAGAGAAAATTGTATTCTGGTCCTCGTATTGAGTTCCATCACACTTGAAAATAGGAATTCGACTATGTTTCAGTTGTATAACTTCCTTATCGATAATATCGACAAGTACTTTGATGAAATTCAACTTACTGTCGATTCGTACTTCGTCAAAAGAATAATAAGATCCTTGTCAGAAAGAGATTTCTTTAAGTTTGACATATGAAAAAGTATTGTGAATTCCTTGTAGCTCTCGAGGTAATTTAAGTTTTCATACCACTTGACCTACACTCGATATCAGCTCGAATGGTCCAAACATAACGGGGATTTAACTTCCCGCGTTTTCCAAAATATATAACACCCTTTTCATGGTGATAGCTTTGACATAACTTTTCCACCTACCTCGATTTCCAAATGTTTTCACTTCACATCGTCATAACTTTCATGTCTACTGTGAGTGGTTAACAAACGGTTCTTAGTTCGTGCGACTAATAAGTGTGTAAACACTTATCCTTTTGCCACTAAAATCAAGGAAAAACAAGACCTAATCATGTGTTTAATGTCGTAAAAGTCGGAATTACGCGTGGTTTTGTGTTTTTGTGTTAAAATAGGTACAAATGATCAAAAGGAAAGAAAACACGGGATTTCAAGGTCAAATGTTGAAGAAAAGTCAAGAAAGAGACAAAGACAAAGTCAAAAAACCAAAAATGTGCCCAAGTTCACAACTGGCTAAACCGACACAAAGTTGAAGGAAATGATTAAGGAAGCCGATATCGAGCTCGTTTTAGTGGATTTAATCCTTATCGAAGATTTTGAGCCTTGTGGGTCCCACTTTTTCTTAATGGGCCCACAAGCCCATTTAAGAAATGGTTAATCTAAATTAAATAGATGAAGTTTTCAAGATATTGGGTCAAAGCCCAAATGCATTTCAAAGACGGATGGGAGAATGAAATGAGACGGAAGAATTGGGCCAAAGCCCAACTGATAAACAAAAGTGGAACGAAAAAAAAGTGATTATTCAGTTTAGCTTTGTGTAAATCAACCGTTTATTTCAATCCAGTCAACCCTGTCACACAACACAGTCAAACATATCAAATGTTTTAATAAACGTTTTGTTTGTCTCACACACCCACTCTTACCCTGTGCCAACCCACACTCAATCACCCCACCCCATACGGTTTAATATTTACCCACACCTTTTTTTTATTTTCGATAAAAACAAAGTACCCCCACCCTCTCCTTCTTCTTCTCCCATTTTCACAGCCATCATTTACCCACAAACCCTAATTTTTCCACATAAAAATTACCCACTAATATTTGGGTGTTTTATCCTCATGAATTAATTCACACGAATCCACTTAATTCTCCCCAAGAATCTGAGGCACTCACTTGTGGTCCTATCCAATCATCTCACGTGGCTTCTTCCTTTATTTTGATTGGTTAGAACACCACATCTCACCAATCCCACCAATAAAAAGCCTCCACATCACCCATAAAGAAGCACAAATCACTGCCACGAGGGAAATCCGTGGCAAGAATCAATCTCATCCGTTTAATTAAGTGAAGAGAAGAGAGAGAAAGAAGAATGAAGGATTCTATGGCCAAGATTAATTGCTTACAATTGAAGCTAAGAAGCAGGTTTCAGGGGTTTTGCCTATAAAAACCCCCTTTCATGTGTAATTTGATAGCCTTTTCTTTATTTTTTAATTTTCAGTAAATTAGGTTTTAGGATTTAATCTTGTAATTTTTAAATTTCACGTCAATGTAATTTTAATTTTAATTAATGAAAAGTTCTATTGTTATATAATTTCAGTCTCATTTAAATTTCTTGCAAGGCTCAATTTCTGATAATCTTAAATTTGTCTCTCGTTTTTTTTATAATCACTGTTCGTGTTTATCATTTTAATGTTCCTGTTAAAGTTTAATGTTCAGCCTTAAATCTTTTTATATTACTGTTATTCTTCATTCGGTTATAGAAAAATAAAAAAATAAAAAAAAATAAATTTTTTTTTAAGGAAAGTGATGAATAATCTTCCCCACTGGGAGGTTTAAATGGTTACTGTTTGGTTATTGTTCAAAGAGGTTGGTTCGTTTGGTACTTTCGGTTCGAGAGAAGTCGTTTGGTTCGAGACGAAGGATGTGATGATTCGATTTCGATAAGACAGCTCAGCGCTGCGTCTTCGGCTCAAAGGATTCCTCCAAACGGTTCTAATCTTCTATTTTTTTTTCTTGTTTTAGTTAAGATTTGATATATTTTATTTCTGATGCGTTGATTTTTTTATCTGCTATCTGTTTTGATCTTATTTGTTTTTCATGAGTTTATTTGATTAATATCTATAGTTTTGATCTGCTACTAGTACTGCTCATTTAGATTGTTTAAGTTTTTGGGTTTCATATAGTTACTGTTTTGGATTTGAGTAGTTTGAATTTGCTATTTTTTTTATTTGTCTAATATGCTTATTCAGTTTACTTATTTATCAGCTTATTAGATTTATCAGCTTTTTAGTAGTGAGTTTGTTTTGTGTCTATTCTTATTTGCCTATTTAGTCTTTGCTTATTTACTTTAGCTTATTTGATTTGCTTTCTTGTCTAATAGTCTGCTTATAGCTTATTGGTATTTTGTATTTATTTGCTGATCTAGTATTGTGCAACCCAACATATTAGATTGATTTGTTTGAGTTTTATTTGTCCAAAAATTAATAGCTAAAAAATTTAAGGTCTGCTGGGGTTCGAACCAGCGACCATCCGCTCATCAGCCAATAGACGCAACCACTTAGCTAGGGCCTCTTTTTGTGTATTTCTTTGCAACATTCCTTTAATATAGGGTATTTTAAATTGGCAGATTTAATTAAATAGTTTAATTAATTTTAAGTTTTGTTAAATTTTAATTAAATAGTTTTTAAAACAGATTTATTTTAATTTTCTTTTAACTCAGTTTTTATAAAATATAAAAAGACAAAAAAAATATTTTTTTACTTTTATAATTTTAAATTTGTTTTCATTTTATTTTGTTTATTAAAAATTTTTAGTAGGATAGTTTTTAAAGATTAAAATTAGTTTAAAATTCTTATTTAAATTTTAGATCTAAAAGTAGTTTTCAATTTATATAGTTTCATTTTTAAAATATATTTTCATTTAAAGTTTTTAAAATACTTTTAGTTTTATTTGAAATATTTTAAAGTAGATTTAATTTAAAGTTACTAGTTTAAAATTAATTAGATTAAAATAGTTTTCATTTAAAAAGTTTTTATTAGTTTAATTTTTACATTAGATTAAATAGATTTTATATTAAGTAGCTTTTAGTTTAAAATATCCTAAAATTACGTTTACCAAGAACAAATATAATCTTACGTTAAACCGGAAATCAATTGAGTCGAGTCGAGGAACGATAAACGAACTTTAATTGACATACAAAACCATAATATCAAAATAGCGCCGCTTCCGCTTCGCTCGTACGATTGACGATTTTTCGTGAAGACGTTTGGATTTTGGGATCCGTTCTTTTTGAACGTTAATTTTCTTGCAAAAAATCAAAAATACAAAAAAAATCAAAAACTTAAAAATACAAAAAAATAAAAAAATCACAAAAGCAAATTCTTTCCTAAGATTTGCACAAAAAAAAATTTAAAAAATCAAAACGTAATACTTTTTCCTAAAAGTATTACACCAAAAATATTACGTATTAGTGTTAATTTTCTTATGTTCGATTTCTTTCGATTTTTCTTGTGAATATATATTTTTCTAAAAAATACAAAAAGATTTTTCTTTTACTATAGTATATTACGTAGCACAATAACTTACCTACTTTTCAAATAAGCCTTAGTTGGGATTTCATCACCTAACTATTTTAGTCGAATCTTAAACAAAATAAAGAGGCAAAATAGATAAATACTAGTAAGACGTTTGAACTCGACATATACAAACTATAAGGTGGGTATAAGGCGACGCGCTATAAAAGGCCATCTAAGGAAAAAGGTTTTTAAGTGCTTTTTGCCACCTCGTTTCCCCGCTTGCTTGTGCGTATATTGAGAGGGACCACCGACTATTGGTTTGCCAACTCAAGTAGTATTTAAGTATATATTTTTGTAGCTTTTTCATATTGCTCATCGAGAGGGAAAATCCTTTTCCTCTCAAAGTCGACCGAGGTCACCTACCTCATTCCAAAGTTTTAGTTGTATGCGCACTCGCGCGCGTGCACACATACCAAGTGGTGTACCAAATACTTCTAATTCTTCCAAAAAGAAGAAGAAGAAAAACAAAAAGACCGTCATTCAAGCCGATCCCGAGAATCGAGCTTTCAACATAACGATGGCAACGGATAATCGACCAATGATTGAGATTCTATAATCTCACGTTGAAGGAAACGATGACGCGATTGTGGTGCCGACCATTGGAGCTAATCATTTCGAACTTAAATCGGGTTTTATTCAAATGGTTTCCGCTACACCATTTTTAGGCCGTACTAATGATGACCCACACGCTCATATCAAACGTTTCATCCAATTAGCTAATACCGTCAAATACAATGGGGTGCCACAAGAGGCCGTTCGCCTACAACTTTTTCCTTTTTCCCTCGAGGGACTAGCCCGGATTTGGCTTGATAAGGAACCACCCCAAAGTACTACAACATGGATCGACTTAGAGACCAAGTTCATTAATTACTTTTTCCCACCATCACGTACCACTTCTTTAAGGAATGAAATAATCACCTTTGAGCAAAAATATGGGTAAACTTTTAGTGAGTCTTGGGATCGATTTAAAGAGTTTGAGAAAATGTCCACAACACGGTTTCACCAAAGTGCATCAAATAAATATGTTTTACAATAGTTTAACTCTAAATGACCAAGACTCACTTAATAGTGCCGCGGGAGGCAATATTCTTGTGAAAACCATGAACGAGGCTTGGGCCATTATTGAAAACAAGGCTAAATTACAAACTAAGAGTGTTAGGGCCACTATGGCAAGTGCTAGTTCTAGTGAGAGTGACAAGAGAATCGATAAACTCACTTCGCTTGTTGAAACACTTGCTCTAAAAACCAACGCCCTCACTACACATGTGAATGCCGTGAAAGAAAATTGTGAAACGTGTTAGACTTATGGTGGACCACATTCATATTTCAATTGTGACAAGGTTTATAATCAACAATAACAAGTTTGTGCTTTTAATGCTAATGAAAGGGTATCATTTAAACCTAATGTTGATGTTAACCAATTGTCTTACAAGAGTACTAATTATTTGGCTCCTGATAGGTGTGTAAACACCCATCTTTTCTACCACTTAATTACAATAAAAACCGGACCAAAACGTGTATTTTATGTCTTTTATGTCGGAATTATGCGTGGTTTGTGTTTTTGTTATGTTTTAGGACGAAAAGGTGAAAAGTGGAGTAAACACGGGAATTCACGGGCATTTACAGACTTTTATTGAAGAAAAGGATGAAGACGATGTCAAGGAGTCAAGAGAGGATAAAGAACGGAAGTCCAAGACCAATTCTGAAGATTTACCGAAGATAAAGTCAAAAGACGGAAGTTTACTTAAAGCCGAGGAACTCAAGTCTTATTTATCGAAGAATTAAAAGACGAGTCCAAAGAAATCCCGAGCCAAAAGTCATCACATTCCAAGATTAACAAAAAGATTAAGAAGGAAGGACTTGATGGTGCAATTAACAAGAAAGGAAGGAGGGAGGAAGCTTCCCCTAACCACTCCCTAATCACCTATATAAACCCCTCTTATTCATTCATTTAGTTCTTGTTGACTAATCGTGACAATTAGTTCTTCCATGGTTGGTGGCTTGACAAACCATTCTTCCACTTTATTTTATGCACATTTAATTACTTGCACATTTAAATACATGTTTTGCACCTTTAATTACCTTTAATTTCAAGTAAGTGTTTCTTTTTAATTACTTTCACCTTTACTTTATCTTGTTCATCTTCTTCTACCTTTCTTTGATCTTTGATTTACACGCGTTTTTCTCTTGTTGATTCGTTTAAAGGTTTGATTTTTATGCTTTTGATTGTTTTAAACCATTTGTTTTCATAGCTTATTTGATTTATTTTTCAAGTTTATATAGTTTTTACAAAAGTTATTTTTATATAAAAAGTTGTTTTTCTTAAAGTTTATCTTTTTCATATTTTAAAAGTTTTTAACTTTCAGTTTTATAGCTTATTTTTACACGGTTTTAGCTAAGTTTTTAGTCTAGTGCTTATTAGAACAATAGCTTATTTACTTAGCTTAATTTCCATCCAAGTCTCCGTATTCCGATCTTGACGATCGGAAAAGGGTTTTACTTTCCGATCGTGTGGACTTGGTATTCCGATTGGGGCAAAGTGAGGTTATTCCGATCAGGTTAGAGTGACAGCTTTCCGATTGGTTTTCTTTCCACATTCCGATTGAGATGCATGTTGGTATTCCGATTGGGTAAGGTGACAGGTATTCCGATCGTGTGTTCCGATAAGCATTCCGACCGAGCTCACAATACATTCCGATCAAGAGGTAGGTTAAACATTCCGATTGGAGGAGTTTCTGGGTATTCCGATTGGCGAGTGACAGTATTCCGATTGGGTTCTTTAGACATTCCGATTGGTCTCGTTTGACATTCCGATTGATTCAATCGGAATATATTCCGATTGGAGGGTATTATTTTCTTATTTTGTCTTGTTTATTTTTCTAAGTTTACATTTCTAACACTTGTCTAATTTTAATTTCCGTCACGCTTTATTTTTAGTTATTTTAGTTAAGTTACTTTTCGTCACGTCTTTAAATATCGCACCTTTCTTTTTAATTAGACTTAGATTTATTTTCACGCTCTTTACTTTAACGCCACTTTACTTTCAACGACATTTACTTATAAGTCTTGCACATTTAAATTTAAAAACCAACCAAGAATTTTTGTTTCACCAAAATAAAACTGAGTCACATAGAAAACCTAGATCAATTCGATTAGACCAACACAACGAACTTTAATTTTTATACGGGGTGTCAAAAGCCTTGTATTAAATGGCGCCGCTGCCGGCTCTTTTCGTAAAGATCAACAGTTTTTTGTGAGAGACACGTTGCTTTTTGGGATCCGTTCACTTGTGAACGTTACTTTTCTTGCATAAAAAATTCAAAAAATCATAAAAATTATAAAATTCATAAAAACCATAAAAATTAAAAATTTCAAAAATCCAAAAAGATTTTATCTTTCTTGTGTATATATATTGTCTTTGTGTTTGGTTTTGTTTTCTTTTGCATTTTCAGGTGTATGCGTACTAGATCTTCTAATTATCAAGAGCCCGAGCCTCAAGAAGATTTAGATATGGCAGGTGTTAACAATAATCAACCACCGCACCTCAATAATAATAATAACAACAATGCTCTTCCACAGCCCGATCTTCGGACCATGGAGGAACTTTGTCAACCAACAATGTACGGACGAGGAGGACCGATTGCGCCGATGCAAATCAACGCTCCTGAGTTTTCGTTGAAGCACCACATGATTCAGCAAGTACAAACAAACCCATTTAGAGGATTGCCTGATGATGATGCCAACAAACACCTCGACAAGTTCATTACAATCACCCAAAGCATGAAGTTGGCTGGGGCCACTATGGATGAGCTTCGCCTACAACTCTTTCCACACACTCTATTACATCATGCCGAGAAATGGTTTGATCGTCTCCCGAAGAATTCTATTCACACTTGGGATGACATGACTCAACGCTTTTTGTCGCGCTACTTTCCACCATCCATGGTCACAAGCCTTCGCAATCAGATCAGCGGTTTCATGCAAGATCCCGATGAATCTCTTTTTGATGCATGGGAGAGATATAATGTCTTGATCGACCGTTGTCCAAACCACAACATGCTTCCGGTCACCTTGATCGACACTTTCTACAACGGATTGACTTTTCGAGATCGTGATACGATCAATGCAGCCGCCGGTGGCACATTCATGAAAAGGAGACCCGAGGAGTGTAGAGAGTTAATTGAGAACATGACTACTCACCACAAGAATTGGGATTCCTCTGCTTCTTCAAGGAACAACCCGAGAGTCAATGTTTCCTCAACCTCAGCAAACCCTGAGATGACCGAACTCACCCGCATGATGACTGAAATGAGCAAAAGTATTACGCTTCTCGCTTCAAACCAGCAACAACAACAAGTTAAAGCGGTTGCTAATCCTTGTGAAACATGTGGCGGTCCTCACTCATACACCGATTGTCCTTCGACACAAGGAAATCCAGAAAATGTGTATGCAGCTTACGGTAATTATTCACCGGAAAATTACCAAGCTAGACAACAAGGGGATAGAAATCTGCTGAGTTACCGATCCAACAACTACCTTTCACCCGGTTTTTCTCCTCAAAACCAAAACCCCGCCAACACCTACACTAGAAGCAACCAAATCCCACCAAGAGCTTCTAATCCTTATCACCCACCCGCCCAACAAAACCCACCCAGTAATCCGGATGTTGAGGCCATCATGAGAACCCAAGGTGAGCAAATTAAGAATCTGCAGAGCCAAATTATCAATCTTAAAGGAGATATCACAAAGCAAGGAAATGAGATTAGATCCGAGCTTCGAAATGATATTCAATCATCCTTCAACAATCAAACCAATGATTTGAAGAATATGCTTGCTAGTTTCTTGCCTGCCGCTCAACCTTCTTCTTCAATTTCTCTACCTTCAAACACCGTCACTAATCCGCGAGCCAATGTGAGTGCTATTACTACACGTAGTGGAGTCACCATCATAGGACCACCAATCCCACCACCATGTATCCCTACTCCTCCTACACCTAGTATTAGTGCACCATTACCGTCTCCGCCTCGACGTGATGAAGTTCCCACGAATGATCCTTCAACATCTCAACCTTTACCTACTACACCTGCACCCTCACCACCCAAACCTAATATCCCTTATCCTTCTCGTTTAGGCAAGTCCAAAATGCTAAACAAGGAGGACGCTCAAGTGACTAGCTATATCAAGATGATTTCTCAAATGAATTTCAACATTAGCTTTCTTGAAGCACTTGTCCACATGCCCAAATTTGTTAAAGCATTTAAGGAATTGCTTAGCAAGAAGGAGAAGCTTATTGAACTCGCCAACACACGCTTAAATGAAAACTGCTCAGCAGTTATTCTTAAAGAATTACCGGAAAAGCTTGGAGATCCCGGTCGATTTGTGTTGCCTTGCGTGTTCAACAAAACTGAAGAATTTACTGCCCTTGCTGATCTCGGGGCTAGTATTAATTTAATGCCACTCAGTGTTTGGAAAACACTATCATTGCCCGACCTCATTCCAACAAAGATGACTCTCGAACTTGCAAATCGCACTCTCGCTTACCCCGTTGGTATAGCTGAAGACGTGTTTATCAAAGTTGGCACATTTACTTTCCCGGTCGATTTTGTCGTAGTTGATTATGAAATGGACCCTCGTATTCCTTTAATACTTGGTCGGCCATTCTTGAGAACCAGACGTGCTTTAGTAGATGTGGCCGAAGGTGAGTTAATCTTACGAGTCGGGAATGATTCAAAAGTTTTTAAAATGGGGAAGCTTACCGGCAAATCTTTTGGACGAGAATCAGTGAATATGATAAATGTGCTCGATGACTTTACCGTCTATGACAATCCTCTATTCGATTCCTACATCGATAATCCACTCTTTGACGATGATGTGGATGATTCTCGCTCCACTCTGGACGCTTCTCCCATTTATGATTCGTCACCGGTCTTTGATGCTTATGATGATGATGATTCTAGCTCAGATTCGGATGATTTTGATTGTACTTCTGAGTATCCCGAGCTGCCCACTTTCGATGATTTCGATGAGGCTGATACTCTATCGAGCGATTCTTCACATGATGAAGATCCTCCGTCATCACTCGATCCTACTTTGGACGATTATTCATTTGAGGAAGATTTCTCTGAATTTCTCAACACATACTTCCCTCATGAGAGTGATGCTCCTCCTTTTGACTTTGAAGATTATCGCCTTGATCCTACTTTGGATTTGAAGAGCATTTTGTCAAAGGAGAAGAAACCGGTTGACACCGAAATCCGTTGCACTTATGATTTGACACCTCTTTGTCCCACTTCTGAGGACGAGGTTGTGCTTCTTTGCGGATCTTCTTCACACTCGGCTGAGCCGGAGTGCTATTTTCCCCTGAAGGAAAAGGTGTTCGACCCTGGTATTGAAGTCTTTAAGCCATCTCAGTATCCACCTGATGAAATAAAAGGAAAAATCTTGGGAACCATTGAAGACATGCTTGCACCGCTTCATACTTGCTTCCACCGTGCTGCATCGCTGCTTCAGGGAACCTTGCCACTTCTCTTTTGGCTTGCCTTGTTCACCTTAAGCTCTTGCTTATTGATGGATGAAAACTATGTCTTTGATCCTGGTGGATTTGTTTCATGCTACTTCCGTTGATGATCAAGGTCGAGTCAGGCTCACGACTCGGTTAACAAAAACCAAGCGCTTCTTGGGAGGCAACCCATGCATCTATCTTTTCGCTTTCTTTACCATAAGTGTAGGGGGGACCCTTTGGATTGCTATTTCCTCTCCTCACTTCTTAATCAGGGATTCGAGCTTCAATGATCCACTCTTGATGATTCTTGACGACCCGTGATTCCGTGTTCTACTTTATCCCGGTTCTATCCTAAACTCTTTTCGAATCACTATTTTATATATTTTCTCAAATATTAAAATAGGAATCTCTTTAGTTGTCTTTTCCTTAGCGAGATTTAAACAACGTGCACAATGTCCTAAGTGTAGGGGAGTTTACTCCCACATGCTTAAACATTGAGGACAATGTTTATCTTAAGTGTAGGGGGGACTTCTATCGAAGTTAAGTGACCTTTTCCTTGTTTTTGTCCTCATTTTAACCGGAAAATCAATTTTTCGACATTTTTCAAAATTTTTGATCTATTTTGGCCTATTAGTTTTTCCCTTTGTATAGTTATTTTCTTTCCTCATTAGAATAAATGTTTAATAAGTGGTTTTAATTTTCAAACGTTGTGAATCTTTTGACTCAATTCGAGTTTACTCTAGCTAGTATCCTTAACATGTTTAAGTCAAGTTTTGCTAGGCTTTTATATAGGGAGCTATAAAATGCGAAAGTCTTAACTCTCACGGGTTAAGAACAAGAACTTTTCGCAAGTTCCTATAATTGATCCTAGAGAGTCGTTTATCAAGGGAACTTTAAGATGCGACTTCTAAACTTGAAAGAGTCTAAGAAATTGCAAGATCCTATAGGCGACTCGAAAACCCAAAACTTTGATTTAATAGGCTAAGTATCCACGAGTCTCATTACTTGAGATTTTAAACTGTGGAGAACGAGAGATGATAGAGCCAATTATAAGTTCGGTATTCTTTCGTGAATTTATGTGAGTTAATTATAAGCCTATTCTCCCATCGCTTGCTAATAAATTTATCTGCTAATAAATAAGGTTGTACGAGTTGAAAAGTTACTTAGCTTCTAGCCCCAGATCGTTTAAAAGTTGCTCGGTAATGACGAGAGTTCATAGCCAAGGCATAACTTATGAAGCGGGGCGCGAAGATTGGCGAGTCCGAAAAGGCCCTAACAAGGCATGAGGGCTATGTTTTGTTGCTAAAGATCCAAAGTGATGTGAAGAATCATTTATCGAAAATCAATATGAAGGATCGAGACACACGACGTAAAGCAAAACTCCCCAAAAGTCATGGAGAAGTGTATCCGAAAAGACCCTAACAAGGTATGAGGACAAATAGATCCAAGTCATAAAAGGAGGCGGATCGTTGTATATCAAAGTCCAAAATAAAGATTGGAGAAAAATGAAGAAGTCGTGGTCCATATATGAAGAATCTCTCAAAAATTTCAAGTGAAGAAATTCTAATTATGAAGAGAAGACCATTATTTCATGAACGTCTCTCAAGATTTGAAGTATGAAGTCGCTGCCAAATATCGGCCCGAGAAAGGTCTCAAATCGCGAACCAAGTTATGCCAAGATATGAACTTTCTGATATCCCGAGAAGCAGTTTTAAAAGATTTGGTCCTTTAGCTAACTATTGATTAAATCGTGCACTTTATTTTCAGACTAAATAATTATCTAAATAAGTCGAACAATGCATCCTCGTGATCATTCAAGACAAATAATAAAATATAAGAGATACCCATAGGAATAAGGGAGTCTAAGTAAATAATTGGCCCACATGAGTTCGTGTTAGTTTACTAACTTATAATAACAATGATCTCGTTTTTAAGCTTGGTTTGGAGAAAGTGAAAAGTTGAGGATGATGATTATTCATGACATTTTCAAAACCCAAGGTATGCTTTTAATTTCTCTGCTTTGCATTTTTATAATTTTCTGTCTCTTTAATAAAGGCCAATATGGATTGATTATGATGAAAAGTGTAAGCGTGCTTTGTAACTAATGCATTGCATGAGGACATTGCAATGGTCAAGTGTAGGGGATTTGATAGGTGTGTAAACACCCATCTTTTCTACCACTTAATTACAATAAAAACCGGACCAAAACGTGTATTTTATGTCTTTTATGTCGGAATTATGCGTGGTTTGTGTTTTTGTTATGTTTTAGGACGAAAAGGTGAAAAGTGGAGTAAACACGGGAATTCACGGGCATTTACGGACTTTTATTGAAGAAAAGGATGAAAGACGATGTCAAGGAGTCAAGAGAGGATAAAGAACGGAAGTCCAAGACCAATTCTGAAGATTTACCGAAGATAAAGTCAAAAGACGGAAGTTTACTTAAAGCCGAGGAACTCAAGTCTTATTTATCGAAGAATTAAAAGACGAGTCCAAAGAAATCCCGAGCCAAAAGTCATCACATTCCAAGATTAACAAAAAGATTAAGAAGGAAGGACTTGATGGTGCAATTAACAAGAAAGGAAGGAGGGAGGAAGCTTCCCCTAACCACTCCCTAATCACCTATATAAACCCCTCTTATTCATTCATTTAGTTCTTGTTGACTAATCGTGACAATTAGTTCTTCCATGGTTGGTGGCTTGACAAACCATTCTTCCACTTTATTTTATGCACATTTAATTACTTGCACATTTAAATACATGTTTTGCACCTTTAATTACCTTTAATTTCAAGTAAGTGTTTCTTTTTAATTACTTGCACCTTTACTTTATCTTGTTCATCTTCTTCTACCTTTCTTTGATCTTTGATTTACACGCGTTTTTCTCTTGTTGATTCGTTTAAAGGTTTGATTTTTATGCTTTTGATTGTTTTAAACCATTTGTTTTCATAGCTTATTTGATTTATTTTTCAAGTTTATATAGTTTTTACAAAAGTTATTTTTATATAAAAAGTTGTTTTTCTTAAAGTTTATCTTTTTCATATTTTAAAAGTTTTTAACTTTCAGTTTTATAGCTTATTTTTACACGGTTTTAGCTAAGTTTTTAGTCTAGTGCTTATTAGAACAATAGCTTATTTACTTAGCTTAATTTCCACCCAAGTCTCCGTATTCCGATCTTGACGATCGGAAAAGGGTTTTACTTTCCGATCGTGTGGACTTGGTATTCCGATTGGGGCAAAGTGAGGTTATTCCGATCAGGTTAGAGTGACAGCTTTCCGATTGGTTTTCTTTCCACATTCCGATTGAGATGCATGTTGGTATTCCGATTGGGTAAGGTGACAGGTATTCCGATCGTGTGTTCCGATAAGCATTCCGACCGAGCTCACAATACATTCCGATCAAGAGGTAGGTTAAACATTCCGATTGGAGGAGTTTCTGGGTATTCCGATTGGCGAGTGACAGTATTCCGATTGGGTTCTTTAGACATTCCGATTGGTCTCGTTTGACATTCCGATTGATTCAATCGGAATATATTCTGATTGGAGGGTATTATTTTCTTATTTTGTCTTGTTTATTTTTCTAAGTTTACATTTCTAACACTTGTCTAATTTTAATTTCCGTCACGCTTTATTTTTAGTTATTTTAGTTAAGTTACTTTTCGTCACGTCTTTAAATATCGCACCTTTCTTTTTAATTAGACTTAGATTTATTTTCACGCTCTTTACTTTAACGCCACTTTACTTTCAACGACATTTACTTTTAAGTCTTGCACATTTAAATTTAAAAACCAACCAAGAATTTTTGTTTCACCAAAATAAAACTGAGTCACATAGAAAACCTAGATGAATTCGATTAGACCAACACAACGAACTTTAATTTTTATACGGGGTGTCAAAAGCCTTGTATTAGCTCCCCCGGGTTTTGTAGCACCACAAAGACCACCCCCACCCGCCCAAAATACCCAATACCAAAATAGGAACCAAGGTCCTCAAATGGGTAATTTTCAAGGGAATGCTAATCAAGGGAATTTATTTGGTCAAAACCAAGGTTTTCAAAATAATAATCAAGGTTTTTATAATAAAAACGGTTTTCAATCTCAATTTCAAAATCAAGGTTTTCCTAATCAAGGGTTTAATCAAACGAACATGCAAAATCCTCAAATGGACTTGGTTCTACAAAAATTGACCGAACATGAGAAAATCATGAAAGCAATGCAAGAATCCACTAGACAAATGCAAGAGTCCAACGATAAGATATTTTTGACTATGTTGCAAACCCTTAGACCCCAAGGAGCCTTACCATCCAATACCGAGATTAACCCTCGTGCTAATGTGAGTGCTATCAATACTCGAAGTGGAGCCACTTTAGTGGGACCTTCCATCTCTTTGCCCATAAAGGAGAGACAAGGCCCGGAGGTCATAATGAGTAATCCTACTCCCCCTTCGGTCATTCCTCCCACTACCACTCCTAGTTCTAGTCCTCCATTGCCGAAAGAGCCTATTCCTACGGTTGTTCAAGAAGCGAGTCCTTCTCCTTCTCAACCTTCTAAGTCTAAGCCTAATATTCCTTATCCATCTAGGTTAGGCAAGGCTAAAGTGCTCACCAAAGATGACGTTCATGTCTCTAATTTTTTGAAGATGATTTCCAATGTGAATGTTAACATAAGCCTTGTTGAAGCACTTGCTCAAATGCCAAAATTTGTGAAAATGTTTAAAGATTTGCTTAATAAGAAAGAAAAAATGGTGGAGCTCGTGAACACTCGTTTAAATGAGAATTGTTCCGCGGTTCTTCTCAAAGAGCTTCCCGAAAAGCTAGGAGATCCCGGACGATTCATGTTACCTTGCTCGTTTCCTCAAATCGATGATTGTATGGCTTTAGCGGATCTCGGCGCTAGCATTAATCTTAAGCCACTTTCGGTTTGGAAACAATTGTCCTTACCCGACCTTGTACCGACTCGTATGACTTTAGAGTTAGCTAATCGAACTCTCGCATACCCCGTTGGTATTGCCGAAGACATTTTTGTTCGAGTTGGTACATTTACTTTTCCCGTGGACTTTCTCGTCGTCGACTATGAGATGGATCCTCGTATTCCGTTAATACTTGGTAGACCATTCTTAAGGTCCGGAAGAGGCTTAGTTGATGTAGCCGAAGGGGAGTTAATTATTAGGGTTCGGGATGAACAACAAGTTTTCAAAATGGGAAAAATCACAACTAAATCAAATGTAAAAGAGTCGGTCAATATGATTGATTTTCTTAATTATGATAATGATGAGATTTTTATTAATCCTTTTGGAATTGAAAAGTCTACTCAAAATGATTTTGTGATAAACTCATCCCTTCCCTTAGAGCCTCAAATTTTTGATACTCCCATTTATGACACCTATAGTGATGACACTTCTTCAAGTGATCACACTATTTTCGGCTTAGACGACTCAACTTTTGACCCACCCACTTTTGACCCACCCATTTATGATACCCCAATCTTTGATACTTACGATGATGACACTTCTTTAAGTGATCTCGTCAACTTTGTTGACCCACCCCATGATCTTAATGCACCTCATATCCCTATGAGTGATTCTTCCATGGAGACTCCTTTTGACTTTTATACTCCAATTTTAGAAGTCATGACCTATGAGGAGGATCCTCCACTCTTAGAGATCATACCTAATTTAGAGGTTATTCCATTTGAGGAGGATTTAGATATCTTTCTAAATACCTATTTTCCTCATGAGAAAGAGTTTTCCTATGACTCCGACGATACTTATGTTTTCACATCAAGTTTGGAAGAGGATGACCTTCCCACTTTGGATTTTGATGATATTTTGAGCTTAAATGTCACTACCTCTTGCTATTTTCCCGTTAAGGAATCGGTGTTTGATCCCGGAATAGAGACTTTTGTGCTTTCATTGCCATACCACCTTACCTTCCCTAGTAAGAGACCTTTACCTAAGGATACCCCACTTTACTTTGACTTGCGTACCACCTCGGGGTTTATTTCCTTTTGTGATGGAAATTATATGTTTGACCCGGGTGGATTTTCATGGGGTATGCCTTATATGACTTTGTTTCACCCTCTATCATGGAGAGATTTTCCTCCCTTGGAAATCTCGGTTTTCCATGATTTTCCTATTTGAATGTTAACATTCGGGAAATCGAGTCGAGCTAGAGACTCGTGTTAAAAATCAAGCATCGTTTAACTAGGTTAGATTTTTACTCTTTTTCACCAATTTTCACCAATAAGTGTAGGGGGAGCCAAATAGGTTGTTTGTGTTGTGATGTTGTGTGCAGGGACATGTGCTTTAATGATCCACTTTTGGTACTTTTGACGAGACCCGTGTTCCCGTGTACCCGGTTCCTTCGATAAGTTTTTGCTATTGTGATTCAATCTTGTATATAAATAAAAAAAATAAATGTAATCACTTTAGTTGTCCTTTCCTTAACTCGATTTTAAACAACGTACTCAATGTCCTAAGTGTAGGGGAGTTTATTCTCCCACATGCTTAAACATTGAGGACAATGTTTATATTAAGTGTAGGGGGGATTTCTATCGAAATTTTAGTGGGCTTTTCCATGAATTTGACCTCATTTAACCGGAAAATCCAAAAAATTTTCAACGTTTTCAAATTTTTGATCTATTTTGGCCTTGTAGTAATTTTCTTTTATTTCCTTTTATCATCGCATCTTATTTATATTTCCCGTTTCAAGAATAAAAGTCAAAGAAAAATAAATGAATAAAATGGTTTTAACAAGTTTAGATGTCTTTGATATATTAGGCCCGTCGTGAATATTTTGACTCAACCCGAGTTTACTTATCCAAGTTTACTCTAGCTAGTATCCTTAACCATATGGACCTTAATTGGTTTATTAGGCTAAGCATCCATGAGTCTCATTCCTTGAGATTTTAAATTGTGGAGAACGAGAGATGATAGAGTTAATTATAAGTTTGGTATTCTTTCATTAACTTATGTGAGTTAGTTATGAGCTTTTTCTCCCATCGCTTGTTAATAAATATATTTGCAATAAATAAGGTTGTACGATTTGAAAAGTTACTTAGCTTCTAGCACAAGATCGTTTAAAAGTTGCTCGGTATTAATTAGAGTTCATAGCCAAGGCATAACTTATTGAAGCGGGACGCGAAGATTGGCATATCCAAAAAGGCCCTAACAAGGCATGAGGATACCCGAGTCCAAAAAGGCCCTCACAAGGCATGAGGATTCACTTTTTTTGCTAAAGATCCTAAGAGATTGTAAAGATCATTAATCCAAATAAATATGATGGATCAAGACACACGACGAGAAGCAATTACTCCCCTAAAGATCATGGAGAAGTCTATCCAAAAAGACCCTAACAAGGTATGAGGATAAATAGATCCAAGTCCGAAAAGGAGGCGGATCGTTGTATATCAAAATCATAAATAAAGAAGAGGATAAATGAAGAAGTCTTGGTCAACGTTTCAAGCATATTTCACTCCTTATGAAGATGTATACCAAAATGAAGAGAAGACCATAATTTCAAGATCGTCTCTCAAGATTTGAAGTTTGAAGTACAAGCCAAATATCGGTCCGAGAAAGGTCTCAAATCGTGAAACGAGTTATGTCAAGATATGAACTTTATGAGGTTTCGAGAAGCAGTTTTAAAAGATTTTATCCTTTAGCTAACTATTGACTAAATCGTCCCACTTTATTTTCGGCCTTAATAAATTATCGAAATAAGTCAAAAATGCATCCTCGTGATCATTCAAGACAAAAATAAAATACAAGAGGTACACCGTAGGAATAAGGGGGTCTAAGTGATTAATTAAACCACATGAGTAAGTGTTAGTTGTGCTAACTTGTAGTAACAATGATCTCGTTTTTAAGCTTGGTATGGGGAACGTGAAACTTGAGGGTGATTAATATTCATGACACCAAAGCCCTAATTCAAGTCTTAGATTTCTTTACGAGTTTCTTCCATCGAATTATTTCAAGTTAATAAATTGTTATGACTTTTGTCTCCTTTTTAATTTAATCTTTATAGTAGTAGTAATCATAATAAAGGCCAAGATGGATTAATTACGAGAAAAATGTAACTTATGCTTTAAAACTATGCATTGCATGGGGTCATTACAATGGTCAAGTGTAGGGGATTTAATAAGTGTGTAAACACTTATCCTTTTGCCACTAAAATCAAGGAAAAACAAGACCTAATCATGTGTTTAATGTCGTAAAAGTCGGAATTACGCGTGGTTTTGTGTTTTTGTGTTAAAATAGGTACAAATGATCAAAAGGAAAGAAAACACGGGATTTCAAGGTCAAATGTTGAAGAAAAGTCAAGAATGAGACAAAGACAAAGTCAAAAGACCAAAAATGTGCCCAAGTTCACAACCGGCTAAACCGACACAAAGTTGAAGGAAATGATTAAGGAAGCCGATATCGAGCTCGTTTTAGTGGATTTAATCCTTATCGAAGATTTTGAGCCTTGTGGGTCCCACTTTTGCTTAATGGGCCCGCAAGTCCATTTAAGAAATGGTTAATCTAAATTAAATATATGAAGTTTTCAAGATATTGGGTCAAAGCCCAAATGCATTTCAAAGACGGATGGGAGAATGAAATGAGACGGAAGAATTGGGCCAAATCCCAACTGATAAACAAAAGTGGAACGAAAAAAAAGTGATTATTCACTTTAGCTTTGTGTAAATCAACCGTTTATTTCAATCCAGTCAACCCTGTCACACAACACAGTCAAACATATCAAACGTTTTAATAAACGTTTTGTTTGTCTCACACACCCACTCTTACCCTGTGCCTACCCACACTCAATCACCCCACCCCATACGGTTTAATATTTACCCACACCTTTTTTTTATTATCGATAAAAACAAAGTACCCCCACCCTCTCCTTCTTCTTCTCCCATTTTCACAGCCATCATTTACCCACAAACCCTAATTTTTCCACATAAAAATTACCCACTAATATTTGGGAGGTTTTATCCTCATGAATTAATTCACACGAATCCCCTTAAATCCCCCCAAGAATCGGAGGCACTCACTTGTGTTTCTATCCAATCATCTCACGTGGCTTCTTCCTTTATTTTGATTGGTTAGAACACCACATCTCACCAATGCCACCAATAAAAAGCCTCTACATCACCCATAAAGAAGCACAAATCACTGCCACGAGGGCAATCCATGGCAAGAATCAATCTCATCCGTTTGATTAAGTGAAGAGAAGAGAGAGAAAGAAGAATGAAGGATTCTATGGCCAAGATTAATTGCTTACAATTGAAGCTAAGAAGAAGGTTTCAGGGGTTTTGCCTATAAAAACCCCCTTTCATGTATAATTTGATAGCCTTTTCTTTATTTTTTAATTTTCAGTAAATTAGGTTTTAGGATTTAATCTTGTAATTTTCAATTTCCAGTCAATGTAATTTTTATTTTAATTAATGAAAAGTTATATTGTTATATAATTTCAGTCTCATTTAAATTTCTTGCAAGGCTTAATTTCTGATAATCTTAAATTTGTCTCTCGTTTTTTTTATAATCATTGTTCGTGTTTATCATTTTAATGTTCCTGTTAAAGTTTAATGTTCAGCCTTAAATCTTTTTATATTACTGTTATTCTTCATTCGGTTATAGAAAAATTAAAAAATAAAAAAAAAATTTTTTTGAAGGAAAGTGATGAATAATCTTCCCCACTGGGAGGTTTAAATGGTTACTGTTCGGTTATTGTTCAAAGAGGTTGGTTCGTTTGGTACTTTCGGTTCGAGAGAAGTCGTTTGGTTCGAGACGAAGGATGTGATGATTCGTTTTCGATAAGACAGCTCAACGCTGCGTCTTCGGCTCAAAGGATTCCTCCAAACGGTTCTAATCTTCTATTTTTTTTCTTGTTTTAGTTAAGATTTGATATATTTTATTTCTGCTGCGTTGATTTTTTTATCTGCTATCTATTTTGATCTTATTTGCTTTTGTTGAGTTTATTTGATTAATATCTATAGTTTTGATCTGCTACTAGTACTGCTCATTTAGATTGTTTAAGTTTTTGGGTTTCATATAGTTACTGTTTTGGATTTGAGTAGTTTGAATTTGCTATTTTTTTATTTGTCTAATATGCTTATTCAGTTTACTTATTTATCAGCTTATTAGATTTATCAGCTTTTTAGTAGTGAGTTTGTTTTGTGTCTATTCTTATTTGCCTATTTAGTCTTTGCTTATTTACTTTAGCTTATTTGATTTGCTTTCTTGTCTAATAGTCTGCTTATAGCTTATTGGTATTTTGTATTTATTTGCTGATCTAGTACTGTGCAACCTAACAGATTAGATTGATCTGTTTGAGTTTTATTTTTCCAAAAATTAATAGCTAAAAAATTTAAGGTCTGCTGGGGTTCGAACCAGCGACCATCCGCTCATCAGCCAATAGACGCAACCACTTAGCTAGGGCCTCTTTTTGTGTATTTCTTTGCAACATTCCTTTAATATAGGGGTATTTTATATTGGCAGATTTAATTAAATAGTTTAATTAATTTAAGTTTTGTTAAATTTTAATTAAATAGTTTTTAAAATAGATTTATTTTAATTTTCTTTTAACTCAGTTTTTATAAAATATAAAAAGACAAAAAAAAAATATATTATTACTTTTATAATTTTAAATTTGTTTTCATTTTATTTTGTTTATTTAAAACTTTTAGTAGGATAGTTTTTATAGATTAAAATTAGTTTAAAATTCTTATTTAAACTTTAGATCTAAAATTAGTTTTCAATTTATATAGTTTCATTTTTAAAATATATTTCATTTAAAGTTTTTAAAATACTTTTAGTTTTATTTGAAATATTTTAAAGTAGATTTAATTTAAAGTTACTAGTTTAAAAATTAATTAGATTAAAATAGTTTTCATTTAAAAAGTTTTTATTAGTTTAATTTTTACATTAGATTAAATAGATTTTATATTAAGTAGCTTTTAGTTTAAAATATCCTAAAATTACTTTTACCAAGAACAAATATAATCTTACGTTAAACCGGAAATAAATTCGAGTCGAGTCGAGGAACGATAAACGAACTTTAATTGACATACAAAACCATAATATCAAAATAGCGCCGCTGCCGCTTCGCTCGTACGCTTGACGATTTTTCGTGAAGACGTTTGGATTTTGGGATCCGTTCTTTTTGAACGTTACTTTTCTTTCAAAAAATCAAAAATACAAAAAAAAAATCAAAAACTTAAAAATACAAAAAAATAAAAAAAATCACAAAAGCAAATTCTTTCCTAAGATTTGCACCAAAAAAAAAATTAAAAAATCAAAACGTAATACTTTTTCCTAAAAGTATTACACCAAAAATATTACGTATTAGTGTTAATTTTCTTAATTCGATTTCTTTCGATTTTTCTTGTGAATATATATTTTTCTAAAAAATACAAAAAGATTTTTCTTTTACTATAGTATATTACGTAGCACAATAACTTACCTACTTTTCAAATAAGCCTTAGTTGGGATTTCATCACCTAACTATTGTAGTCGAATCTTAAACAAAATAAAGAGGCAAAATAGATAAATACTAGTAAGACGTTTGAACTCGACATATACAAACTATAAGGTGGGTATAAGGCGACGCGCTATAAAAGACCGTCTAAGGAAAAAGGTTTTTAAGTGCTTTGTGCCACCTCGTTTCCCCGCTTGCTTGTGCGTATATTGAGAGGGACGACCGACTATTGGTTTGCCAACTCAAGTAGTATTTAAGTATATATTTTTGTAGCTTTTTCATATTGCTCATCGAGAGGGAAAATCCTTTTCCTCTCAAAGTCGACCGAGGTCACCTACCTCATTCCAAAGTTTTAGTTGTATGCGCACTCGCGCGCGTGCACACATACCAAGTGGTGTACCAAATACTTCTAATTCTTCCAAAAAGAAGAAAAAGAAAAACAAAAAGACCGTCATTCAAGCCGATCCGAGAATCGAGCTTTCGACATAACGATGGCAACGGATAATCGACCAATGATTGAGATTCTACAATCTCACGTTGAAGGAAACGATGACGCGATTGTGGTGCCGACCATTGGAGCTAATCATTTCGAACTTAAATCGGGTTTTATTCAAATGGTTTCCGCTACACCATTTTTAGGCCGTACTAATGATGACCCACACGCTCATATCAAACGTTTCATCCAATTAGCTAATACCGTCAAATACAATGGGGTGCCACAAGAGGCCGTTCGCCTACAAATTTTTCCTTTTTCCCTCGAGGGACAAGCCCGGATTTGGCTTGATAAGGAACCACCCCAAAGTATTACAACATGGATCGACTTAGAGACCAAGTTCATTAATTACTTTTTCCCTGCATCACGTACCACTTCTTTAAGGAATGAAATAATCACCTTTGAGCAAAAATATGGGGAAACTTTTAGTGAGTCTTGGGATCGATTTAAAGAGCTTTTGAGAAAATGTCCACAACACGGTTCCTCAGTCTTCCTAGGTTTCCGAGAAGCATACACAAATCAGACAGCTCTAAATTCTTTACGAGATGTATCACGGTTAACAACAAGATCTTCACTTCCTTCGGATAACGGGTGTTCATTGGTTCAGTTTTCGGTTTTGTGGGTTATATGGTTCGAGTTAATCGGTTTGGAAATTTTTAAAATTAAAACCAAAACCAAACCAAACCAATCATAGTACTAATAAAACCAAACCATAAACCAAATTAGAATTCGGTTTGGTTTCGGTTTAAACCAAGAAAACCAAATTCAAATAAACTCCAATATATAATCTAGAAGCCACAATCAAAAACTTAATTTTTCAAGTAAAGGGTTTAGGACTTAACATAAATAAGTATAAACAAAATAAGGTAAAATTTTCTTTGATTAAAGTTTTTGGACTTCTCATAAACTTGAATAGTCCATCTTCATGTATTCAAATACAAATATAACTTTAAACTCACTCCATATATAAGAATTTATATGAATAAAGAAGGAAACTTTAGTTGCTTGGGATATACATGAACGTTTAGTCTTGTGAATGATTAGTTTGAAAGACAACTACTTAGGATAAAAGTTATAATATATGTATATATAGTTACAAATTTCATGTGTATAGAGTTATTTGGTTTTTTCGGTTTGGTTTGGTTATATTTTTGTCAAACCATAACCAAACCAAACACCAATTAAATAGTTCGGTTCAGTTTCAAACCAAACCATACACCAATTAAAAGTTTTGGTTCGGAATTATTCGGTTTCGATTCGGTTTACTTTTCGGTTTGCTCGGTGTCAAACCAAACACTGAACACCCCTAGATAAGATCAGCGTGTTGCAGAGTTTCCTTTTCATGGTTTGAAAAGCTTTCTCTTCATCATCGCCCCACACATATGGTTCATTCTTTTTAGTTAGCTTAGTTAATGGTTTTGATATCAAAGAAAATCCTTCAATAAACCTTTAGTAGTAACCAGCCAAACCTAGAAATAGTCGTATTTCAGTTGAAGTAGTTGGAGCATTCAAATTCTTTATCAATCACATGTAAGAGAAATCGTACGGAACTAAGCCAAAGATCATACTTTGGGAATTTCGCGTACAACTTTTCGTTCTATAACAAGTTCAAGATAATCCCTAAGTGTTCGACATGTTCCTTCTTGCTCTTCGAGCAGATTAGAATCTCATCAAAGAAAACGATCACGAATTTATCTAGATACGGCTTACACATACGATTAATTAAGTCAATGAATATAGCATGTGTATTGGTCAAACCAGAAGGCATAACCCTAAACTCATAATGATCATCACGAGTTCTAAACGTCGTAATAGGTATATCTTCCTCGCGTATGCGAAGTTGTTAAGCAAAACAAAGATCAATCTTGGAGAAAACACGAGAATTTTGGAGTTGATCTAATAGATCATCAATTCTTGGACATAAAGGAGTCAACTCGTGGAAACACTTGGTATATCTACCAATGTTAGTTCCCTTCAGTTTTAGATTGTACAACCCTTGTTCCATACTTTGGAATTTCTTCGAGGACAAATTCCTTAGTCAACCGCTTCCTCACCTTAGTCCATGGTGTCCCATAAGTAACGATGCCTATGGAAGCAAGTCTGCCTTTCCACCAAAATAATGCACGACCTTGGAGAGTAGTGATTTCAAAATGCACCTTATCCTCCTGATTAGGGTCATTGGTTAGGAAGACTGACGCCATCTTTTCAACAACTGACACAATCATCCATCATCTTTAGTCCCCTTAAGAGTCTAAGGTTTACACTTAATAAATGAAGTGTAGTTATAGCCTCTAATTTCGGGTACATGTGTTCCATCAGTACCACGAACATTTATTGGCTCCAGCTTTAGCTGCACTGGGTCAAGTTCCACCAGTTGTAGCTTCAGCTCCAGTTCCAGATCTATCATTCATGTTGGCCATGAATTTGGTTAAAGATACATCAACTTATTCACTAATAACTTGGCGCTTTCGTGCTTTAGTCTTAGCTTTCATTGCTTGCATGATTATTGTGCAACGCAAATCAAATCACAATGGTTATTCATTCCATGGTTTCGTTGTACCACATGAATTTAAAGAGAAAAGCAAAGAAAGATAATAATAGAACGATGTAGAATCAGGAATCAAAAGATAGTCATTCCATTGATCACAAACTAGTACAAGTTGTATTGTCAAACATTATAGATAATCATCGTCTAATGCCATACAACTTAAAAGACTAGTCCTACTAACTGTTGTCACAGTTTAGTTAGTGATTTGAAAGATACTACAACTGATAAATTAATCCACAAGAGTTACTAGGTAGTTCACGTGACTAAGAAGGCTCCTCGGTCCCACTAGAAGAAGATTTCTACAGTGTCTTGTAGAGACGCTTGATATCCTCCTCAATTGGCGGTTTTGATAAAGCCTCAATATAACCATCTCACGATCAAAGAATAAGAAGAACAAAATCAAGGAATGAATCGAGAAAACGTATTACGAGTCAATAAGAGTTTAATCACGCAGATGCTATATGCTTAAGCCCACACGTTTATGAATCATTATTTCCATGGATTGATCAAGTCCATCCGAATAAGATTCAGAAATTTGTAGTTCAATAATTTATAATTTCCTTGTTCAAATAAATGGCCAATTTATTTCAACGATTATAAATCACTTTATTTAAGCATCGCAAGCTCAACGCAAAAGATCAAGATCGAAACAAATGAGAAAGTGATTTAGCAGAAAATGATCAGTGATATGATATGGAATCCTGGTTGGCATGTGAACACCATAACAATCAATCTCAGTTCCTAACAATCAATAGTACCATCTCAGATAAACTTGTTTCTATCAAAACAATATAATGTCGAAGATGAATGAAAATGCAGATAAATTTTGCGAAACGAAACGAACGAATCGATAAATCAAGAATAAGAACCAAGGAAATCAAAATCCTTGTAATCAGAAGAATATTATCGAGAATAGTAACCATTTCGTTGGGATCGTGTCTATCCACAAGTTAGTTAGTCTCGAGAATAACATGATTCATTTCAACATTATCATTAGAATGACTAGATTGGTTTCGTGACAATCGACGTCATATAAAATATCTCGCATAAATATAAAATTATCATTTATAATTAAATAAATGAAAATATACCTTGTAATTCATAAGTACAAATAAGCGATAAATATTACAACATATATATAATCCCATATATATAAATACTCTTATTCTCGTCCATTGGCCCCTCGGAGGTTTCGCTTGCAACAGTTATAGTTAAAAGATTTCAAAAATTTATTTTTGGAAAATCTTTTCGTTCTCTATAACTTGAGCTCTGATACCAATCTGTAACACCCCCAATTTCAGTCATAGCAGCGGAAGGGTCATTGGGTGTTACTATCATGGTTCAATCTCTTAATCATAGAAAACGGCTCAAAACGAGTCGTTTTAAGAAAAACATCCATTCATTTTCATTTAACAAAAAACTTTTTCACACGGTCCCAAATAGTTTAATTATTACAAACACAATAAATGATAAAGTTCTTTGAATGGATATAATTTATAAAAGCGGGCCAAAACATTTCAAATATGCAAGCTTCACGAAACCGCCTTCATCGAGTGCCTTCTATATGGACCTGAGATAAAACATGCTAAAAAGTTAGCAAAATTTGCCGAGTGAATCTATAGAGTTTAATTTAAATAAAGAGAACACAAGTATTCAAAATAACCTTTCATGGTTAATAATTCATCGAAAGACAATTATGTTGTACGGACATAATTATCGGTGTTATTACATAAGCCTCATGACATTGAACTTAACATATATTATTTCAGTCCAACACACCTAGCCAAGTGCGTATATTTCTCTTATACGTATGCATCCGATGTTTCATTACTAGTGTTTCACTACACCACGTGATAGCTAGTCGCGACCGGACTGGGCGTCACCCCGATAGATCTATCCATAGTATTAGCGTTCTTTCGATTAACAAGTCACGATTCAGAGGGTCTTTTAAGGCTAAAGCAAACTTATGTAATAACTATCATCTAAGAATATATTCAGGTTCCTTGTGTTCTATTTTAAAACAATTATGGATTTACCACAACTTCTGGTTGCACCCATTCATAGGTTACATCAACTCTTGTTGTACCCTTCCTTTTCAATAATTACTTTTCAATTAAAATAGGGTTTCCACAACTTCTCGTTTCCCCCTTTATTTTAGTATTTATCCCCCTCGCGAGTTTTATAAAACAAGTAAACATGTTAAAAGCGAGACTATAGACTCACCTTGGTACAATAATAGTAATGTGACGATCGCCGACGATTAGTGATGCCCGTTAAATACGAAGACGACAACCTACCAAATAAGGCGCGTTCGTTAATAAATAACTCAAGTATAAATAATACTTAAATAATACAAAACTCAAATTTATAAAATCATGACAAATCGAGAGAAAACGATACAAGTGATTCTATTTTAGTCTCCTATATATTCATTTTATTTTTCTATACTCAAAAATCAATTAAAATGCATACTTAGAAAAATTTGACAACTTTGACTTTTTGGTCAACTTTGACTTTTTGGTCAACTTTGACCTTCGGGTCTGACCCGATTAATTGACCCACTAAATGACATATTCATGATTCAAGACTTAAGCTTTTTGATGCAAAAGCACGTTTCAGACAACTTTCTAGTTATACCCGAGACGTGAAACTTAATAGAAACTCTCCAAAATACACATGCAAGTTCTGTGTAAAATTACAACCTTACCCCTAAAAATCTCAGATTTTACTATTAACTTTTACCCTATTATTACTCGTTTCCAGGTCTGATTTCTAAGCTGTAAAGGTAAAACATCATTCTGAACAACTTTCGTGTTTCGACCGAAGGCCGAAACGGACCAGAAATGACAGATTTACCCCTCGCATCAGATCTGTTAAAAATGACGGTTTTTAGAAAATGCAGATTTAATTTTTAAGTTTTGCCCCGTCTAAAGTCGTTTTCAGAACTGGTTTCTTCGCGGTAAAAGTAAAACGACATTTTAAACAACTTTTTAGTTTTACACGAAAGCTGAAACGAACCAGGACTGGGCGATTTTGCCCTTTTTCGGATATGCATCAGATAGTGTGCGGGAAATAATTTGATAAATTTTCAGAATTTCAAACATGCGTAACTTTTCGCTCGTTTGTAGTTAGAAGCTCTACTTGGTATCAAATCTAAGCTTAGGAAAAACTCTACAACAATATCATATCATCTCATCCTTTACTTAGACTTAAGGTTTTCGAAAATAGCTTCAAACCTACTTATGTAAAATATCCATTTAAAAATCACACCGAAACCTATTTTGACCCATTTTTAACATCATCTAACCTTCAATTAACCAATATTAATCATTCCTAACAACACCTAACACCTCTAAATCACTTGTATGTCACATGTATTCACCAAAAATTAATAATTACTTGCATGCACTCAAATAAAAATTGTTATAATAATAATAACATATAAATGGAACCTTACAAACAATAATTTGGATCAAACACTCAAGAACATCCAAAAAAATCCCAAATATTTCGTGGGTTTTGGAGGTCAAATCCTCAAGAAAATAATTTTCAAGCTTCAATGGATTAGATCCATGATCCTAACAATAAAAACAATATATGCAACTATTAAAAATGGATCAAATTAACACTAGATCCTTATGAAAAATAAAAGTTGTTGCATGTTGATCAAAACAAAAATCAAAGATTAACAATCAAACTTTTTATATGAAATTAACATGATCTTTACTAAATCATTACATGCATATAAAAAAAATACCTTCAACAATTTCTTGTTTTTATCGATCTTTCAAAACTTGTTGCATGTTGGAAAATTTGGTATGGATGTGTTCATCTTTCAAAAACTAAGATGGATCTTCAATTAGATTTAAATAATTCAAGCTAGATTTCAAGAAAATTGAAGGTTTTTGGGGGCTAGGGGTCACGACATGTAGAAGAGAAAGAAAGAAATGGTGTTTGATTTTTATTTTCAAATATTGTATGTGATTTTGTGTAGTGGAAAATCAATTTATAGTAGTGGTAGAGGGGTAGTTTTTGCCAATTTGTGATAGTTTTGGTCCAAAATAAAATTAAATAGTTGAAAGGGTAGAAAATGCAAAAATTAAATTTTGAAAATATTTACGGGACTCGGGTTTCGTAAAAATACTTTTATTTATTTATTTATTATTTTTTTAAAACGCTTCCTAAATATAATAATATAAGTTTGACACGACTTAAAACGCAATTAAATCGAAAACGTAGAAAATATTAAATATCGAGACAATCGATAATAAAATGTAAATTTTTGGGCATCCGTCGGTATCGCGATCACTAGTAGTTCTCATCATTCGTTAAAATGTAAAACACGAGAAATAAAAATAAATACAGTAAAATCATTCATATGATAATTTAAGAATATAATATCGATACTTAATGTATTTCTTGTCGGTTTTCATCTAAACCACATTCTTACGTTAAGTTTCAAGCTATAACCTTCTCGGTTAGCCGATAATTTAAAATTCTCATTAAAGTAAACATATAATACTTAATAGTCGAGATTAAAATAACGACCTGAAAATGACGAATTGTCACAACTTGACCATAAGACCAGATTCAAACCCTCAAATCTCTTTAATAGGTTATATAAACTTGATTTAATCACTTGTTAGCCCTAAGCATGCATACAATCTATGTGTTAGTAAGATCTTAGGTCAAAACAAGAAGATTTCAACAAGTTATAGCACAATCAAGAAAATGATGTTCAAAAGCCAAAAACTTGCAGTCAATAGCACACAACCAAGTATTTATCAGATACAAGCAATAAACAACAATTAACACCTACTCTAAATCAATTTGCAACCCTAAATCAGTAAACCCAAACACCCCTTAACTTTTTCAATCCAAGATTTAACAAAGCAAATTTGTGTTTCAGTATTATCCAAACCTAATCTAACATCATATCATCAATTTCATGCAGTATCAAGCAAATTCAAGCCACAAAAACAACAATTATAACAACAGAACACAAAATCACCAAAATCAAGTATTTTATCAGATTTTGGGTAAGAATGCTCAAACCTCATGAATGTACATCCACACTCACGAATTTTTGAGCTGATGTGTCTAGCTAAACAAGACACAAGCATCCTATAACACCTGCTAAGATTCAACAAGGTTAAAGGCACAATTCATATAAAACAGAAAAATGAAAAAAGCTTGATTAATGCAACCTTGTTCCTACTCCTTGATTATCACCAGCCTACAAGCTTACAACACCTTGATAAGCTTCTTATCAGGGTGCTATAATCACTTGCAATCCAAAAATTCCAAGGGTTTGGACCAAGAACTTAGCAAAATATCAAGTTTTAGAAAATAATGCAATTTCTTGCACAATCTTTGAAAACAGGTTTTGAGACTTAACAATCACAAACATATAACATAAACAAGCAAAGATTAAAGTTGGCACTTGGATTTCATCAGCAATATCAAAGACTTTTTTATAAATTTGAAGAAGGATTTACAGATTTGTGATAAAGGAAAAACCAAGAGCAAAGACTAATATTGGACGTCCTATGCCTTATATAGGATATATTTGTGAACTAGAAAGCTTAAAAACTATAAACCCTAAGTGCTTGATCTTCCCAAATTGCCCTTGCAGTCTTGAAAATTTGAATACATGTGAGGATGGCTTGGACGTTTTTGGAGGTGTGAAGGGGGTGGAATATGATCCAAAGGCTCCCAATGAAGCTTAGAAACAAATCTGGATGTAATTCGTTGATCCTCTGGCATGTTTTGGCAGTTTCCACAAAAGTAAGTAGCAAGGGTTTATCATGTGAGTTGTGGGGTGATGTGGCATGGGGTTTAAGGACGGGGTTATGTTTATAACCACCTTAATCTTAATTCTAGACAAGATTAAGGATTCATTCCATGGGATTAAGAAATGCCTAAATCGTGTTCATTGGTGAATAATGCATGGTTTGATCTGATTTAGGATTTAAATATGTGTTAGGCACGTTTATTAACTTAATATTATTTAAGTTAAATGGTTTAGGGTGAGTGGGATATGACATGGCAAAAGGTTGAGTTCTGATTGGATGGTGGGATTTAGTGGGTGAGGTGTCACATGGTGGTTGGTTAAGGTAAGTTTCAATGTCTGCCAGCTTTGTCCCTCACTTCTTTCCTTTCTTTCACTTGTGGATAAAACATGTATATAGCCGAATCCCTTTGTATTTGAAGTTTCATTCTTTAGATTTTTGCCCCAAAACTTTTGCAAAGGTAATTTCAAGGGTATTTCTTGCAAATTCTTGATATTTGAAGGGCTGTTTTGGCATTTTCTTCAAACTTTATGGTGTTGACCTCTTGGAGGACTAATATTGACAAGTCTTCAAATTTGAGGGACCATTCTTGCCAATTCTTCAAAGTGGAGGGCCCTTTTTGTAAATTTGACAAACTTTAAGGACCAAACTTGTAATTATGAATAAACAAGGGTTTAAAGTGTCAATTCTTCAATATTGGAGGACCCTTCTTGTATAATCTTCAAATCTTCAAGGGTTATTCTTGGAAAATCACCATTAGGGCTTGGTTCATTGTGCGGCTTCGTTTCCCGTGTTCGTTTTTGCTTGTTTCTTGTGATATTTTGTCATTTTCCCAATATCCATACCTAAAATACACATGTAACAAACACACGCATATATTTGGCATATTTCATGATTTTTAATGCATTTTAAGCCCGTTTTGGACGATGAGACTATGTATAAAAGCAGTCTCATCACTGGGGTAATTTTATTTTCTTGAAAGTATTTTGTTATCGAAAATACTAATATTTGAACTTATTTATGTAGAAATGGCTCAACCCACCAATAACACGATAAGTTCTGCGTTCAAAGCTTTCTTTGAACGACCTGAACTTACTGGCCCAAACTTCAATGATTGGTACCGCTCGCTAAGAATTGTCTTGAGAGCAGCAGTAACTATCGATATCTTGACTACTCCCTATCCGGAGGATCTTGCTTAAGGGGCATCTGATGCGCAAAGGCTTGAACACGCTGCTTATATTAAGAAGCACTCTGAGGTGGCTTGCTTAATGCTAGGAAAAATGGCTCCTACACTTCAACAGAAGTATGAGCTATTTTCTCTAAAGCGAATGCTTGATGAGCTCAAGGCTATGTTCGAGAAGCCGCAAGCTGTGGAGATCTACGACTTAGTAGATGCTTTGCATAGCTGCAAGCAAGCTCTAGAAAGTCTGTATGTGCCCATTATTTGGAGATGAGGGGATATATGGAACAGCTCATTGCACTAGGACAACCCTATGATCATAATATGGCTATCAACTTGATCAATTGTTACCTTAACAAGGACTTCAATGATTTTGTTAGAAACTAATTGCACGGGGAAGACAGTTACTGATTTGCATGCAATGCTCATTGACTATGAAAAGGGGTTGAAAGACAAGGCATCTATCGCTACGCCTTATGTACTAACTATACAAAAGGGTAGAGTGAGTAAGCCAAAACCGTAAGCGAATAAGAAGAAAGGCAAAGGCAAGGGTAATAAGGGCAAACAAGTTGCGACTTATTTGAAACCCAAGCAGAACTTTGCTAAGAGGATTCAACCTCAAAAGGATGAGACTTGTCACCATTGCAAGGCAAGTGGTCACTGGTAGAGGAATTTCCCTCTTTACCTCGAAGAATTGCGAGAAATAAAGAAGAAGTCTGAGCAGAGCGTTGCAGCTTCAGGTACTTTATTTATGATTGAATTGTTCAATTTAACATACAAATTAAATTCCTGGGTATATGATACGGGATGCGGTATTAACATTTGTAATACGCTGCAGGGATTTAATCTGGAAAGGAAACTTTCCTATGGGGAACAATATCTGCAAGTGGGCAATGGTGCACAAGCAGCAGTTGAAGCTATAAGAACTTTTGATCTAGTTTTACCTTTGGGTTTAGTACTGAGATTAAATGACTGTCATTATGCACCTATAATTGTTAGGGGTGTTATTTCCTTTTCTTGTTTGTTAAATAATGGATTCGTTCACACGATTGATAATAATGGAATTTCTGTTTGGAAAAATGGTATTTTCTATTTTAATGCAATTTATGTGAATGGTGTGTTTGAATTAGACATGCATGATGATGAATCCAAGAACGATAAATCTGTATTTAGCATGAGTAAGAAGAGAAAGGTTTACAAGAACTCTTCTTATCTTTGGCATTGTAGACTTGCCCATATTGGGAAGACTCATATACAAAAGCTTCAACGTGAAGGTATTTTGGAAAATATCGATGATGAATCATTTGATAAATGTGAGTCTTGTATCTCTGGAAAGATGACCAAGAAACCTTTTAATAGCAATATTGAAAGGGCTACTGATCTACTTGGACTTATACATACTGATGTGTGTGGACCACTTAGACATACGTCAAGGAAAGGTGCTAGCTACTTCTTAACATTTACGGATAATTATAGTCGTTATGGTTATGTTTATTTACTTAAGCATAAACATGAGGTATTTGAAACATTCAAAGTGTTTAAAGCAGAAGTAGAACTGCAATTAGGGAAGAAGATTAAAGCTCTTCATTCTGATAGAGGTGGTGAATATTTAAGTCAAGAGTTTATACATTATCTAAGTGAGAATGGAATTGTTCAGCATCTTACTTCTTCCTATACTCCACAACTAAATGGTGTATCTGAAAGGAGAAATCGTAAATTATTAGATATGGTACGATCTATGTTTAATCTTACAACTTTACCTTTATCCTTTTGGGATTATGCTCTAGATCTGTTGTTCGCATATTAAATATGGTTCCCACAAAGAAGGTCGATAAGACACCATATGAACTATGGCATAGCAAGAAGCCATATTTGTCTTATTTAAAGGTCGGGGGTTGCGAGGCGTATGTGAAACGTGACTCGGGTGACAAACTCTAACAACGATCTGTAAAATCTATCTTTGTAGGACACCCTAAGGAAACTATGGGTTACTACTTTTATTATCCACCTGAGAACAAAGTAATTGTTGCTAGGTATGGAGACTTCCTTGAATCTGATTTTGTAAACCAAGAATTCAGTGGAAGAAATTCTGATCTTGAGGAGAGTCGCATAGATACATTACCTTCTGAAACACTAGCGATGTAATTTCTGTAGAACCAGAAAGTCTGGCGGTTCCACCAGAATTAGTTCCTCTACGTAGATCCGCAAGGATTAAAAACGCAAGTAGCAATATGTGTCTTGACATAGAGGATGATGATGAGTTAGGGGATCTTGGTGAACCCGCTAATTATAAATACGTCATACTTGATCCTGAGAAGGATAAGTGGATGGTTGCTATGGATGAGGAAATGAAATCCATGAAAGTAAATGATGTTTGGATTCTTGTAGAACCACCACCGAATGCTAAAGTAGTGAGACATAAGTGGATATACAAGAAGAAAACCGACATGGATGATAGAGGTGGATTTTGTATGTGTGTGTTGTTCGTACCCGATTTAATTCGAATTGATCACGGTTTAAGGTGGAACTATCGTATTTGGTCACTAAAAGAGGGAGCTTTTGATTATCTTTTTTAAATTAAATGACAAGATACAAAACTAAGATTAAATGAAATGACAAGGTAATAGAAGTAATTAAAAACTAAATTAAAAGTAATTTTGAAAATAAAATGAGGAAAGACAATTAAAAATTAAACTCGACAAAAAGTAAAATTTGAAAACTTAAATAAAAACAAATTTGAAAATTCTAATATTAAACTAGGACAAACTAATTGTAAAAATAACACTAAGTAAAAATGCGGGAAAAGTTAAAGTTGAATTTAAAATAAAAACAAGAAATAAATTCAAAACTTGAGAACGGATAGTACCCTATGATTGCAACACACGATCGTACTCACTATCGCAGTCACGATCGTAGCCTTAGATCATGGTCCTAGATCGCAATGATGGATCGTACCCACGGATCGCAACCAACGATCATGGTCCCTGATCGTGACGAGGGATCACGAGAAGGGATCGCAGCCAACGATCGTAGCAAAGCGATCACAGCCACGGATCGTACCCACGGATCGCAACACGGATCGCAGCCACATATTGAAACAATGCGATCGTAACCTGGATCTTGATGGACGATCGTAGTCAAGATCGTAGTCTTTGATCGCAGTAATGGATCGCAAGTAGAAGCCCTAGGCTTATGCGATCACACTTACTCGATCGGAACAAATAAAACCCTTAAACATGTTACGATGGGATTCAAAAGGCAAATAAGCAAAACCAAATAAGCACTTTTTCAAATAAGCATTTACCGAAACTTAACCAAATCTAAATAAGCACAACTTTAAAAACTTTTAAAACACTAAATAAGCAAAATTTATAAGACAAACTTTAAAAAGATTAAACTTTGGAAAACTTGAAAAGAAATAAGCTAAAAAAGAAATAAGCTATAAGCACAAAAAGCTAAGATCAAAAATAGCATGAAATTGATAAGAACAAAAAGATAAACTTTTTACTCAAACAAACATCAAGATGAAACAAAATGCATCATTGATCCGAATCAAAATCAAATCAAGAACAAGAAAGGTAGAATAAGATAGATGATGAAAAACTTGAACTTGAACTTGTAGATTAAGAATTCCAAATACAAGATTAAATGAAAAGCTTAAAACTTGAAAGAAAAGATGGAAGAAATCTAGAGAGAGAAAGTAGAATCCCCTACTTCTTTCCAAGGATATGAAAAACTAAGAAAAATGAAAAATGACAATCTAACTAACTAACACCCTCCTAATGAAGCATTAGGAGGGTATTTATAGGAGAAGGGAGTTGGTAGGATGTTTCCTTCTTTCTTCCTTTTGTCTTCTCGTCTTTTTAAATGTCTCCTCTTTCTCGACTTTGTCTTAGGATTAGTCGAATGATAATATGAACTCGTCTTCTAATTTCTTCATTTAGTTGACTTGGTTCTTCGACTTTGTCAAACTTCCGTCTTTAGACTTTTTCTTCGATAAATCTTCAGAATAAGCCTTTGACTTCCGTTCTTCTTGCACTTTTGATCTTTTGACTTCGTCTTTTGCCTTTTTCTTCGATAAAAAGCCCGTGAAAGCCCATGTTTTCTTCCTTTTTTCACATTTTGGTCCTAAAACACAACAAAAACACAAACCACGCATAATTAACTGGTAAAAGGATAAGTGTTTTCACACTTATTAAATCCCCTACACTTGACCATTGCAATGCCCTCATGCAATGCATTAATTTCAAAGCATAGTTTACATTTTCCATCATAAATAACCTACCTTGGCCTTTATTAAATACTAAACACTAAGGAAACCAAAAAGATTAGAAAATTGCAAAATGCAAGAAGAAAAAAAAAGTAAAGAGATCGAATACTTACATTAGGGCTTTGGTCGTCATGAATGTTTATCACCCTCAAGTTTTACGTTCCCTATACCAAGCTTAAAAACGAGATCATTGTTAATATAAGTTAGTAAGCTAACACTCACTCATGTGGCCCAATTATTCTCTTAGACTACCTTATTCCTAGGTGTATCTCTTATATTTTATTATTGTCTTGAATGATCACGAGGATGCATTGTCTTGAATAATCACGTCAATGGATAAAAGATTTGACGAAGAAATCAAAAAGTTTGGATTTGTTCAGAACCGTGATGAGCCATGTGTATATCGCAAAGCTAGTGGGAGTGATGTAGTGTTCCTAGTCCTATATGTTGATGACATATTAATCATGGGAAGTAACATTCCAAGACTTAAAGTTGTTAAGGATTATCTTTGTAAATGTTTTTCTATGAAGGATTTAGGAGAAGCTGCATACATTCTGGGAATTAAGATCTATCGGGAGAGGAAAAGACGGTTAATTGGTCTATGTCAAGATGCTTATATAGATAAGATTTTGAAGAAGTATAATATGCATGATTCCAAGAAAGGTTTTCAACCTATGGAAGTTAAGCACAATCTAAGTCATGAGATGGATGCATCAACTCCTGAAGAGGAGGCATACATGTAGAAGGTGCCTTATGCTTCGGCTGTAGGATCTATAATGTATGATGCTAGATGCACAAGGCCTGATGTGGCGTTTGCTCAGAATTTGGTCAGTAGATACCAACATAATCCAGGGAAGCTCCACTGGGCTGCTGTTAAACATATTCTAAAGTATTTGAGGAGTACGAAAGATATGTTTTTGGTATATGGTGGAAAAACAGACCCAGAACTGAATGTTACAGGTTTATGTGATGCGTCCTGGCAATGTGATAAAGACGATACGAAGTCTCAGACGGGTTACGTTTTTGTTATCAATGGAGGAGCAGTTGACTAGAAGAGCAAGAAACAGACAACGATTGCAATGCATGCTACTCAATCTGAGTACATGGCTGCTCCAGAAGCTGAAATGGAAGCTGTTTGGATTAGGAATTTTATTGAAAATCTTGGAGTGATGCCTTCAATTAAAGAACTCGTTTATATGTACTGTGACAATTTTGCCGCAATAATATTTGCCAATGACCCTGGAGTCATGAAAGGCGCCAGACACTTTATGCCTACACATCACTACGTCCGAGAACAAGTTGAAGCTCGGGAAATTAAATTGATAAAAGTTCACACAGATGATAACGTAGTTGATCCTTTGACTAAGGCATTGCCTAGACCAAAGGTAGTTAAGCATGCCAAGGCGATTGGGCTGCAACTAGCTAGCGAACTCATGCAATAAATCTGTGATTAGTATTTGGATAAAGGATGTTATGACATTATTATATAATAAAATAAAGATTGGGTTTCGTTTATTTTTATTATTTAATAAGTGTATCTTATTTTACATTTTTTAATCCATGAATAAAAGTTATGCTAAATGTTTGTTGTCGATTAATAATATGGGAGTATTATTAAATTAAGAAAAATCAAAATAGTGACAAAGTATTCTTGAAAGTATATTGGTCAATTTTGGATAATATTCGATGAATCGAATATAGGACTTATCCCAACTATATGTTTTTACTTTATGGATCTTTGTCATTAAGTAAAACATAAATAGTTATCCTTAGACTTGAGATACCAGGAAACTGTTATGAATCTAGTGCATCTCTGTGGAATAATATAACGCTAAGCGTAACTGGTAGCTATAAGGATTATTTTTCAGAAGTGTTGCAAAATTCATAAGTTTTGCTCGTAGTCAATATGGAATTTATTTCCTCCACTTTTGTTTTGGAGTTTAATACAGTTGGGCCCCTCGTGGGATTAGTAAGATGTTTGTGTGGCCACACCCAAATTTGTTTTGGTAATCTTGCTGGATCTGTGAACGAGAAATAAAATGGTTAATGAAACGAATGACTGAGATCCATATCCTTATTAAAGTTGTATTAGAAATAAAAGGATAATAATAACGATGTAAAATCGTTAAAAGGTTTTGTCCAGGAGACCTTACTCGAGTTGTACTAGTGACATTGCTAGTGTAACTAGACGCTAGTCAATGTGATCATGATATTCGAAATATGTCCAAGTGGGAGCTGAAAGTTTATGGACTTATATTTAATAGTCGTGTGACAGGATCGAACTCGAGATTAAGGGATTGCACACAATCCGTAAAGAGTTAATATAATTAATAAATATATATATATATATATATATATATATATATATATATATATATATATATATATATATATATATATATATATATATATATATATATATATATATATATATATATATATATATATATATATATATATATATCGTATTTATTAGTTTATTTAATAAATATATTTATGTATTTATTAATTTAACCGAGCAAGTAACTATATAACCTTAACGGTTGTTAAATAATTAATAGTTAAGTTATAACGAGCGTTAAATAAATATATAGTATGTATAAACAGAAGGAAAGAAGTTTGGAAGATTCCAGAACACCCCTAAGGGGTGTTAGTCGACCGATTATGGGCTCCAAAGGGGGGGGGGGGGGGCAATTGTTGCCTTTTATTTATCTTGGGATATAAGGATTTAGGCCAATAAATACAACTCTAATCCCCTCATAATCAAAACATCATAAATCTTTTCCCCTCTTCTTTCTTTTGGTCGATCGCCGCCTCCACCAACAAAGGGTTTCGGTTGGTTTTCTTGGTTGATCGATTGTATACTTAATCTAGTCCTAGCGCCTCTCTAGGGTTTTTGGGTAGATTAATTACAAGCATTGTAGCTCGGTTTTCACCTGCTAGAATCACGGTTAGCTCGTTGTATTACGTGTGTACAAGAACGTAATATAGTCTTACTTTAGACTATATCTTGGTATATACGGTTTAAACCCGAATCGATGATTTGTTCTTCATCTTGTGGAATTTCTTTAGCGTAAAGGTATGTATCCCTAATTCGATTAATTATAATTGTGTTACTATTATAATCTTGTTAAATCGCTTCCGCTATATGTGCTTTGATCTCGTTTAGGGTTTTATATAATTGTTATGATATTAATAAATCTTCATTATAGTGGTTCGGCCTAGCAAGATCTCGCTTATCTTGCCCATACTTCCACTCCTCGAGTATCCACTCGAGAGTTCTACTTCACTTGCAATCGAATCACCTTTACACCGGTGGAGAAACCTTCACTTACAAACTTACAATCTTAAACGACACCGAAGTTTAAGATGTCTTGTTCTAAAGGCACAACAATTCCTTTTACACCTCTACACTTGTGGTTATAACACCAACCACACTTTATACAAGTAGATAGATGAATGGGTACAACAATGGTGATAGTGTAGGTAACACTTAACTTTCACACAATGTGAAGCCTTGAAGGATCAAAGCTTAGACTAGAGGTTTTCTCGTGACCAATCATTATATGAACAAGGATATAATCACAAGCAAGAAGAAGATAGACAAGGTAGATTAGAATGTTAGATATATATTGAGATTAGAGAGAAGTTTTGAGAGAAAGGGGTGAGTTAGAAGCTTGGACAAAGGCTCAATTTATAGGCAATCTGCCATGCCTCACGGAACCCGTCAGACCCTTCGCCTTTGGGTCCGCCGGGGTCCGCCAGGTCTGACATTTGTTTCCTATTAAATGTTTGTCCATGATCACAAGAAACAATTATATCTTGCTTGGTTTAACTTAAGAAATCTGACAATAAAAGTCAAAGTGTCATTAGGAGACCATTTTATATTTTTCCTTTTATGTTTATACAAGTTGTGTATACTTTTGTAAAACATTTTTGTTTAAGTTCATGGACTAAGAGACTTAAATGATGCTTGTAAGTCTAACATAAAAATATGTTTAATGTTTTATCGTTAACAAAACGTTAAGCATGATTAAAACAAAAATTTTATTTTAGTGCGATAATTTCATTTATAGACTCAAAGGCTTATAAAGAAAATAAAGACTTAAAAGAGAAAAGACTCAATCAAGCAAGCACAATCAAGGTATATGTTCCATTAAACCTAGACCTAGACGCAAGTAATGAAAAGTTTCCCTCTTAAATGGCTTAGTGAAGATGTCGGCTAAGTTTTCGATCGAGGGTACCTTCTCAATTAAAATATTCCCCTTTTGAACATTATCTCTAAAGAAATGGTGGTGAATCTCTATGTGCTTAGTTTGCGAATGTTGCATGTGATTATTGCTAAGGTTTATTGCACCCTTAATATCACACATGATGGGAACATCATTGAGTGTAATCCCATAATCAACAAGCGCTTGCTGTGACAATCCATCAATTTATGATTGATATTTTATTCACAAATATTATTTAAAAATATTATTTTAATGTTACATTATGAACTCACTTATTTTTGGGAAGTAATTTGGATTTACGTCTTGAAGTAGCATCGACTACGTCTAGACCGGAGGATTCTACGTTACGTGCTTACGTTTACATACACCGTTTTGGTGACAGTCCGACATGTCAGAAAATAAATTTATCCATGAATATTATTTTGGGATTTTAATTTTGAGTTGGTTCATAAACTCACAAATTTACGAGAATAGATTAGGACTTACGATTTTAATTTAACGTCCTTTACGACTAAACCGGAAACCTTAGGATTACGTATTTACGTTTTTGAACTCCGTTTTTGATGAGACAATTTTTATTAGATTCGTTTTGTGCCGTTGATTCATAATCTATAAAAACGTTTTTCGTAAAACGACCCGAGGATACGCAAATCGAGGAAACTAGAATCGAGGAGTACCCGTAAATAATTGGGGATGAGACAAAACAAGTTATGCCACACCCCCAATATGGGACGGCTAAGACAAGCCAACACACCACAAAGGTGTCAAGCTTACATGATAAGTAAGACACATGTCTTACTTACTTTTATAAACAAGCTAAATACTCAAAACCACTCACACACAAACCACTTCCTCACATTTCCTACATGAAAAACAACTCACTCTCTCCCTTTCCTCTTGTTTATGCCGTTCAGTTCACCATCCATAACCATCATTTGATCAATTTTAACCACAAACATTTGTTATAATTAACATATGTTAATCTCCATTCAAGGAGATGAAGATTGGTGCTAGTTATAACATCCAAGGAGGAGTTTCTATGGAGTCTTGGGGCTGATTTTCCACAAGGAGTTCATGAATAATGGTGGTCTTGAAGATGGTCATGGTCTATCACAAGTTTCTCCATCAAAATCCATGTTTTGATCATAACCTACATCATCATGGTGGTATAAAGATTGTTCTCCCCATCCTTTTGTTAATTTTGATTATGTAATCATGTATTTTCTTCTTAAATGTATATATGTATGATGATATATGATGATAAAAATATTATGTGGGGATGTGGTGTTGATAATCATGGGTAAAAAGATGAAAAACTATATGTAAAAATGGTTAAATCTTGCTTAAATGGTAGGCTGTATAAAACAGTAAAGAACCATGTGATGAACTGATAAAATAGCATGAACAAATGGATATTCAGTAATTAATATGTCTTGTACACATGTGAGAGTTGGCCATGCAATGGAATCATTAGGATGAGTGAGATATGATCAAAACAAGTTTAAAGTATAAATCTAAGTTCACTGTTTTGGACGATTTTTAGAAAATACTTAGAGGCTGATTCAACAGTAGCTATAGAAGAGTTAAATGGAGCACATATCATGTAGTTTATGTCATAAACATTTGAGCTTCTATCCACATATAGAACTCTAGATATGGCAGTTTTGGTGAACATGAAAGTAAAAATCAGATTTTGGAAATTAAAGTATAATAGTATTATATAAGCACTCAAATAAAAATAGTATAAAATGTGAATTAAAACCCACTAACTTATATAATACATTTATATAAATATGTATAAGGATAAATAAATGGACATTTTATAAAAATGGTAGTTTGATAAGTTTTATAAGTTATAAAACTATAAACATGATTTTTACGACTTTTTCGGCTACTACCGTAAAATTAACGTTTTTGTTAAATAAAACTTAGACGGTTGGACCCGTCTAATGTAAACTTTTATAAACTCATATACTGATATACAAACATATATAACAAGTAAAAACCGATAAAACCCGAACTATATAACATACGGACATTAACGGGCTAAGTTAACGTTATTGGACTAATAATACAACAAAATATGCTAAAACACTTATAAACTTATTTATTGGGCTTAACCCATTTAGGCCCAACATGTAAAGTATAAATACTGATAATACAAGTCTAAAATGGATTAATACAAATTAATGAACTTATAATAGGCTTATTGGACCTAAAACGCGTAAATAGGTAAAACTAGTAAACTAGTATAAAAGTTATCGACACATAACACTAAAATGAGTAAATGAGAATATGTAAACCCACTTGATCATCATCATATATATATATATATATAATCATCATATGTATACATAATTATTATTTTTATAAATTCATTGGACAAGAGTCTAAGACGAGTATTATTTGTCTAGGTTTCCGTGATTGAAGCACGCACCATACGTCCGAATTGCCGATAACCCGCTTTCCCACATCAACGTGAGTTCACAGCCTCGCACTCTTTTAAATATTTTTATGAAATGTTTTATAAACCCGCGAGGGAGATAACATGTTAGTTTTTATAAAATAGGACACCATTTGTCCCGATTGTTTGTTTATTGATTTGGACCCGAATGATTGTATGACCCGATTGTATGACCCGATAAATGATTAAATGACCCGATAGATGAAATTAAATGGATTATTAAAGTTAGGATATGTCACTAAAAGTAACATTAGCATGAATTGTGAACTACCGGGATTTGGTAGACGCTTATGCATATAATAGTACTATTTGGGGACGATCACCCCAGTTCGCGCCTTGACGGTTGATCCCCATCGTGCCACATTGATTGGTAAGCGAATTTATGTATGAGAAGATTTCCATAGCGTGACCTTTTTGACGACACGCTAATTTAGATGGGCAAATGAGTTTCGGGCTAGCTACCCGTTGTTTGGTTAGTAAGGTAACAATGTCATGCGGCTTATAATAATCCAATTAACAAAATACTGCTATACGCATCGAATTACGATGTATTGCTTGACTAGCAATACGGGGTCATACTATTGATATTATGTTCGTGTTTTGGTTTTATATAACCATATTCATATAACGGTTTTTATTTAATCTATACAACGTTGTAAAACGTTTTATATGATGTTTTTACGACAATGGTTCGTATGATGATTTTTAAGGCAAATGCCTATATTATGATTTTGATAAGGATTTGAATAAAATGACTTTGGCTATTTTATGGCCTATTACAATGATTTGTACAAAATGATTTTCGGTAATAATTTTATACCGATGTTATATTGATGGATTTTATTAAACTCTATGAATTCACTCGGCGTTATCGCTGACCTTTTCTTTTAACATGTTTTGTCTCAGGTACTTGAAGGTAATTCTCGGGAAGACAACAAGAATTCATGGCCCGCACCTAAACAATAATTTTCATTCAAATGCTTTGTAAAACCTGTATAAAATACAATGACTTGGGACCTATGTAACTTTGATATTTATGAATGGAAATGCTTTATTAATAAACGACGCGATCTTTAAGCGTTGTCTATGATGTGAGTAATGTGCTATCCCGTAACACCAACGAGTCTTCCGCTGTATTGAGTTGTATAAATTTGGGGGTGTTACAGTTTGGTATCAGAGCTCTCGTTATAGAGAACGAAAGATTTTTAAAACCAAGGTTTTGAATAAAACATTTCAAAATCTTTTAACTAAAAACATTTTTCACAAAATGTCTAAAAATCTTTTGTCTATAACGGTGCCGAAGAATTCCCGAGTTACCGACAAGGCCAGACTGAGAAGTGTTATTTTAATATATATATATATATATATATATATATATATATATATATATATATATATATATATATATATATATATATATATATATATATATATATATATATATATATATATATATATATATATATATATATAACTTGGATTATATATATATATGATGTAATTTTATTACATGATTGTTTGATGATTATTTTGATATTTATACGAGGTATTTATACGACGTAGATTGTCACAAGGAACCCTAAATCCCCTAGTAAATTAATCGAAGCTATTCTCGTAGGAATTCTAGCTATCCTAGATCTAAACCAAGTTGTGGATTTTATGATCCCAACAAAATGGTTGATATTCGTAGAAATGTTGATATTAGTTGATTATGATATTAAAGAAGAATTGGCGAGATTAAATCTGATATTGATGTCATGACGATCTTTCCTTATAGAGTGGAGTTTAACAAAACGTTACCACCTAGAAAGATGTCATCTGATTCGTTGTCATCCAATTCTTAAATTGAAATCGAAAGGGGGAATGTTGCACTTGAGGCTGTCATTGGAACCATTACCCAAAAGCCTCATGCCACTAGTACCTTTCCGAGAAGTCTAATTGACTGATCGAGTCATTTCATACTAGTGACTCATTTGATAATTATTGTTGTAAGAGATATAGGATTGTAAATTAAGTGTTGTTCATATTGAACTTTTATTGCCCTTTTAAGGCCTAAGAATAAAGATTGAAAGTATTAGAGAATGAGGTAGGGTATCGAATTGAGTATAAATATGGTTGAAACTTGAATAAAGTAAAATTTAACTTGTATGGAATAAGAAATTATTAAGAGGAAGTCGTTATGTCCTGTGATTGAATTATAAGGTTTTAAATAATTGTTTGTTTGTGTTAAGGGTTGTTCCTAAGCCATTGTCCAATGATGAAGATGCCCAGTGTCCAATAAATAAATTGAAGAAATCTTCTTCTAAATTGGGACCGATGGATCTTCCGGGACATGTGGGGCACCTAATGACTCTTGTAGATTAGTATTCATTGTGGTATCTTTTAAAAATAATCCCTAACTTAACTGAGACATCAGTTGGTAGGATGAGATCTTGGAATTGTATGACATAGTGACACATAATGTGTTACGGTACAATTTGACTTGTTTGTGATTAATGAAAAGACTACATTTGATTGCTAAATTCTACATGTATCGATGTTATCTATCTTTTATTGCTTCATCCTAATGCTCGCATTAGTAATGCAACCATTGAACAAGTACTCATCTCGAATTGAGTTACGTTGTGAATTATTCTTTTTGAGTGCCATCGAGGTCATGAACCTCATGATTATTTGGCTAAGCTCATCTCCTATTATATTGTAGTTAGTTCTTGGTGAACAACTCTACATCACTCCTTTGTAGATCACTCATTGTTTTTATAAGATAAAACAGTATCCCTTGAGAAAAATTGAATTTTAATCACTATAAGGATTATTCAAAGTGAGATTTACAAGTGATTGTTATCGATATGAAGTTGTTTATGAAACCCTTTGTAAAACTTAATTGTTTTCATAACAAAGAAAATCTTTGTAAATTTATTTTTGATTCTTATTTAAGAATTAAGCATGAAAATGTTTTTATTATAAACATGATGATAAAGTTTTGACGAACTGAGTATTGCATCGTTAATCTTGAAATTGTATATAGTTGCACGCCTACATACAATTTGGAATGGACCATGCAAGGCTGATTAGTAGTCACCATAAAACTAATGAATAAACACTACAATTTCTTTGAAGATTGTGAAAGATTAAATTTTATGAGATCTGCAAGAAGTGAAAAATAGGGACATAATGTTAGGGACACCTACATATGTGCCTGTAGCATCTATTCTCCTGAGTCGAATTTACTCATCTATGGAAATTGTCTTATTTGACAATTGACAATTCTTTCTTGTCCAATTCTCCTGTAGTGAGATTCTTAGGAAAAGTATCTAATTATCGAGTGTTGATACCCGATTGGATGTATTAACGTTATTATTATTTCTTATGATTTGATTTCATTTGAATGACCTGGGTAACGATCCGAGGAGCTTTCAAATGCGTACTCAAATTATGAAAACATGGGATATATTCATATTCGTTAAACCTTTTCGTTTGTATCTGTTTGAAATTCTCTCGCGTAGATTATGCGTTAACCTTACTCTTTTAAGGTTAGTTGTATATCCAGATATCCTTGAATTTGTGAAGGATTATGAGTTATTATTAGTCTTTTGAGAAGTTCACATCTTATCGACGGCAATGAAACTAAAAAGTTGATAGTGCCAGTAGAATGGATTGATTGATTATGACATGTCGACATTGTCTTAATTGATGGGAACTCGAGTAGAAATCCCCTAAAAGATAAGATGTTGATTAGCAAAAGTGATCTAAATAATTCCTGATGGATGACCATATCCTGCATTTAGACTTGAAATTATACCGTGAATGGTTGTGAATTAGTCATAGATATTATAATCTAGAAAGAACCTAATATGAATTATTAAAAGATGTTCCTGCTATCTAAAACTTTAGGAGGTATTTGCTGGTGAATTACCTAGACTTTTGCCAGTAAGGCAAGTTGAAATTGGTATTGATTATATTCTCGGTGCTGCACCTGTGGCATGTGCATTGTACGTCAGCACCATCTAAATTAAAGGAATTACCGTACAACTGAGAGAGTTGTCGGAGAAATATTTTATTCTACCAAGCTCGTCATCATGAAGAGCTATGGTGTTATCATTCCTTATATTTATAGATTACTGTGAACTGAGTAAATTGACAATCGAAAACGATATCCATGACTCGAAATAGAAGATTTGTTCGATCATTTACAAGGTTCTAGTGTATGTTTTAAAGATTTGATCCACGACATGGTTATCATCAATTTCGCATCCGCGAAAAAGATTATGTATTCCAATCACTACATCCGGTACTTGTAATGAATATTATGAGTTTCACGTAATGACGTTTGGATTGACTAATACACATGTAGCATTCATAAATTTCGTGAATCACGTGTGTAGGCTGTAATTTGATAAATTCATGCTTTTGATCATTAAGTACCATTTGTTTGTTTATAAGAATAAGAATGAGTTAATAATTATTTATAGATTGCCCTGAATTGGCCGCACAGTGAAAACCTGTACCTTGAATATTTAACATGTGATTTAAGACTTAATTCTTTACATGATTTGACCATGTGATTAATAAGATAATGAAATCTATAATGAATTTTCAAAGATTAGAAGTCATTTAAGACTTTGGGTTTTACTAAAAAGAAAATGGAAATATGTTTTGACAAATGTTTTAACAAAGGATTTTTAAGGGATTATTCCCTTATACCTAGAACATTTAACTAAACTCTTGTTTAGGGGTAAATGTTCGTGTATACCTCAAGACAACCTAAGAGGGATTGAGGAAACCGTTAAACCATGACTTAAAATTTGAAACAACAATTTTTGCTTTTCAAACAAGAAAACTTTGACCAAAGTGTAACCAAAGATTTTTCAAACATTTACGAATCTTATTAATTATTTTCGATAAATCAACAAAAATCGTGTTAATAAAATTCAAATTTATTTTGAGCATTTTATATAATTGGTCGAACTAAGAAATTTAAAATTTTTACGTTTACGTTTCATAAAAATTAAATACTTATTATTTAATTACTAGCAATAATTATCGACGCTTTAAAACGTCGGATTGAGCAAAACTAATAAAAATAATAGTTGAGATAAAACTAAGACTTAGAAAATATGAAGAAAGAAATTCTGAATAAATTGTGGTCATGATAAATTATTTTATAAGGAAAGGTGAATGTAGATACCGACGCATTATGTAGAAAATATAAAGAACCAATTAGGACATGTTCCTTAATAATGAAGGTGCAAAATAAATTGCCGAACGATATAAAAATAAACAATGTTTGTAAAAAGGATAATATAAATAGTGAAAGGTTTCAGGGCTAATGTGAACCATTAGAATTGAGAAACCGATAGCGTTAAATGTTTTAAAGACCACTTGTGATTGTCTAAATATAAAGGATTATGAGATATATTTATGTTGGAATCTGTAAGTATAAGTATTCTATTCTTGTCATTTCTGATTTAATGTATCATTATCAGAAGAAGTTATACTGATGGCCAACTATGAAGGCATACATCGCCTCATACATTAGTAAACGTCTAGCTATTGCAAAGGTCATCATCTGAATTTGATTTGATTTGGGTCATCGTCGACAGACTGACCAAATCTGCTAATATCATTCTTGTTAATGATAGATTCTTGATGAAGAAATTGACTCTTTTATATTTAAAGAAGTTGCGTAAACATTGTGTGCCTGTATCGATCATCTCTATCGAGATCATCGCTTCACATCGAATTTCTAGAGATTTGCTCAGGAGTCATTGAGAAAGAATCTTGAAGAGAGTACTGTTTACCACCCCAAATCGAAGGGACGAGGTAAAGTAATGATACAAAACACTAGAAGTCTTGTTATATGCTTGAATGATTGACCTTTGGCAATAAACCGTATAATCATTTTCCTTTAGAGAGATTATCATTGATAATTATCTCATTAGGATCGATATCGAATCTTGTCATGATCTAATTATTAGAGTATCTGTAAGCAAGAGTTGAGATGAAGACACCCGACATACACCCATTGTGAGATGGACATGTCTTTTAGGTTTAAGGTTTCCTATGATGGCGAACCTAACCTTACAAAATACTCGACCCGCGAGACCTGAATTGATTGTTGAAATTAGGATCTGATTGTTGACTGCCGGTAGTAGGTAGGAGGTTATGTGAATATGAAATGTAGATCTTGAAGTGCCAGATGGGTAGCGAAGTTATGCCAAAAATTTTCACCTTGGAAAAATGAATAGATGATCTGAAAGATCATGGGATATAAGTCCCCGTAGTATGGGACTATTGAGATGATGCAAAAAGATTGGTTTAAAAGGCATATAAGCTGGATCTACCCTAGGACTTCAAGGACTGCGTGAATTATGTTTCGTAAATCGAACTTGATAAATATCTATCAAGTGAAAATCTGAATTCTTCTTGATAAAGTTTAGATCGGCGAAAAGTTGCATTCATCAAAAACCCGTGAACATCATGGATAGAGAAAGTAAGTCAACATTAAGCCTGATCTTATTCCCGTAGTTATGTTTGATGAAACTCGCGTATTGTAATGAATTACACTTGTGAGAAAAGACCGAATGTGGAGGAAATACCCACATGGCTTTAACTCTATAAGAAGCGAGTAGTAAGGTAAGATGATATTTGAGGACAAAGATCCTGTTTAGGGGTAAATGCTGTGACAATCCGTCAATTTATGATTGATATTTTATTCACAAATATTATTTAAAAATATTATTTTAATGTTACATTATGAACTCACTTATTTTTGGGAAGTAATTTGGATTTACGTCTTGAAGTAGCATCGACTACGTCTAAACCGGAGGATTCTACGTTACGTGCTTACGTTTACATACACCGTTTTGGTGACAGTACGACATTTCAGAAAATAAATTTATCTGTGAATATTATTTTGGGATTTTAATTTTGAGTTGGTTCATAAACTCACAAATTTACGAGAAGAGATTAGGACTTACGATTTTAATTTAACGTCCTTTACGACTAAACCGGAAACCTTAGGATTACGTATTTACGTTTTCGAACTCCGTTTTTGATGAGACAATTTTTATTAGATCCGTTTTGTGCCGTTGATTCATAATCTATAAAAACGTTTTTTGTAAAACGACCCGAGGGCACGCAAATCGAGGAAACTAGAATCGAAGATTACCCGTAAATAATTGGGGATGGGACAAAACAAGTTTTGCCCCACCCCCAATATGGGACGGCTAAGACAAGCCAACACACCACAAAGGTGTCAAGCTTACATGATAAGTAAGACACATGTCTTACTTACTTTTATAAACAAGCTAAATACTCAAAACCACACACACACAAACCACTTCCTCACATTTCCTACATGCAAAACAACTCACTCTCTCCCTTTCCTCTTGTTTATGCCGTCCACTTCACCATCCATAACCTTCATTTGATCAATTTTAACCACAAACATTTGTTATAATTAACATATGTTAATCTCCATTCAAGGAAATGAAGATTGGTGCAAGTTATAACATCCAAGGAGGAGTTTCTATGGAGTCTTGGGGCTGATTTTCCACAAGGAGTTCATGAAGAATGGTGGTCTTGAAGATGGTCTTGGTCTATCACAAGTTTCTCCATCAAAATCCATGTTTTGATCATAACCTACATCGTCATGGTGGTATAATGATTGTTCTCCCCATCCTTTTGTTAATTTTGATTATGTAATCATGTATTTTCTTCTTAAATGTATATATGTATGATGATATATGATGATAAAAATATTATGTGGGGATGTGGAGTTGATAATCATGGGTAAAAAGATGAAAAACTATATGTAAAAATGGTTAAATCTTGCTTAAATGGTAGGTTGTATAAAACAGTAAAGAACCATGTGATGAACTGATAAAATATCATGAACAAATGGATATGCAGTAAGTAATATGTCTTGTACACATGTGAGAGTTGGTCATGCAATGAAATCATTAGGATGAGTGAGATATGATCAAAACAAGTTTAAAGTACAAATCTGAGTTCACTGTTTTGGACGATTTATAGAAAATACTTAGAGGATGATTCAACAGTAGCTATAGTTGAGTTAAATGGAGCACATATCATGTATTTTATGTCATAAAAATTTGAGCTTCTATCTCCATATAGAACTCTAAATATGGTAGTTTTGGTGAACATGAAAGTAAAAAATCAGATTTTGGAAATTAAAGTATAATAGTATTATATAAGCACTCAAATAAAAATAGTATAAAATATGAATTAAAACCCACTAACTTATATAATACATTTATATAAATATGTATAAGGATAAATAAATGGACATTTTATAAAAATGGTAGTTTGATAAGTTTTATAAGTTATAAAACTATAAACATGATTTTTACGACTTTTTCGGCTACTACCGTAAAATTAACGTTTTTGTTAAATAAAACTTAGACGGTTGGACCCATCTAATGTAAACTTTTATAAACTCATATACTGATATACAAACATATATAACAAGTAAAAACCGATAAAACCCGAACTATATAACATACGGACATTAACGGGCTAAGTTAACGTTATTGGACTAATAATACAACAAAATAGGCTAAAACACTTATAAACTTATTTATTGGGCTTAACCCATTTTGGCCCAACATGTAAAGTATAAATACTGATAATACAAGTATAAAATGGATTAATACAAATTAATGAACTTATAATAGGCTTATTGGACCTAAAACGCGTAAATAGGTAAAACTAGTAAACTAGTATAAAAGTTATCGACACATAACACTAAAATGAGTAAATGAGAATATGTAAACCCACTTGATCATCATATATATATAATTATCATATGTATACATAATTTTTATTTTTATAAAGTCATTGGACAAGAGTCTAAGACGAGTATTATTTGTCTAGGTTTCCGTGATTGAAGCACGCACCATACGTCCGAATTGCCGATAACCCGCTTTTCCACATCAACGTGAGTTCATAGCCTCACACTCTTTTAAATATTTTTATGAAATGTTTTATAAACCCGCGAGGGAGATAACATGTTAGTTTTTATAAAATAGGACACCATTTGTCCCGATTGTTTGTTTATTGATTTGGACCCGAATGATTGTATGACCCGATTGTATGACCCGATAAATGATTAAATGATCCGATAGATGAAATTAAATGGATTATTAAAGTTAGGATATGTCACTAAAAGTCCCATTAGCATGAATTGTGAACTAACGGGATTTGGTAGACACTTATGCATATAATAGTACTATTTGGGGACGATCACCCCAGTTCGCGCCTTGACGGTTGATCCCCGTCGTGCCACATTGATTGGTAAGCGAATTTATGTATGAGAAGATTTCCATAGCGTGACCTTTGTGACGACACGCTAATTTAGATGGGCAAATGAGTTTCGGGCTAGCTACCCGTTGTTTGTTTAGTAAGGTAACAATGTCATGCGGCTTATAATAATCCAATTAACAAAATACTGCTATACGCACCGAATTACGATGTATTGCCTGACTAGCAATACGGGGTCATACTATTGATATTATGTTCGTGTTTTGGTTTTATATAACCATATTCATATAACGGTTTTTATTTAATCTTTACAACGTTGTAAAACGTTTTATATGATTTTTTTACGACAATGGTTCGTATGATGATTTTTAAGGCAAATGCCTATATTATGATTTTGATAAGGATTTGTATAAAATGACTTTGGCTATTTTATGGCCTATTACAATGATTTGTACAAAATGATTTTCGGTAATAATTTTATACCGATGTTATATTGATGGATTTTATTAAACTCTATGAATTCACTCGGCGTTATCGCTGACCTTTTCTTTTAACATGTTTTTTCTCAGGTACTTGAAGGTAATTCGCGGGAAGACAACAAGAATTCATGGCCCGCACCTAAACAATAATTTCCATTCAAATGCTTTGTAAAACCTATATAAAATACAATGACTTGGGACCTATGTAACTTTGATATTTATGAATGGAAATGCTTTATTAATAAACGACGCGATCTTTAAGCGTTGTCTATGATGTGAGTAATGTGATATCCCGTAACACCAACGAGTCTTCCGCTGTATTGAGTTGTATAAATTTGGGGGTGTTACACTTGCTTCACCCATAGAGCTTGTTGAAAAGATTTACCGGCACTAACATACTCGGATTCAGTGGTGGATATAGCAAGAGCGGTTTGTTTCTTAGAGTACTAAGAAGTTAAACAACAACCCATGAAGGTAAAAATACCGCTAGTGATTTTCCGGTCCACATAGTCTCTCGCATGATCCAAGTCGGTGTATACTATGGTTTTTACGCTGGTCCGTTTATGATACCATAATCCTTAATGTATAGTGCCGTTAATGTATCGGAAGATACGCTTAACCGCTTCAAGATGAGAGGTTTTGGAAGTCTCTTGGAAACGGGCACAATTACAAATACTAAACATGATATCCGGTCGACTTGCCATAAGGTATAACAAACTACCAATCATACCTATATATTTGGTATTGTCTACCAACTCACAATCATCATCTACGGTGAGTTTAGTATCCGAAGCCATGGGGGTCTTCATTGGTTTAAAGTCCTCTAATCCAAATTTATTAGCATTTCTTTAACATACTTAGATTGGTTAATGAAAATACCATCGTCCATTTGTTTAATTTGGAGTCTTAAAAAGAAGTTAAGCTTACCCATCATGCTCAATAGAAGTTACTTTGATCTTGGACTTGAGATCTAAGGGGTCCTTTGGTTAAGGTCTCCTATGACGTTATCTAGGGCATGATCCTTAGATTCCTTAATGTTTACTTCCTTTTCAACACTAAGGTCTTCAACTAATAGTTTTCTAACCTCTTTGGCATTAACTATGTCTAATTCATCTAAGTCATATTCTACCAAAGGTGGTGTCTTAGATAAAGGTGGATTTTCATCGAATGCCACGTTGCGTGATTCTTTGATTACGCCTGAGGTTCTATTAAGGACTATGTAGGCTTTACTAGTTTGTGAATATCCTAAAACATACCTTTGTATGACTTTGGGTCGAACTTAGTAAGATAATCGTTGGTGTTGAAAATGAAGCACTTGGTCCCAAACACTCTAAAATATAATAGTGAGGGTTTCTTACCTTTAAGAATTTCATAGGGTGTCTTTCCTAGAAAAGGTCGAATAAGAATTCGGTTGAGAATATAGGTCGATGTGTCAACGGCTGTAACACCCCTATTTTACCTTAACGCAGCGAAACATTTATCTGGGGTATTACTTCATAGAACACAAGTCATAATGAAAGAAAACAACTCAAAATAGTGATAAAATCAACTTTCTTTATATATCATTTAAAAATTAGAGTTTTACAATAGGAGGTTCCTAAAATCTAGAATAATAATTTCAGTCTTGTGCCTCTTCATGCCATTCTTATGTTGCTCGATACTATAAATCTTTAATACCTAAGATATATGCTTAAAATCAACACAACGATTGAGTGAGTTCATAGGTTTGAAAGCATTTTGAATAAAAGATCCTTTTCCTGAGCTACGTTATTATTCGCTCACATAAAACAAGCATTTTGAATACAAGCTTATGCAGGTAATTTTCCGGACTCTGTGAGTTTGAAAAATAAAGTATATCTGTTTAGCCTAGGTAGGAACCTTCAGCTGCTAGCAAGCGCGACTTGCCTAGATAGGGGATGTCAGTACCCAAATATTACTATTCACAATATTATCATTCATTAAATAATTAACGGTCACGATTGAAAAGGGACTTAATGGCAATAACTAAACGTAGTGTCAATAATCATATCTGGAAGCATACAAAATACTTGTATTCTAATTAAGCATATATCCCCCTCACGGGTTTTCAAATCATTTAATAATCAGGCCTAGTGAGGATATGAACTCACCTAGGATCCATAGAGTCTGAGGTATATCAGATATATTGCATTCACAGATAAACAGCTTGATCACACAAACCACAACTTCGTCTCATAAACAACAGTTTGATCTCACACAAACCTGCATTAACACATTTTGTATATCATCAAATCTTTTGATCTCTAGTTTAAAGTTTTAAGTATTTATTTGTGATATTTGCTTAAGGTTAATAGGTTAGTGATAATATCACATCATTGTTCGGGCCATCATACTCAGAAGCCATTCTATTGACGTTTGAGGAGCGAGGGCAATTTAAATCGTATTCCCAGCCACTCAGTCAGAACGTAATATCGAGATGGAACATCTTTACACAAAGTTCCCTACTAACATGACATGGTTATTACTTTATAAGTAGAGTATAATATGTATTTTATATCCTTTACTTTCAATATTGGCAAAATAGCCCTTATAATTATAATTTAGCTTAATTACACTTTTAACCCTTAAAGTATATAGTTTTAATATTTACAATTTCAACCCTAAATATTTAACTTTATGTTCTCAAACTTTGCAACATTTATTCTTATAGCTTTAACTTTCACAAAATGACACTTTTGTCCCAAACTGTTTAATAGTTTCAAAAATGACAGTTTTGGTCCTTATACTTGTAAAAATCACATAACAACCTCAAAAATACTCCAAATGATCTAGGATTTGAGAACAAAGTTTCAAAACACATTTATAATCATAATAAAAACATTTGTACAGAATTATAACTTTTGAAAAGTGTTTTTTCTCATTATTTAAGGTAAAATACAAAATTAGGGTTTTAAGACATATTTAGCTTATAACTTCCATTTAAATTGATAGTATGACTTGATTATTTTTGTATTATCTTTCTAACATCATTTTGGCATTTTAACAAGTCTAATAATTCATTATAACAATATCAAAGCATAGCTAACATAGAGATTACCTAGGTAGCTCCAAAATGGCTCCTTATAGCTTCCTATGAACATAACTTGCTATTAAAGTTTCAAGAGCTTCAATGTATTCCTTGTAGACCTGTTTTTTGGTCTTATGGGATGTACTTGGACGTTTATAGAAGTGGATATAAAGAATGGGTAGGAGGTTAAGAGAAAACGGGGTGCAAGTTCTAACTATGTGTATTCGCCCCTATTTATACTTGTTGCAACCCTTATGTCACACCCCACCTTAGCGGAATATGGGGCGCGACGTATGGATATCATCACAACATGGCGTGTCTATAGAGATAACTATATGAAATAAGAAATGTCATCAAATGGTGACACAAAAGTCATGGCAATATCTCATCAAATGCAGGTGTCTAGGTAAGTAGGTAACAGTCCTACCTCTTACCCAAGACAAACAAGTAACATAATCAAAACAAACATATGTGTGCCACAGTATCACTTATTAAAATGAACAAACAAATAAAACTAAGAAGGAAACGGGGATTCTCCTTCTATATGCATTCATAAGCTTCTCCAATCCTAGCCACTTATGTTCTCATGCTTAACCATAGTATCACCTGAAAGAGACACTAAAACACGTCAACATAAAGTTGGTGAGAGTCATAGGTTTAGACTTCAACGCTAAATCAATTAAAAGCTGTGAATAACAACCATCAACACAATAACATATGGATAATGTGCTACAATTATGTATTAACAACTAGCACTCAAGATCAATCATTCCAAACCAAAATCCAAGGCTCCTACCTTGCCAAACAACATGGTACCATAGATGATCACACTATGTACCCATCCCAAGGCCACTACCTTGGCAAACCACAAGGCCACTACCTTGTCAAACCCCAAGGCCACTACCTTGTCAAACCATAATAACTGAGACGACACGTGTCCCTCGATCCAAATCATACACAATCAAGAATCACATAGCAGTTAATCACATAATGTACACACAAGTCCATCACAAACCTTAAAAAACATTCACAACATCAATTCATAAAATAACTCAACACAGTGTCTCTTACATCCCATCTAGAAGTCAAAATCAATAATAAACATGGGACTATGAAACTCACCTGATAGCTTCTTCACAAGTCCTCGCACTAGCAACAAGCTAACAAACCAAAAACACGCAATCAATACACGAACCAATCACTAAGATGGCTCATCAACCTATGATGGACATCTAGTCTATCCCATAACATTTCCTTATTGATAAGCTCTAATCACCCCATTACCCTTCCTTAACAAGTCCCTAACTTGGTTAAGTTCAATAGCTATCCCGTTCATAATTTTACACAAAACAGTCCCAGTTTTAGGTCTCAAAACTTTAAGTCAAACGTCCACTTAAATATACCCATGGTTTCTGTAAAAGGAATATTCATACTTTTATACATGTTAGCTAAAATCTCCCACTTGCCCCAACCTTAAAGTTAATGTTAAGGCCCCGATATATGTGTATATATTGCTACCTATCCAGAATTTACTGATTTTAAACGTATGAAAAGTTTGTTACAATTAAGGGGTCTTACCCTAAACCACAACCTTAGGCCAAGTGCAGATACTTACTAAAATATATAAACCATCTCTCATGTTCGTGATAAGGTCCCAATGCAACCCTAAGTACCCCAAACAACCCAAAACTTAAAAAGAAAACAGGCTGATTACAAAACTGTTTTGACCTCCGACTGTTGTAACCTATTTTTGACCCACTTCCCGACCTCGAATTTAGTTCTAGTTTCTTGCATTGGAAAGCCACTTCAATTATATTTTCAGAGATACTTGGATCGCATCTTGGATGTTCCTAGAACTCCCGATATGATCAAAACAATTGACTCAAAATTCTGCCCAGTTTTTAAAAACGGGTTTAATTAATTTAACCTAATTAATTACCCATAACCCCATTAATTACAAACCCTAAACCATCTACTCATTGTAATATCATTAAAATACAGATTCTTATTAAAACCCTAACCTAAATCCATCATAAGATGATTATGTAAACATTAAAAACAATTAAATTAAAAAGGGATTACGAAAGTTTACCTTTGATTTATGAAAACCATAAATTTTGATGAAGAACCCTAAAAGTTCTCCATAAACCGTCGACCATTCTTTTTCTCCAGGGATTTTATGTTTTTTTTTCTCTTTAAAATCCTTATATAATGTAACAAGAATCCTAGTCCAAATATAAAACCCAACTTTCCTTTTTCCTCTTTTTTTCCTTTTTTTCCTTCTTTTCTTTTTTCCAAACCGACCTAAACCCCTTTAAATTCGTTTTTTTCTATTTATTATTAATATATGTATTAATAACATTACCTTAATTTTCGTTAATTTATTTCAGCCCCTAAAGCCTCCAAAACCTCAAAACCGTAAAACTAGTCAGTTTTTACGCGTTTTACCGTAAAAGACGTAAAATATACACTTTTAATAAAAATATCAAATTTTGAAATAAACTTTATAACTAAGTCCTAAATGAGTTAAAACCATCCCGAAAAATATTCATATGACTAATTACCTCATCCCAGACCTCTAAATGCTAAACCGTAAATCGTAAAAAAAACGATTTTCTATAATACATATACGTATACGTAAACACCAAAATATCACCATTTCTTTTCATAGTCACAACTTGTGAGCACATGAACATGAAATAACCGTTCCTCGATTTACTTATGAGTACTTCTATACTCATAAACGATAACCACACCAACCTTAATCACTCAAAATAAACACGTAATCACACAAATTAAGTAAGCACACATAAAATAACCTAAAAGTAAGACCAAGTGATAAATCCAAAACCTAGGGTTGTCACATCTCTCCCTCCTAATAGAAATATCGTCCCGAGATTTACTCCATAAGCTCAATAAATTCATTTCACAGTCAACACACTATCTCTCTCATAAGAACGTAACCGGATCATGACTACAACAACACTCTCAATGAATATAAGCTCACGACAAATTTTAGGACCCCCAACTTCGGATAACGGATCAAACCCATGGACAACTAACAGACGTTTACGTGAATGAATTTAAAAGAATGAACCAAAACCATGAGACTCCAAAAGATACTCAACATTAAACATGTATCGACCCCCAACGAACCATGGAAATGGACCAATGACAACAAGCACCCAACGACAACTGAAATGTGTTACGATCGGCGACATACTATTAAAACCTTGTGGAAAACCAAATTTTACCCCAGAATGGATTTTGTACTGTAATTGTATATTAGTTGTTCTAAAACCATGGTATCACATTAGTAATTTATGTAATCATCTAACGAAAATCAATCTAAAGTCTCTTCACGAACGATCAATTGTCTAAAGCACACAACACAATATCACACGTCAACATTGACTCCGGAACCCACATCCTTCATCAATGTACAATCCTTATGATGGATACATCTCAAGTCCTATCCCAAATAAGCCCTATGTTAGCCCTCTAAATGTTCACTATCCCAAAATATCCAAAACACAAGTTTAAACCATATCGTTTAAAAATTAATCTTGAACTCGACACTTGTACAATTAACTCGACCAAGCTACTGACCTCCAATTACTAAACTTTCTGAATTTTGAAAAGTAGGTTCCGAGTACATAATTTTAGGCTTTTGAATCACCCAAAAAGCTTTAAAAACGAATAAGTTATGAACAAAACGATTTTAAACCAAAAAAAAAACACGTTATTAATTACAAAATTCAAGGTCTAATTTATTTTAATTCTAGAAAATTTAAACTCTCACCCATCATATGATTAATACATGATTTTAACATATTTAAGTTAATAAGAACAAGAATTCTAACTAAAGAACAATAACTTAGGTGATCAAAACCAAAATATTTTAAAATAAAAAGCCATGCTTATATGTTAAAAAAAATTTATATTCCACCTTATTTCAAACACGTTTTCGACACTTTACCCTCATTTTATCGACTACCAACAACTATTTTTATTTTACTATTTGCAAGTTTTATTTTTACCATGTAAGACTCAAAACGAAAGATATCGTTATTCCAAAAAGAAATCTCCACCATCTCAATAGCCTCTACACCAAAAATACCGTACAAACAAACACGTGAAATGAGGACTCGATAAATGCGCTACTACAGAAGTTGAACATCCCAAAGAAAAAAAAACTAGCAAACTAACCTAAGAATACAACCGATACGTAGAAGGGAATTATTCATAGGCATATGCATACGTACACTCAAATTCATCCAGCATATACTATAAACAAGCATGTATTAACCCTCTTTCATGCAACCATATTTAGGAATCCATTGATGTCTTGGTACTTGTATAACTATGTTGGCCACCATACTTATACAAGTCCCCTTTCACCAATGTACTCCCTCCTATGATGACCCTTATAAGAATTAATACTACATATAACACATCGGTCTACCAACTCAAATAAGCACATAGATCCTACAACTCATATAAGCACATAACCACAACATAAAATAAGGTCCAAAATCCATGTATTAAAATAACATAGCCAATGCATGAAACACATAAACTCATAGTCCAACTGAACCAACGTAGAAAAAATTTCAAAATGTAATAAGAACATGAAAACATAATTAAACGAAATCCAACAATGACTAGTGTATATGACTATAGTTCAACCCGCATTATTTAAAACTCGAAAAGAAAATAACATGTAGCTAATTATGAACTTACTATGGTCCAATTCATACTAGTCAAAACATCACAATAAATAACATCCAAACACATTAATTAATATAAAATGCACACATACTCCTATGACACCTATATGCAGGGACCCTTAAGCTATAGACTAGGCTACACGACTAGGCAACCTAATTCTCTATAACCATTGGCTCTAATACCATTCTGTCACACCCCACCTTAGCGGAATATGGGGCGCGACGTATGGATATCATCACAACATGGTGTGTCTATAGAGATAACTATATGAAATAAGAAATGTCATCAAATGGTGACACAAAAGTCATGACAATATATCATCAAATACAGGTGTCTAGGTAAGTAGGTAACAGTCCTACCTCTTACCCAAGACAAACAAGTAACATAATCAAAACAAACGTATGTGTGCCACAGTATCACTTATTAAAATGAACAAACAAATAAAACTAAGAAGGAAACGGGGATTCGCCTTCTATATGCATTCCTAAGCTTCTCCAATCCTAGCCACTTATGTTCTCATGCTTAACCATAGTATCACCTGAAAGAGACACTAAAAAACGTCAACATAATGTTGGTGAGAGTCATAGGTTTAGACTCCAACGGTAAATCAATTACAAGCTGTGAATAACAACCATCAACAGAATAACATATGGACAATGTGCTACAATTATGTATTAACAACTAGCACTCAAGATCAATCATTCCAAACCAAAATCCAAGGCTCCTACCTTGCCAAACAACATGGTACCATAGATGATCACACTATGTACCTATCCTAAGGCCACTACCTTGGCAAACCACAAGGCCACTACCTTGTCAAACCCCAAGGCCACTACCTTGTCAAACCATAATAACTGAGACGGCACGTGTCCCCCGATCCAAATCATACACAATCAAGAATCACATAGCAGTTAATCACATAATGTACACACAAGTCCATCACAAACCTTAAAAAACATTCACAACATCAATTCATAAAATAACTCAACACAGTGTCTCTTCCATCCCATCTGGAAGTCAAAATCAATAATAAACATAGGACTGTGAAACTCACCTGATAGCTTCTTCACAAGTCCTCGCACAAGCAACAAGCTAACAAACCAAAAACACGCAATCAATACACGAACCAATCACTAAGATGGCTCATCAACCTATGATGGACATCTAGTATATCCCATAACATTTCCTTATTGATAAGCTCTAATCACCCCATTACCCTTCCTTAACAAGTCCCTAACTTGGTTAAGTTCAATAGCTATCCCGTTCATAATTTTACACAAAACAGTCCCAGTTTTAGGTCTCAAAACTTTAAGTCAAACGTCCACTTAAATATACCCATGGTTTCTGTAAAAGGAATATTCATACTTTTATACATGTTAGCTAAAATCTCCCACTTTCCCCAACCTTAAAGCTACTGTTAAGGCCCCGATATATGTGTATATATTGCTACCTATCCAGAATTTACTGATTTTAAACGTATGAAAAGTTTGTTATAATTAAGGGGTCTTACCCTAAACCACAACCTTAGCTCAAGTGCAGATACTTACTACAATATATAAACCATCTTTCATGTTCGTGAGAAGGTCCCAATGCAACCCTAAGAACCCCAAACAACCCAAAACTTAAAAAGAAAACAAGCTGATTACAAAACTGTTTTGACCTCCGACTGTTGTAACCTGTTTTTGACCCACTTCCCGATCTCCAATTTAGTTCTCGTTTCTTGTATTGGAAAGCCACTTCAATTACCTTTTCAGGGATTCTTGGATCGCATCTTGAATGTTCCTAGAACTCCCGATATGATCAAAACAATTGACTCAAAATTCTGCCCAGTTTTTAAAAACGGGTTTAATTAATTTAACCTAATTAATTACCCATAACCCCATTAATTACAAACCCTAAACCATCTACTCATTATAGTATCATTAAAATAAAGATTCTTATTAAAACCTTAACCTAAATCCATCATAAGATGATTATGTAAACATTAAAAACAATTAAATTAAAAAGGGATTACGAAAGTTTACCTTTGATTTATGAAAACCCTAAATTTTGATGAAGAACCCTAAAAGTTCTCCATAAACCGTCGACCATTCTTTTTCTCCAGGGATTTTATGTTTTTTTTCTCATTAAAATCCTTATATAATGTAACAAGAATCCTAGTCCAAATATAAAACCCAACTTTCCTTTTTTCTCTTTTTTTCATTTTTTCCTTATTTTCTTTTTTCCAAACCGACCTAAACCCCCTTTAAATTCGTTTTTTATATTTATTATTAATATATGTATTAATAACATTACCTTAATTTTCCTTAATTTATTTCAGCTCCTAAAGCCTCCAAAACCTCAAAACCGTAAAACTAGTCAGTTTTTACGCGTTTTACCGTAAAAGACGTAAAATATACACTTTTAATAAAAATCTCAAATTTTGAAATAAACTTTATAACTAAGTCCTAAATGACTTAAAACCATCCCGAAAAATATTCATATGACTAATTACCTCATCCCATACCTCTAAATGCTAAACCGTAAATCGTAAAAAAAATACGATTTTCTATAATACATATACGTATACGTAAACACCAAAATATCACCATTTCCTTTCATAGTCACAACTTGTGAGCTCATGAACATGAAATAACCGTTCCTCAATTTACTTATGAGTACTTCTATACTCATAAACGATAACCACACCAACCTTAATCACTCAAAATAAACACGTAATCACACAAATTAAGTAAGCACACATAAAATAACCTAAAAGTAAGACCAAGTGACAAATCCAAAACCTAAGGTTGTCACACCTTAGGCACCAATAAAAGGCTTAAAACGTGTAACTCAGCTAAAGGAGTGACTAAGGTAGGCTAGTGAAAGTCTATTCAAGTCTAGGAATGACTATAAAAGCTAGATTCAAACTTATCAATCGTTTAAGGCCATTACTAAGCCACGAATTTTTAAGATAAGAAGGAAGATGTGTCATCTACAAGTAGGTGATGCACCTACTTGGAAAATATCTCATAACATCCTAAAGTATCTGGTCTATGTTTTAATATAGGAGGGAAATGGTTTAAATGGGTTTTTGGAGGGAAAATGTAAAACCGGGTCTTAATTAGGGATTGTAACTTTATACTTTGTGATTTTGGTGATTAAGGGTTTAGTAATGTGATTAGTGATGGATTAGGGTTTACGTAGGGTATACAAATTGAATTTAAGAAGTTTGGGTCTTTGGTTTGAAGTTTAACAAAGGTTTAAAGTGAAATTGGGAAGAAAACCTAGGCGGGTTAGGGTTTCTAATGATCTAGGGCTTAATCCTTGTAAAACTCATTATCCTTGGTTTAACTACTGATGTAAACTCATTTTATACTTTCTACATTTTCATTAATGTTTTCATAAAGTTCCTACATTGGTTTTACTAAGTTATCCTAAGTAAACATGTCTAAAGGGTGAAAATACCTATTTTAACCTAATTTATAAACCATGCATTAAAATGTTGTACCTTGTGCTTTAGGTTACTTTTACATTGTCTTAATATAATCTTATAACCTTAATGAAATGATATAAGTGTTTGTAAACTTGTTCTAAAAGACTCGGTAATGATTCTATGTAGATTTCTTAATATAAAGGTTTTTAGGTCATTAAGCCTAATGACTTTCGATCGTGGGTGATTAGTGTTTATTTCATAATGTAAGCTTATTATAAGTCTCATATAGTATTTTTATGACTTCTAGGGATTCTACATTCTTAGTTTAAGGGTTTACATAGGGCAATCATAGTCTAGGTATAATTATGGGAGCTAAAGATCTTATGCTTTGATAACTTGTACCTTATGATTTATTAACTTGTAACTTGTATAGAAATAATTTTATAATCTTAATATGATACATAGTTGAGTTTTATAATTAGTTGCAAAATATTAGACTCTAATTCAATGTGACATGGAATTTATATGCTAATCTTGGTTACTAGGTCTTAACTTGTAATTAGCTTGAGATTAGTGAATATTAGTACTTTGTGATCACTTATCTCTTCTTTATATAATAGATTAGAATTAGTATATTGTATTTGATACTTTTACATAGATATTATGTAGTTATATTGTTTGAAACATTGTTTACCAATGGTTTCTAGGTGATGATCTATACTATTATGTACATTTACTTGTACTTAGCTTTGTATAGTTTGTTCTTACCATTCTTAGGTATTATTATGTCTTCAAAGTATAGTTTACAACTTGTTTATAATCCTTGATTACTTTTTCATAGATGTGGTATATTCATACTTCACCATTCTTGAGCTTACAACTCATTTAAAGGTATTCTAGGGTTTCTAAAGGAATTTAGGGCATCATGGTTATATTTGAGATGTTATTATCAATATTGAACTTATAAGATTACTTTTAGAACTTAGACTTGACATATACATTATGTTGAAAACATATAGGAATATGTTGTAATGGCAGTTCAGGTTGTGAGGAGTTGTTCATGTTACCAAGTAAGGCATACAAGCAAAAATTTCCAACCAAATTTTCATATTGAGATAATCATAACTCATAACACATATGTGAAATTTGAGGATTTTCATAGTCTCTCCTTGATAAGGAAATCTCGTCCCGAGATTTAGATAAAGAGTGATGTCATGAGACAAAGAAGAGAATAATCCTCACGTTTCCAAACATATTCATACCGTCTCTCAGGGTTTCATAATTAAATAATTAGAAATATAACATTATGCCACACAATTTAGTTTATCATTGAGCGGAAACTCTTTCATTGGGATGATAGGAGAATCATCAGATAAACATTTCTTTAGATTTGCAACGCGAAAAGTATCATGAATAATACTGAGTTCTTTAGGAAACTCAAGTTAATATATCACTGGCAAGTCAAAAATCTTTGAATGGTCTGATGTACCTTTGCTTGCTTTTTGAATCGAGTAAGATCTTTTCAAGGTAAATACCTAATAATATGACGTAATTTGTTATGATTTATATTGTAAATTGTCGTAACTTCACCTTGCAACGCGACATCTTCATCGGGTTTGAATAATCTTTTCAGTAGTTTCATGAACTATTTTGGGTCTCGTAAGTTGAAAATCTCTAACTTTAGCCTAACAAATACATAAATGGCACTTCTTTCCATAGAGTGCTTCAAATAGTATTGCTTTAACTCTAGCATGAGAACTATTGTTATATAAGAAATTTTACCAATGGTAAGTGTCCTTCCAAAATTTATAATATATACATGGAGTATGTAGTTTAGTATTTGGATAGTTCTTCCAATTAATACATTAGTATACTTATTAAAATAATAGACTAAGTATAACATATTACCCTCGGGTATTTTGTATATACTCTTAGGATTAAGATGTGAATCACTCGTACAATCTTAGATGATAGATATTGATTCTCTATGTCGACAGATTATTTCTTGTATAAACTCGTCAAAGTTTCAATATCATTATTTTTCTTGATACGAATAAATCCTACAGCCTTAGTAAAACAATCGATAGTAACCCAGATGGTGTCATGTCTATTTGAAGTAACAAATTCCTCATTGTTCTTTCCTATTTCCATGGAGGAAATTTAGGTTGAACTAGTAAGACGGATGACTTCCAATGTTCTGCTTTATTTTTGGAAGCATAATATAAGGATTTCAATGTTTCTTCAAGTTAATGGAATACTTCACATTCCAAGTCTTTACAAATTTTAAGTCTTCATAAATTCCAAGTCTTATGTTTAATATGATAAGACGAATATTCCAATATTTTAGCGTATTCATGATATCCTTATCATAATTTACATAGATTCAGATCTTCTTCATAATTCCGTACACTAGTACAAAAAATGGTATCCGTCACACACAAAAAGAGTGACCGTAGGCCTAACTTCACACACTATTTTTTTAGCATTTGTGACTAAAGGTCCCGCGACCATAGGTACCCTACGGTCACGATCTGATATTTGTGATGCTAACCAACAAAAAAATGTGACCAATACTCGAAAATGTGTGACAAACTAGGTACAATATTTGGTGTTTTAGTAAATATGTGTGACGTTAAACACTCAACAGTTACACGAGTTTTGTTTAAGAGTGACTATTGCTTATAAGTTTGTCACATGAATATACAATATGTGTGACATTTACTATGTGATTAGTGTATTTTGTGTGACTATACGCATCAAATAGTCACATGAAGGGTATGTTTGTGTGACCTTTTATGACATGTAGTCACACAAATTATGCTATTGGCTCTGAGTTTGTCACATACAATTAACCAAAGAGTTACCAATAGTAGTAATAATTGTGAGTGTATGCTTTGTCAAGTCAAGCCAATTGTATTTTGTGTGACTATATGCATCCAATAGTCACATGAATTGTATGTTTGTGTTACCTTTTAGGACATGTAGTCACACAAATCATGCTAATGGTACTGAGTTTGTCACATATACTTAACCAAAGAGTTACCAATAGTAGAAATAAGTGTGACTGTATGCTTTGTCAAGTCAAGCAAATTGTATTTTGTGTGACTATATGCATCTAATAGTCACATGAATTGTATGTTTGTGTGACCTTTCATGACATGTAGTCATACAAATCATGCTAATGGTACTGTGTAAAACCCGCATGCTTTTACCATGAATAGTACCCTTATAATCGTACGTACATGATTAAAGCTTTCCTTTTATAACATGAATACGTTTCACGAACATAAATTACAAGAACTACGTACGTGTTATTACACGATAAGTATTAAGTATGTAATAATGCAAGATAATTATTATAGATAATAATTAAATCACGAACATGAAATCATGAACGTAATAATCACAAACGTATAATTAGGTATTTACGTAATTATTATTACGACTATGTACAAGTATATTAAATAACATGAACATTTAATAATAACGTCACGTAAATATGAACACGAGAACACGTAATAATTTAGAAAACGAAAAAATACGGGTTTTCTTTGGTGGGCCCTAGTAGCCGCGGCACACAAGAGAAAGGGGGGCCCAAAATTCCACTTTTGGTTTTAATTAAAGGAAAAAAAAACCACAGAGTTTTCATAAAAATATTTTTACAGAAAAGTTGAAAACCCTATCTTTTGGGGGCTCCATAGCCGCGGCATCAAACGAAGAACAAGGAGGATTCGATTTTGATTTTTGATCTTTGGTATTTGGTTCGTGTTCGTGTTATTTTCAATCACACGTTAAGGTAAAACATTAAACCTTGATCTTTAATCTTTTTATTTAATTATGATTTTATGTTAGATCTTTAAAAACAATCAAATAAAACATGTTATGGAATTTAATAAACATGGGAAAAGGGTTCGTTTGGCTTGGTTTGTGGTTCGGCAGCCAACCGAGAGTCGAAGGACTCTCGGTGTCCCTTTTAAGCCACAACCGAGACCCCCTAAGGGGCTCGATGTGGGTCTCTGCGCAGCAGCAAACACCACCGTATTCAGCCGGTGTCTGTTTAGGTCGGACGGGGGGAGCAGTGAAGGCAAAAGGGGAGACCACCGGCTTGCGCCGGTGGGATCTTGATGTTGGCAACAGCTAGCCACGGCGCAGCAGCGGCGGCAACCGCCTCTATTGGCAGCGCAGCCACCAGCCGCCACTGCAGCCGCGGCTGTGGGTGGTGGTTGGTGGTGGGGTTTTGGTTCGGGCGGGTTCACGGGTCCGATTCACAACATGTTTTTAATAAAATAATACATGGGTCCGGTTTATTATTAAGTTTATTTTTTTACAAGTTAATTAAATTAATTTAACATGTCATATAAATAATTTAATTAAACCATAGACTTAGGTTTATTATTATAATTAATAATACATGAATTTAACCTAAGTATTTAATTATGTAATTTAGACTAAGTAATTAATTAATTATTTAAACATGACATGTAATTAATTAATTTTCATGACTTAGGTTATATTAATATAAATATTAATACATGTTTTAACCTAAGTATTATATATACTTTAATTTAATTAAATCATGATTATATTTAATTAAATCTTATAACATATAGTTTATTTAATTTACATGCAATAATTAATAAACTATACTATTAATCACATGACTTAGTATATTTAATTAGTAAAACTTAAGATTATCATATTAGCTTAATAATCCAGCTTATTTCTAAATATGGAAACTTTCTTTTTCAGGAAACTTACTATTTTTTGGAAACTTTCTATTTTTGGAAACTTTCTATTTTTGGAAACTTTCTATTTTTGGAAACATTCTATTTTAGGAAACGTGCTATTCTTAGAAAGTTACTTATTATTACACAAATATAATAATACAAGAAATACAAGTAATACTTAATCAAAATATCCAGAATACATGATAAACACAGCATAACGTTAGAATCAGTAAAACAAGACATGAACATATAAAACAAGCTAACACATGATATAAAACCAGTTACGTACGCAGTAATTAGAATACTTATACACGTATACTATTTATGTAGCATTAGTGAGATCGAAGTAGGACTCTCTTCCGTTCGCCTTCTTTGTTCACTAGACACAAGGTACGGATTCTCCGTCCTTTCAGTATGGACATTCTATCCTTATTAGGATTCCCCTTATGCAACCAACTGTTTTCCCAGTATATGTTTTATATGTTTTGATTTGCTTATGTTTAATTAAATGCCTAAGCCATATACATGCTTGACCAGTTCACCTAGTTATGGAGGTACCATAACCATAACACTGGAGGCACCGGTGTTAAGACTTCACCAAGGCAGAGTGATAGCTCGTGGCGTCCCTTTTAGGTTTTGGCCATATTATTATATTATCATGTGGGGCGTATGGGTGCATCCTAGGTTACATGTTTTTAACAGATTATTCAGGTGAGTGTGGTGTGTGCCTTGCATCCTTCGCAAGGAGCTGATCCCTCCTACCTAAACTTATATTAATTAGATGCAACCACTCTAATTTCATGATGAGGTCACCCCTCCAAGTATTCATGCACGTTGATATTTCATGACCTATATTGTCTTAATGGTTAACATGTTAAACAGTTTTCATAAGATAAACATAAGGCTTTTCAAACTCTAAAACCAGTTTTACTAAGTTATACCAGGTTTTCCAGGACTTAATCAATTCCGCTGCTATATGTTGTATATGCTTATGTTATTCATTCTATGCTTGTTTACTCGTGCACTGAGCGTTATGCTCAGCCATTTTCCTTTCATGTTTCCCAAAACGGCAGGTACTTAAGGGCGCTCGTAGACTCTAAGCGTAGGTGCATATGGATTGGAAGCTTACTAGCCTTCATTACTTTATGCTTATCATCACACATTTTGCTACTTATTTCTATGGACATTGTTTAGTCATTTTCCTTTACAGTACTTATGTTTGTGTGTGATGAGCTTATACTTTGGGGTACCGATGTTTGTTTCCGGTATTTCCTTTATGGTTATGTAATGTTTAAGACATTTATCCTTGTATGCTTTGATGACACGCCATAATCACGCGTGACATTCCAATTACCAAAATGGGGTGTTATAATTATGGCATCAGAGCCTGGTTTCGACTTGTAGGCTCTCAAAACACGACCTGTGATTAGTGGGTAGTCACAATGTTCTTCCTAGAACTGACAGTCGATTTTCATGCATTCATTGTTTTCATGCATTCATATATATGTCATTGTCGCAAGTTTATGACTAAGTAATGGTTGGTACAGGACTGGCCCTATTTAGTCGCATGTGCTGTTATCGAAACATTTAACTTTGGGACCGACCCATTGGCGTCCCCTCGCCATGTCTTTTGTTTTGAGTGAACTGACCATAGGCGTTCACTCCCGCGCATATAAAAGTTTTCATAAAACTGCATCATGCATTCATGTACTAGTTTTCCTGCATAAAATTTTTCTCATGATTTATTGGTATAAATTTTTTTCATGTATATATTTTATGTTTTGTTCAGTTTAATCGTGTATTTTATGTTATATTGTCAGATGGTTCTCACACGTGAGCATGAACAACTCAATGCAGCAGTCCAAGCTACGATGCAAGCTTTGCTTCCTCAGTTGAGGAACGAAATCAGGGCTGAGGTGCAGGCTGCCAACAATCAACATCAGCACCCAGTACTTCCTCCTCCTTAGTAACATTGGTCACATGGCTGGAGAGATTCAACAAGCAACACACTCGATACTTCGAGAAACTGATAGCCCTAGTGAAGCTGAAAGCTGGTTGGCTTATATTGAGAAGATATTCGATGCAATGGGCTGTGACCTCGTCTTCAAGTCGAGGTTGGCCTGTTAAAAGTTCGAAGGTGATGTGCTAGGATGGTGGAAAGCACTCAAGCAGTCAGAGGGAGGTGACGATTGGGTGGCTGGTTTGACTTGGGCTTAGTTCAGGGAGTTAGTAATAGAACAGTTCTTCCCCAAGGCTGAGCAAGACAAGCTGAAGAGGGAGTACCACAGAATCAGGCAGAGAGCTGGGGAGAACAACAACGAGTTCATGCGGCGCTTTCTTCGTTTAGCTGGTTTTCCTGGCGTAGCAGCAGGTACTGCCGAAGAGCAAGCATACCACTTCCGGTGGGCTCTTCGTACATTGGTCGCCAACAACTTGGTGCATGCTACGTTCAACACGGTGGCACAAGTTGCCGATGCATCACATAAGCTGGAGATGCTGCAAGAAAGAGAAGAGTTCGGGGAAGCAGAGAGACTCGAGAAGAGGTAAATATTTGTTATTTAGCGATGACCATTCCAAATTCTTTTAGTATATTTCAATATTTATATCTCTTTTGAACTGCATCTTCCAGGCAGAAGACTGGGGACCGGTCTCAGCCGGCTACTCAGCAACAACCTACTCAGCCCAAGGGAAACGGTCAGAATCAAGAACGTTTTGCTACAGATAGGTGTGGAGGTAATGATAATTACCGTTAGAACGCTGGAAACTCCAACAGCAGCATGTCCTTACAGTTACTCATTTCCTTATGATACATGCAATATTTCATAATTCTGACACATTAGCAATCTTTTACCAGGAATCATGGTAACGGGAGGGACCATAACCAAAGAGGTTCACAGCCTAACCGTCCAGCTATCATTGGTATTACATCTTGCGAATTTTCCACATTGTCCTTTTGTACCTATAAACCATATCTCATGTATGCTGTTCTTACAAGCTCCCAGCCAACAAAGGCACCTACTGGAGGGTATACTCATCCTCTTTGCACTACCTGCAACCGTAGGCACCCAGGGCCATGTCGTCGCGACAGGGACGCATGCTACAAGTGTGGCCTTACTTGTCACCGCATGAAGGACTGCCGCAAGGGCGAGATGGAGGGCACATCTGGACATGCTGATTCCAAGCCGCCTCTAACTAGTGGACGCGTTTACACGCCTTCTCGCGATCAAGCCAACAAGTCTACAGGTACCATCACTGGAATCTTGTATATGTATGGTCAAGCTGCATGTGTTTTATTTGACACGGGTGCTACTCATTCGGTCATTTCTACTGCTTATGCTAAGAATGTTAGGATATCCCCTTTGCCACTAGAGAATGTATTAAACATCTCCACGCCTTTAAGAGACTCTGTACGCATAACCCATGTGTACAAGAGCCTTCCCCTAGAGTTTGACGACAAGATCTATCCTATTGACGCACTTCCGCTGGACATGAATGATTTTGACAAGATATTGGGCATGGGCTGGCTATCTAAACATCATGCCACCATAGACTGCCATACATATCGAGCCATCTTCGGTGATGTTAATGCACCAGAGTACATTCACAACGGGTTCGTACCTGAAAGGTCTGTACAAATCATATCAACCCTACAAGCATGTGCATTACTTTCACATGGTTGCGAGGGCTATCTAGATAATATTCATGACATGGATGCTAAATCTCCATCATTACAGAATCAACTGATAGTGTCAGAATTTCTAGACGTATTTCCAGAAGAACTTCCGGGCATACCACATGCACGTGAAGTAGAGTTTAATATAGATATCATTCCAGGAGCTGAGCCGATTTCCAAGGCTCCTTATCACATGGATTCCATAGAGTTAAAGGAGCTGAAGGACTAATTTCAAGAACTTCTAGAACGAGGCTTCATTCGACCGAGCGCATCACCATGGGGCGACCGGTCTTATTCGTGAAGAAGAAGGACGGAAGTATGCGTCTTTGCATAGATTATCACGAGCTCAACAAGATCACCATCAGGAATAGGTATCCTCTACAACGCATTGAAGATCAGTTTGACCAAATTTAAGAGGCCAAACATTTCTCCAAAATTGATTTGAGGTCAGGCTATCATCAGCTACGGGTCAAAGAGCAGGACATCGCCAAGACTGCTTTCTGTACACGATATGGGCACTATGAATTCGTAGTCATGCCATTTGGCCTTACCAATTCTCCAACTGTTTTCATGGATTTGATGAACGGAATCTTCCATGAATTTCTGGACAAGTTCGTTATTGTCTTCATTGACGACATTCTAATATTCTCTAAGTCCAAGGAGGAATACGAAGACCATCTTCGTATAGTGTTACAGATTCTTCGCCAGAAGCAGCTGTATGCTAAATTCTCTAAGTGTGAGTTCTGGTTAGAAAAGGTAGCGTTCTTAGGTCACATTGTATCAGCAGAAGGAATCACCATGGATCTAACAAAGGTTGAGGCTATTACCAAATGGCCAAGACCGACATCAGCGACTGAGGTTCGCAGCTTCCTAGGCTTAGCTGGTTACTACCGTAGTTTCGTAGAGAACTTTTCCCGTTTAGCACTACCATTAACCAAACTGATGCGAAAAGGGGAGAAATTCGTTTGGACTGAAGAAAGAGAGAAGATCTTTGAAGACCTAAAGCAGAAGTTAGTATCTGTACCGATTCTTACTCTTCCATCTGGTACAAGTGGATTTAAAATCTACAGTGATGCTTCAGGGAAGGGACTTGGATGTGTTCTCATGCAACATGGGAAAGTGATTGCGTACGCTTCACGGCAGCTTAAGCCTTATGAGAAAAATTACCCTACGCATGACTTGGAACTTGCAGCAGTCGTGTTTGCATTGGAGATATGGAGTCACTATTTGTATGGAGAATCATGTGACATCTTCACGGACCACAAGAGCTTGAAGTACATCTTCACTCAACATGAACTGAACATGAGACAAAGGAGATGGTTAGAGTTGCTGAAGGATTATGACATTAATCTGCAGTATCATCCCGACAAGACGAATGTAGTGGCAGATGCACCTAGTAGAAAGTCTGGAATGATAAACGACATTAAAATTGAGGAGGAAATTATAAGAGACTTAGAGCGACTAGACATTGAGATCATGGTACGTGGTCAACACGGTTACTGGGCTAATCTAAGAGTGGAACCTGAGTTACTCTCTAGGATAAAGGAAGCTCAGACGGATGATGGTGAAATCTGGGCGATAATTCACAACTTGGAGAAGCATACGGAATTTTGGGTAGACGAAGACGGTATCTTATGGCAGGGCACGAGACTTTGTGTCCCTGATGATCAAGAACTTCGGGAAGCATTGTTAGATGAGGCTCATAGCTCCCCATTCTCCATTCATCCTGGTTTGACCAAGATGTACCACGACATCAAGCAATACTTTTGGTGGAGTAGTATGATACAGGATGTTGCGACTTACGTCTCCAAATGTCTTACTTGCCAGCAGGTTAAGATCGAGCATCAGCGATCTAGCGGTCTTCTACAACCGTTAGATGTTCCAGAGTGGAAGTGGGACAAGATCATCATGGATTTTGTTACCGGTCTTCCGCAGACAAAGAGGAGGCACGATGCGATTTGGGTTATCGTTGATCGACTTACTAAGTCAGCTCATTTCTTACCGATTTGCAAGGAAGATTCGGTCAGTAAACTCGCCGATACTTATAAGAAGGAGATCATGAGACTTCATGGTGCTTCATCCAGCATCGTCTCGGATCGAGATCCTTGTTTCACTTCGCGATTTTAGAGGAGTCTGCAGAAAGCTTGGGGTACAAAACTTTAGCTTAGCACGGATTTTCATCCTCAAATAGACGGGCAATCGGAGCGAACAATTCAGACATTAAAAGACATGTTGAGGTCATGTGTGTTGGAATGGACGGGAGACTGGGACGATTACATCTGTCTGGTAGAGTTCGCATATAACAACAGTTGGCACACAAGTATTAAGTGTGCTCCATTCGAGATGTTGTATGGCAGAAAGTGTCACGCCCCAATCTACTGGGATCAGGTTGATGAGCGAACACTTGAAGGACCGTAAATGATAGAGTTGACCAACGAGAAGGTCGCAGTAGCTAAGCAGAAATTGCAAGAAGCACAATCACGTCAGAAGAGTTATGCCGACAAGCATCGTAGGGACTTACATTTTAACGTAGAAGATCACGTCTTCTTTAATGTATCACGACACGTGGTGTTATGCGTTTTGGAATCAAAGGGAAGCTTATTCCTCGATTCATCACACCGTTTGATGTCATTGAGCGAGTCGGTGAAGTATCTTATCGTTTAGTGTTACCTCTGCAGCTTTCTCATGTTCACGACATTTTCCATGTGTCCTTACTCAGAGGGTACAAGTATCATCCCCTTCACATGGTTCAGTATCCACTAGAACAGAATCGTGAAGATCTTACCTTCATAGAGGAACCCGAGCGAGTTCTTGCCAGGCAAGAACGAGTCATGAGGAAGAAGACGATTCCATTCATCAAAATCCTTGGGAGGGATCATATCGAGCGGGAAGCCACTTGGGAGACCAAGGAGACTATCTGGACTTCTTACCCTCATTTCAAGTTTTGAATTTGGGTATGTTCCTCTTTTTCCACTTACGTTATCTATAATTCAGGGACGACTTATTCTTCTTAGGGGTGAAGAGTTGTAAAACCCGCATGCTTTTACCATGAATAGTACCCTTATAATCGTACGTACATGATTAAAACTTTCCTTTTATAACATGAATACGTTTCACGAACATAAATTACAAGAACTACGTACGTGTTATTTCATGATAAGTATTAAGTATGTAATAATGCACGATAATTATTATAGATAATAATTAAATCACGAACATGAAATCATGAACGTAATAATCACAAATGTATAATTAGGTATTTACATAATTATTATTAAGACTATGTACAAGTATATTAAATAACACGAACATTTAATAATAACGTCACGTAAATACGAACACGAGAACACGTAATAATTTAGAACACGAAAAACTACGGGTTTTCCTTGGTGGGCCCTAGTAGCCGCGGCACACAAGAGAAAGGGGGCCCCAAAAGCCCACTTTTGGTTTTAATTAAAGGAAACAAAAACCACAGAGTTTTCATAAAAATATTTTTACAGAAAAGTTGAAAACCCTAGCTTTTGGGGACTCCATAACCGTGGAATCAAACAAAGAACAAGGAGGATTCGATTTCGATTTTTGATCTTTGGTATTTGGTTCGTGTTTGTGTTACTTTCAATCACACGTTAAGGTAAAACATAAAACCTTGATCTTTAATCTTTTTATTTAATTATGTTTTTATGTTAGATCTTTAAAAACAATTAAATAAAACATGTAATGGAATTTAATAAACATGGGAAAAGGGTTTGTTTGGCTTGGTTTGTGGTTCGGCAGCCAACCGAGAGTCAAATGACTCTCGGAGTCCCTTTTAAGCCACATCCGAGACCCCCTAAGGGGCTCGGTGTGGGTCTCGGCGCAGCAGCAGACACCATCGGCTTCAGCCAGTGGCTGTTTGGGTCGGACGGGGGGAGCAGCGAAGGCAGCAGGGGGAGACCACCAGCTTGCGCCGGTGGGATCTTGATGCTGGCAGCGGCTAGCCATGGCGCAGCAGCGGCAGCAGCCGCCGCTGTTGGCAGCGCAGCCACTAGCCGCCACTACAGTCGCGGTTGTGGGTGGTGGTTGGTGGTGGGGTTTTGGTTCGGGCCGGTTCATGGTTTCACAGGTCCGTTTCACGAGATGTTTTTAATAAAATAATACATGGGTCTGGTTTATTATTTTTACAAGTTTATTTATTTACAAGTTAATTAAATTAATTTAACATGTCATATAATTAATTTAATTAAAACATGGACTTAGGTTTATTATTATAATTAATAATACATGAATTTAACCTAAGTATTTAATTATGTAATTTAGACTAAGTAATTAATTAATTATTTAACATGACATGTAATTATTTAATTTTCATGACTTAAGTTATACTAATATAAATATTAATACATGTTTTAACCTAAGTATTATATACACTTTAATTTAATTAAATCATTATTATATTTAATTAAATCATATAACATATAGTTTATTTAATTTACATGCATAATTAATAAACTATACTATTAATCACATGACTTAGTATATTTAATCAATAAAACTTAAGATTATCATATTAGCTTAATAATCCAGCTTATTTCTAAATATGGAAACTTTCTATTTCAGGAAACTTACTATTTTTTTACAAACTTTCTATTTTTGGAAACTTTCTATTTTTGGAAACATTCTATTTTAGGAAACCTGCTATTTTTAAAAAGTTACTTATTATTACACAAAAAGTATAATAATACAAAAAATACAAGTAATACCTAATCAGAATATACAGAATACATGATAAACACAACATAATGTTAGAATCAGTAAAACAAGACATAAACATATAAAACAAGCTAAGACATGATATAAAACCAGTTACGTATGTAGTAATCAGAAAACTTATACACGTATACTATTTATGTAGCATTAGTGAGATCGAAGTAGGAATCTCTTCCGTTAGCCTTCTTCGTTCACTAGAGACTAGGTACGGATTCTCCGTCCTTTCAGTATGGACATTCTTTCCTTATTAGGCTTTCTCGTATGCAACCAACTGTTTTCCCAGTATATGTTTTATATGTTTTGATTTGCTTATGTTTAATTAAATGCCTAAGCCATATACATGCATGACCAGTTCACCTAGTTATGGAGGTACCATAACCATAACACTAGAGGCACCGGTGTTATGACTTCACCATGGCGGAGTGATAGCTCGTGGCTTCCCTTTCAGCTTTTGGCCATATTATTATATTATCATGTGGGGCGTATGGGTGCATCCTAGGTTACATGTTTTTAACAGATTATTCAGGTGAATGTGGTATGTGCCTTGCATCCTTCACAAGGAGCTGATCCCTCCTACCCAAACTTATATTAATTAGAGGCAACCCCTCTAATTGCATGATGAGGTCACCCCTCCAAGTATTCATGCATGTTGATATTTCATGACCTATATTGGCTTAATGGTTAACATGTTAAATAGTTTTCATAAGATAAACATAAGGCTTTTCAAACTATAAAACCAGTTTTACTAAGTTATACCAGGTTTTCCAGGACTTAATCAATTCCACTGCTATATGTTGTATATGCTTATGTTATTCATTCTATGCTTGTTTATCCGTGCACTGAGCGTTATGCTCAGCCGTTTTCCTTTCATGTTTCCCAAAACGGCAGGTACTCAAGGGCGCTCATAGACTCTAAGCGTAGGTGCATATGGATTCGAAGCTTACTAGCCTTCATTACTTTATGCTTATCATCATAAATTTTGCTACTTATTTCCATGGACATTATTTTGTCCTTTTCCTTTACAGTACTTATGTTTGTGTGTGATGAGCTTATACTTTGGGGTACCGATGTTTGTTTCTGGTATTTCCTTTATGGTCATGTAATGTTTAAGAAATTTATCCTTGTATGCTTTGATGACACGCCAGAATCACGCGTGACATTCCAATTACCAAAATGGGGTGTTACATACTGAGTTTGTTACATACAATTAACCAAAAAGTTACCAATAGTAGTAATAAGTGTGACTGTATGCTTTGTCAAGTCAAGCAAATTGTATTTTGTGTGACTATATGCATCCAATAGTCACATGAATTGTATGTTTGTGTGACCTTTTATGACATGTAGTCACACAAATCATGCTAATGGCTCTGATTTTGTTACATACAATTAACTAAAGAGTTACCAATAGTAGTAATAAGTGTGACTGTATTCTTTGTCAAGTCAAGCAAAATGTATTTTGTGTGACTATATGCATCCAATAGTCACATGAATTGTATGTTTGTGTGACCTTTTATGACATGTAGTCACACAAATCATGCTAATGGCTCTGAGTTTTTCACATACAATTAACCAAAGAGTTACCAATAGTAGTAATAAGTGTGACTGTATGCTTTGTCAAGTCAAGCCAATTGTATTTTATGTGACTATATGCATCCAATAGTCACATGAATTGTATGTTTGTGTGACTTTTTATGATATATAGTCACACATTGGAATGTGATTAACAATGATAATAAATGTGACTATGTTTCATTTTATAGTAACCTTTTAGAATTCAATAAAAGCAAAAAATAAAATTCTGGAAATCAAATTTCAATTGCATTAATATATAAAATTGAATGTACATAAGCAAATCAACAACTGTAATGTCGTATTATTTACATGTAACATACTTTTCACAAATAATCACACTTGTAAAGACTTTGAATCACCGTATTGTAAAGTCTTTTGAGCCTTGTTATTCCTAGCTTGTTTCTTCATATGAGGAATAATCGTAAATGTACTGCTTGCTGAAACGTTCATCGAGCGCTTAGTTCCTATCTTTGGTGCACTTTTAACAATAGTTTTAATGGTATTTGGTGGTGTTGTTTCCTATAGGGAAACGAAAGCCGTGTATTAAACATTGAACTGAATACGAAAAGCTATGTATATGTAGAATGATAAATCAAGTGTATGTACCTCTTGAAAAAAATAACCTTTTCCTTTGTCCATGCCACAAAACTACGTTTTACATCCTTAAAAGTTTTTAAACCATTATTTCCGTCATCAGGTATGAATGCTGCATCCACTAGGGATTCATCAACTGAAACTTTGTAGCAATTTTTTGGTAGTGGTTGGTTATGAATCATTACATTGTCTCCATCCTTAGACTTGTATACCATACCGTTACCAATGATAATTGTCCTAGAGATTTTCCACAGTTTGTACTTAAATGTCTGAAGAAAATATGTTTACATTGCGTTAATGAGAAATAAATTAAACAAGTAATTATATGAATAATGATGAAATACTTACATCTGGTAGTGATGGTGGAGACTAATTTACTTTTGATTTAGAAGGTGTACGCTTCTTTCGTAATGATGAAATAGGTACGTCTTGTTGTGTCGAGGGAGACAGATGTAGTTGTGATCCGGAGGCTGGAGAATTATCTTCTTCAGATTGGGATTTTTGAAGTGGAGACTTCTTTTCTAACGATCTAGTCTTGAAGTGGAGACTTCTTTTCTAACGATCTAGTCTTATTTTTTGCTCCCCTAGTTCTAACAGGTCCCTGCATATATACATAACACAATACATAAGTCATGTATAGTACAATTTAAAAACCAAACATGTTTTTTTATAACTTACCTTGTTCGCAGTTGTAGTTGTAGCTGCAGTTGTAGTGTCCAAATCCTTGTTCGAAGTTGTAGTTGTCTTAGACATTAGAAATAACACACCCTTCTAAAGTCCACCACCACTAATCGAAATCCTTTACTATTCACTAGGTATTGTATTTAATGTATTATGTTATATTTGTAATACATGCAATATATAAGTATGTTAATTGTGATTGGTATTTCAGAATGAAAATCATCAAATCAAAATTAGAAAACTAGTCTTACATTTGACTGACTTGGCGTTAACTCTTCTATATTAACCCCATGTGCAGACATAAGTTTCAACACTTTATTAAGAGTTTCATGTGTTTGAAACATCTGGGTGGTTAATTGAGTGACTGTAATGTCTTTATCTTTACACGCCTGTCTCTCCTTATCAAGTTCAGTTTCAAGCATCGCAATCCTTACATAAGTTCCGTGTTTCCTTCTAAGTAGATCAAAGAACTTCCTGCACGTAACTCTACCTCCCACTCCTATTGCATACCCTCCCTTGTCCTTTCCTAATACATGTGATAATGAATCTGTGCCACTATCAACCGTCAAGGTTCCATCTCTAATCTGGTCCTCTGCTTCCAACTGCACACAAAAAATGTAAATAATTTATTATACGAATATAAACATAGTATACAAAAATTTTCAATAACACTTACAATCTTAGTGCCAACTTTGATTGTTTCATCATTTGTCTCTTTTCCGTCTTTTCTGAATCTTCTATTAAACCACAATACACCACGAGGGGGGGGGGTTCTTGATCTGGTTTAATTTCTTGTTTTTTGATCTTCCAAACATCAAATACATACTAGTGAAAACTTAAACCAACATGGAAAACAGTGTTAGAATAGTACACCAATATAAGCTTACCATTTGCTCTTTTATATATACATAACCACCACGTCCCATTGTATGCTGATAAAGAGACTTGGAACGCGCCAATTTATTTGTAGCTGATTTCACCTAAAAAAAGAGATTACTGGATGAGAAGTTGCTAGTATGTAACAAAGTGTGTTTGTCATATGTAGTTTCCAAACAATGCATACATACGGTGTTTATAAATGTAAAATGAAATAGAAATTAACAACCTTAAATTCTTCTGTGGCCGTGTGGTTTACAAAAGCAACCCATTGTTCGGCATTGACGATTGCTCTGTAATTCTTTGGAACTTCATTTAGTTTTTCAGGTTTATCTAGGTTGGGAACTATGTGCTTTGCTGCCATTTTACTTCTGAAATTTCTTAGAAGTTCACCTAACTTATTCATAACCAACTTTTTGAAGGACACATCAAATTCAAAGTATTGCTACACATATTAACATAATGTTAAAGTAAATGTAGGAATAAGACTAATAGTTAGGTAAAAAAATTTGTATGTGTATCGTGGTTTCAGTCTAATTTTTTCTTCAATCCTATCTGCTCCCGAACCATGTCTCCTGAAAAACTGATAAACAATGATCTGTTTTGTAACACCCCCAAATTTATACAACTCAGTACAGCGGAAGACTAGTTGGTGTTACGGGATAGCACATTACTCACATCATAGACAACGCATAAAATCGCGTCGTTTAATAAAAAATAATTTCCATTCATAAATATCAAAGTTACATCGGTCCCAAGTCATTACATTTCATACAAAAGTTTTACAAAGTGTTTGAATGGAAAAGTATTGTTTAAGTGTGGGCCATGAATTCTTGTCGTCTTCCCGAGAATTACCTTCAAGTACCTGAGATAAAACATGTTAAAAGAAAAGGTCAGCGATAACGCCGAGTGAATTCATAGAGTTTAATAAAATCCATCAATATAATATCAGTATAAGATTATTACTGAAAATCATTTTGTACAAATCATTTTAATAGGCCATAAAATAGCCAAGTCATTTTATATAAATCCTTATCGAAAATCATAATATAGGCATTTGCCTTAAAAATTATTATACGAGCCAATGTCGTAAAAAAACCATACAATACGTCTTATGACGTTGTATAAAATCAAATAAAAACCGTTATATGAATATGGTTATGAAAACCAAAACACGAACATAATATCAATAGTATGACCCAGTATTGCTAGTCAGGCAATACATCGTAATTCGGAGCGTCCAGTAATATTTTGGTGATTAGATTATTATAAGCCGCATGACATTGTTACCTTACTAAACCAACAACGGGTAGCTAACCCGATACAAATTTTGCCCATCTAAAGTAGCGTGTCGTCACAAAGGTCACGCTATTGAAATCTTCTCATACATAAATTCGCTTACCAATCAATGTGGCACGACGGGGATCAACCGTCAAGGCGCGAACTGGGGTGATCGTCCCTAAATAGTACTATTAAATGCATAAGCGTCTACCAACTCCCGGTAGTTCACAATTCATGCTAATGGGACTTTTAGTGACATAACCTAACTTTAATAATCCATTTTATTTCATCTATCGGGTCCATTAATCATTTATCGGGTCATACAATCGGGTCATTCAATCATTCGGGTCCAAAATCCATAAACAAACAATCGGGACAAATGGTGTCCTAAATTATAAAAATACTAACATGTTATCTCCCTCGCGGGTTTATAAAGCATTTATAAAACATTTAAAAGAGTGCGAGGCTATGAACTCACGTTGATATGGGAAGGCGGGTGATCGGCAATTCGGACGTACGGTACGTGCTTCAATCACGGAAACCTAGACAAATAATATTCGTCTTAGACTCATGTCCAATGACTTTATAAAAATAACAATTATGTATACATATGATGATTATATATATATGATGATCAAGTGGGTTTACATATTCTCGTTTACTTATTTTAGAGTTATGTGTTGATAACTTTTATACTAGTTTTCTCGTTTTACCTATTTACGTGTTTTAGGTCCAATAAGCCTATTATAAGTTCTTTAACTTATTTTAATCCATTTTGTACCTATATTATCAGTATGTATACTTTCCAAGTTGGGCCTAAATGGGTTAAGCCCAATAGATTCTTTTTACAAGTTTTTATCCTTTTTAGTCCATTTATTAGTCCAATATGTTTATTTAACTTGTTAATGTCCGTATGCCCTAAAGTTCGGGTTTTATCGGTTTTTACTTGTTATACATGTCTATATATCAGTATATAAGTTTTATAAAGTTTTCATTAGACGGGTCCAACCATCTAAGTTTTATTTAACAAAAACGTTAATTTTACGGCAATAGCCGAAAAAGTCGTAAAAATCATGTTTATAGTTTTATAACTTATAAAACTTAACAAGTTACCATTTTTATAAAATGTCCACTTATTTACCCTTTTACATACTTATATAAATAAAATCCATAAGTTAGTGGGTTTTTATTTTACATTTTATATATTAAAATGTGAGTGCTTATATAATAGTATTATTCTTTAATTTCCAAAAATCTGATTTTTAACTTCATCTTCACCAAAACTGCCATATCTTGAGTTCTACATGGAGATAGAAGCTCAAAGTTTTATCACATAAACTAAATGATATGTGCTACATTTAACTCTTCTATAGCTACTGTTGAATCATCCTTTAAGTATTTTCTAAAAATCGTCCAAAACAGTAACTTCAGATTTATACCCTAAACTTGTTTTGATCATATCTCACTCATTATTTTGATTCCATTGCATGGCCAAATCTCACATGTGTACAAGACCCATAGCTTACTGTAAATGGATCCTACTTCATTATTTCATCAGTTCATAACATGTTTCTTTACTGTTTTATACAGCCATGTAAATTAATCAAGATTTTAACCTTGTTTCATATGGTTTTTCACCTTTTTAATCATGTTTATCAACAACAAATCCCCACATAACATTTTTATCATCATATAATCATCATAAATATATACAATAGGAAATAAAATACATGTTTACATAATCAAAATAACAAGAAGTTGAGGAGGACAATCTTTATACCACCATGTTGATGTAGATTATGATTTGGACATGGTTTTTGATGGAGAAGCTTGTGAATAACCATGCCCATCTTCAAGACCACCCATCTACATGAACACCTTGATGAAAATCAGCCCTTGACTCCTTTTAAAACTCCTTGCTAGTTGTTAGAATCACCTCCAATCAACAAGTCTTCAATAGGTTTCAATCTTATGCAAGTTAAACATAAGATTTATGGTAGAAAATTTGATGATCATTGTGGTGGTGGTGGTAGTATGGACGGCACAAGGAGAGAGTATAGAGGAAATGGAGAGTGGTTTTGCATGTTGAATGAGCTAGTTTGTGAAGGTTTGCTTGTTTTGTGGTATGAAAAGCTTAAACTTTAAGCAAAATGGACAAGTGTGTCTTTGGTTATGAGGTTGTGACACCTCATGGTTTGTATAGCTAGTTTGGACCGGTTTTGAGTGGGGGTGGGACAAGTGTCCCACTTGTCTCATCCCCATTTATTTACGGGTACTCCTCGATTCTAGTTTCCTCGATTTGCGTGCCCTCGGGTCGTTTTACGAGAAACGTTTTTATAAATTATGAATCACCGTCACAAAACGAATCTAATAAAAATTGTCTCATCAAAAACGGAGTTCGAAAACGTAAATACGTAATCCTAAGGTTTCCGGTTTAGTCGTAAAGGACGTTAAAATAAAATCGTAAGTCCTAATCTCTTCTCGTAAATTTGTGAGTTTATGAACCAACACAAATTTAAAACTCCAAAATAACATTTACAGATAAATTTATTTTTCTGAAACGTCGGACTGTCACCAAGGACGGTGTATGTAAACGTAAGCACGTAACGTTGAATCTTCCGGTTTAGACGTAGTCGATGCTACTCCAAGACGTAAATCCAAATTTCTTCCCAAAAATAAGTGAGTTCATATTGTAACATTGAAATAATGTTTTTAAATAATATTCAAGAATAAAATATCAACCGTAAATTGACGGATTGTCACAGCATTTACCCCTAAACAGGATCTTTGTCCTCAAAGATCATCTTACCTTACTACTCGCTTCTTATAGAGTTAAAGCCATGTGGGTATTTCCTCCACATTCGGTCTTTTCTCACAAGTGTAATCCATTATAATACGCGAGTTTCATCAAACATAACTACGGAATAAGATCAGGCTAAATGTTGACTTACTTTCTCTATCCATGATGTTCACGGGTTTCTGATGAATGCAACTTTTCGCCGATCTAAGCTTTACTAAGAACAATCAGATTTTCACTTGATAGATATTCCATCAAGTTCGATTTACGAAACATAATTCACACAGTCTTTGAAGTCCTAGGGTAGATCCAGCTTATATGCCTTTCAATCCCAACTTTTACATCATCTCAATGGTCCCAAACAACGGGGACTTATATCCCATGATTTGTCAGATCATGAATTCATTTTCCCAAGTTTAAAAATTGTGGCATAACTTCGCTACCCATTTGGCACATCAAGATCTACATTTCACTTTCACATACCCTCTTGCCCACTACCGGCTGTCAATAATCAGATCCTAATTTCAACAATCATTTCAGATCTCGCGAGTCGGGTATTTTGCAAGGATAGGTTCGCCATCATAGGAAACCTTAAACCTAAGAGACATGTCCAACTCACAATGGGTGTATGTCGGATGTCTTTATCTCAACTCTTGCTTACAGATGCTCTAAGATTTAGATCCTAACAAGATTCGATCTCAATCCTAACACGATGATTATCAATGATAATCTCTCCAAAGGAAGACGATTATACGGTCTATCACCAAAGGTCAATCATTCAAACATAAAACAGCACTTATATTACCTTGTATCGTTACTTTACCTTGTCCCTTCGATTTGGGGTGGTACATAGTACTCTCATCAAGGTTCGTTCTCAATGATTTCTGAGCAAATCTCTAGAAATTCGATGCGAAGCGAGGATCTTGATAAAGATGTTCGATACAGGCATACTATGTTACATAACTCTTTTGCATTTATCATTAACGGGAATGATATTAGCAGATTTGGTCAGTCTGTCGACGATGACCCAAATCGAATCAAATTCAGATGATGACCTTTGCAATAGCTAGACGTTTACTAATGTATGAGGCGATGTCTGCCTTCATAATTTTCCATTAGTACAACTTCTTCAGACAAAGATACTTTTAGTCAAAAATGACATACATATAATACTTATACTTACAATTTCCAACATAACTATATCTCACAATCTCCATATTTATATAACCATAAGTGGTCTTTAAAACATTTAACGCTATCGGCTTCTCAATTCTAATGGTTCATATTAACCGCGAATCTCTTTTTATTATTTATAGTATCCTTCTTACAACCATCGTTTATTTTTATATTGCTCGGCAATTTATTTTGCACCTTCATTATTAAGGAATACGTCCTAACTGGTTCTTTATCTTTTATACATAATGCGTCGGTATCTATATTCACTTCACATGATGATATAAGTATCATGTCCACAATTTACTCAGATATTCTTTCTATATTAAGCGTCAGTAATTACGTTCACTTTCTCCTGATGAAATAAATATCATAACTTTATTTATTCAGAATTCTTTCTTCATATTCTTTATGTTTCAGTTTCTTCTCAACTATCATTTTTATCAGTTTTTCTCAATCCGGCGTCTAAAGCGTTGATAATTATTACAACTAGTTAAATAATAAATTTTCAATTTTTATGAAACGTAAACGTAAAAATTTTAAATTTCTTAGTTCGACCAATTATAATAAAATGTTCAAAATAAATTTGAGTTTAATTAACAAGATTTTCGTTGATTTATCGAAAATAATTAATAAGATTCGTAAATGTTCGAAAAACTTTTGTTTATACTTTGGTCAAAGTTTTCTTAGTTGAAAAGCAAAATTTTCGTTTCAATTTCAAGTAATAAGTTATATAGTTTCTTAAATTCTTCTTAGGTTGTCTAGAAGTATACACAAACATTTACCCCTAAACAGAAGTTTAGTTAAATGGTTTGTGTATAAGGGAATAATCCCTTAAAATCCTTTGTTAAAGCAATTGTCAAAATATATTTCCATTTCTTTTTGGTAAAAATCCAAAGTCTTAAAAAAAAGGGCTCTTAATTTTTGAAGAGTCAATATATTCCATTATCTTATTAATCACACAGTCAAATCATGTAAAGATTCAAGTCTTCAATCACGTGTTAATTATTCAAGGTTCAGGTTTACACTGTTCGGCCAATTCAGGGCAGTCTATACTTAATTATTAACCTCATTCTCATTCTTGTATACAAACAAATAGTCCTTAATGATCACAAGCATGAATTTATCACTTTTACAGCCTACACACGTGATCCACCAAATTTATGGATGCTACATGTGTATTAGTCAATCCAAACGACATCACGTGAAACTCATAATGTTCATTACAAGTTCTAGATGTAGTGATTGGAATACATAATCTTCTTCGCAGATGCGAAGTTGATGATAACCATGCCGTGGATCAAATCTTTAAAACATACAGTAGAACCTTGTAAATGATCGAACAAATCTTCCATTTCGAGTTATGGATATCGTTTTCGATTGTCAATTTACTCAATTCACAGTAATCTCTAAATATAAGGAAAGATAACACCATAGCTCTTCAGGATGACAGGCTTGGTATAATAAAATCTTTCTCCGACAACTCTCTTAGTTGTACGGTAATTCCTATAATTCAGATGGTGCTGACATACAGTGCACAAGCCACAGGTGCAGCACCGGGAATAAAATCAATACCAATTTCAACTTGCCTTAATGGCAAAAGTTTAGGTAATTCACCAATAAATACCTCCTAAAGTTTCAGATAAGATAAACATCTTTTAATAAATTCATATTATGTTCTTCTAGATTACAATATCTATAACTAGTTCACAACCATTCACCGTATAGTCTCAAGTCTAAATGCAAGATACGGGCATCCGTCAAGAATTATTTAGATCACTTTTGATAATCAACATCTTATCATTTAGGGAATTCTACTCGAGTTCCCATCAATTCAGACAATGCCGTCATGTCATACTCAATCAATCCATTTTACTGGCACTATCAACTTTCCAGTTTCATTGCCGTTGATAAGATGTGAACTTCTCAAAAGTCTAATAATAATTCATAATCCTTCACAAATTCAAGGATATTAGGAGACATAACTAACCCTAAAAGAGTAAGGTCAATGCATAGTCTATGCGATAGAATTTCAAATCAGATACAAACGAAAACATTTAACGAATATGAATATATCCCATGTTTTCATAATTTGAGTACGCATTCGAAAGCTCCTCGGATCGTTACCTAGGTCATTCAAATGAAATCAAATCAAAAGAAATGATAGGAACGTCAATACATCCAGTCGGGTATCAACACTCAGCAATCAGATACTTTTCCTAAGAATCTCACTACGAGAGAATTGGACAAGAAAGAATTGTCAATTGTCAAATGAGACAATTTCCACAGATGAATAAATTCAACTCAGAAGTATAGATGTTATAGGCACATATGTAGGTGTCCCTAACATTATGTCCTTATTTTTCACTTCTTGCAGATCTCATAAAATTTATTCTTTCACAATCTTCAAGGAAAATGTAGTGTTTATCCATTAATTTTATGGTGACTACTAATCAGTCTTGCATAGTCCATTCCAAATTGTATGTAGGCGCGCAACTATATACAATTTCAAGATTAACGATGCAATACTCAGTTCGTCAAAATTTTATCATCATGTTTATAATAAAAACATTTTCATGCTTAATAAGAATCAAGAATAAATTTACAAAGATTTTCTTTATCATGAAAACAATTAAGTTTTCCAAAGTGTTTTATAAACAACTTCATTTCGATAACAATCACTTACAAATCTTACTTTGAGTAATCCTTTTAGTGATGAAAATTCAATTTTTCTCAAGGAATACTGTTTTATCTTTATAAAAACAATGAGCGATCTGCAAAGGAGTGATGAAAGCTTGTTCACCAAGAATTAACTACGATATAATAGGAAATGAGCTTAGCCAAGTAATCATGAGGTTCATGACCTCGATGGCACTCACGAAGAATAATTCACAATGTAACTCAAATCAAGATGAGTACTTGTTCAATGGTTGCATCACTAATGCGAACGTTAGGATGAAGCAAGAAAAGATAGATAACATCGATACATGTAGAATTTAGTAATCAAAGGTAGTCTTTTTCATTAATCACAAACAAGTCAAAATTGTACCGTAACACATTACGTGTCACTATGTCATACAATTCTCAAAACTCATCCTACCAACTGATATCTCAGTTAAGTTAGGGATTTTTAAAAGATACCTCAATGAATACTAATCTACAAGAGTTATTAGGTGTTCCATATGTCCCGGAAGATCCATCGGTCTCAATTCAGAAGAAGATTTCTTCAATTTATTTCTTGGACACTGGGCATCCTCGTCAGTGGACAATGGCCTAGGAACAACCCTTAACACGAACCAACAATCAATTAAAACCTTATAATTCAATCACAGGACTTAACGACTTCTATTAACAATCTCATATTCCAATACTTTCAATCTTATTCTTAGGCCTTAATAGGCAATAAAAGCTCGATATGATCAATACTTAATTTCCAATCCTATAGCTCTTACAACAACAATTATCAAATGAGTCACTAATATGAGATGACTCATACATTCAACTAGACTTCTCGGAAAGGTATTAGTGGCATGAGGCTTTTGGGTACTGGTTCCAATGACAGCCTCAAGTGCAACATTCACCCTTTCGATTTCAATTTAAGAATCGGATGACAACGAATCATATGACATCTTTCCAGGTGATAACGTTTTGTCAAACTTCACTCTATAAGGAAAGATCGTCATGACATCAATATCAGATTTAATCTTGCCAATTCTTTTTCAATATCACAATCAACTAATATCTACATTTCTACGAATATCAACCGTTTGTTGGGATCATAAATATCCACAACTTGGTTTAGATCTAGGATAGCTAGAATTCCTACGAGAATAGCTTCGATTAATTTACTAGGGGATTTAGGGTTACTTGTGACAATCTACGTCGTATAAATACCTCGTATAAAATCAAAATAATCATCAAACAATCATGTAATAAAATTACATCATATATATATATAATCCAAGTTATATATATATTAAAATAACACTTCTCAGTCTTGGCCTTGTCGGTAACTCGGGAATTCTTCGGCACCGTTATAGTCAAAAGATTTTTAGACATTTTTAGAAAAATGTTTATAGTTAAAAGATTTTGAAAAGTTTTATTCAAAACCTTGGTTTTAAAAATCTTTCGTTCTCTATAACGAGAGCTCTGGTACCAAACTGTAACACCCCCAAATTTATACAACTCAGTACAGTGGAAGACTAGTTGGTGTTACGGGATAGCACATTACTCACATCATAGACAACGCATAAAATCGCGTCGTTTAATAAAAAATAATTTCCATTCATAAATATCAAAGTTACATCGGTCCCAAGTCATTACATTTCATACAAAAGTTTTACAAAGTGTTTGAATGGAAAAATATTGTTTAAGTGCGGGCCATGAATTCTTGTCGTCTTCCTGAGAATTACCTTCAAGTACCTGAGATAAAACATGTTAAAAGAAAAGGTCAGCGATAACGCCGAGTGAATTCATAGAGTTTAATAAAATCCATCAATATAATATCAGTATAAGATTATTACTGAAAATCATTTTGTACAAATCATTTTAATAGGCCATAAAATAGCCAAGTCATTTTATATAAATCCTTATCGAAAATCATAATATAGGCATTTGCCTTAAAAATTATTATACGAGCCAATGTCGTAAAAACACCATACAATACGTCTTATGACGTTGTATAAAATCAAATAAAAACCGTTATATGAATATGGTTATGAAAACCAAAACACGAACATAATATCAATAGTATGACCCAGTATTGCTAGTCAGGCAATACATCGTAATTCGGAGCGTCCAATAATATTTTGGTGATTGGATTATTATAAGCCGCATGACATTGTTACCTTACTAAACCAACAACGGGTAGCTAACCCGATACAAATTTTGCCCATCTAAAGTAGCGTGTCGTCACAAAGGTCACGCTATTGAAATCTTCTCATACATAAATTCGCTTACCAATCAATGTGGCACGACGGGGATCAACCGTCAAGGCGCGAACTGGGGTGATCGTCCCCAAATAGTACTATTAAATGCATAAGCGTCTACCAACTCCCGGTAGTTCACAATTCATGCTAATGGGACTTTTAGTGACATAACCTAACTTTAATAATCCATTTTATTTCATCTATCGGGTCTATTAATCATTTATCGGGTCATACAATCGGGTCATTCAATCATTCGGTTCCAAAATCCATAAACAAACAATCGGGACAAATGGTGTCCTAAATTATAAAAATACTAACATGTTATCTCCCTCGCGGGTTTATAAAGCATTTATAAAACATTTAAAAGAGTGCGAGGCTATGAACTCACGTTGATATGGGAAGGCGGGTGATCGGCAATTCGGACGTACGGTACGTGCTTCAATCACGGAAACCTAGACAAATAATATTCGTCTTAGACTCATGTCCAATGACTTTATAAAAATAACAATTATGTATACATATGATGATTATATATATATGATGATCAAGTGGGTTTACATATTCTCGTTTACTTATTTTAGAGTTATGTGTTGATAACTTTTATACTAGTTTTCTCGTTTTACCTATTTACGTGTTTTAGGTCCAATAAGCCTATTATAAGTTCTTTAACTTATTTTAATCCATTTTGTACCTATATTATCAGTATGTATACTTTCCAAGTTGGGCCTAAATGGGTTAAGCCCAATAGATTCTTTTTACAAGTTTTTATCCTTTTTAGTCCATTTATTAGTCCAATATGTTTATTTAACTTGTTAATGTCTGTATGCCCTAAAGTTCGGGTTTTATCGGTTTTTACTTGTTATACATGTCTATATATCAGTATATAAGTTTTATAAAGTTTTCATTAGACGGGTCCAACCATCTAAGTTTTATTTAACAAAAACGTTAATTTTACGGCAATAGCCGAAAAAGTCGTAAAAATCATGTTTATAGTTTTATAACTTATAAAACTTAACAAGTTACCATTTTTATAAAATGTCCACTTATTTACCCTTTTACATACTTATATAAATAAAATCCATAAGTTAGTGGTTTTTATTTTACATTTTATATATTAAAATGTGAGTGCTTATATAATAGTATTATTCTTTAATTTCCAAAAATCTGATTTTTAACTTCATCTTCACCAAAACTGCCATATCTTGAGTTCTACATGGAGATAGAAGCTCAAATTTTTATCACATAAACTACATGATATGTGCTACATTTAACTCTTCTATAGCTACTGTTGAATCATCCTTTAAGTATTTTCTAAAAATCGTCCAAAACAGTAACTTCAGATTTATACCCTAAACTTGTTTTGATCATATCTCACTCATTATTTTGATTCCATTGCATGGCCAACTCTCACATGTGTACAAGACCCATAGCTTACTGTAAATGGATCCTACTTCATTATTTCATCAGTTCATAACATGTTTCTTTACTGTTTTATACAGCCATGTAAATTAATCAAGATTTTAACCTTGTTTCATATGGTTTTTCACCTTTTTAATCATGTTTATCAACAACAAATCCCCACATAACATTTTTATCATCATATAATCATCATAAATATATACAATAGGAAATAAAATACATGTTTACATAATCAAAATAACAAGAAGTTGAGGAGGACAATCTTTATACCACCATGTTGATGTAGATTATGATTTGGACATGGTTTTTGATGGAGAAGCTTGTGAATAACCATGCCCATCTTCAAGACCACCCATCTACATGAACACCTTGATGAAAATCAGCCCTTGACTCTTTTTAAAACTCCTTGCTAGTTGTTAGAATCACCTCCAATCAACAAGTCTTCAATAGGTTTCAATCTTATGCAAGTTAAACATAAGATTTATGGTAGAAAATTTGATGATCATTGTGGTGGTGGTGGTAGTATGGACGGCACAAGGAGAGAGTAGAGAGGAAATGGAGAGTGGTTTTGCATGTTGAATGAGCTAGTTTGTGAAGGTTTGCTTGTTTTGTGGTATGAAAAGCTTAAACTTTAAGCAAAATGGACAAGTGTGTCTTTGGTTATGAGGTTGTGACACCTCATGGTTTGTATAGCTAGTTTGGACCGGTTTTGAGTGGGGGTGGGACAAGTGTCCCACTTGTCTCATCCCCATTTATTTACGGGTACTCCTCGATTCTAGTTTCCTCGATTTGCGTGCCCTCGGGTCGTTTTACGAAAAACGTTTTTATAAATTATGAATCACCGTCACAAAACGAATCTAATAAAAATTGTCTCATCAAAAACGGAGTTCGAAAACGTAAATACGTAATCCTAAGGTTTCCGGTTTAGTCGTAAAGGACGTTAAAATAAAATCGTAAGTCCTAATCTCTTCTCGTAAATTTGTGAGTTTATGAACCAACATAAATTTAAAACTCCAAAATAATATTTACAGATAAATTTATTTTTCTGAAATGTCGGACTGTCACCAAGGACGGTGTATGTAAACGTAAGCACGTAACGTTGAATCTTCCGGTTTAGACGTAGTCGATGCTACTCCAAGACGTAAATCCAAATTTCTTCCCAAAAATAAGTGAGTTCATATTGTAACATTGAAATAATGTTTTTAAATAATATTCGAGAATAAAATATCAACCGTAAATTGACGGATTGTCACATGTTTGGCCCTGATATTCTATTTAGTGCATCAAAGTTTACATTTATCTTCATGACACCTGGTTTTCCATATTTTGTCTGAAACTTGGATAACCTAGTTATGCCCCTCCTATTAACAACCTTTTGTTTACTGATGTCTTCATCCTCATCTGATTGATCACCATAATCCTCTGATTCATAATCTCCTTGATTATGGTGATTTACATCATGATTATTAACCAAAGAATCATCATCATTAACAATATAATCTTGATCATCATTTATAGTGTTCATGATTATTGACCACAAATCGATGTGTACAAGAACAATAAGTGGAAATGCTATGAAACTAATGAAAAAGTAACTGAGTTTTGTATATTTTGTGATTTTGGAGAAAAATCAGGGTTTGAGATGGAGATGGAGTTAGAAAATTATGGTAACTGCATATGCATTAACTTATCATGGACATTTTAAATTTTCGTGTAAGTTTTGGCTCAAAATACAAAAATTAAACAACCAAGTATTTTGAACTCCAATTTGCCTCCAAATTAAACATTCAAAGTAGATAAACTTTCCCTTTGAGTTTGTTGGTAAAAATAAGTTTTGAACAAATTATATACTATTTTACACATTTTAACATTCAACCAAAAACATTTGATAGATAACTGATAATTGCTTGAGTACAGATATTGAATTGTACATGGACTTAAAATACTCATATTAACTAGTTTACAAACCCATATTGTTGATTACAAATAACTGATAATTATTTCATAATGCTAATAATGCATACAAATCTATTAAATTATTACAACCTGTAGGTTGATAATACAACAGGTGCCTAGCAATAGCAGACAAACAAAACACAAAAAACTGTTCATACTAAACAGGGAGAACTGACATCATCCAACCTTCCTTTTGCCTTTGCTGTTGCTCCCCTCTGCAGCATTCCTTGACCGAACCTTCTGCTCAGCAATTTCTTTCCAAGTTTTTTTATTGGCTAGGCCAACAACGACATCTGGTCTTGGAGATTTCACTTGAGAATATTGAGCTTTGTGAGTGTGATTTGATCTGGGAGTGTGCTTTCGTCTTGGAGCATCGGCTTGAGCAACTAATTCTTCATCGCTAGAGTCAAAGAAAGGGATCCTTCTAATCCAATCTTTGTTTTCCCATTCCTCCTTGTAAGACTTATGCACACGACTTAACCCAATACGAATACCATCATGGAATAAACCAAAAAGAAAGATTAGATTAAGAAGAATAAAAGAGAAGAACAAAAAATGGTTGTGAATTCCTAGCGAGAGAAAGACATATGTTTCTCTCTGTACAATCTATGAAATGGAAGAAACACACAAATGAGATGTTTAGTGCCTTTTATACTACAAGTGAAAGAGTAGAAGGCCTTCCTCATTTGTGTTTTCGGGACTAATTCTCATTACATACCAAACATTATACTAGAACTCTCAACATCATTATGTAGCATTTTCCACGAGCTTCACAACGGTATATTATATGACCATGAATTTAAATACGGCTAACAATCTCCCCCTAAGGGGTGGTCATGTAATATGTGACTTCACTTCTTTGGTGTTGTTGACTTTGAAGCTCGTTGTCTTGAGATTTGTTTCATAGTTCCTTTCATGACTTGTGATCTTGGACCTTTGATATGTGCCTTTGATCTTAAAACTTTGCCATCTTGTGTTCTTGTGTCTTTCCCCACATACTCAAACTTTGATTTGATATGAAAGCTTGTTAACAATCTCCCTTGATCATCAGAGTAGCGGAAGTCTTTGTCTTTAGATGTTCTTGAGCTTTCTTCTTTTACATGAGCATGTGGTCTTGAATTATGACTCTTGAGGTTACGCCACCGTTTGCATTCCTCCGGTTTCTCGTTATACAGTACGAAAACTGTACCTGTGATTAGGTAAGTTCAAAGAACTTCCTTGATAGGGTTTCCGGCTGTGGTAGCCGTTCTCAATACTTGAATATATCGAGAGATACTTCATAGTAAGGAGTGAATCATGCAGTTCCATTCTGCTGATTAAGTCGTCAATTCAATTTCCTGGAACAAGTTTGAATCAATTAAGAATCAAACCATTGTTGCTTTCCAGTTGACACAAGTTAGATTTGTATGGAATCTCACAAGTCACCTACCGCAGTGCTGTTTGATGATGACACTGGAAGGATTTCCATTCGTCACTGTAAATACTGAGGAGTATTACTCTGAATGTTCTGGCAAGATCATAAAGATATTGCATCGAGACTTGGAACGAGTTTGAATCACAAAAGAATCAAACCACTGTTGCTTTCCAGTTAACATATGTTCAATTCAAGTGAATCTTACATATGACCTACCGCAGTGTTGTTTGATGTTAACACTGGAAGGATTTCCATTCATCACTGTGAATACTAATGAGTATCACTCTGAATGTTCTGCCAATATAACAAGGATAGAGCGTAGGACTCTGTAAATTATTGCTTGTGTTCTAGTGATGAACAACAATTGATATATGGAATAAGTGTCCTAATGAGATTTTTAATGAATCTCTTTGGCTCTAGACTCTATAAGTGCATGTTTATTTGGTGATCGGAGGCTGGAGCAGACTACCACCTATTCAATATCTACTATCTCGGAGTGAGAAAGTTGATAGAAATGAGTTGAACTCCGTGACAATAAAACAAACTTCTTTTGAGAGAAGCTTGAGTAGGTTGGGAAGGGTTGCGCATTGCATCACTGGGTCCATGATGCTTTGTCTTCAATACCAGAAATCATCAACTTGATTCTGATAGTAGATGTATTGACCATATTATCAATGCTAAGAGACATGTCGGAGAAGAATATTTTTGGTATTTTTGAAAGATTTTCTCATTTTTAATTTTGTTTTTATAGGTTTTATATTTTTATATTTTTATTTTCTGATATATATATACAAGATTACTGTGAATGTGCAAGACGTTCAAGTTGTATGTATGGCTACTTTCTTTACACCCTTTATCCTTACGTTTCTTTTTCATTCTTCAACCCCTTCAATGCTTACCAAGACGTCATAACTAGCACCTTGTTGTGATTGTTCCAGTGCTAGCTTAAGTCATTAGTCGGCATTTTTCCCATACACTCAACTACTCCATCTTTCCTAAGGACATCTAAATTCTAATGGATTGTCCCTGGGAAGATCCCTCCGGTTCTGGTTGGGTCATAGGACGAATACCTAACCACCTTTTGACACCAATACCGTCGTGAATTAATGTGTTGAAGGGTATAGATATCATAACTAGAAAAACCTGTTGAAAAAACAATCAAGGTGTTGATGAAATAAGTGTTTACACCTTGAAAGTTTTCTATTTTACCAAAACACTCCCCCTTCATATGTGCATCATAAAAGGAAAGGTTTTTACACATATTAGGAAGAGAAAGCCCTTATATCAAAGATCTTATCCAATATGACACATTTTAATCACTATTCTCCCCCTCAAAAATTGCACGTGATTGAAATTTTTTGAAACTAGTGATGAAACATGGAGAGAATAATGTTGCATGAAAGTTTGTACTCCCCATAGAAAATAAATTCTAATTAAGATGGGGAGTATATGAGCACACAGTTTTGAAATACCTTGAGAAATTGTGCTTCAACCCGAGAAAACTGAATTTCCAGTTGTTGAGGAAAGATGTACATAAATGAACATTTTCCCTGAGTTCATGAGCTTAAAACTTTGAATGTTTTAATATAATCCCATGACCGAGAAAAATTAATTTCCCGTTGATGAGGATAAGTCAAAGACTTTCCTTTCTTTGGGTACCGGGTTATAGTCTGACATGTGACCATAAGCCATTATGAGAAGAAAGTAGAAAAGACATGTTTTGAAAACATTTGAACTCTCATTCGAACTTTATGTACGTACCCGTGTCGTTATTGAGCGACATTTCTAAGTACGTCCATATTATCAATGCTAAGAGACATGTCAGAGAAGAATATTTTTGGTATATTTGAAAGATTTTCTCATTTTTAATTTTGTTTTTATAGGTTTTATATTTTTATATTTTTAATTTCTTATAGATATATACAAGATTACTACGAATGTGTAAGACGTTCAAGTTCATCTGGAGTGAAACTACGCATACCAAGTCGACGAACCAAGAATTCAAATATGTCTTGAGATAGAGCTTTGGTGAAGATATCAGCTAGTTGGTAGTCCGTCTTGACAAAATACAGTTCAACCGTTCCTCTTTCCACATGCTTCTTTATGAAATGGAATCGGACAGCAATGTGCTAGGTCTTGGAGTGTTGGACCGGGTTGCATGATATGGCTATGGTTTATTGTGAATCACAATAAATAGGAACTTTATTAAAGTGAAGCCATAATCCGTGAGTTGTGTTCTCATCCAAAGGACTTGAGCACTACACACGGATAGAGACACATATTCTGCTTCCGCGGTGGACAACGCCGTGCAATCTTGTTTTCTTGAGGACCAACTCACTAGTTTTTCGCCTAAGAATTATGCTCCACCGGAAGTGCTCTTGAATGTATCATGACACCCTGCATGGCGGCATCTGAAAAACCAGTTAGATTAAAACCAGAATCCTTCGTATAGCAGAGACCCATGTGAACGGTTACCCGGAGGTAACGAAACATCCTTTTAACCTCCTTGAGGTGCTTCTCGGTTGGCTTAGCCTGATACCGAGCACATAAACAAGTAGCATGCACAATGTCCGGTCTGCTTGAGGTTAAGTACATAAGGGACCCGATCATACTTCGGTATTTTGTAGCATCTACAAATGTCCCTTTCTTATCCAAATCAAGCTTGCGTTTAGTGTCCATTGGAGTACCAATTTGGATCACAGTTTTCCATTCCAAATTTTGTTAGAATCTCGAGCACATATTTGGACTGATTTATGAAAATACCACCGGGGGATTGGTGAACTTAGAGACCAAGAAAGAACTTCATTTCCCCCATCATGGACATTTCAAATCGGCTTTTCATAAGGTCGGCAAAGAGTATGGAATATTTTGGGTTTGTAGAACCAAAAATTATATCATCTACATAGACCTGAGCCACCAAGATGTCATTGTCGTAGTGCTTGATAAACAACGTTGGATCAATTGTTCCTTTGTTGAAGTGGTTTTGGAGAAGAAATGATGATAATTCGTCGTACCATGCCCTCGGTGCTTGTTTCAAACCATAAATTGCCTTTTTCAACTTGTAGACATGGCTTGGATGTTCGATGTTGATGAAACCTTCAGGTTGACATACGTACACATCTTCTTTTAACGGCCCATGCAAGAAAGACGTCTTCACGTCCATTTGATACACAGTGAATGATTTGTGAGCAGCGTATGCCAAGAAAATCCTAATAGCTTCCATCAAAGCAACCGGGGCGAAGGATTCTGCGAAATCAATTCCCTCCTTCTGTTTATAACCTCTCACAACTAACCGAGTCTTGTTCCTAATGACCGTTTTCTCTTCATCCAACTTGTTTTTGAATAACCATTTCAGGGTAAGGGGATCGATATTGTCCGGGCGTGGTACTAACTCCCATACATCAAGCCGGATGAATTGATTGAGCTCTTATTGCATAGACTCAATCCATGATGCGTCGGTCATTGCTTCTTTAACACTTGCTGGTTCCATTGTGCTGACTGATAGTGCATAGATACACATATCACCATCGGTACGCAGTTGATTTCGTGTCGAGACTTGTCGTAAGAGATTGCCAATCACTTGAACCAAAGGATGATCCTTAGTCCATTTGTGTTCATGTGGAAGTGTATGAGAAACTTGATGCGAGCTTGACGGATCCACATATGGCGTTGAAGGCTGAGGAGTACTTGTGGAAGTCGCAAATGGATTAACAAACTCATGTTCGTTGAGCATCGCATTGTTTTCATTTTCAGCAACTATTTCATTCTAAAAGTGAACATGATTAGGAATTTTCTGAGAATGTTGTTGATTTGCGTCAGCAATCGATGAAGTGGCTGTAATATTTGGAGTCAATATGGTTGAGGTTGACGTAGATGGTGTAGAAGAATATGCCGTTGGTATAGATGCAGTCGGAGGTTCTTGAACTACCGTAGCAGGTGCAGCCGTGACATTTTGAGGAACACCAAATGACGAAGGACCCTCCATATCTTCATCATAAATTGGACCAAATAAAACTTCCAAGTCACGTTACGAGGGTTGTAACGGTGAGATTGCTGACGATGCAAATTGAAGCGCGAGTCGTGAACTTACGTGTCCAGAAGTCTGACCCTGAGGCTCGGGATGTGAACTTCTATGTTGAGAGGCCATACCCGAGAGTTCATCAAAGGTAACATTCATAGTCTCCATTACTTTTCTTGTCCTTCGATTATAAACCCTGTAAGCACAAGAAGTTGAAGAATAACCAATGAAAAAGCCAATATCACCTTTAGGTTCAAGTTTACCGATATCTTCACGATCATTCTTTGGATAACACAGAGCCCCGAATACATGTAGAAACGATATATCCGGTTTTCGTCCATTAATGATCTCATAAGGTGTTTTGTTGAATCGGGTGTGAATAATGGAGCGGTTTTGAGTATAACATGCAGTTGCAATGGAATTAGCCCAAAGGAATAACGGTGCACTAAAGAGGAGAAGCATCGTCCGAGCAGCTTCAACTAACTTACGATTCCTCCGTTACACAACTCCATTTTGCTCTGGAGTTCTTACAGCCGAAGTTTGATTAGAGATCCCAACTTCGTCAAAGTAAGCTTTCAGTTTCTGATTGGTGAATTCTTTGCCGTTATCCGTTCTAGTAATGATAACAGGGGCTTGAAGTAGCACTGATGTTTTCTTCAAGAAATTAATAATTACATCAGGAGCTTCATCTTTTGATGCAAGAAAATGAACCCATGTGTAACGAGAATAATCATCCACAATTACAAGGACATACCGCTTTCCATTAATGCTTTTGATTCTCATTGGGCCACACAAGTCCATATGTAAGAGATGTAACCTATTCGTTGAGTTGGGAACAGGTTTGGGTTTGTAAGGTTTGTTCTTACTTTTACCTTGCTCACAGGAAGGACAAAGATGGTCTTTTGTATATTTAAACGTTGGAAGACCGGTAACGAGATCATCTTTCGCAAGTTGGGTGATGGCATCGAAATTAAGATGAGATAACCTTTGATGCCATAACCATGACTTTGTTGAAGTGGCCCGGGACATGAGATAAATTGGAGAATCAGCAGGCATTTGAAAAAGATCAATGGTGTAAATTTTGGTGGTACGATTTCCTTTCAACAAATCAATTCCTTCAAGATCTCTTACAAAACATGTATGACTTCTGAAAGCAACCTCCAAGTCTTAATCACAAAATTGCCCAACCGAGAACAAATTGTGTCCCAAGCCATCAACAAAAGAGACTCTAGTGATGATTATATTTCCCCAATGAAGATCACCATAGCCTAGAATTGCCGCAACATGATCATTTCCAAATCGAACAGTTACAAACTGGTAAAATATAATCTGGTTCATGGTCTTCCTTCCAAGTCCTTTGCCAATGATCATACTTGTGCTGCTTGTCTGAAAGGGAAGCAACATAGAGCATCTTGAAAATAAAAAACAAGTATGTCCACTACCAAGCCATTGGAATTACTGCACATGGATCTTTCTGGTCCTACTTTTGTGGCAAGCATAATGAAGAAATGGTACTGCCTAGTGATTACTGATGATTTTTCAAGGTTCACATGGACATTCTTTCTGTTTGAAAAGTATGACACAGCTGATGTACTCATTGGGTTCATCAATCAGATTGAACTTTCAAAAAGTATGAGGGTGGTGACTATGAGATCAGACAATGATGGTGAATTCAGAAACAAGAAACTGGACACTTTCTGCATAAACAAAGGAATAAAGAGGGAATTTAGTATTGCAAGAACACCTCAACAAAATGGAGTTGCAGAGAGAAGGAATAGGACACTCATTGAAGCTGCAAGGACTATGTTGTCTGATTCCAAACTTCCAGTTATCTTTTGGGCTGAGGTTGTATCCACTGCTTGTTATGTTCAAAACAGGGCCTTGGTGGTTAAGGCACATAACAAGACCCCTTATCATTTGTTCAATGGAAGACCTCCTTTAATTGACTTCTTTAGACCATTTGGATGTCATGTGATCATTTTGAACATAATTGACAATCTAGGCAAGTTCAGTGAAAAGTGGGATGATGGGTACTTTGTTGGCTATTCATTAAACATCAAGGGATATAGGGTCTTCAACAAGAAGACAAGCAAAATAATAGAAAATCTTCATGTGGATTTTCTTGAAGACAAGCCTGAAGATGTACAAACAGGTCCTGATTGGTTATTTGATATTGAGGTTCTTTCAAAATCTATGAATTATGTACCTGTTGCATTGCAGAATACTAACATTTCAGGTACTAAAGAACCAACTGGTGTGGAGAAGCCACCATTGAGGTATATGAATGTACCCTCACTATTTCCCATTGAAGCTGCTCCAAAAACAGGTGAAGAAGATGATACCTCTCAAAGGAAAGAACATCCAATCTCTTCCCCTGCTAAGTCAACTTCTGAAAGCAGTGGAATGGCTGAAAGCAGTGGAATCCAGGATTCCCCTGCTAAATCAATTGCTTCCCCTGCTACCAAGGATCCAGCTGTCAATGAAATTAATGATGAAGAAAGAGAATACCCACTCATTTCCTCATCTTCACCTATATCTGATGGTCCACTCATGTCCAACAGTGGAAGCAGAATAATTAGGAGTGGATGTCCACGTTATTCAGAGCTACATTCAGCCCATCAGCACCCATCTCTAGGTCATGCTGTATCATTTGGAAGCTCTTTTGAGGAGTTCTTTCCCAATCAAGATATCCCATCAATTTTGACTTGGAAGAGGATGAAACAGAAGTAACCATGAGTATGCAGCCTACCTACAGAATCAATAAGGATCACCCACTATCACAAATTATTGGTGATCCTGAAGCTCCTAGACATACAAGGTATACAGCAAAGGAGCACAACTTCATTGCAAACATCACCATGAAGTTTAATCATGACAACATGCAATGTTGTCTGTTTACTGCATTTTTGTCACAAGAAAAGCCAAAGAGGATTTTTCAGGCTTTAAATGATCGAAGTTAGGTTGAAGCTTGATATTAGGTTTTTGCTATGTTTCAATTTTCTCTCGATATCCTCTCGAATTGATCTCGGCCTTAAGTGGAATGATTGTTCTTGGTTACTAAATAAAAGGGTTTGGTTTTTCTAATCTAATAAAAAGTTTAAATATGCTAAAATGAAACCTTAAATCAAAGACAATTAATTTAATGACGATTAATAAAAACTTGAATTAAAATTAAAATTAAGATTAAAATAAAATTAAAATAAAGAAACAGTAAAGAAGCAGTAAAGAAACAGTAAACCTTAAAATGCTCAAAAGATAACTGGTTCGGAACTCTAAACTTTGCCTTTGGTTCTGAAGTTTCTGAAGCCCCTTGATACGGAAGTTTCCGAATGAAGACCCTTGGTTCGGAAGTTTAGAACTTCCGAATGAAACTCCTTGGTTCGGAACTTTGGACTTCCGAATGAAGCCCCTTGGTTCGGAACTTTTTGGCTTCGTTCGGAACTTTTGTTTGGTTCGGAAGTTATGCTTGGTTCGGAAGTTTTTGGGTTGGTTCGGAACTTATACTTTGTTCGGAACTTTTTCTTGGTTCGGAAGTCTGGAAACCCAGACACAGGAATAACACCCGAAGAACAAGGAAAACTGATTTTGATCCAAAATTCACCAAATTTTTCACCAAATCTTAAATAAAACTAAACACAAAGCATCTACTAACCATAAGCTACTAATCCCATCAACAAAAACACAAATCCCAACAACTTTTGAAGATCAAATCAAGAAAAATAAAACTTAAGAACTTGAAAAGAAAAATGACGATGAACAAGATGAAATAGAAAGATTAAACAAGACTCGTATTGAATGAGTAATGTTTTAACAAGATCAAAACAAAGATTAAAACAACAAGATTGGAAGAACAAAGATTAAAATCACCAATCACCCTAGTGGTGATGGTGATGAAACGAACAAGAAAGGAGAAAAAAGGGGAGGAGAGAAAACTCCAGACTAACTAAAAAACTAACTAGCTAAAATGTGTGAGGGGGCTCCTTTTATAGGCTTGTCTTTTGGTTGGTGAGTGGGCTTTCTCCCGTTCTTCTTGTCTTTTCGTCTTTTCAGAAAAGTTTCCGTTTTCGATTCTGATTCGGGATTTGTCGTCGATTAAATTCAACTCGTCTTTTAATTTCTTCGTTTAATAGACTTGAGTTTCTTCGACTTGTATAAATCTTCCATCTTTGGTCCTTTTCTTCGATAAATCTTCGAATAGGCCCAGTGACTTCAAATCTTTTGCATCTCTTGGACAATAGACTTTATCTTGAGTCTTTTTCTTCAGTAAAACCCGTGCAATCCCATGTTTTCTTCAATATTTATCCGGTTGGCTCTGAAAACACAATAAACACAAAAACCACGCATAATTCCAAACAAATGATATTAAATACGTGTTTTGGTCTCGTTTTAGCCCGAATTAAGTGGTAAAAGGATGGGTGTTTGCACACCTATCAAATCCCCTACACTTAACCATTGCCATGCCCTCATGCAATGCTTAGTGATAAAGCAATTTTACACTTTTCTCATAATTAATCAACCTTGGCCTTATTTAAATTCTACTAAACAAAAATTAAAGAAATAAAACTTCAAAGGTAACAAAGGGATAGAAAACCATTTTCACTTGAAAATAGCTACATGGAAATAACTTGCAAAGAAATCGATGACTTACATTAGGGCTTTGGTGCTGCGAAGATTTATCACCCTCAAGTTTCACGTTCCCCAAACTAAGCTTAAAAACGAGATCATTGTTATTATAAGTTAGCAATTCAAACACTTACACACATGGCTCAATTAAATGCTTAAACTCCCTTATTCCTAGGTGTATCTCTTATATTTTATTTTTGTCTTAGAATGATCATGAAGATGCATTTTTGGACTTATTTCGATAGTTTATTTAGGCTGAAAGCAAAGTAGGACGATTTGATCAATAGTTAGCTAAAGGACAAAATCTCTTAAAACTGCTTCTCGGGATATCAAAAAGTTCATATCTTGGCATAACTCGGTTCACGATTTGAGACCTTTCTCGGGCCGATATTTGGCATGTACTTCATACTTCGTATCTTCGAGAGACGTTCTTGAGATAATGGTCTTCTCATCATAATAGAGTTTCTTCACTTGGAGACTTTTGAGGGGTACTCCAACTTTGTTGACCACGACTTCATGATTACTTCTTCAATCTCTAATTGGGATTTTGAGATACAACGATCCGCCTCCTTTTCGGACTTGGATCTATTTATCCTCATACCTTGTTAGGGTCTTTTCGGATAGACTTCTCCATGATTTTTATAGGAGTTGATTGCTTTTCGTCGTGAGTCTTGATCCTTCATATTGATTTTAGGAATAATGCTTTTCACATCACTTGGATCTTCAGCAATAAAATGGAATCCTCATGCCTTGTTAGGGCCTTTTCGGACTCGCCAATCTTCGCGCCCCGCTTCATAAGTTATGCCTTGGCTATGAACTCTTATCATTACCGAGCAAATTTTAAACGATCTTGGGCTAGAAGCTAAGTAACTTTTCAAATCGTACGACCTTACTTATTGCAGATAAATTATTAGCAAGTGATGGGAGAATAGGCAAATAATTACACCAAGTGAGCTTGTGCAAGAATACCGACTTATAATTGACTCTATCATTTCTCGTCCTCCACAATTTAAAATCTCAAGTAATGAGACTCGTGGACACTTAGCCTAATAAACCAATTAAGGTCTACATGGTTAAGGATACTAGCTAGAATAAACTTGGATAAGTCTATTCGGGTTGAGTCAAAATAAACGCAGCGGGCCTAATATGTCAAAGACTTCTAAACTAGCTACACCACTTTATTAAAATTTGACTTTATTGCGGGATATATACATATGAAAGAAACGATAAAAATTTAAAAATTAAGACTAAATGGCCAAAGTTAATAAAAAATTTGAAAAATGTTGAAAAATATGATTTTCCGGTTAATTGAAGGCATTTTTATGGAAAAGTCCACTTAAAACTTCGATAGAAGTCCCCCTACACTTAAGATAAACATTGTCCTCAATGTTTAAGCATGTGGGAAAAGTTTCCCCTACACTTATGACATTGTGCACGTTGGTTAACTCAAGTTAAGGATGGGACGACTAAAGTGATCAATTTCAAATGTGAGTATGAAAAAAATTGAATCACGATAGTTGAGAGATAGAACCGGATTTCGGATAACACGGGAGCACGGTTCTTCAAAGATTCCAAGAGTGCACTTATCCCTGTAATCACATCACCACACAAAGACAAACACGTATAGAAGTCCCCCCTACACTTAGGGGATTAAAACATAAAAGGATAGATACTCGGGCTGCCTCCCGAGGAGCGCTTGTTTTTTATAACCGAGTCACGAGCCTGACTCGACCCAAAATTAGTTCATGGGGAACGTGGTGAGGGATGGAATCACCTCCAGAGAGGTGTCCTGACCAAAGTACAACTTCACTCGTTGGCCATTCACCTTAAAATTTGGCCCATCAGGTTGAGCGAGCTCGAGAGTACCATATGGAAAAATTTGGGCAATGGTGAATGGGCCGGACCAACGAGATTTGAGCTTTCCCGAGAAGATTTTCAACCGAGAGTTAAAAAGTAAGACTTTGTCTCCAACATGGAACTCTCGGTTTTTGATCTTGGAGTCGTGAATGAGCTTAGTTCGTTCCTTATAGATCAAAGAATTTTCATAAGCCTCATTACGGAGTTCATTCAGCTCATTGAGTTGGATCTTGCGTAGGTCACCGGCTTTGTTTATATCAAAATTAGCCCACTTCAAGGCCCAATAAGCCTTGTGCTCCAACTCAATGGGGAGGTGGCACGCTTTCCCGTACACAAGACGATAAGGCGTACAGCCGATCGGGGTCTTGTAAGCAGTACGGAAAGCCCACAAAGCATCATCAAGTTTATCAGCCCATGAGGCACGATGCTCTCCCACGGTCCTTTCAAGAATTCGCTTCAGTCCTCGGTTGGATATTTCAGCCTGGCCATTAGTTTGTGGGTGGTAGGCTGTGGAAAGACGATGGTTTACACCGTACTTAGCCATGACTCTAGCAAATTGGTCATTGCAGAAATGAGTCCCACGATCACTAATAATGGCACGAGGCACACTGAATCTAGCGAAAAGAGCTTTCAAAAAGTTACAAACCACCCTTGCGTCATTAGTGGGTAAAGCTTTGGCTTCGACCCACTTTGAAACATAGTCAACGGCTACAAGGATGTATTTGTTTCCTTTAGAAGAAGGGAATGGCCCCATAAATTCGATACCCCAAACATCAAAGATTTCACATTCTTGTATGAAATTCTGAGGCATCTCGTCTTTATGTGTGATTTTGCCTTGCTTTTGGCAAACATCACATCGTTTAACCATATTGTGAGCATCACGATATATGGAGGGCCAATAAAATCCCGAATCAAACACTTTTTTAGCGGTGTAGTTGGGACCAAAGTGACCACCGGTGGGTCCTTTGTGGCAAGCATCAAGGATTTCAGACGCTGTCGGTCCATCAACACATCGGCGAATAATCAGGTCAGCACATTGTTTGAATAGGTAAGGGTCGTCCCAAAAATAAGTCTTGATGTCGGTGAAGAACTTTTTCTTTTGTTGGGACGTCAACCCTTCCTTGAGAATTCCACCCGCCAAGTAGTTTGCAAAGTCCGCAAACCACAGGGTTTCATTCGACTTCGAGTTTATAGACATTAAGGTCTCCAAGGGAAAAGAATCATTGATTTCTTTGGTCGGATGATCCCCTTGGTAAGGATCCTCAAGTCTGCTGAGATGGTCCGCGGCTAGGTTTTCTGCTCCTTTTTTATCGCGAATTTCGATTTTAAATTCCTGGAGCAGCAAAACCCAGCGAAGAAGTCTTGGTTTGGAATCTTTCTTTGTCAACAAGTACTTCAGCGCGGAATGATCAGTATACACAATGGTGGTAGAAAGGACAAGATAGGGGCGGAATTTTTCAAAAGCATAGACAACAGCTAAAAGCTCTTTTTCGGTTGTCGTATAATGCAATTGTGCCCCCGTTATTGTCTTGCTAGCGTAATGGATCGGTTGGAAGTGTTTGTTCACTCTTTGTCCAAGAATCGCTCCAATAGCAAAATCGCTAGCATCGCACATCAACTCAAAGGGCAGCTCCCAATTAGGGGTAACCAAGACAGGTGCCTTAGTGAGCTTATCCTTAAGCGAGTTGAAGGCTTCAAGACACTCTTTGGAGAAGATAAAAGGAGTATCTTTTTCCAAGAGGTGGGTCATCGGGCGAGCGATTTGAGAAAAATCTTTGATGAATCGACGGTAGAAGCCCGTATGACCCAGGAAACTTCTCACACCCTTCACGGTTGAAGGTGGAGGCAACTTTGCGATAACATCGACTTTAGCACGGTCTACTTCAAGACCGGCTTTCGAGATCTTATGTCCAAGCACGACGCCTTCTTTTACCATAAAATGGCATTTTTCCCAATTCAGAACTAGGCGAGTGTCTTCGCACCGCTTGAGCATACGTTCCAAATTGGCAAGGCAAGAAGAGAATGAATCCCCGAAGACCGAGAAATCATCCATGAAGACTTCCATGGTTTGTTCAACCATGTCATGGAAGATAGCTAACATGCACCTTTGGAAAGTCCCGGGCGCATTACATAAGCCAAAAGGCATTCTTATGTAAGCAAATGTGCCATAGGGACAAGTGAATGTAGTCTTCTCTTGATCTTGGGGATCGATGGGTATTTGGAAATAACCCGAGAAACCATCAAGAAAGCAGTAATATTCATTACCCGCGAATCGTTCAAGCATTTGGTCCATAAAAGGTAGAGGGAAATGATCCTTTCTCGTGGCATCATTGAGTTTGCGGTAGTCTATACAAACTCTCCACCCAGTAACGAGACGAGTGGGAATCAACTCGTTGTGTTCATTGGGAACAACGGTTATTCCGCCCTTCTTGGGCACACAATGGATTGGACTAACCCATGGTGATTCCGAAATAGGGTAAATCATACCCGCATCAAGAAGTTTGATAACCTCTGTTTTGATGACTTCATGGATTTTTGGATTCACCCTTCGTTGGCTTTGAATAGTGGGCTTAAAGTCGTCCTCCATGAGAATTTTGTGTGTGCAGAAGTGAGGATCAATTCCACGAATATCCGAAATCTTCCAAGCAATAGCCTTCTTATGATCTTTCAACACAGCGACAAGTCGGGCTTTCTCTTCATCCTTCAAATCCTTAGCAATGATAACTGGCGACTTCTTCTCTTCATCAAGGAATACATACTTGAGATGGGGCGGCAACTCCTTAAGTTCCAAATCCGGAGGATTTTCGACGGGAGTCGTATTCGAAGTCGGAGTATCGATAGCAATGACCGTGGGAGATGGAGGAGAAGGATTGTCTTCAGTGAGAAGATTGTCAAAGAAATTCATGTCTTCATCCCCATCGATAGGAGATTCATTAGTAGCTAAATTCACATCTCCCATGGTATCTTCAAGATTGTTCCAAAATAAATCACTATCTCCAAATAGAGACAATGATGAATCAATAGAGGACACGGTCTCAACATTGGGAAGAGAGGTAGGAATACTTTTGCAAGCATCATTAAAGTGTTCTTCACAAGCCTCATCAAGAACGTCAATACAATTAACGCTCTCATATGAATAAGGCTGTTTAGACAACTTTCCCATGTTGAAGACTACTTTATCGTCACCCACTCTCATGATAAGCTCACCGGCTTCAACATCAATAAGAGTGCGACCGGTCCTCAAGAATGGACGTCCAACAATTAGTGGCACACGGGGGTCCATCTCGTAGTCGACGACAACAAAATCAGCAGGGAAGGTGAACTTGTCGACTCCTACAATGACGTCTTCGGCTATCCCCACTGGATAAGCAACCGTACGGTTAGCTAATTCCAAAGTCATTTTGGTGGGGACTAGCTCTGGGAGAGATAATTGCTTCCAAACACTTAGAGGCATGAGATTAATACTGGCACCTAGATCGGCTAGGGCCATGCAATTCTCTACTCCCGGGAAATTGCAAGGGATAAGAAAATGACCCGGATCACCAAGCTTGGTTGGCAATTTCCTTAAGAGTACTGCAGAGCAATTCTCATTAAGTTGGGTGTTGGCAATATCGAGGAGCTTTTCCTTGTCGCTCAGAAGATCTTTAAACATTTTTGCATACTTGGGCATGTGAGCGAGAGCCTCAGCGAAGGAGATATTGAAATTTAGTTGTTTGAACATTTTAAGGAAATTCGAAACCTGAATATCATCCTTGCTCTTTTGCTTCTCTTTCCTCAACCTAGATGGATAAGGTATATTGGAAGAAGAGGAAGGCTTTAGAGGAATAGGATCACTCACAACCACGGGTGGAGGAGGGGTAGAAGGAAGAGGTGGAGAAATTGGGGAAGGAGAAGGAGGAGGAATAGGAGCAGGCGACTCGTTCTCCTTAGTCACAACCACCAGTGGAGGTATAGGAAGCTCGGGTTCCTTGGTACCTTTACCACTTCGAGTAGTGATTGCTTTCATCTCCCCTCTTGGGTTCGCAACGGTGTTACTCGGAAGAGTACCCGAAGAAGAGGGTTGATTACCTTGGAAGAAACTAGCCATCATGTTCCTTAGATCATTAGTTTGGCTATCCAATGTGTTTCTCATGTCGGCTCTCAAATCATTTCCTTGCTTGACCAAGTCTGCTTTCAAATTGCGCACTTCCTCTTGAATATTTCCCACTATCACATCATTGGTTCTCATGTAGGTTGCAACCTCTTGGTGTAATGCAGTGGTGGTTTGGTTGGGAGGAGCATTGTATGCAGGTGGTTGGTAAGCAGGTTGTTGGAAAACTTGGTTGTTACGTTGAGATGGTTGTTGCTGCTTGTGAGGTGGGATGTATGGTTGTCGAGGTTGTTGTTGTTGAGGAGGGCGATTAAGGTTTTGTTGTTGGTTTGGGTTGTTTGGGGGAAAACCGGGTGGGGAAAGATAGTTGTTGGATCGATAGCTAAGCAAGTTACGGTCACCTTGAGGTCTGGCTTGATAAGCAGGTTGAGGATAGGTGCCATATGCCGTATTCACATTCTCAGCAGGGTAATCTTGGGTGGCGGTACAAGTTGTGTAAGAGTGAGGACCACCGCATATCTCACAAGATTGGCTGACAGCGTTAACTTGTGCGTTTTTAGCGTTGTTGTTGTTGTTGTTGCTGACGGTGTGGGTGACAAGCGATTCAAGAAGCGTGGTGATTTTGTCAAGTCGCTTGTCGCTGTCATTAGTGCTAGCACTAGCGAAATTGGTCCGAACACTCTTGGTTTGCACACGAGATTTGTTCTCAATGATATCCCAAGCAGCATTGGAAGTCTTAGCCAATAGATTACCCCCTGAGGCACTGTTCAGTGAATCTTGGTCACTCATGCTTAAACCATTGTAAAAAGTGTTAATTTGATGTACTTTGGTAAAACCATGTTGTGGGCATTTTCTTAAAAGATCTTTAAAACGATCCCAAGATTCACTGAACGACTCATCGTACTTTTGTTCAAAATTTATGATTTCATTCCGCAAAGCGGTAGTACGAGAGGGTGGGAAAAAGTAATTTATAAACTTTGTTTCCAAATCCGTCCACGAGAGAATACTCTGTGGCGGTTCCTTAGCAAGCCAATGCCGGGCTTGTCCCTCTAAAGAAAAGGGAAAAAGTTGTAACCTTATAACCTCTTGTGGAACACCATTGAACTTGACCGTGTTGGTGAGTTGCAAGAATCTCTTGATATGGTCGTGTGGATCATCAATGGTTCGTCCCAAGAATGGTTGAGCGGAGGCCATCTGGATAAAGCCTGATTTTAGCTCGAAATTGTTGGCGGCAATTGGTGGTATAACAATTGGATCCGTGTTGCCATCGACATGAGCTTGCAGCAATTCAATCATCGGGCGATTATCCGGAAGGGGCTCATTATTGTTGTTATTATTCATGTTGTTGTTGTTATTATTGTTTGGAGGTGGTACACCGACCATGTCTAAGTGATCGAGAGGCTCGGGCTCTTGATATGACGTGGATCGAGTGCGCATACACCTGCAAAAGAACGAACAAAGAAAAACAAAGCAAAAATATTTTTGGTTTTTATGTTTTTTTTTTTTTATTTTTTTTTTGTATTTTAGAAAGTTTTATATTTTTTAGGATTTTTTGTAAATTTTTATAAAAAAGTAACGTTCACGGGGAACGGATCCCAAAATCCAAGTTCTTACAAAAAACTTTTGATCTTAACGAGAAGAGCCGGCAGCGGCGCCATTTGATATTAGGTTTTTGCTATGGTTCAATTTTCTCTCGATATCCTCTCGAATTGATCTCGGCCTTAAGTGGAATGATTGTTCTTGGTTACTAAATAAAACGGTTTGGTTTTTCTAATCTAATAAAAAGTTTAAATATGCTAAAATGAAACCTTAAATCAAAGACAATTAATTTAATGACGATTAATAAAAACTTGAATTAAAATTAAAATTAAGATTAAAATAAAATTAAAATAAAGAAACAGTAAAGAAGCAGTAAAGAAACAGTAAACCTTAAAATGCTCAAAAGATAACTGGTTCGGAACTCTAAACTTTGCCTTTGGTTCGGAAGTTTCTGAAGCCCCTTGATTCGGAAGTTTCCGAATGAAGACCCTTGGTTCTGAAGTTTAGAACTTCCGAATGAAACTCCTTGGTTCGGAACTTTGGACTTCCGAATGAAGCCCCTTGGTTCGGAACTTTTTGGCTTCGTTCGGAACTTTTGTTTGGTTCGGAAGTTATGCTTGGTTCGGAAGTTTTTGGGTTGGTTCGGAACTTATACTTTGTTCGGAACTTTTTCTTGGTTCGGAAGTCTGGAAACCCAGACACAGGAATAACACCCGAAGAACAAGGAAAACTGATTTTGATCCAAAATTCACCAAATTTTTCACCAAATCTTAAATAAAACTAAACACAAAGCATCTACTAACCATAAGCTACTAATCCCATCAACAAAAACACAAATCCCAACAACTTTTGAAGATCAAATCAAGAAAAATAAAACTTAAGAACTTGAAAAGAAAAATGATGATGAACAAGATGAAATGGAAAGATTAAACAAGACTCGTATTGAATGATTAATGTTTTAACAAGATCAAAACAAAGATTAAAACAACAAGATTGGAAGAACAAAGATTAAAATCACCAATCACCCTAGTGGTGATGGTGATGAAACGAACAAGAAAGGAGAAAAAAGGGGAGGAGAGAAAACTCCAGACTAACTAAAAAACTAACTAGCTAAAATGTGTGAGGGGGCTCCTTTTATAGGCTTGTCTTTTGGTTGGTGAGTGGGCTTTCTCCCGTTCTTCTTGTCTTTTCGTCTTTTCAGAAAAGTTTCCGTTTTCGATTCTGATTCGGGATTTGTCGTCGATTAAATTCAACTCGTCTTTTAATTTCTTCGTTTAATAGACTTGAGTTTCTTCGACTTATATAAATCTTCCATCTTTGGTCCTTTTCTTCGATAAATCTTCGAATAGGCCCAGTGACTTCAAATCTTTTGCATCTCTTAGACAATAGACTTTATCTTGAGTCTTTTTCTTCAGTAAAACCTGTGCAATCCCATGTTTTCTTCAATATTCATCCGGTTGGCTCTGAAAACACAATAAACACAAAAACCACGCATAATTCCAAACAAATGATATTAAATACGTGTTTTGGTCTCGTTTTAGCCCGAATTAAGTGGTAAAAGGATGGGTGTTTGCACACCTATCAAAGCTATGCAAGAGGAGCTCTTACAGTTTGACATTCAAGAAGTTTGGATTCTGCTAGATTGTCCAAAATGGGAAAGGCCTATTAGGACAAAGTGGGTGCTCAGGAACAAAAAGGATGAGAGGGGTATAGTAGTCAGGAACAAAGCAAGACTGGTGGCACAGGGAGATACACAGGAAGAAGGCATTGACTATGAGGAAGTCTTTGCTCCAGTAGCCAGGATTGAAGCCATTAGATTATTTCTTGCTTATGCTTCATTCATGGACTTCATAGTGTTCCAAATAGATGTTAAGAGTGCCTTTTTATATGGCACCAATGATGAAGAAGTCTATGTTATGAAACCTCCAGGGTTTGAAGACCCAGAACACCCAGACAAGGTATACAAGGTGAAGAAGGCTATGTATGGACTTCAACAAGCTCCCAGGGGCCTGGTATGGAACCCTTTCTAAATATCTGTTGGATAATGGCTTCAACAGGGGGAAATTGACTAGACCCTGTTTACCAAGAAACAAAAAGGTGACCTTCTTTTGGTACAAGTCTATGTTGATGACATCATCTTTGGATCCACAAACTCTATGCTTAGCAAAGAGTTTGCCAAGTTGATGCATGATAAATTTCAAATGAGTGCCATGGGTGAACTCAACTTCTTCTTGGGGTTACAAGTTCAGCAGAGGAAAGATGGAATATTTATCTCACAAGACAAATATATGGCTGAAATTGTGAAGAAGTTTGGCATGTGTGAGGGAAAAAAAGTTTCCACACCAATGGACAAGGATCATCCATGGGCAAAGATGGTCCTGGTAAGCTTATTGATGTCAGGAATTACAGGTCTATGATTGGATCTCTCATGTACCTTACAGCTTCAAGACCTGACATCATGTTTGTAGTCTGTTTATGTGCAAGATACCAAGTGGCACCTACAGAGTGTCATCTCTTTGCTGTGAAGAGAATTTTTAGGTATCTAAAGTGTCATCCACCTTTAGGACTTTGGTATCCCAAGGAGTCACCATTTGAGCTCATATCCTACTCAGATAGTGATTATGCTGGTGACAACAATGATAGGAAGTCTACAACAGGTGGATGCCAATTTTTAGGAAGCAGGCTTATATATTGGCAGTGTAAGAAGCAGACTATTATGGCCACATCAACAACTGAAGCTGAGTATGTAGCAGCTGTTGCATGCTGTGGTCAAGTTCTTTGGGTTCAGAACCAGCTGCTTGATTATGGGAATAATTTTCTTAAAACCAAGATATTTATTGACAACAACAACACCATTTGCATTATTAAGAATCCTGTTTTTCATAGCAAGACTAAACATATTGAAATTATACATTATTTTATCAAAGATTGTTTTGAAAAAGGGCTAATTGTCCTAGAGAAAATTGATACAAAACTTAATATTGCTGATCTTTTGACAAAAGCTTTTGAAGTAGGGAGGTTTCAGTACTTGGTTGCAGGTATTGGAATGGTTTCTCCCTAAAAATTGATGTCTATTTTGTCTTGTATATCCAGGGTTGCTTTATTGCTGTTGTTGTATAAATGTTAGTCATTTTTTCCATCATTTTTAATTCCACTGCTTTTTAACAAAGATTCCCCTGCTGGGTTTCTTTCCCCTGCTAAGAGTCATTCTCTTAAGGTGGGGTTGTTCTTTTTAAAAGTGGTTATATGTGGTTTTAGACTAACAATGCAGAGATTCCAATGGTGCATACTACATTGATGGGAGAATCAGGTATATTCTCTATGTTTAAGGGGAGGTTAGGTCACACCTTTAGGATTTAGGGTATCCTTAGGATACTCATATATGATTCTAGATCATATCCATTGGTGAGTAAGGGTTCAGAATAATGAAGACTTGTTGCAAAGCTTGTCAGAATTCTGAAGCCTTGAGGCACTGTAATGTGTACTTATACTTCTTTATTAAACAGCTTGTTGTCTAGATTCAGATGTTTAGTACACATTGCCAAGACTAAATGACCATAGGTAAGGGAAAGGTAGGGATGGTGACTAGAGTATGCTTGATTTCTTGGGTTGACCAGGTGTAGGGTGGCTTATGTGTTAACTTTTTGTGTTTAGAACATTGCTGAATGGAGGACTCTTGAGTTTCTGTGTATCTACCTTGTGTATACAAGGGTGTGCATTAGAGCAGAGCTATTTAGCATTGGTCTCTTCATGATTAGTCTAATACCCCTAGGAAAGTTTCCCCTGCTTTCCCCTTTTGATTCCCCTGCTTGATCAACATTCCCCTGTTTGACCGTTGACCGACAATACCGTTACCCTGCTTATAGCCGTTGGACCTGCTTGCTAAAATTTTGGTTAGGGAATATTTTATTCTTTTCAAAAGATATTTAAGGCGTTTTCTTCGCTGATTGGTAATCTTTTCTTTATTATTTCAAACAAATTACTTTTTTTAATCAAGATTTATCTTTGATATTTTTGCAATTTGAAAATTTGGTCCAATCACAGCTCTTTAATTCGCCTATAAAAACTTAATTCCCTTCACCAGTAGGTCCATCTCTCTCCTTCAATCAAATCCCACCTAACTCTCACCATTATAAACCTTCAAACATTTTCAACCTTTAACATGCCTCTCAAAATTGCTGCTAATCACAATCAAATTGCTTTATTACATGATGAACCAGCAGAATTCGTTGATGCAGTGGCTTTTCTAAAATCTTCGTAGTTTAGAGTGGCTCTTCTCATCAATCCTAGGATTTACACCTCACACATCCATCAGTTTTGGTCTAAATCTATGACCAAAATAGTGGATGGAGAGGTAATAATTCAAAGCACAGTAGATGGTCATCCCAAGGTGATTACACTTGCCTCCATTAGAGACAAACTTATTCTAGATGATGAGGATGGGATAACCAACATACCTGAGACTGACATCTTTGAGGGTCTTGTTAAATTGGGGTACACTCTTTCTGATGATCAAAAATGTAAGTTTGCTAAAGGTCAGTTTGCCCTACATTGGAAATATTTGATTCATATAATTTTATAATGTTTATCACCTAAAACCACCGCTTTTAATGAATTTGGTAGTGAAGTTGCCTCTGCCCTAATTTGCTTAGCAACAGGGAGGAAGTATTGTTTTTCTCAAATGATTTTCAAAGGAATGGTTAAAAATGTTACAAGCAATACAAAATTTTGTATGTACCCAATGTTTACAGAACTGTTGCTGAATATGAGTGAACATGGTCTTATCAGACACAAAAACTATTTTTCAGCAACCAACATACTACTAAACTGTTGACCACAGTTCTTGCACCATCTCCACAATTTTCTGGCAGGGCTGTTCCACTCACTTCAATCATGATGAAACAAATCAGACAAGAAGAAGCCAAGACAAAACAGCCACACACAAACCCTCTGATTCCCCTGCCAAGAAACTACCCCCTGCCAGTACTCTACCCCCTGTTGATCCAAAACATAGAAGAAAAAACCAAAATGAAACCTAGTCAAAGTCAAACCACACCCATGAACACCAATGCCGGAACAAGCAAAAAAGACACGATCAAGCCACAGTTCAGACCCGCCATTGATGATTCAAAACCCCTTCTTCAATAATAAGATCAGACTCCATTGAAACTAAAGAAGCTGTTATCCGGTTGCCTCATTTTCCTCCTAAATTATCTAAATGATTACTTATGTAATGTTTTCATTTTAATTACCTATGTATTCATATTGCTGTTTGTCAAACTCGCTATTCGGTACTCAAAAAAATAAAATAAATAGATAAATAAATAAATAAATAAATAAATAAATAAATAATAAATAAATAAAATTTTAAAAAAATGAAGTATTACAGAAAGCTAGGGAATCCAGGAAAAGAAAGGCTGAAGGAATAACATTGGAAACTACACAAGCAGGTGCATCATCCCAAGCAGGTGCATCATCACAAGCAGGTGTATCACATCAAGCAGGTGCAAGTTTTCCAGCAATTAAGAGATCTGTACTCAATGCACAAAGGACAGCCAAAAGACTCAAGAGGATGGAAAAAGTTGGTATAGTTACTAAGGAGATTCAACATCCCTCAAATGAAGAAATTGATAAACAGCTAATTGTGCAAGAAAATGATGAAATCTCACCCAATGAGCTTGGGAAGAAATTTACCATAGTGGAATATGCTATTTATGAACACAGGGGGATGACTTGGTGGAAGCTTACAAGAGCTGACAATATAGTACAGACATTTCTAAGTCTACATGTCATGTTTCATACTTTGGTTAGTGAGGACTTGGAAGATCTGTGGAAGATTTTGAAGAAGACCTTTGCTGCAAAGCCTCCTACTATGGATGGTGTAGAGAAGGATTGGGTGATCTGGGAGTGCATGCATAGGATGTATGAGCATGAATTGTTTGATCCCATATTTAATGCAGTAAATGGAGGAAATCTGTTGTATTGGAAGCTGTTTACCAATTATGGGGTCTATGAGATAGTTATGGAAGGGGTAAGTGTTTACTTGATCAATCATCGTTACTATCCTTTCAATCAGGAGACCTTGAAGAAATTAGCACAGGCTGACTTGATTGTAGACGCTAAAGCACATGTTGCTTTTGATCTGGTAAGGATGATGCATAGTCAGCTTTGGCCAGGAACTTTGTAAGCACCCTCATCAGCTAGTATTTATTCAGAAACTTATGTTTAGGAGAAAGCACAAGTTTAGGGTAGGATTGTTGGGAATAAATATAAGTATATTAGTTACCCTTGCTAGTTGGTCAATGGTTCCCCTGCTAGAGTAAGTTCCCCCTGCTAGATAACAAAGGCAAGGGGATTGGTTCCCCTGCTGAAGTCAAAGGCCCTGCCGCTAGAGATAAACTTGGAATAGATTATTACGCATTTCTGTTACTATTCCGAGATACTTTCTAAGTTTGTTAGTAGTAATCTTGTACGTGAGTCCTTGTGCTATAAAAGGACTCACTAGGTCATCATGCAAAGTGTGTCTTTCTCTATTGTCTTTCATTTCACACTTTAAGGTTTTTGTAACCCTAATACCATTATTGGGTATTCGTATATCTTTGATATATTAAAGTTTAACATTTGCTTTAATCATTTGTTCTGGTGCTAAACACTACATTCCGCATCTTGTTTAGTTACTTTGTATGGCAAAGTTTCTCTAGTGTTAGATTGAATTTATTCTTTCTATCACAACCCTTAAACAAGCTAAGGTTTAAGATCTGAGTTTGGGATCAACATATGTTTGTAACAATACTGCTAGGCCACTCTTCACTCAGAACTAAGCTAATATTGAGTATTTTCTTGAAAAGTTGCTTGTTTCAGCTTATTTCATTTTTAATCATTATCTAGTCAAGCACAAGTTAAGATTTTTTTTATCTTTTTAATCTATTTTCACTAGTCCTCCCAAGTATTTATTCCAATTCGTGTCTAATTTCCCATAAACAACTAATTTGTTCAAACAATGTGCTTAATTATTAGTCAAACTGAAAAAGAAAAGTTTGAAATGACTGAAGTAAAATAAAAATAAGACAATATGAAAACTGATCAAACATTAATTCGATTCAATAATACTAAAGGATTACAGTTTTTAAATAAAAACAAACATATTGTTTCTCTAATTAATTTGACTTTGGAGATTTTTCAGGATCAAAAGCCAAATGAAGTTCATCGTAAAAGACTCTCTGAACTCAGCTTCTTCTTCTTCATTTGCCTGCTCATAGTCGTAAATATCATCATCAATTATTTGATCTTCTTCCTCCAGTTGCCTCCTATAAGCTTCCTCCCTCTGGCGCTGTTCCTCTTGCCTCCTTCTAAAGGAAGCAACTTCCTCCCTCTCGCGTTGTTCTTGCTCCTGTTGCCTCCTTCTTAAGGAAGCAGCTTCCTCCCTCTAGCGATGTTGTTCGAGTCGGGCATTCTCTTCGTCTTCCAGCTTCCATTGTCGCTGTTCGTGAGCTTCCTCAACATAGCAATTGTACTATTCATATGGATCATTGTTAGGACAAACAACAGGGAACTCTAACTTTTACTTTGGGCACCACACAAGGTTTCCTGAAAAGAACATATAAGATTATTAGTACTAAATGATAACAAAGATACAACGTTAATAAAATAAATAATGATACAAACTTGTTTTCTACTGTACTGGTATCTTCAAAAGCAGTAGAAAATGTTCTTTTTGATGAAGAATCCATTTTTTTATTCTTCAATACTGATAATTAAGTGTTTGTTATGTTTTTGTTATGATTAATTTCATTACTTAATCCTTGTTTATATAACCAAGGATGGAATACAAAGAGTCAGCAGCCTACATGCCAACATCTAATGCATATTCATGCATGTAATTAATTTTTGTGAAGTTCCAAGAATTAGCATCCTCAATGGGCGTGTAGAAAGTGTGTGCTTTCTATGTTTTTGGGGCTTATTGTGTTTTTAAAAAAATAGCAAAAAATAAGGTCCAGGACTCGAACCCTAGACCTTCCATTCAAACACTAACACACTTAACCAGTTTGTCACATGAATATTTGGTTCTAAATATGTGACTAATATTAACATTAGTGAAAATTGAGATTACATTTGGTTCTAAACATTTGTCACAGGAATATTTTATTGTGTGACGTTTTCAATGTGTTGGTCACAGATAATCCCATTATAATGTGTCCATAAATATAATTTAGATACACATTTCTCAAATGTTGTGACTATTGGCAAACATATAGTCACATAATTGTTTGACGATTTAATATGATCATGTATTATATTTGATCATAGTGTTCAAGTAATTGTAAAATATTTGTCACATTTAAATAAATATAGTGGCAAATGTTTCAATACCTACTTTCAATTTTCCACACACATAAAATTCATGTGTGGTTAACATTTAACAAAATATACTAGTCACATTAAAATAATGTGTGTGACAATCTTGTTTATCAATTTGTCACTTGTAAAATAAGTCTATGTGACCATATATGATTTTTGGTCACATTCATTGTGTGTATAACAAATATTTGTCACACATGTATAGGTATAATATGACTACTACTTAAACCAGACTTTGATTCGGTAACACTCTCAAATTATTAAGTGACTAACGACTCATCCAAAAAGCAGTTGTTAGCCCTAGTCACGTAAATATTCATATGCGTGACAAACAAAATACGAAATGGTCATACAAACTGACTTCAAGTGTGACTGTTTATTTATGACTAGCGAATTCAGTCACAAAAAAAATTTATTTGTGACTACACGAAATTTGATATGTGTGACCAAAACTACTTTTTGTACTAGTGGTAGAGATACAAAACTCATAGGAGATGTGAATAAGACGTTTCTACATATAAAACCCTAGAATACTATTTTTTTAGAGATAGATAACGCTTAAATAGAAGTCAGTATTTTATTTCCTATAAAATACAGGATAATTCTACCAAACATATGATTTCTAAGACCACTTGTCTTTATAAATGCTAGTCCAATGTCCTACTATGTTGAAAATCCGACACTAGATGGTGCAAATTTCTGTGTGATACAAGGTGCTTTTCTTACACAGAAGAAAATTTACATCATATTCACTGTAGATTTTATTAGTAACTTAAGTTATGGTAGTTTCTTGTTTATTTGAATTTACGGACGTTCTTTCCAATATTTAGGGATTTGGAAGTAGTAATCTTTATTAAAAATCTTTGATGAATTTCCTTGATTTCCTGATAAAGTTTTATGATAGAATTTTCTGATGAAATTCCGTGCAAAAATATTTATCATTCTATGGAATAAGATACAACTTTACTAATTCTTGAATCTCCTCGTGTATGTCTCGAGGTTAATTCCCTTTTATCATTAGAAAGTGGAGTTCTTATTTTACCTTCTTGATTTGGACAATAGTATTATCTTTGTAAGAGATATTTGAAATTTTGTCAAGCGATCTTATGAACTTCTTTTATCTTAATAGGTTGAGTATAAATAATTCACCAAGATAACAGACGAAGTGCTATATTCTTATAGCAAGCTTCATATCTCAATTCTTAATACGATTACTACAAGAGAAAACTGATTAATTTTGCTTCTTCAATCCAACAGGTGATACTAATAGCATCTTTTCTTCCTTGGATATTAAAAACTAATCAGCTATTGAATCGTCTTTCGAATTTTACTTATTATTGACAATTTGTAATTGTAGGATTGCAGCCATATCATTGCCAATCATTTGTCACATATGTATATGGATACATATAAATGCTTATCGAATACAAGGTATATCTTTTGGGTTTATTTGGTATATAGGAAATTTAATATGTTGATTATCATTCATATTTGAGGATAATAAATCCAACTCTGAAACATAGTTCCAAAGTTTACAATGGATTTATAAAGATATGACTCATACATAATCGTAATATAAAGTTTCAGGATATGGAATGGAGGAATATAACGTAAAAAATAACAACTTGTATTGTATAAATATATTCTATGTCGGAATAAAAGAATATTTTGAGAGACAAAAGCCGAGAATAGAATAACTTTAGAAACTTTGGGGAGTTTCCTTAGCCTTTCTTCATACTTGCGGGTTATATTCAACTGATAATTCGTATTATCATCGAAGATAACGAAAATTCAAAAAATATATACTTTATCAAGCATATGATTTCTTCTAGAATTAATGAAATTTAATTCATAATCATTCGTGAGAAAACCAAGAAATAGGGATTTCTAATTTCTAAAAAATAAGTATGAAATGACAATATTTAATGAAAAATACAACTTTTATTTATTAACAACTTGTCTGTTTAAACTTACAAGACAAGCTTCATTCTTAACATAAAAGTAAAGACATAAAGATGAAAATATTTACAAAGTTTAGTTCAATGTCTTCATCTCTATTTCTTGAGTTCTTTGATGGCATTAAAAAGACTTCGTATATTGGCTCGATATCTAATTTGAATGTCCTCAATGATTAACTCTAGGGTAAAAATCTTTAGTCGAGCTTAAATAATTTCTTCATCCTGTATCATCTTTCTTCTCTAAAACTTGGCTTTAGCTTCTTCTAAATCCACTTCTAACTTCTCAAAATCTCGTTGTATAATTCTTTGGCCTTTCCTAAATCCTTCAACTTTATCTTCAAAATCTTTAATACGCTCGGGAGGAAGTTCTTTCAAATAGGGTAGGATTTTTTTTTAAAATTGTTGTTCTTAGGTTTTTTCCAGTGAGTTTTCAAATATAGGTGAAGGTATATGAATAGATTAAGGTGATGGATAAATTGGTAATGAGGTGTAAAATCTGTTTCTCCATTATATGCTTGTATAACTTGCATATAGGGGTTACTATCAAAAGGCAAAACGGATTTTGGAATTTTCTAATCTTTGGATAGATTTTCTGAAGTATCATAGGTATTATTTGCTGGAAGATTGGAAATATACTTCGGGAAATCATCAAGAATACTTGTAGAATGCTCATCTTGAGACTCCGATAGGATGATAATAGGAGGAAGATAGGAATACGTATTTCTAGAGATGTCAATAAATCCTAACTTATTTATATAACTTTATAAACAATTACATATATTTAAACATAATAGGGAAAATCACTCAAAAATGCAGTAAACTTACCACTTTTTATGGTTGTGTGTAGTAAACTATTTTTTTTCTCATTGTATGTATTAAACTTTCAAATACATGTCATTGTGTGTATTTTGTGACCATTTTACCCCTACTTTTTCAAAATTTGAAGGGTAAAATGGTCATTTTACTAGACAAAATCGTCTCAAAATACACACAATGATCGAAATTAAAAAGTTTAATACACACAATGAGAAAAAAAATAGTTTAGTACACACAACCATAAAAAGTGGTTAGTTTACTACATTTTTAAGTGATTTTCCCAACATAATATCATTTACATTTAAACATTTAATTACATCTAAACATACTCACATGTATAATCTATAAACATACACATAATCATGGTATTACACATTGTTCTAAAGGGTAGTAGTACTACTATTGGTGTAATATTACCTTATTCTTGTAGCAGCACTGGCTTTGACATTGAGGAATTTCTTTAAATTATTTTAAAAGTAGTTATAGTCAAGATTTTTAATTCTTGTTCTCTATAACCATAGCTCAGATACCAATCTGTAACACCCCCATTTTACCTTAACACAGCAGAACAATGATCTGGGGTATTACTTCATAGAACACAAGTCATAATGATAGAAAACAACTCAAAAGAGTGATAAAATCAACTTTCTTTATATATCATTTTAAAATCAGAGTTTTATAGTATGAGGTTCCCAAAATCTAGAATAATAATTTCAATCTTGTGCCTCTTCATGCCATCCTCATGCTGCTTCATACTAGCAATCTTTAATACCTGAGATATATGCTTAAAATCAACAAAACGGTTGAGTGAATTCATAGGTTTGAAAGCATTTGAAGACAAGATCCTTTTCCTGAGCTATGTTATTATTCGCTCACATAAAACAATCAATTATTATTGCACTAGCTCATGAACCGCTACTTGACATACAGAAAACCAACAAATTACCTGAAACGCCCAAATTTTTTTAATTTTTTTGAAAATCGTATTTCTTCTGAACATCAAAACATGAACTTCTAAAAACTGAAAAACTTCATACATTAACAAAATAAGCGGAAGCGTAATTTTTACGTGTAAACGGACTTATACCAAGCGTCCATTTATAATCGTAACTATGAGAAGTTCATGATTTGTACTATAAAAACTTGCTACTGAAAACGACTTGCTTTGGGGGCCATTTCAAACTGATAACAAATGATGGAAATGAGAAGTTTGTTACCTATCCTACGAGCTACGCCATTTTAACCCATTACGCCTCATATAACACATAGGTGGTCTCATCCTGCATACCTACAAAACATGGCACTGAGAAAGGTAAGTCTATAAGACTTAGTGAGATAACAAAAAATGTATTGAATCATAAGTTAAAAAATGAACTGAAACATAAGCATGATACTAACTAGGTGCATGAGTAAACCTTTGACCGAGCACTTGTAGTATTATACTAGTTAAGTGCATGAAACAATATATTGGCTAAGTGGCTGAGAGAATAAAACACTAGATGAATGCATAAGCACAATGATAGCGTGTAAAGCACATATTGACCAAGTACTTAACTGACTGACTTAGTGTGTAAAGCACATGTTGTCTACATACTAGCTGAGTACTTGTAGTACTATCTCACTAATACTTAACTGACTGACTTAGTGCGTAAAGTACATATTGCATACTGCATACTGACTACATACTAACTCTAACTAAGTACTTCTAGTACTATGCTCACTAAGTACTTAACTGAGTACTTAACTGGCTGACTTAGTGCGTAAAGTCTACATACTGCATAATGACTGCATACTAACTGAGTACTTATAGTACTATTCTCACTAAGTACTTAACTGAATAGTTAACTGACTGACTTAGTGCTTAAAGCACATACTGACCGAGTACTTAATTGACTGACTTAGTGCGTAAAGCACATGCTGTCTACATACTACATACTGACTACATACTAACTAATTAGTGCATAAAACACTTTGTGTGCCCTACTGATTGCATTAAACATTTATCCACATTTGGGACCCAAGAATGTGCATAAATCCCTATTATTCCACAAATGAATGACCGAGACTACGTCCATAATTTTTTATACATAATAGTCATATATAAATTAAGGTCGAACACTTGGGTATGATTACAATATGACATAAGCTTGCATTAGATACTAGAAATATATTTAACGCAATGTTGAGGCTAAACTAAGGCATAACCTTAAAATTGAGTTGAGTAAGTAAACTATACTATAACATAATAGTGAATTTGAGTTGTATTTTAATATGTCAAGGCACCAAAATACTAAATATGACCCAACGCATCGCCATTATACTAATTATGACTTAACAGATCAACATGATACTAGTTGACAACTTAGGTCAACATGATACTATGTTTGACCACTTAGGTCCACATGGTACTATGTTTGACCACTTGAGTCAACATGATACTGAATATGACTACTTGGGTCAACATGAAATTAATTATGACCACTTCGGTTAACATGATGCTAGATATGACTAAGCGGGTCAACATGATACTCAATATGACCACTTGGGTCAACATGATGCTAGATATGACCATTTGGGTCAACATGATACTACTTTTGACCACTTATATCAATATGATACTATGTTTTCCCACTTGGTTCAACGTGGTACTAGGTTTGACCACTTGGGTCAACATGATACTGGATATGACCACTTGGGTTAACATAAAACTGAATATGACCACTTGGGTCAACATGATACTGGAAATGACCACTTGCGTCAACATGAAACTGAATATGGCCACTTGGGTCAACATGATACTATGTTTGACCATTTGGGTCAACGTGATACTTGTTTTGACCACTTAGGTTAACATGATACTATGTTTCACCATTTGGGTCAACATGATGCTAGTTATGACCAAGTGGGTCAACATGATACTTGAAATTTGACCACTTATATCAACATGATACTATGTTTGACCACTTGGGTCAACGTGGTACTAGGTTTGACCACTTGGGTTAACATGATACTAGATATGACCACTTGCGTCAACATGAAACTGAATATGACCACTTGGGTCAACATAATACTATGTTTGACCATTTGGGTCAACATGATACTTGTTTTGACCGCTTAGGTCAACATGATACTATGTTTAACCATTTGGGTCAACATGGTCCTAGTTATGACCAAGTAGGTCAACATGATTCTTGATATTTGACCATTAAGGTCACATGAATATTTGAATTAAGTATCAAAATGACAAGGGATATATATATATATTGAGCACGATTAATCTGCTACACATGTTAATTGAATCTGTTACTCACCTGGACCGTAAAGTGCAAGCTTAACGATCTTGATTATGCCTCGAGCACCTATATCATGATACATGTACATTCATAATATTAACACATATCTAACATAAATATGACATGTAAAACGAGCTATTAACAACATGAACACGGCTAAAAACTCATGAACAAGTTATGACAAATGGTACGCCAAACATGCACTTTCACTCATGATAAAGATAAGCTAACCAAGTCTTGTCACTTAGTTCTATATTTGGATATCGTAATGTATACTCACATAGGCTGATAATATAAGCTATATTGACATATTATCATCCAAAACTTGTTTAAGCATCAAATCATATCATAAACATCAAATTACTTGATATAACCTTGCTGCGATTTCTGCAAAAGCCTGCAATTACCAATTTTTGACTGACCCAATCAACGAAACATGTGATGAGAAAAAATTTACATGAAAGTATAATCTTTTGGCTTTCCGAAAAGGTATTGCACGATTTAAACGGAGCTACGGTTGATTTTATACAAATTTTTAAAGTATAGCTCGCTGCATAATTCAGATTCTTATACAGCTGCACTAAAACACAGATTTAAACCATATAACTTCTGAAATTGCCCACACATTCTGCATAACTAAAAAGTATACACATAGGGCTTTCCAAAAATTCATGCCATGATTCAATACGAGCTACGATTGATTTTATACGATTTTTCAAACACGACTAATAAATTCTGAAATCTTCCGCAACTTATGTAACATTATATATATCAAAATCTCATTAAGGGGGTGTTTAGTTTAACTCATAATCATCAAAAAAACACCTCATAAACATCACAACCTGATTACTAACATCAATTCATTGAAAACCTTAGTTACCGTTCACAAAATCATAAACCAAGAACCTTAAATTCGCCATATCATCATGTAAATCCGTAATAATGATAACCTCATCTTCCCCATAATTTGTAATCATGATAAACACATAATTAGACACTTACTTGAAATTGGGAAGAATACATAAACCTCTTCAAGCCTATTAATTATTGGGATTATTCAAGCCCTTATAACTCCTTTCTAATCTTGATAAATCTTGATGCTAGTTTATCATGAATTAGAGAATTCTTCATGGTGAAGAAATCACCATGTCCACCTCCTGCTTATTGCCTTGATACGTGTTTTATGAGAGGGAAATAAATCCCTGTACTATGTTATAACTAAGACCCAAGGGCATTTCGGTAATTTCTACTAAGATTGACACTTTGTTGTCCCATAGATTACGTGATGATTAAACAAGAAAGAAAGGTAGAAGATAGATGAATTCTAGAGAGAGAAAGTAGTGAGAGAAAGTAGACAGAATGGTTGGAACTTTTGGAGGATTAGATTAGAGAGTTAATATGAAAATGACCAACACCCTTCCTAACATGCTAGGAAGGGTATATATAGTCCACCCACATGCGGGCTTGCTTATGGAATATATTCTAATGGGTCGGGCTTTCCTTTTGGGCTTTAGTTACTTATGAATGAACTTTAGCCTAAAGTTAAGCCCGTATAACACGACTAATCTACTACCTATTACAACGTTCTAATATACGATACATAATTAACATATGACCGAGCATTCTTGTTTGACTCAATATTTTTAGGCTAACAATCTCCCCCAATGAGAGGTGATTACCCTTTATGAGAGGTCACTACCCTTTGTCATTTGGAGATTTGTAGAGATTACTAATCTCGCCATAAATGAGTTTTGAACGTGTAATGGTAGTCTTTTTCCTTCATGTTGTGATCTTCGAGCCTTTGTCGTTGTCTTTTGACTTTGTCTTTTAATCTTGAGATCTTCAAATCATCCTTGACTAGACTTTGCCATCTTGCGATATTGTGTCTTCATCCACATGCTCACACTATTAATTGTTGAATATGTCTTTAGGCATGAGCATGTGGTTTTGAATCTTTGACTTTGCTGAGTACACCGTGACGCCACCTTCTTGAGACAAAACATAGACACGGACTGAATAGCTTTGACATTCGTCCTAAATCGGTAGCGTTTTACCTCCGGCCGGTGAAGACCGTTATACAATATTAAATACCGTACCTGTGATTAGGTAGATTCAATTAAGAATCTACTTGACAGGGTTTCGCGGCTATACTAGCCGTTCTCTTTACTCGACCGTCTCAAAGCAAGACTGCGAACATAAAGAGTGAGTCAAATGGATAAATATCCGCTTGATTAAAGTCGTCAATTCAAAGTCCTGGAACAAGTGCTATTCATAAAGAATCTTACCATTGTTGCTTTCCAATTGACACAAGCTTGATTCATAAGAATCTCGCAAGTCACCTACCGTAGCACTGTTTGAGGTTGACGCTAGAAGGATTTCCATTCGTCACTGTGAATATTAATGAATATCACTCTGAATGTTCTGGCAAGACCATAAAGATATTGCGTAGAAACCTGAAACGAGTTTGAATCAGTTAAGAATCAACCCACTGTTGCTTTTCAGTTTTACACATGTTCAATTCATAAAGAATCTTGCATATGACCTACCACAGTGCTGTTTTATGTTAACACTGGAAGGATTTCCACTAATCATTGTGAATACTAAGTAGTATCACTCTGAATATTCTAGCAATATCACAAGGATATGGCGTAGGACTCTCTTTATCGTCATTCTTTGTGTCCTAATGAGATTTGATTGATCTCTAGGCTCTAGACTCGATTTGTGCACTTTTAGTGGTCGGAGGCTGGAGCAGATGCCACCTATTCAATATCAACTATCTCGGAATGAGAAAGCTAATAAAGTCATGTTGTTCTCTGTGACAATAAAACAAAATTCTTTTGAGAGAAGTCTGAGTAGCTAGGAAAGGGTTGTGCTTTACGTCACTGGATCCATGATGAGTTGTCTTCATGATGTGTTGACCCTGTTTCTGCCTAAGTTGTATGGAGGGCTTCTTTCTTTACACCCTTTATCCTTACATTTCTTTTTCATTCTTCAACCCCTTCAATACTTACCAAGACATCATTACTAGCACCTTGTTGTGATTGTTCCAGTGCTAGCATCAGTACTTAGTCGGCATTCAGCTACATTCACATTCTACTCTACTTTCCTAAGGACTTCTAATAATCTATTGGATTGTTCCTGGGAAGATCCCTCCGGTTCTGGTTGGATCATAGGACTTAACCCTTACCACCCTTTTGACACCAATAACGTCCTGAATTAAAGATGTTGTGGGTATTTGATCGTAACCATGAAAAACCACTTCAAATGTCTAACAAGGTGTTTGAAAACATTTAACACCTTGATAGTTTTGTCGTTTCAGAAATGCTCCCCCTTCACATGTGCATCGATAATCGAAAGTGTTTCGCACATGTAGGTAAGAGTTAAAGTGCTGGAGTCTTATATAAGATCACATTTTAATCACATTTTCTCCCCTATCTCTAATATATAAAATCTTTTGATATTAGAGGTACCAAATTTGATTAAAATATATTTTGAAAAATAGTCTTGAAAATCTTCGGGAGAAAGATGTGTCAATCTTTGCATGAAGTTGAAATGCTCCCCCTCAAAAATTGATCTAATTGAATTGTCATTGTGAGGATGTGATCCACATTTCGCTTTTTGAGGATGGGAGTTTGTTAAACACACAATTTTTGAAAGATTTTGAATAATCATTGAAAAATTCTTGAAAAAATTGTGTTCAACGCTTTTTGAAAAATCCTATTTCTTTTTAGCGAAAAGGTTTTTCTAAAGCATAAACTTGAGTTCATAGACTTTGAATATCTTGACGAATCCACTCAAGTGTAAGAATATTTCTCTTATTTTGCTGAGGGTAAGAGCACGGAATCGTACACTCCCCCGTGAATATAGATCCGGGTTGCAATCTGAAAGTTATTACAAGCCATTGTGTTGAGCTCAAAGCGTTGAATGTTTTGTGACAAGCTCAACCCGTGATAGATTGCTCTACCCGTTTGGTAGGATAAGTTATCTTTAAAGATACACTTTCCTTTATTTGAAGTCCGAGTTACAGTCTGACATTTAACTATAAGTCGTATACATGAGCTTAAAAACTTTTAATGTATTTAATGAGAGCTCATGACCAAGAAAATTTATTTTCTCGTTGTTAAGGATAAGTTATCATTCGTGATCAACTTTCCTTTCTTTGAGGCACGAGTCACAATCGGAAAGTAATTGTAAATCATTGAAATGACATGTTTTGAAAAATATTTACAACTTTCATTCGAACTTTATGTACACACTCGTGTCGTTATTGAGCGACATTTCTAGGCACGTCCATATTATCGATACTAAAAGACATGTCGAGAAGAATATTTTTGGTGTTTTGAAAGTTTTTCCATTTTTTATTTTGTTTTTCAATGGATATTTACGTTTTATTATATTTTTGTGTTTTATCAAGTTTTTCGAAAATAATCCAAAATAGACTTTTGTACAGCTGAAGAAGGTGATATCTAATGTACAGAATTGGAACCCTTGGAGGAAGAAGTGGGTTCAGAATCCGCTGAGGTACCTGCGATGACAGAATAAGAGTTTGCACAAATACTAGTGTTAGGAGTAACAAATTCCTTGTCTACGGCCAAAACATTTGCATTCATGCTAGCGCAGGTTTCATCACTCTTTTCTATTGGAATCCACTTAATACCAACTTCCGTGAAGATCCAACCCGTTGGTTTCCACTGAAGACTATATTTAGGAATAGTTTTCTCTTGCACAACGGAAGACTTCTTTGGAGAGAAACTATGTCTTTTTTGAATCCACATTTCAGATTTGTTGTTATTGCTTTTCTTTGCGACGGGTTTGTATCTCCTTGTTGTCTTATGGGATTTTGGATTCGATCTCCCTTCAAAGGAACGAGATTTGGCCTAATAGAGGTATTGTAGAATGCAATGATCATGATTTCCATTGTGAATACCCTTTTTGCAAGTGGGGCATACGGGAAATTTGGGATTCACGAAAGTACTTGTATTCCTTGGTTTTCTAAATCGTTCAGGCGTAGTGTTCGAAACACGACTATTCATGGATGGTTTCCAATTCCTAGAATGATGGTGAGGGATCCTAGGTTTAGGTTTACTACCATTAGGAGTGTGTTGAACTCTAGCGGGATTTGGTGAACTAGGTTTTGAATACACGGGTTTGTCTTTCTGAATCTTCCCTTTTTGTTTAACATCCTCTAGGTTGTTGGTATGAACGAGGTCATTTGAACCTACAGATTCCTTTGTGTACATAAATGTCACACGTTTTGGAGGAGTCCTAGTAGTGCTAGGTGCATTCAAATGGTTGGGTTTAGCAAGAGTGTGCTTTCTAAATGGAGGAACATAGGGTGAAATGGATGGTTTCAGAACACTTGGTTGCACATCGGTCTTAGGGGGTAACCTAGATTTTACATGAGAAGAATTGGAGAAAGGAGTCGGTTTTCCTAAGATAGATGGCTTTAGATCCTTGTAGGAATTGGGTTGTCGAACAACAGGTTTCACAACTTTAGGTTCCACAGTTTTTCCACCCATTTTAGCACCGAGTTTCTTCAACTCTTCTATCGCTAAGTCCTTTTCTTGCAACTGAGCTTTCAAGTCTGTAATTTCTATACTCTTTTCGTTCATTTCTCAACACAATGCGGGAAGTCTTACTTGCAAGTTATTATCATTTGAACCTTTTCCGATGTCTTTTTGCAAAGCAAGTTCAAGAGAATGACAATGTTTTTGAAGGAAATCAGTTTTATGTTGAAGTAACTCAAAAGCCTTTTTATCAACATTTTCTTTACGTTTCGAAAGCTCAAGTTCAAGACGCTCACATTCTTTGATCTTATCAAGATATTTGCATGCAACATCAGAATATTCATCGATATCAGCACAAGATTGAAGAGTAACACACAAAATATCTTTGGAGAGACATTCTTCTAAGAGGAGATCATATTCGTTCGAGAACTCTGATTTGTCTGTATGAAGTTCATCAATTTCTTTTTCAAGAGACTCGACGTATTTCAAATCATCAAACATTTCGGACCGAATTAATTTTTCAAACTCAAGAACATGTTCTTTGATTATCTTCGTATTTGGTATTAAAAGTTCTTTCACAAGCACAGTTATGTCGTGAGGAATCTCTGTTTTACACTTATCCTTTTCACGTTTTTCCCAATCGCTTTCAACAATTGATTTAACATTATCAATGTATTGTTTAAGAAAACCAAGTGTTTTTCTACTTTTGCTTTTAGAAGCATCAAGAGGCAAATAGTTAATATAATTAGTTTTCTTCTTAGTGGCAAAAGATTTCTTCCATTGAATTCTTCTTTGTTTGCATTCTAAAAACAATTCCTCACGAGACTTCTGTTTTTGTGTAGTGTAAAGACCATATAGACTATTCTCATAAGCATAATTATATGGTTTGACAAACTCTTTATTGACCGGTGATCTACTATCCTCTTCCCAAAGGGATGTCTCATCATTACCAAGAGGACATTCAGGATCGGTCCATTCGGACTCATCCGTATAAAGTCGGGGGTTCGCAGCTTGAGCTTGGGCGAGGTAATCAGGACTTGCAAAGCTAGATTGACCCTTAAACATCGACGGAGGTGCTATCATTCTTACGGTTTGAATAGAGTCATGCATTTTATAAAAAACTTTCTTAAAAAAAATTCGACTTGTTTTTCTAGTTCCGTTACTTTTTCAGTATCTTGTACATGTCTCCATTTGAAATCTAGTTTTAACATTTCAACCTCTTGTTTCTTTACCTCAAGAATTTTAGCCGAATCGGTAGTGGTCATAGAAAGCCTTTGTTCAAGTTCGTTAACTTTGGTCGTAGCAAGGTATGTTTTTTGACGTTCATCCATTAATAAAACATTAAATTGACGTTTCTCTTTGGTTAATAACTCAAGAGTTTCGTTGTATTTCTTTTCAAGATCGTCCTTTTGACTTTTTAACGCACTACCCTTGTAACCCTCATGCTCTTTGGTCTTTTGAAGAAGCTCAGCTCTATAACTATCAAGGGTCTCATTAGACTTAATTAGAGCAGTTTTGCATTCTTCAAAATTTTGAGTGAGCGTAGCGTTTGCCTTCTTTAATTGCTTTTGACTCGTTTTAGTTTATGTGACATCTTTTTGTAAAGTGGAAATTAAATTATCAAGCGCGACACACTCCTCATCATCATACTCATTTTCATGTTGATCATCCTCAAACGCATTATTGAACATGTCTGATGAATCGGGTGTGGTATTGCTATCAACCTTTTCCGTCATACATGTGTCAATAAGGGTTGTTGTTTGATCACTATGCTCATGCGTATTGGTATTGGCAAACACATTAAATTCATCAGTGTGTACCTCTTCCAATGGTTCAGAATCGTAAACAGGACCATTATCATTGGAAGGTGTATTGTTGATGACAGTCTCAGGATTGATGCCTTGTGTGACCATGCTGCTGCTTTCTATCCCATGTATGGTATGCTTTGTGTTCTATGATGTGCATCGTTCATTCTCATGACCCGATACTGTACCACAACTTGCTTTGAATCGTCTGTCGATCTCTTGTTCGTGAATTATTGTTTTGTTGACATAGGTTGCAATGAATTCGATGTACTGGTTGATCAAATCTCTGTAGGAGAGAGCATCCATATCCATTATTCCTCTTGAATCACTCCCTTGTACTCGAAGACTCGATGAATTCAGATTTAAATTATACTGCAAATATTGTCTCGAGTTCAGTTAAAGTAGTCCGGCATTTACTACCAATGAGTCTTTGTTTGACAAGCTGTGTGGCAAGTTTATCCAACGCTTGGGTGAATGTTCTTGTGAAAGTTCTAGTGGATTCACCTAAGACTCGTAAAACTCTTGATATGGACTCAAAAGTTGACCGAAGTCCTCTAATACCGTTCATTGAACTTTCTCTCATGATACCTGTCCGTTGTTGTAATCGTTCCATCTCGAGAGTTGTCACTTCTGAACACTCAGTGCTCTTTTCCATGATGATGGTGTCTCAATTGATGAAGTGACTTCGGATCTTAAGTAGATATGGTGATTTGTTGTTGAAGTTGAAATTCCGAAAATTTCCAATTTTTTTCTCAGTCCGTCAATAAATTTCTCACTCCGACAAAACGGTAAGCCGAAAATTTTTGAACTACCAAATTTTGAAATCGAGTTAGAAATAGCCAATAACTAGTAGGGAAAAATTTGAAAAATGAAAATTTTAACGAAAAATAAAACCTAAAAAATTTGAAATTTGGCCTAAAAATTTGAATTTTGGTCCGAAAATTTGAATTTTTGGTCAAAAAAATTTTCGCATTGCCAAAATTTGAAATCGAAGCTTAAATGGCCTAAAAATGGTCTAGGAAAAAATAAATTTTACTATGGTTTTTCCGCCAAAATAATTTTTTTTTTTTGCTCTTTCGTGTAAACTATGTTTCGGGACTAGTCTACATAGTGGCTAAGTCTGGAAAGTACTCGAACAAAATATCCATCGGAATGTCCATCGGAATACCATCAGAATGTTCTATCGAAATGTGATTGGAATGTTCTATCGGAATGGGTCATCGGAATGATATCAGAATGTTATCGGAATACCTGTCAGAATATCTGTCGGAATAACTGTCGGAATACACAATCGGAATATCTGTCGGAATACCTGTCGGAATAACCGTCGAAATGTTAAAACCCTTTTCCGATGGAATTCTGTCGGAATAACTGTCGGAATCTGAAACCCTTTTCCGATGGAATTCCGTCGGAATAATTGTGCAGTTCCGAAACTTTAGGTAGAAAAGCGAGATTTTTGACAAGAAATCCGTGATTTTAACCAACCAAAAGCAACCAATCCCTACCACAACTATGTAGGAGATGTAAATCAAAATGTAGAGCACGGAAAGCACAAGAAAAACTTGAATCCGAGATGATTTTAGGAGTAAATCACACGAACCAAGTATAAAATCAACAACGAATCACAAAAGTAACCCATGGTGATTGATACCAATTGTTGTCCCATAGATTACGTGAAGATTAAATAAGAAAGAAAGGTAGAAGATAGATGAATTCTAGAGAGAGAAAGTAGTGAGAGAAAGTAGAGAGAATGGTTGGAACTTTTGGAGGATTAGATTAGAGAGTTAATATGAAAATGACCAACACCCTTCCTAACATGCTCGGAAGGGTATATATAGTCCACCCACATGCGAGCTTGCTTATGGACTATATTCTAATGGGTCGGGCTTTCCTTTTGGGCTTTAGTTACTTGTGAATGAACTTTAGCCTAAAGTTAAACCCGTATAACACGACTAATCTACTACCTATTACAACGTTCTAATATATGATACATAATTAACATATGACCGAGCATTCTTGTTTGACTCAATATTTTTAGGCTAACACACTTTAACACATATAACCCCCTTGTAGTTATAGGCCTTGCAATACATGTTCAAACTAGTTATCTCCTTTGACAAGTTAAGCCTCTTCTTATATACTAACCGGTTCCGTAAACATGATACTAATATATTTATTCTCCGAAAATACGTCACGTTTTCAGTAGGAAAATAAACAATTTCACTAAAATTTGGGATGTTACATTACCCTTATGCAGGTAGTTTGCCGGACTCCCTGAGTTTGCAAAATAAAGTATATTTGTTTAGCCTAGGTAGGAACCTTCAACTGCTAGCAAGCGTGACTTGCCCAGATAGGGGGATCTCAGTCCCCAAATAGTACTATTACAATATTAGCGTTCATTAAATGATTAACGGTCACGATTGAAAAGAGAATTGATGGCAATAAGTAAACGTAGTATCAATAATCATATATGGCATCATACAAAATACTTGTATTCTAATTTAGCATATATCCTCCTCACGTGTTTTCAAATAATTTAATAATCAGGCCTAGTGAGACTATGAAATCACCTGGGACCAATAGAGTCTGAGCTATATCAGATATATTGAATTCACAGATAAACAACTTAATCACACAAACCACAACTTGGTCTTATAAACAACAGCTTGATCTCACACAAACCTGGATTAACACATTTTGTATAGCATCAAATCTTTTGATCTCTAGTTTAAAGTTTTAAGTATTTATTTATGATATTTTCTCAAGGTTCATGGTTTTGTGATAATATCACATCATTGTTCGGGCCATCATACTCAAAATCCATTCTATAAACGTTTAAGGAACGAGGGCACTTTAAATCGTAAACTCAACCACTCAGTTAGAACGTAATATCGAGATGGAACATCTTTGCATAAAGTTCCCTACTAACATGACATGGTAAATACTTCATAAGTAGATTATATTATTTATTTTATATCCTTTACTTTCAATATTTGCAAAGATAGCCCTTATAGTTATAGTTTAGCTTAATTACACTTTTAACCCTTAAAGTATATAGTTTTATTATTTATAATTTCAACCCTCAGTATTTAACCTTAGGGTCTCAAACTTTCCAACATTTATTTTTATAGCTTTAACTTTAACAAAATGACACTTTTGGCCCAAAATGTTTAATAGTTTCAAAAATGACAGTTTTGGTCCCTATAGTTGTAAAAATCACATAACAACCTCAAAAATGTTCCAAATGATCTAGGATTTGAGAACAAAGTTTCAAAACACATTTATAATCAAAATAAAAACATTTCTCCAGAATTATAGCTTTTAAAAAGGGTTTTTTCTCATTAATTCATGTAAAATACAAAATTAGGGTTCTAAGACATCTTTAACTTATAACTTCCATTTAAATTAATCATATGACTTGATTCTTTTTTAATTATCTTTCTAAAATCATTTTGGAATTATAACAAGTCTAATAATTCATTATAAAAAGATCAAAGCTTATCTAACATAGAGATTACCTAGGTAGCTCCAAAATAGCTCCTTATGGCTTCCTATGAACATAACTTGCTACTAATGCTTCAAGAGCTTCAATGGCTTCCTTCTAGAACTGGTTTTTGGTATTATGGGATTTCCTAGGACTTATAGATGTGGATATGAATAATGGGTAGGAGTTTAAGAGAAAACGGGGTGCAAGTTCTAACTATGTGATTCGCCCCTATTTATACTTGTTGCAACCCTTAGGCACCAAGCAAAAGCTTCAAACGTGTAACTCAGCTAGGTTAGTGACTAAGGTAGGCTAGTGAAGGTATATTCAAGTCTAGGAATGACTATACAAGCTAGATTCAAACTTATTAATGGTTTAAGGCCATTACTAAGCCATGAATTTTTAAGATAAAAAGGAAGACGTGTCATCTACAAGTCGGTGATGAACCTACTTGTAAAATATCTCATAACATCCTAATATATCTGGTCTATGTTTGAATTTAGGAGGGAAATGGTTTAAACATGTTTTTGGAGGGAAAATGTAAAACCGGGTCCTAATTAGGGCTTGTAACTTTATACTTTGTGATTTTGGTGATTAAGGGTTTAGGAATGTGATTAGTGATGGATTAGGGTTTACTTATGGTATAAAAATTTTATTTAAGAAGTTTGGGTCTTTGGTTTGAAGTTTAACAAAGGTTTAAGGTAAAATTAGGAAGAAAACCTAAGCGGGTTAGAGTTTTTAATGATCTAAGGCTTAATCCTTGTAAAAATCATTATCCTTGGTTTATCTACTTATGTAAACTCATTTTATACTTCCTAAATTGTCTTTAATGTTTTCATGAAGTCCCTATATTGGTTTTACTAAGTTATCCTAAGTAAACATGTCTAAAGGGTGAAAATACCTATTTTGACCTAATTTATAAGCCATGCATTGAAATATTGTACCTTGTGCTTTAGGATACTTGTACATTGTCTTAATATAATCTTATAACCTTAATTTAATGATATAAGTGTTTGTATACTTGTCCTAAAAGACTAGGTAATGATTCTATGTAGATTTCTTAATACAAAGGTTTTTAGGTCATTAAGCCTAATGACTTTCTATCTTAGGTGAGTAGTGTTTATATCATAATGTAAGCTTATTCTAAGTCTCATATAGTATGTTTATGACTTCTAGGGATTCTACATTCTTGTTTTAAGGGTTTACATAGGGTAATCATAATCTAGGTATAATTATGGGAGCTTAAGATCCTATGCTTTGATAACTTGTACCTTATGATTTATTAACTTGTAACTTGTATTGAAATAAATGTATAATCTTAATATGATACATAGTTGAGTTTTGTAATTAGTTGCAAAAGATTATAGTCTAATTCAATGTGAAATGGATTTTATATGCTAATCTTGGTTACTAGGTCTTAACTTTTAATTAGCTTGAGATTAGTGAATATTAGTACTTTGTGATCACTTATCTCTTATTTATATAACAGATTAGAATTAGTATATTGTATTTGATACTGGTACATAGATACTATGTAATTATATTGCTTGAAACATTGTTTACCAAGGGTTTTTAAGGTGATGATCTTGACTATTATGTACATTTATTTGTACTTAGCTTTGTATCTTTTGTTGTTACTATTATTAGGAATTACTATGTCTTCAAAGTATAGTTTACAACTTGTTTATAATCCTTGATTATGTTGTCATAGACTTTGTCTATTCATACTTTACCATTCTTGAGTTTACAAATCCTTTAAAGGGATTCTAGGGTTTCTAAGGTAATTTAGGGTATCATGGTTATATTTGAGATGTTATGATCAATATTGAACTTATAAGATTACTTTTAGAACATAGACTTGACATATACATTATGTTGACAACATATAGGAATATGTTGTAATGGCTGTTCAGGTTGTGAGGAGTTGTTCATCTTACCAAATAAGGCATAAAAGCAAAAATTTCCAACTAAATTTTCATATTGAGACAATCATTGCTCATAACACATATGTGAAATTTGAGTATTGTCACAACGGCATTGCACAAAAAAATTTTAGGCAAGGATTTCTCGTTTAACATGATCCTACTCATTTCTTGGAGAGTCCTATTCTTCCTTTCAACTACCTCATTTGATTGTTGAGTGCAAGGAGCCAAGAAGTTATAGAGGATACCATGAGCTTCACAAAAGGCACCAAATTTTACTTTATTATCAAGTTCCCTAGCATGATCCTTCCTAATAGACACAATTGGACATCCTTGTTGATTTTGGATCTTCCGACTAAAGATTTTGAAATGATCGAAAGCTTCATTCTTATTAGCCAAACATCTGGTCCAAGTGAATCTAGAGTAGTTATAACCTATCACTAGGGTATAAAGGTTACCTCCATAACTCCGTATGGTGGAAGGTCAAAAGAGATCCATAGGTAGGAGCTCTAGGAACATAGAGGTCAAAAGCAAATTCTTGGCTTTGTGACTAGAGTGAACTTGCTTTCGAACTTTGCAAGCATCACAAAAGTGATTATCAAACTTGATCTTGGGGAGATGTCTTACCAACTCCTTAGAGACCAAATATTGAATCAAACGCATATTAGCGTGACCTAATCTCATATGCCAAAGAGTAGAACTTTCATCTAAAATCGCTATACATATGTTATCTTTCGACTTCCTATTAATTTTCATGACATAAAATCCCATGCTTTCTAACACCTTTTCCAATGATTTTTCCGTCTTTTACAATTTCACTATCATGTTCGAAAAAGATGACCTTACACTTACTGTCACAAATTTGACCTATAATTAGTAAGTTAAAACTAAGTTGTCTACATGCTCAACATTTTCAATGGTTATGGAGTCAAGAGAAACCGTACCTTTGCCAATGATGTTACCACGTAGTTTATTAGCGAAAGTGATGTTACATCCATTCTATGATTTGTAAGTAGAGAATAAACTTCGATTACTCGTCATGTGTTTGAAACAACAACTATCCTTAATCCACTCGTCAGTCTCCAACTCAATCCTCAAGCATATCTAGGTAACAACACACAAAATGAAACATTTGATCCCCAATATCTCATGCATCCAAAATTGTTAGTTCCAAACATCACTTGCATTTGGTTGGGATTCATGAATAGAGGACACATAATCCACGGTGAAAAACATTGTTGTTGAACGTTATTCTAATACACTGAGCATTTAGGTGTCCATTTTTTTCTTAGGTATCTTAGACCTTGATCTAGAACGATTATTATTTCTAGGTGTAGGTGTTTTACTTCTAGGTTTCAATTTAGTACGGTCATTGTTTTTAGGTGTTCTACTTCTAGGCCTTGAATCATTTCTTACTCTTCGAGGAGGAGTAGATGATTTTCTCATTTTGCCTTTTGTTCCCATCAAAGGTTTACTTAACGGAGTGTAGAACTTAGTAAACTCCTTTTCATCAACAATGGGTACTTTGGCTTTATTAATGACAAGATGTTTTGGCCCTTTACCTAAAATAGACTTTTCAGAAAAGCTTAATTTCTCAGTTTTCGCACTCTTTGTCTGCGGCTCATTATCTTTGCCAGCGGTTCCATATATATATGGAGCCGCGGTAAACTTTATTAATCCGTGATCAGGGGACGAATTTTTTGAGAATTTAACTTGTTTGATTTTACTAGTTGATACTTCATTAGTGTCAAAACCTAAACCAAGTCTTTCTTTTGAATGAATTTGTCTACTTATCATATCATAAAGAGCATTAGTACTTTTCATGAAATTTTCCAATTTAATGGATGCTCTCTTAAGATCTTAATTCTCTTGTCTAAGGTTTTCACAACTTAAACACCCTAAATCAACTTCTTTATTTTTCTCTAGTTTAGCTAATTTCACTTTTAGCTCACTAATCTCAATTTCAAGTTTAGCCTTCCTTGATTTTAGCAATTAATTCTTTTCTATGAACTTTAGACTTTGTTTGCATAGATTATCATATTGATTCTCTAATTCTAAATCATCTAGAGAAGAACTATCATTGTTGTAATACTCGGTTTCGGAATGTACCTCTTTTGAAGAATGAGCCATTAGACACTTCTCGTCTTTAGCACTATCATTGCATTCTTCACCACTATCATTCCACGACCTTCCCACAAATGTCGTGCGATTCTTGTCGCGAGGTGGCTTGGGACATTCACCGATAAAATGATTTGGATCTCCGCATCTAAAGCATTTTCTATCACCTTTGCCATTCTTAACAAATCGATTCTTCGAGAATGTTTTCTAGTCATTACTTGGTTGTCTCACGCATTAACCTCGTCTCTTGAATAAGTTCTTGAAGTCTCTAACCGCCATTTGGTATTCATCATCATCACTATCCAATGAAGAACTTGCATGATCACTTTGCACTTTCGTGTCTTTAAGTGCTAGAGACTTTCTTTCACTATTGCTTTTGACCATCTTCGAATCCTTCAAGATTATCATCTCATGAACTTTCAAAATTACCAATAAGTTTAGCAAGTGATAGTGTAGTGAGATCCTTTGATTCTTCAGTCGTCGTGACTTTAGCTCTCCACTTTGGATGCAACACCCGAAGAAACTTCCTAACCTTTTTCTTGCTAGAAAAACCTTCATCGAGTTCTTTTAGATTAGTAATAATAGTATTAAACCTAGCAAATGCACTATCAATAGTTTCATCTTCTAAGATGACAAATTGTTCATATTGTTGAACAAGAAGATCGATTTTGCTTTCTTTGACTTGACTATTACCTTGGTGGGTTATTAAAAGAGTGTTCCAAATTTCTTTAGCGATTTTACACATAAAAATCCTTTCATACTCATTCTTAGGCAAAACATTATAAATAACCATTTTAGCCTCATTATTTTTTGCAAGTCTCTATTTAGTGTCATCATTTGATTTTCAAAAGAAACTATTTTTTTCTCTTTAGAAACTTCATTATATTGCAAAGGCAAAAAGTCACCAATGGTAATAACATTCCAAAGATCTAAATGTTGATATTTCACATAAGTCTCAAATCTATTTTTCCAATAAATAAAACTATCGGTTTCAAAAAGTGGTGGTATTTGCATAGATTGCCCTTCTAGGTACTTATTGGAATCCATAGATCGATTCAAGATTTAAAATACAATGTATTAATGCTTGAGCAACCCCCTCTGATACCAACTGTAAAAACAAGAAGGGGGAGGGTTGAATATTTTCTCTAGTTAAAATGATCAATGATCGGCTTTCAAAAATCCTTTTAAAAAATTTGATTTAAGTGATTTATGTGAAATCTTCTTATGCACAATATGAAAAAGGGATAGTGTAACTAAACTAATAATCACAAGTATATGCAATAAAGAATAATGAATGGAATGAGATAAGGAAAGAAAGATCAAACCGAACAACAAGGATTTATAGTGGTTTGGCAACAAAGCTCACTCTTCGTTCCTACTCCACTCCTCGAGTACTCCTTACTCGAGAGTTAACTAATCAACAAGCTCCTTAAGGTCGAGAAACCGTTCACGTCGTTTAACCAATTTCTGACTCCAAGCTAAAAGTCGAGACATAATCTTAGCTAGGACCAATCTACACCAATTTACTAGGACTAAGTATCAACCACAATACATACACAACTTCCATATATACACAACAATTTGGAACTTCACATTGACACAAGAATTGAAATAGAGTTTTGATCTTCAATAGATCTTGAGTTAGACATAACACTTGAAGGATGAAAGTGTTCTTCTCTTTGCACTTGAGAGGAGGAGAGGGGAGGAGAAAGGTTCACTTCTAAACAAGTATAATCAACCAAATAACCAAAGATTTGTGTGATTAAAGAAGGTGGAATGAATTTGATAATTTGTGCACAAAAGAGGTGAAAAGAAAATATTAAAATGGTCCACTATTTATAGGACAAAGGCCCAACGGCTCTATCTGGCCGCGGCTCAATAAATAGGCCCATGACTCATTATTGATATTGAACCGCAGAAACTTATTTGAGCCGCCTCTCTAGAGTTTGCTCCTTTTTGTCCTTTAGTGGGGGAATGCCATCTGGTTCATTTTTGTCCAGATTGGATATTCTTTTACCATGTGGAATATGCCATATTCAAATTTCTGTTTTCTATTTTAATAAAAAGAAAAAAATAAAGTTTATTAAAAACATTTGTCACTTTAATATAAAAGTTTAAGAAAATATAAATCCTTGATCACTTAGTTAGGTTAAGAACTTGTTTATTTACCTTAAGTGATAATGAATGAAATGAATAATACGTGAACTCAAGAATTCAATTTTCGTTGTTTTCATAAAAGCTTGTTTTTGTATATTGTCGTAATTAAAACAAAGCGAGACGGAAAAATGCAAGTAACATTTTTAAGAATTCATTGCATTATCACAAGAGAATTTAAAGAAAGTAGACAAGGAAAATAATAGAAATAATAATAAAAGGTTTAATGGATGTTTAGTTCAAAGAGGCAAACAAAAAATCTTGAAAAATATTGGTCAATGAAGAAAGACCAAAAACGAACCAAAACAGGGCTCCCTGCCTGTGGTTCAATAAATGAGGTTGAGACTCATTATTGATAATGATCCACGGGCTATTTAATGAGCCGCCCATAATGGAAGCCAAAATCCATTTTTCTGAAAGTTTGAGAAAAGAGAAGACTTTTTCAAATTATAGCAAATCTTGGATTTTTACCTCTATTAGCATTAGGTTAGGCTAAGGTTGCATAAAGAGCAACATACTCACATGAGTATCTTGACAAAGGGTGACAAAATATTTAGATAACATTTTGATCCGATTTTAATCAAGTTTTAGAGGTGACAATAGATTTAGGTTCAATTTTAATTTAAAATTACTGTTGATTAATATGTACACAAGCAAGTTATAACATATAAAACTTAAATCCGTTCAACATCTACATGAAAACTCATGTAGGAAACAAGATACAAGAATTAAAAAAAAACTAACTAAACATTAAAGCTAGCTATTCTAATGTTGATTAATTAGTCTTCTTGGCATGAGTTCTTGAAAAGATATTTTAAAAATATTATCATTTCATCATTTAGGAGGAGGTGGATTAGTAAACATAGTTAGCAATAACTCTTGAAACCTTCTAGGAAGTCCAAACATTTCCATCCTAAAAGATTGGATGATGTAGTTGTTGTAAATACAACATGGAAAATTTGTACCATGTGCCCCAAGAAAACCAAAGAAATATGGATCACCCATAAGGTTGGAGATACGAACACCCAAAACTGGAGTGTTAAAAGGAGGAGGAGGCATGCTATCCAATGGTGGAATGGGTGAATTCTCAAAAAAGTCATCCTCTAAGGAAATGCTTTAGAGGGGTATGGGGTCCTCTACCAAGAGAGGACTTGGAGAGAAAGGTGAAGACAACTCATTCATTCTAGATTGGAATGAAGAAGAAGTAGAACCATGTGAATGGTTTGTACCACGAGTTGAACTTGTCTTACATGGTGCAAAAGGTGGTGTAGGTGATGAGGAAATGAGAATTGGGATGGTCTCATTTTTTCGAGGAAGAAAAGATGAAGAACCTTGTTTAGATATCTTGATCTTAATCTTAAGGCTCTTTTTACTGGAAGAGTTTTTGGAGGAATTTAAGGATCGAGTGGACACCATGGTTGAGTGTTTAAGGCTTAGAGAATTCTTAAAAATGGTGAGGAAGAAGAAGAACAATGAAGGTTTAAGAAGAGAAGAGGATGATCTAAAGTGATAATGTGATAAAATGTTTTGGTAAACAATGAAAATTGTCAAGCTAATTTGGGTAAAAGCTTAATGTTTAGCAAAAAATTATACATCTTTACAAAGACTTAGAAGAAATAGTGTAAAGCAAAGATTATGTCAAAATTATCACATGCGGCTCAATAAACATGCATGCAGCTCAATATCCATATTGAACCGTTATGAATTATTGATCCGTGGACAGTGACCTCAACTTCCTAAATTTTTCACAAGCCCAGATTTTAAACAATTATTAATCAAATCAAGATAGATTACCAACGAAAATCTAAATAGGTAACTAACACATAATTGCACATAAACATGTAAATTGAAAGTTTAACCACATGAAACATATCCTGGATTAAAATCTAGTCAATCCAAATAATTAAATATTATTTAAAACCAAAGTCTAATAAAATGAAAATGTCTAATGCAAGAAATAGTTCAATATAGAGCAAAGACTACCAACTAAGTCATCCAAGAACTTCACTTCTTTTTCTTGCCAAACTCCCTTAGCATTTTCCCCATGGCTTTGAATGCTCCCCTCGATTCAACACGATGCTCGTGCAATTCCTATCAGGTAAAAATGATCAAGATTAAGTTCACGAGGAAGCTCACTAGAGGAGAAAGAAGGATGTATTTGGTCTAAACCATCAATGAAAGTGTTCAAGGATGTGGAGGAGCCACTCGGGGAATACATGCCAGCACTTGTTCCAACATCATCACCATCACTTGACGAAGATGAATCTTGCTCGTCATTGGATGATTCCGATGATCACCTCTACGCTTACCACGGTCACTCCTAACATTTTGTGAACGAACCCTTTGAATGGGATACATCACAAGATCGGCATGCTCGTAAGCGGAGAGCCGAAGTTGAGGGTAGTCATGATCAACCCTTTTGAAAAGGCGTGTTAGGAGCATGTCATAAGGAAGGTTTGTTTTTTGTTTAGAGAGGACATAATATATTCGTCGAGCGATATAGTATGCAAGATTGTACTTGATGGAATGACACATACAACAAATCATATGTGCCATGCACGTGGGAACATGATCCTGGTTTCCACCATGACAAAATGAGTTCTCCCTAGTTATGTCAGCCCAAGAAACCATACATGGATTAAGGTCTCTTACGACTATCTCAGAAGGGTACAACACACGTCTTACCTTATGGATACTACGTATAACGATCCATTACAGGGTTGAGTGATGGTGCCAAGAATGAAGTCTAGTTCGACCACCGGAGTATTATATGGAGGAATATCGACACACGTTTGCAAAAAGTCAATCCTCTATGCATCCGTGAATCGGCATTGTCCTTCATATGGTACTCGAAGTGCTTGACCAAACTCGTCAAGTGAGTAGCTAATGGGTTGACCTCGGATGGCAAAATTAACAAACATTCCGTTTTCATTAGTGTGAAGGGAATATGTGCTAAAGAACTCTAAGAGGAATTGAGGATAGATTACCTCATTGATGATTAGTAGGAAATCAAAACCATTATTCCTAAACATCATTTGAGTATAGTCGATCCCTTCAATATCCTCATAGACAACCCGAACCTCATGAAAATAATGTGTTTGAAGTGAATGAAGAGTGTTTGAAGTGAACGAAGAGTGTTTGAAAGATGAGAGGATTCACACGACTCGGAATGGTTAGGCATATAACGCTTAGTCTTTTGCTGGTCATTTTGATAATCCGAAGGCATTGTTTAAGTACCTATATTAAACCAAAATAAATTCACAATCACTCTATGTTACATATTAATTAGTAAAAATCAAAATCACGAGAATGTGTTTAATCAATTTCTTGACTAACCAAAGGATTATTCCTTAACATTTTCACGTTTACAATATAACAATTTCATCTTTGACGAAAGCATATGAATTATACACATCAACCATGAATTTGAACATTGGTTTTCAAAATTCGTTTATAGGTAAGCATTAACAATGCAATTACAAATGTGATTAAGAGTTCATATCAATTCCTTCATTAAACCAAATTACTTTGATTTAAATTCGGATTTGTTATATAAGTGGATTTAGTGAAATCACAAGGAACATTAACCTAAAGGAATCATAGCACTAAAACTATGGATACCCACATTCCTAATTTGGTTCTAATTCAATCTAATTTTGAAAATCTCCACTTATCAAATTTAGAACCCTAGAACAAATTAGTTGAAATTGAATGAAGATACTTACAATTAATTGATGTTAGATGAAAGATGGATGAGACCCTTGTCTTGAAACCAATTAATTTGAGTGATTTTGGAGGTTTTGAAGGATGTTAATGGTGGTTTTATCACTCTCTTCTTCGCAATAGCAGGAAAGAATAAGGAAAAGGTTTTTGAAAAAGTGTAAAATAATAAAACCAGTATTATTTTAAGCTTGCTCAATATTGATAATGAGCCGCACATACCACTACACTATTTATTGAGTCGCGTACTGAACATGTGTAACGTCCGTGAAAATGAAAGAAATTTTTCAAACTAAGTTTTACTAAAATATTTAAAACACATTTAAGCCTTTTGAAAATCATTGGACCACTTCAATACTAGGTTATCATTCCTTAATGAAAGATTACGAGTGGAATCGAGACCGAAAAAGACCTAAACGAAGAAACCACCACTCGTAAACAAAAAAGAAAAGAGAGAAACCAAGAGGAGTGAATCAAATCCAATTAGAAATGCTCAAGAGATGAATGAAAATCTTCAAGTTGTAGAAATGAAGAGCTTGTGTCATATATAGTGGTTCATGACGTGCCAATCCGGCGTAAGACGAAACGGCTTTGGTAATGAACAATACCAATCTATTTTTGTTATATAGATCAAGAACACTTAATACTAAATGTCTTAAAGTTTTACAAAACATGAGCAAGAATATAGATTCACTTTCTCTCCCTCGTGATTGGATTAATATCATTGTTTAAGGATCACAATGACAATATCCTTGATATATTTTAATTCTAAATGTGTAGTATCGTAACTACAACATTTGATGTAGTTTGGTGTCTCAAAGGATTAATCAATCAACTTAGAGACGAGCTCAATTGTACATACTACACATTATATAGGGCCTACTAAACGTATTGAGTTGCAAACCATATAAATCATTCTTGATACTTTAAGCTTCTACTAACTCACTCTACAACTCCTATGTGAGTCAAGTATCTAAGACCATGAAGGTTTGAGAGGATGAAAGAATAGAATCACATACCACAAATAGGTGTCAAGGCAAGGATGCCAAAAACAATCACATATTCAAGTAATGATCAAAAGAATGATCAAAGGGCGTGTGGAAGGACGAAAACGTACCTTAGCCACAAAGTGCATCCCTAGTCTTCTATGGACTAATGCAACAACCAAAATCGACCAAAGTGCATACTAAGTCTTAAAGGACTAGCATCATATCCATCAATACTGATATCATCCCATGATGTTGGAGATCAAAAGGAGATCAGTCTTCAATAAGTGCAAGTAACTAAATCCATAACCAAATTAATGATTAGCCTTCATGAGTACCTAACCAAATAGAGATACAAACTAGTAGATACATTTCAAGAGCAGATATAAAATACATAAAAGTTACTAATGAGATCATAATCAAGATGAGTTGATATAGCAATAATTTTAAGGTCTATTTTTGAAGAAAAAATAGTTTTGACTAAAAGGAGAAATTTAGTACAACTAACCCTTCTAATTAGTAGAGACAATAGATTGATCCAAGCTTTAAAGCACAATATACTTCAAAGATCTTGTGTGACCATCGCTCTGATACCAATTGTAGAAACTAGAGGGGGGGGGGGGGGGGTTGAATAGTTTCTCTTATTAAGTCCCAATTAAAATTATGTTCATCATTAGAAATGACTATGGCTTGAAAACTTGTTTCATAATACTTAAGACAATTTCCAGTGCTTTAAAAAATTGGCTATATCTAGTGATTATGATAGTGCAATGCATGAATGTAAAGATAAGTACGTAAAGAGTAAGGAAAGAGATAACCTAAGGAAGGAGACCAAGATTTATAATAGTTTGGCAACAAAGCTCTGTCTGCGTTCCTACCCCACTCCTCGAGTACACCTTACTCGAGATTTACACTATATCCACAAGCTCCCTTCCTGGCTAAGAAAACTTTACAACATTACTTACAATGTTTTCCGACACTAAGCTAAAGGTCGAGTTCTAATCCTAAGCTAGAACCAATCTTCGTCGCCCATCTTCTTTTTCGACACAAGGCTAGATGTTGAGTCCTAATCCAAAGCTAGAATCAATCTTCGTCGCCCATCTTGTTTTCTGACACAAGGCTAGATGTCGATTCCTAATCCAAAGCTAGAACCAATCTTTACACACATCACTTTTTAGTTTAGTAAGAACTTACACACAAGACATACTACATCACAAGACACATCCAAGTATACACATATACCTTGGATTTACATAAGACAAATCCAAGTATACATAAATACCTTGGATCTACACAAGACTAATCTAAGTATACACAAATACCTTGGATCTACACAAGACACATATACACAATATGATGAACATGACTAAATCTAAGAAAGGATGATGTTCATCAAGGCTTCATCTTTTATCACATCACAAATGTGTGAGTGATCTTTTCTTTGGACCAAGTAAATAAGAGGATCAAGAGGATAATCATAAGTAAACATACTTACCACATTAAGTGATCATTTACTAATGATTGGAATCATGGAAATAAGATAAGAAGCAGAAATGCGTCTAAAAAGATTCATTGGAAAATGGAGAAATGATCCATTATTTATAGGAGACAAGTCCAACGGCTAGTCTGGCCGCGACTTATTAAATAGGTTAGCGGCTCAATACCAGTATTGAGCCATAGGCACCAATACTGAGCCATAGGCTCTAGACTCCGCTCCTTTTTATCTTCTAGACAAGAACACAAAGAAGCAGAAGATAGAAACCACTGGCTTATCACTTTTCAGTAGGAAGAGCATGTATTCACACTTCTCAAAGGGAAGAGGATCAAGATTGTTAATGCAACCGATGCCTAAAAACATTATTTGTAATAACTAATCTTTCTTAGTTTTGATCACGATAAAGTGTTAAAACATATATCGTCAAATATAACAGTAAAAAAAATTATTTAACAAACACTATCATTAAGGTAATAATCATTTAAGTCTTACACAAACATATCTAATACATGTTTAGTGATCATTAAAAGTGATTAACCTTAAAACTCACATTTATACAAATGTGACAAAATATTTTTAATAAACTTTCTTTTTAAGAATTTTTTTTATTAAAATGGAAAATGGAAATTTGAATTTGGCTTATTCAAAATGGTCTTAGAATATCCTCTTAAGGTATAAACTTCACCAGATGGCATTTTCCCAACATTCTTGGTTATTTTTATCGTCTTATTTGTATTTTTGTTCTTTTTGTGCCTTTATCTTTTCTTGTTATTTGTTGATTGTTTTGTTTGTTTGGCATTATGTCTGCTAGTGGTAGTGATCCTCCTATTTCTATTAATGGTCTAGATAGTGGTCATCTGTTACATATGAAAACTAATGATAATACTACTATTACTCTTATTCCTTTTAAGTTGATTGGTAATGAATATTATAGGATTTGGTCAAGTGCTATGAAACTTGCTTAACATGCTAGAAATAAATTTAGTTTGGTTGATGGTTCTTGGTTGAAAGAGTCTGATGCTATTAGTGATGTGTTAACTGTCCAATGAGATAGATGTAACGCTATTGTGCTTACATAGATTATGAATTCTGTCTCTCAAGATGTTTATATGTGTCTTGTGTATTCTAATAATACTACTTCTTTTTGGAATGAACTTAATAGCACTTATGATCAGGTTGATGGATCTATGTTTATTAATATACTTCAAAAAAATAATGTGAAACAAGGTGGTACTTTTTTTATTGATTATTATCATAGATTGAACTCTCTTTGGAGAGAATTTGATGCTTTGACTAAGTTGGCTAAATGTTCTTGTGTTGCTCCTTGTAATTGTGATGCTAGTACTGAGTTAGTTATACATCAACAACTTATGAAGCTGATGCAATTCCTAATAGGATTGGATGATTGTTATCAGCCTGTTAAGAGTTCACTTTTGACTAGGGATCCTCTCCTAGAGGTCAAAGATGCATATGCCACTGTATCTAGAAAGGAGTCCCATAGAGGGATTCATGAGAACTCTAGTGGTGGTGAATCTAAGCTTAATGCTTATTCTTTTGTTGTTTAACATGGGTTTAATAATAACAAGACACCTTTTAATAATGGAAACAACTTTACAAGAGGTTTCAATGCTAATGGTAAGAGTAACTTTGTCAATAGAGGGCATAATCCTAACTTGAACTATAAAATTGTGGGAAACTGGATCACACTATTGATAGATGCTATGAAATTATTAGGTTTCCTCCTGGGTTTAAGAGAAACAATGTCTTTAATAAGCAGACTTATAGTTTTAATGTGGATGTTAAATCTAATGATAAGCAGTCCTCTTCTAGTATGTCTTCTGGTTTTACTCTCGAATAGATGCAAAAATTGCTTAATATGATCAATGACAAAACTTTTAGAAGCTTCATGCCAATATGGCATTTAGAGCTTCATTCTTAAATTGTAACGTGTGGTTTAATGATAATTTTTCTAAGTAATTATTTGCTAATTCTAGTCTTAGTGGTGAGACTATAGCTATGGGGTGGATTATTGATTCTGGTGTTAATCAACACTTAACTGTTTCTACTATTGGATATTAATAGCTTTAAACAGTTTTTAAAGACTAAGTTTCTTATTAAAGATTTGGGTGAGCTTAAATATTTTATGGGTACTGAAGTATTGAGAAATGATAAAGGGTTGTGCATGACTCAAAGAAAGTATTATATGGAATTGATTCATGAGCATGGGTCATTAGCTGTTAGTCCTGTTGATATTCCTTTACATGAGAACTCTGTTTTGATTTGTGATGAGTCTAATGATGATAAGTATCAAAAACTGGTTGGCAAGCTGATTTACCTAACTAATACTAGACTTGATATCAGTCATGTTGTTCATTGTCTGAGTCAGCATATGTGTATTCCTATGTAGTCTCACATGAAGACTGCTCTTAGGATTTTAAGATATATTAAGGGGTCTCTGGTCTTGGTATTCAATTTGATAAAACTTATGATCTTAGTCTTAGTGGTTTCTCTTATGTTGGCTGGGCTAATGCCCTAAGACTAGGAAATTTGTGACTGATTTTTATGTGTTTTTTGGTAAGAATCATGTATCTTGGAAGAGTAAGAAACAAGCTACTGTTTCTAAAATTTCTACTGAAGCTGAGTATAGAAGCATGGCTTCTGCTACTTGTGAGGTGATATGGCTGGCTAATTTGTTGCATAGTATTAAGTTGCCTTATATGTTCTTGTTGAGGTATTTTGTGATAACTCATCAGCTATACAATTGGTAGCTAATCATGGTTTCATGAAAGGTCTAAAGATTTTGAAATAGATGTGCATTTAGTTAGAGAAAAGTTTGTGTTGGTGTGATTAAACCTGTTAAGGTTCATTCTGATATGCAAGTTACATATGTGTTTACTAAGTGCTTGGGTATTGTTCAACATATGTTTTTGTGTGGAAAGTTGGGTTTCTTTGATATGTTTGTAGGTAAGATTTTTGGGTGTAGTCTTACAATAGGTTTGAAGGAGGGTGTTGGAAGTTTAAGGACTGAAAAAAGTCAAACCAAATGAAAAAGGTTTAAAGTGTAAAAAGAGAAAGTAAAGGAAGAAGGGACTAAATTTGTAAACAATGAAAGTTTAAGGGGTGCTAATGGAATTGAGCTCGGTATAACATGAGCTTATAGCTAGGGTTTCATTAGTCATTCTTCCGTTTTGTTATCTTTTACACACACATACTTCTTTTGATTCTCAGTGTTATTCTGTTATCAAGTTGGGACAATTTTGTAGTGAGATAACTAGATCAACCTAGTTAGGACAATTTTGTTTTTGTATCACTAGCACTCGTTTGAGGACTAGTTGTATTGTATTGATTATTTGATTATATTGCACTGGGGGAGGTTGGTTGAGTGCAATTCATTGTTCTTGATCTTGATTACCGAATCGTCAGATGGAAGATCCCACTCAGAATCATTGATGTTTTGGATAAGTTGGAAGTAAACATGCATGCGTTGATTTGATGTTTTTACAGTCTGCTATAAAAACCGCCTTGTGCAAACTACTAAACACGAGAAAACATGTGTTGAAATCAACACATTTTTTTTCTTTTCCCATCTGATAAATTCGATTTTCTTGTACCTAAGGCGGTGGAGCTACTTACTAGAATACATCGTGTTATGAACAGTAATATTTTGACACCTAAATCCATAAACGTTGCATTTAATAAATTTGGTTTTGCTATAAAAATGCCTAACGGCGCAGTTTGTTGCCCGTTTACCTTCTTCTATGTAAATTATAATTATAATTATTGACTGAAAAATAAACTTGAATATTTTTATTAGTGTTATATAATACTTAATGAAAAATATACAAATAGATTATGTTAATACAATAATGACTAAAAACGTTACTTGCATTTTTCGGTCTCGCTTAGTTTTGATTACGACAATATGTAAAAACAAGCATTTACGAAAACGACGAAAAACGAATTCTTGAGTTCAAGTATTTTTCATTTTACCCATTTTCACTTAAGGTATGGATAAACAAGTACTAACCTTAATCAATTGATCAAATGATTTAATCTTTCTTAAAACTCACTTTTTATTTAAGTGTGACAAGTTTTTTATTAAACTTTCTTTTTAAGAAAATGTTTTATTAAATTATTTATTTGAAATATGAAAATGGCATATTCTTATTTAGCTAAGAAAATCCTTTCAGGATATTTTTTATATCCAGATAAGACCTCCACCACTAAAGGACAAAAAATGGAGCGGAGTCTAGGCAGCGGTTCTCTAGCGCCTAGGCGGTTCCTTATCGATAAGGAACCACGGGTTGAGCTAAGGAACCGCCACCGGATATAGCCGTTGGCCTTCTTGTCCTATAAATAGTGGACCATTCTCAGCTTTTCAAATTACCTCTTTTGCACATTTATTTCCAGATTCAAACCCCTTCTTTAATCACTCAAATCTTTGATCATTTGTTTGGTTATTACTTGTTTAAGAAGTGAATCTTGTTCTTCCATCCCTTCCTCTCCAAGTGAAAAGAGAAGAACACTATCCTAGTGAAGTGTTGAGTCCACCACCAAAGATCCATTGAAGATCTAATTTTATACACTTGTAGTTGTGTCATAGTTGTGAAGATCCAAGTAGTTGTGTCTATTTGGAAATTGTGTATGTACTAAGTATAGTTGTGTAGATTGGTCCTAGCTACGATTAGGGCTCGACTTTTATCTTAGAGTCGGAAATTGGTTAAGCGACATGTACGGTTTTCTCCACCATAAGGAGCTTGTTGTGTAGTGAACTCTCGAGTAAGGAGTACTCGAGGAGTGGAGTAGGAACGAGGAGTGAGCTTCGTTGCCGAACCACTATAAATCCTTGGTGTTCGGTTTGATCTTTCTTTACCCTTAACTCTTTATATTCTTTATTCTTTATGCATATACATTTGTTAGTATTAGCTTAGTTACACTATCATTCTTTATTCTTTGTGGATATATTTTTGTTAGTATTAGTTTAGTTACACTATTGTTCATATTGTGCATAAGAAGATTTCACATATTTCCTCAAGCCTATGTTTTTGAAATAGGATTTTTGGAAACCACATTTTAACAAGTAAATATAAGAAACTATTCAACCCCCCCCCCCCTTCTAGTTTCTACAATTGGTATCAGAGAGTGGTTGCTCAAGAATTTTTAAAGTATATTGTATTTTAAAACTTGAATCGATCTATGGATTCCAACAAGTACCTAGAAGGGCAATCTATGCAAACACCACCACTTTTTGAAATCGATAGTTTTATTTATTGGAAAAATAGATTTGAAACTTATGTGAAATCAAAAGATTTAGATCTTTGGCATGTTATTACCAATGGTGACTTTTTACCTTATCAATTTAATGAAGTTTCTAAAACAAAAGAATTGGTCACTTTTGACAATGCTAATGATGATACAAAAAGGAAACTTTCAAAAAATAATGAGGCTAAAATGGTGATTTATAATGCTTTGCCTAAGAAAGAGTATGAAAAGATTTTTATGTGTGAAACCGCTAAAGATATTTGGAACACTCTTTTAGTAACCCACCAAGGTAATAGCCAAGTCAAAGAAAGCAAAATCGATCTTCTTGTCCAACAATATGAACAATTTGTCATCTTAGAAGATGAAACTATTGATAGTGCATTTGCTAGGTTTAAGACCATTATTACTAGTCTAAAAGCACTTGATGAAGGTTTTTCTAGCAATAACAATGTTAGGAAGTTTCTAAGGGCTTTACATCCAAAGTGGAGAGCAAAAGTTACGGCGATTGAAGAATCGAAAGATCTCTCAACTTTATCACTCGATGAACTCATCGGCAACTTGAAGGTTCATGAGATGTTAATTTTAAGGACTCGGAATTAGTGAAAACCAAGAGTGAAAGGAAATCTCTTGCACTTAAAGCCAAGAAGGCACAAAGTGACCATGATAGTTCCTCGGAAAGCGATGACGAGGAGTATGCATTGGCGGTGAGAGATTTCAAGAAGTTCTTCAAGAGACGAGGTCAACACGTTAGGCAACCCAACAAAGACAAGAAACCATTCTCAAAGAATCGGTTTGCCAAGAACGAAAAAGGTGATAGGAGTTGCTTTAGATGTGGTGATCCAAATCACTTCATTGGTGATTGTCCAAGGCCCGCTCGTGATAAGAACCACACGGCGTTTGTTAGTGGTGCTTGGAGCGATAGCGGTGAAGAAAATGATGGCAACCCCAAGGAGGAGAAATGTCTTATGGCTCACACTTCTAAAGAGGCACATTCCGAAACCGAATATTATAGTAATGATAGCTCCACCTTAGATGATATTGAATTTGAAGGCAAATATGATAGTTTACACAAACTTAGTCTCAAATTCATAGAAAAGAACAAAACCTTAAAATCAACCAAAACTAAGCTTGAAAATGAGATCAATGAACTTAGGGAGAAATTGGCTAAACTTGAGAAAAACAAAGAGGTTGATTTAGGTTGCTTAAGTTGCGAGAAACTTAGATTAGAAAATGAAGATCTCAAGAGAACCTCCATTAAATTGGAAAAGTTCATGAAAGGTACTAGTGCTCTTGACGACATGTTAAACAAACAAGTTCATTCAAAGGAAAGACTTGGTGTAGGTTTTAACTCAAATGAAGCCTCAACTAGTGAACCAAAGCAAGTCAGGTTTTCTCAAAAAACTCCTGCTGTACGTGGTACCCGATTGTATGGGGCGGTTCCTTATCAATATGGAACCGCCGTCATAGATAAGGAACCGCGGCCAGAGGTTGATTTTGGTGAAAATCCTAAACTTTCTGATAAATCTAAGTTAGATGAAAAAACAAAGCATCTTACTATTAATAAGGTAAAATTACCCATATTTGACGACAATGCTATTGGTAAGTTCTACAAGCCATTAAGTAAACCTCTCATGGGAAATATAAGTTTATCTAGACTATCCTCTACTCCACTTAGAGTACGGAATGAGTCTAAGCCTAGAAGTAGAACGACAACACCTAGAAGAGATAATCAAAACAATTCACGATCTAGAAGTAAAACTCCAACACCTAAAAGGAATAATCATAACTCTAAACCTAGATCAAATACACCTAGGAGAAATAATGAACAACAAAATGGTTACATGAATTACTACCCTCCTTCATTTTGTTCTCCATGGGGAACCCCTCCTTCATTCATGCATCCCAACCAAATGCAAGGGATGTTTGGAACTAACAATTTTGGACCCATGAGATATTGGGGACCAAATGTTTGATCTTGTATGTTGTTACCTAGATATGCTTGGGAATTGATTTGGAGCCCGATGAGTGGATTAAGGATAGTGGATGTTCTAAACACATGACGGGTAATCGAAGTTTGTTCTCGCATTACAAAGCATACGATGGAGGTAACGTCACATTTGCTAGTAGTCTACGTGGTAATATCATTGGAAAAGGTACGGTTTCTCTTGACTCCATGACCATTGAAAATGTTGAGCACGTAGATAACTTAGGATTTAACCTTTTAAGTATAGGTCAAATTTGTGATAATAAGTGTAAGGTCATCTTTTCGGAACATGACAATGAAATCGTAAAAGATGGAAAAGTCATTGGAAAAGGTGTTAGAAAGCATGGGCTTTATGTCATGAAGGTTAATAAGAAGTCAAAAGACAACATATGTCTTGCGACTATAGATGATAGTTCTACTCTTTGGCATAGGAGATTAGGTCACGCTAATATGCGTTTAATTCAATCTTTAGTCTCCAAGGAGTTGGTAAGACACCTCCCCAAGATTAAGTTTGATAGTCACTTTTGTGATGCTTACAAAATTGGAAAGCAAGTTCACTCAAGTCATAAAGCCAAGAATTTGGTTTCGACCTCTCGGTGGTTAGAGCTCCTACATATGGATCTTTTTGGACCTTCCGCCATACGGAGTTATGGAGGACCTTTATTCCCTAGTTATTGTTGATGACTATTCTAGATTCACTTGGACTAGATTTTTGGCATCTAAGAATGAAGCTTTCGATCACTTCGAAATCTTTAGTTGAAGAATTCAAAATCAACTAGGATGTTCAATTGTCTCTATTAGGACGGATCATGGTAGGGAATTTGACAATGAAGTGTAATTTGGTGCCTTTTGTGAAGCTCATGGTATTACCCATAACTTCTCGGCTCCTCGCACTCCACAATCAAATGGGGTAGTTGAAAGGAAGAATTGGACTCTCCAAGAGATGAGTAGGATGATGTTAAACGAGCAATCTTTGCCTCAAAAGTTTTGGTGCAATGTCGTGGACACATCGACTTATATTCTCAACCGAATTCTTATTCGACCTTTCCTAGGAAAGACCCCCTATGAGATTCTTAAAGGTAAGAAACCCTCATTAGAATACTTTATGGTGTTTGGAAGCAAGTGCTTTATCCTCAACACCAAATACTACCTTACCAAGTTTGACCCAAAGTCTTACGAAGGTATCCTTTTAGGTTATTCCCAAACTAGTAAAGCCTACATAGTCCTAAATAGAACCTCGGGGGTTATTGAAGAATCACTCCACGTAACCTTTGATGAAACCCCTCCTTCACCCAAGACACCACCATTGGTTGATGATGACTTGGATTAATTAGAAGTAGTTAAAGCCAAAGAGGTTAGAAAAATAGGAATTGAAGACCTTAGTGTTGAAAAGGAAGTAAACATTAAGGAAAATAGGGATCATACTCTCAATAATGTCATTGGTGACTTAAATCAAAGGACCCTAAGATCTCAAGTCCAAAACCAAATAAACTTCTTTTGTTTTGTCTCCTTGATTGAACCAAAGAATGTTAAAGAAGCTTTGACGGATGAGAGTTGGGTCATTGTGATGCAAGAAGAATTGAATCAATTCGTTGCCAATGATGTTTGGGAACTTCTTCCTCCACCTAGAAGTTCTACTATTATAGGAACCAAATGGGTATTTAGGAATAAGCTAGATGAGAATGGTGTTGTGTCTCGTAACAAGGCTAGACTTGTAGCTCAAGGCTATAATCAACAAGAAGGTATTGATTATGACGAGACATATGCACCGGTAGCTATACTAGAATCCATTAGAATTCTCTTAGCCTATGCTTGCGCCTTAGATTTGAAGCTTCAACAAATGGATGTAAAGAGTGCTTTTCTCAACGGTTTGATCAATGAGGAGGTATATGTGGCTCAACCTCCCAGCTTCATTGATTTTGAGAAACCGGATCATGTTTACAAGCTTAAGAAAGCACTTTATGGACTCAAACAAGCACCCAAAGCTTGGTATGATAGACTTAAAGCGTTTCTTGTTAAACATGAGTATACCATGGGGATGGTAGACAATACACTCTTTATAAAGAAGAAAGGTTCTCACCTCATAATCGTACAAATATATGTTGATGACATTATATTTGGCTCAACTTGTAAAGAATTGTGTGATGACTTTGCCAAAATCATGCATGATGAGTTTGAAATGAGTATGAAGGGAGAACTTAACTTCTTTTTAGGACTCCAAATTAAACAAATGGACGATGGTATTTTCTTTAGTCAATCTAAGTACGCTAAAGAAATGCTAAAGAAATTTAGATTAGAAGAATCTAGACCAATGAAGACCCCTATGGCCTCGGATACTAAACTCACCGTAGATGATGATTGTGAGTCAGTAGGCAACACCAAATATAGAGGTATGATTGGTAGTTTGTTGTACCTAACGGCAAGTCGACCGGATATCATGTTTAGTGTTTGCCTTTGTGCTCTCTTCCAAGAGGCTCCCAAAACCTCTCACCTTGAAGCGGTTAAGCGTATCTTCCGATACATTAAAGGCACTATACATTTAGGATTATGGTATCCTAAAGGGACCGGCGTAGAAACCATTGTCTACGCGGACTCGGATCATGCGGGAGACTATGTGGATCGAAAAAGCACTAGTGGAGTTTGTACCTTCATGGGTTGTTGTTTAACTTCTTGGTTCTCCAAGAAACAAACCGCTCTTGCGATATCCACCACGGAAGCCGAGTATGTGAGTGCCGGAAAAGCATGCCAACAAGCTCTATGGATGAAGCAAGCGCTTGTTGATTACGGGATTTCTCTTGATGATGTTCCCATCATGTGCGATAATAAAGGCGCTATAGACCTTAGCAAGAATCCCGTGCAACATTCGCGAACCAAACACATAGAAATTAGAAACCATTTCCTTAGGGATAATGTTCAAAAGGGGAACATTTCTATTAAGAAGGTGCCCTACGAGGACAACTTAGCCGACATCTTCACTAAGCCACTTAAGAGGGAACCTTTGAATTACCTACGTCTAGGTCTAGGATTAATGGAACATCTTCCTTGATTTCCTTCTTTTTATAGTTAATCACTTTGAGTCTTTGAGTCTTTTAAACTCCTTTTGAAAAATCTTCTCCTATCCTTTTCAAAATTCTCAAAGTCTCTTTCGAAAATGGTTGAGAAATTCGTTTGACATTGTTAATTCGATCTAAAAACGATTTTTCATAGATTCTCGCTATTAATCTAGAGCTTACATAATTCATATGTATGATTCTCTCAAACATAGCAAGAACAAGATAGAATCATGGAGGATCATTGTGTCATGACTTACGGTCTTGTCTTACACACCTCCTACATCGATTTTTTAATCCATGTATTTTGGTCAAATCTCTATTTGGTATGTTTGCATATGTTTTCTTTGTCTATCTTTGCTTTTAAGCATATCCATATGATAAGTTAGACTAGAAAAATAAGATTTGCTGAAAAATCTTCCTCCAAACACCAAACCTTGCCTCTGCAGGCGGTTCCATATGTGAACCGCGGTACCTTATTGATAAGGTACCGCCACCCTAGATAAGGAACCGCCTACAGTGCCTTCCTTTTTCGGGTTTTTCTCTGAAACTCCAGATTTGCTCCAACATTTTTGAGAATCTTAGTTTCAAACCCTTTGACCACCCCAAAATACCTTAGACCTTCCCTATTTAAACCTTAAGCATTTTGCCTTTCTTAACACCACAAAATGTCTTATTCTCCCAATGAAAGCCTTGAATCCCCACCATTCTCTCCAATTGCTTTCAACCCAAATTCACCAAAGAACACTCTTAATCACATCTCTCCTTCCAAGAATGTTGATTGTGGAACTTCTTTGCTTCCACCACCACCCTTTAGTGTTCTTCCTCCTTCTCATGATAATGTCATGCACCATGGAACATATTGTCATTGTTGTCAATATCAACATCTTGCTATGGCACACATCTATGAGGAGTTGAGCTACATCAAGAGTCTCTTAATCAAGCCTCATATTCACTATGATTATGAGATCTCTAACAAGCCACCACCACCACCCTCTGCAATTACCTTGTCTTTCTTATAAGCATTGGTTGCTTATCCAAAAGACACCAAACTCTAGCAAATCTTACAATTCTAGCATAACTAGGATTAGATTTATGCTTTTGGCTTGTTTTCTTTTTCCATACAACTCTGTATGATGTTTTTTTTTGTAACTTATCTTGGATCTTTATCTTTGTGTCTTTCTTCTCTTTTATTTATATTTTTTGTGACCTATTGCTATATCTTGTTGGTTGTTTACTTTGTTCAACTAACCCTTCTATGTAGCTTGTCACCATATCTCGATTCCTCGGTGCCCCAAGCTAGGGGGAGTAAGCACCAAGGGGGAGTCTTTGCAAAGTCCGTTTCTTCAACACCGGCTTACGCAACCTTTTTTCTTCGACAAATGGGGAGAAATGAATAAACACGTCTTCGAAAATCTTGTTTTGTGTGAATGAGTTTATGTATTGTCGGAATCAAAAAGGGGGAGATTGTTAATGCAATAATGACTAAAAACGTTACTTGCATTTTTCCGTCTCGCTTAGTTTTGATTACGACAATATGTAAAAACAAGCATTTACGAAAACGACGAAAAATGAATTCTTGAGTTCAAGTATTTTTCATTTTACCCATTTTCACTTAAGGTATGGATAAACAAGTACTAACCCTAATCAAGTGATCAAATGATTTAATCTTTCTTAAAACTCACTTTTTTTTTAAGTGTGACAAGTTTTTTATTAAACTTTCTTTTTAAGAAAATGTTTTATTAAATTATTTATTTGAAATTTGAAAATGGCATATTCTTATTTGGCTGAGAATTTCCTTTCAGGATATTTTTTATATCCAGATAAGACCTCCACCACTAAAGGAAAAAAAATGGAGCGGAGTCTAGGCAGCGGTTCTCTAGCGCCTAGGCGGTTCCTTATCGATAAGGAACCGCAGGCTGAGCTAAGGAACCGCCACCAGATATAGTCGTTGGCCTTCTTGTCCTATAAATAGTGGACCATTCTCAGCTTTTCAAATTACCTCTATTGTACATTTATTTCCAGATTCAAACCCCTTCTTTAATCACTCAAATCTTTGATCATTTGTTTGATCATTACTTGTTTAAGAAGTGAATCTTGTTCTTCCATCCCTTCCTCTCCAAGTGCAAAGAGAAGAACACTATCCTAGTGAAGTGTTGAGTCCACCACCAAAGATCCATTGAAGATCTAATTTTATACACTTGTAGTTGTGTCATAGTTGTGAAGATCCAAGTAGTTGTGTCTATTTGGAAGTTGTGTATGTACTAAGTATAGTTGTGTAGATTGGTCCTAGCTACGATTAGGGCTCGACTTTTAGCTTAGAGTCAGAAATTGGTTAAGCAACGTGTACGATTTTCTCCACCATAAAGAGCTTGTTGTGTAGTGAACTCTCGAGTAAGGAGTACTCGAGGAGTGGAGTAGGAACGAGGAGTGAGCTTCGTTGCCGAACCACTATAAATCCTTGGTGTTCGTTTTGATCTTTCTTTACCCTTAACTCTTTATATTCTTTATTCTTTATGCATATACATTTGTTAGTATTAGCTTAGTTACACTATCATTCTTTATTCTTTGTGGATATATTTTTGTTAGTATTAGTTTAGTTACACTATTGTTCATATTGTGCATAAGAAGATTTCATATATTTCCTCAAGCCTAAGTTTTTGAAAAAGGATTTTTGGAAACCACATTTTAACAAGTAAATATAAGAAATTATTCACCCCCCCCCCCCTTCTAGTTTCTACAGATTATTTTTTAAATATATTTTCATTGATATAAATTTCATCAAATACTTTATAAAAAAATAAAAAATAAAAGCAAAAAAACCAATATGGAACAACAATTAGATAATGGGTAAATGGCCAAAAAAGTTACTAAACTAAAGACTCATTTCCAATAAAGGTATTACACTTTTTTTCTTGAATAAAAAACCATTCAATTTATTTTTTGCCAATGTATTTTCTTTAAATATCTAACAATTATCCATTAAATTTATTATATTTCAAGTCCACAACCACCACTACCACCATCAATCATGTCCCCACCATCAAACTTGCCCACCGTCATCACCAAAATCTACCCTAATAGCTTTAGTTTCTGTTTAGTTTTCCTTGTAAATCATAAGATATTTGCGAACATAGTAATTTGTTCCCAAAAAAGAAGTTATAAAATAGATCTCGCAGTCATCTTTTTATTTGTAAAGCAAAACCTAAAGTATTGATTTCTTTAAAAGAATACTTCCTTAATAGGAAATATTTACTTGATTTATTCCTTTTTGCGTTTATGTTTTTTTTTAAAATCTAAAAAAATTCTTATTTGGTAAAGGTTTTTTAAAAATTGATGAAGAAATTTGATGGAGAAAAAAAGGACATAAAATTATTGGTGTCAAATTTATGCAAAAAAACTTAAAAAGGAGGAGTAATAAATAATACTTTAGTGGTTAAATTTTAAATAAATTAGATGGTGCTAAATGAAAATTACAAATTTTCATATCTTTTTAATAAGTTTAAAAATTAACAAATACCCCTTATACTTTATAATATAATTATATCACAACCACAAAATATTAAATACAATATATCATTATATTTGTGACAACCGTGGTTTTGAGGTTCGTCACTTGGTCTTAATTTTAGGTTATTTTATGTGTGATTACTTGATTTGTGTGTTTACGTGTTTATTTTGTGTGAACGAGGTTGGTGTGGTTATCGTTTATGAGTATAGAGTACTCATAAGTAAATCGAGGAACGGTTATTTCATGTTCATGAGCTCACATTTAGTGACTATGAAATGAAATGGTGATATTTTGGTGTTTACGTATACGTATAAGTATTATAGTAATAGTATATTTTTTTTTAGGATTTACGGTTTAGCTTTTGGAGGTCTCGGATGAGGTAATTAGTCATATGAATATTTTTCGGGACGGTTTTAAGTCATTTAGGACTTAGTTATAAAGTTTATTTAAAAATTTGAGATTTTTTTAAAAGTGTATATTTTACGACTTTTACGGTAAAACGCGTAAAAATTGACTAGTTTTACGGTTTTGAGGTTTTGGAGGTTTTAGGAGCTGAAATAAATTAAGGTAAATTAAGGTATTATTAATAACATAATATTAAACAATAAAAAGAAAAAAAAAACGAAATTTAATGGATATGGAAAGGGTATAGACGGTTGGAAAAGAAAAAAAAAGAAAAGAAAAGGGGAAAAAGGGAACCGGGCTTTTGTATTTGGGCTAGGACTGGTTAGGATTAATTATATAAGGTTTTTATTTATCAAAACACTTCATAAAATCCCTGGAGATCAACAAGGAGTCGAAATATACAAGGGAGGAATTAGGGTTTTCATAAAAATCTTGGTTTTTCATAAATCAAAGGTAAATCTTTATAACCCTTTTTAATTAAATTGTTTTTATGTTTTCTTTAATCATCTTATGATGGATTTATGTTAGGGTTTATTATAAAAACAGTAAATTAATGTTATATTAATCATAACATGATGATTACATAAATTAGGGCTTGTAATTAGAGGGATTAGGGTTAATTAATGAGGTTGATTTTGTTAAACCCGTTTTTAAAAACTGGGCAGAATTTTGGGTCATTGTTTTGATCATATAGGGAGTTCTATAAACTCTTATTTTACGATCCAAGTACCCCTGGAAAGGTATTTGAAGTGACTTTCCAATGCAAGAAACTAGAACTAAATTGGAGGTGGGGAAGTGGGTCAAAAACAGGTTACAACAGTCGGAGGTCAAAACAGTTTTGAATTCAGCCTGTTTTCTTTTTAAGTTTTGGGTTGTTTGGGGTACTTAGGGTTGCATTGGGATCTTCTCACGAACATGAGAGATGTTTTATATATTGTAGTAAGTATCTGCACTTGGGCTAAGGTTGTGGTTTAGGGTAAGACCCCTTAGTGGTAACAAACTTTTAGTACGTTTAAAATCAGTAAATCTGGAGTGACAAAAGTATATATATATATATATATATATATATATATATATATATATATATATATATATATATATATATATATATATATATATATATATATATATATATATATATATATATATATATCGGGGCCTTAACAGTAGCTTTAAGGTTAGGTCAAGTGGGAGATGTTAGCTAACATATGTAAGGGCATAAATATTCCCTTTACAGAGATCATGGGTGTGTTTAGGTGGGTGTTTGGCTTATAGTTTGGATACCTAAAACTGGGACTGTTTTTGATAAAATGTTAACGGGATGTGTTATGAAGTAAAACGAGTTAAGGGCTTTATAGAGGGGTGTAATGAGATTCTTAGAGCATATATATGAGGTATATATATGGGAGAAGGTTAGATGTCCATCATAGGTTGATGAGCCATTTTAGTGTTTGGTTTATGTTTTGATTATGTGTTTTTGGTTGTTAGCTTTTTGCTAGTGCGCAGATGTTTGGGGAAGCTTAATCAGGTGAGTTTCATAGTCCCATGTTTACTATTGATTTTGACTTCCAGATGGGATGGAAGAGACATTGTGTTGAGTTATTTTCTAAATTGATGCTGTGAATGTGTTTGTGATTTGAGATGGACTTGTGTGTACATTATGTGATTAACTGCTATGTGATTTTTGATTGTGTATGATTTGGATCGGGGGACACGTGTCGTCTCAGTTATTGTGGTTTGACAAGGTAGTGGCCTTGAGGTTTGACAAGGTAGTGGCCTTGTGGTTTGACAAGGTAGTGGCCTTGGGATAGGTACATAGTGTGATCATCTATGGTACCATGTTGTTTGGCAAGGTAGGAGCCTTGGATTTTGGTTTGGAATGATTGATCTTGAATGCTAGTTGTTAATACATAATTGTAGCACAATGTCCATATGTTATTGTGTCGATGGTTGTTATTCACAGCTTGTAACTGATTTTAGCATTGGAGTCTAAACCTATGACTCTCACCAACTTTATGTTGACGTGTTTTAGTGTCTCTTTCAGGTGAGAATGTGGTTAAGCTTGAGGATAGAAGTGGCTAGACTTGGATGCCTTAGGATTGCATATAGAAGGAGATCCCCGTTCCTTCTTAGCTTTGTTTGTTCAGTTATCTAGTGATATTGTTGGCACCTATATGTTTGTTTGTTTGTGTTATTTGTTTGTCTTGGGTAAGAGGTAGGACTGTTACCTACTTACCTAGACTCCTACATTGTTAAGATATTGTCATGACATTTGCGTCACCATTTTATGACATTTCTTATATCATTTAGTTATCTCTATAGACACGCTATTGTTGTGATGATATCCATACGTCGTGCCCCATATTCCGCCATGGTGGGGTGTGACAATATTAAACTAAAATTTTAAACTAAAACTGATTTATTTGTAAACTCATGCGTGCACGGATGTTATAACTAGTAGTGACCGGATCACATCATCGCCAAAAGAACCATTCAACCCACATCAAAATCAAGTATCATAAAGCCCATATTATATAAAGTTAAGTCCATATATTTGCAATGTACACATCTAGATAATGTACTAATTTTATCACTAATATGATTATTCAAACCGGCTAATGTTTTGTAATATAGGTAATATGACCGGTTATGTGTCAGTTGAAATTGAAAAATGACTGACACGTCATTTTTTTGGATTATTTTCGTCCTAGTTGGATATACCACCTAAGATTATGACTTTATTGACTGATGACATGTAACCCATTTATATAGCCTATATGGTGTTTTTCCCTATTTGATTTTTTTCTTGAATTAAAATTTATTTTTTTAAAATGTTGATACGAAAGTTGGATAGACCGAGCTTGACCCAAATTAGGCTTAATTTGGGGCCTTGTGGACTCCGGATCTTGCACAAAGTGAAACTTGTTTTAAGGACCCTGCGCATTAAACAGACGTCGTTAGGCTTACCGTGTGTTTGTGACCCACGGTTAGACTCTGGCGTGAGAGTAAGTAATCGATTTGAGTATCTAGTGTTTAGGGTATTATGTGTATCGTACCTTTGTGGAACCTATGGGGTTCCTTTTATACCCGATAGAGTCCTGGCTAGGCTCTCCTACTCTTGCGGCCAAAGGAAGAGATAATGACCCAAAATAGTTTGATATTTATCACATAACCATGGCAAGTGTATATCTCTTCCCTTTAGGTGAATATATCTATATGATATATTATATTCTTGTCCGATCCTGTCACGCTGCGACAAGGACCTGGCTAAGTAATCAGTCTTATGTGCGACAGCGGCTTACCGGGCCTTCTGGGCTGTGCGGGCGCTTCGCACAAACATTTAATCCATTCCTGATGGATGCGGGTAGTACCCGTGAGTCGGACTATCCAGCCCGACTAGGGACTATACGTCATCATGTCCCCCCTGTCTAGTGGTCGCAGGTTCTAACCGCGACTACTAGACTACAAATCAATCTGAACACTCGCATAGTCCAGATATGAACAAAGATTTCAAACATTCCCTTGACGCCTAAAGGGAAGAGATATAGCAAGTGGGAAACACGTGGCACATATCTAACCGTGAATAGTAAATCAGTACGTATATATATACCCCTAACGCCTCCTTTTGACTGTTTAACAACTACAAAACTCTCAAACCTCCATTAACGCCTCCAACACACACCATTATCACCAGATTTCTGCTAAGGTAATCCACGCGACCACCTCATTGCTTATATAACACCATGGTGAAGCAGTTATCCAACATTACGTCAACCTTAACCATAGAGGAGTTAGATCAATTTACCACTAAATTCTACATACCCAATATAAACCAGAAATTCCTAACCCTCAACACAATATAAGTCAGGCCCCAGCGGCAAAGATAGGGGTGTACACCTGGTTCTTCGACTACGCAAACCAGCTTATACCCATGTCACGCTTCCTTCTTAGTGTATTGATGCATTATGAGACCCACGTCTCTCAATTCCACTGCATAGGGGCGGCAAAAATTTCGAATTTTGAAATAAACTGTCGTATCCTAGACATAGAACCCACCGTAGACCTTTTTCGCGTTTTCTATCAACGGCAATTAGCCAATGGTTGGGTATCATTCGCTAAGCGAAAAGGGGTTGCAATGTTACGACGAAAAAATAGATTCCCTAAGGGACTCGAATGATAGATTCTTCTGGCTTGACGATGCCGCCTTCCCTTTTCACTTCCCTATTTTGACTCCTGGAATGGTGGGAAAGGACCCCTTACCTGGCCGCAACTCCTATAACTCCGAGGACGCGGAGACCTTAAACAACTATCGTATCCCCGTACAACCGTATCCAGAAAGTGTGCTAGTCACCCTTAGACTAAGTCTCGCAGCGATCTGTGGCGTGCACAGTATACCCGTCTTCTGCACCCAGGATAGCCAGGGTTAGTGGTTCTTTCCCCCATCCACCGTAGCATCCTGTAATTACCTTCTTGTGCCAAGAAACTAAATTTTATCTTTTTGTTTGTCTGTTTGCTTTCTGCGCAGTTATGGATGTTCTTGACCTCGTTCGTGGTGCGTTCCCGGAAGATTTGATGGTATACTCTCGTCTTGAGAGGGAATATGAAGAGTCCCTCCAAGACCGTGCCCAAAAGAACACAATGGACCTGGAAGTCGGAGAGGCATCTGTCGCCCAAGAAAATGACCACACAGGCGCGGATCAGCCGCCACCCTCACCATTAGTACAACAGCCACAACAATCATCACTAGCACAACAGCCACCAGTAGTGCAACAGCCACCACCGCCCTTCCTCAGCTCCTCGCTGTCTTCAGATAATCTTACTGAGGACGCTGAGAAAGGCGTAGAAGAATTTGACGAAGAGGACACTTCTACCTTGGGGAAAAGACAAAGGAGCCCCCCCCCCCCCCCCCCCCCTCATCGTCTTCACGCAAAGCTGTACGCACTGGGGTCTGTCCCTCCTGGACAGAGGTGCGCACAATCGAAGAAGAGTTCGAGGAGAACCTTGCAAAGACTCCCCCTCCCACTCCTCCAGTCACCATCAACCTAAGGTAACTTCTTTCCCAAACATGGTAGTTCTTGTTCTCATGTTGTTTTTTTTTCTTTTTTTATATTTACGACCACCTCACCGCTATTTTTATGTATCAGTGATGATCCAGATAAGTCCTTTGTGAAATTTGAGACCACGCCTTCCCCCCACAAGGAGAATTCATCAGTAGGGGGAAGTACGTTTCTCCAAGACCCTGTCTTTGCTCCCAACTGGGAACTGCCTGCATCTTCTGATTTGACATGCGCGTTTGACTGCTCAAGTTTTCTGGATAACATTGTGCCTCCTGTCCGAGCGGAAATTCTACAAGGAATGAGCGACGCTGTCCTGGCCGATGAGGCCACCTATCTAGCAGCGCAGCATGTGACATAGACGTCACATCTTAAGAAGAGATACCTAGAGTTGTCTGCCAAAATCCGCACTACGGAGGAAAGACTAAGGCAGGTCACTGAAGCGAAATCCATTGCACTAGGGTATATGCAAGAAAAGATCGACCAAGAGATTGAGAGAGGAAGAAAGGATGTAGCCATTCTCCATTCTTTGACAGAGAAGAGGAACAAGCTATCCCCTGTTCTCAACGAAGAGCGCGCCCAACTCAACCAGCTAAAGGCCTCCAACCAGGTTGCTATGTGGGCCTTTGAAGAGGGAAAAAATAAGTTTGTGGTTGATGTTGACGCGTTGGGCGCCAGGGTGAAGGCGGATGTACGTGACCTCAGCAGTCAATTAAAGAGGTTGAGCATAGAGCTGGATGAAGACTTGTATCCTCGCCTGATGAAAGAAGTAACCGAGAAGTGGTGGCTAGTGCGCCATGGCTTGCGCTTAGCCGCGATGGGTGCTCTGGAAGACCCCAACTTGCGAACTTCTTTCTCCAAGTCTGTCATAGATGCGGTTAACGAAGGTACTTCCAGTGGTTTGGTTACATCACACAAGGCAAAGTTACTAAACAAAGAGTTAGCAGAGGTGTCCTTTTGTGATCAGAGGCTGATTCCAAACTTAAAACAGCCTTGCAAGATATGAAAGCTTGCCCACTGCCATCCTTTGGTTTAGAAGATAAGGACCATGAGGTACCCCTAGAAATTGTGATGGAGGGCCTTATATTGGCGCGCCACAAGGAAGAGGGCACAGAAGCATTGCCGGACTTCCACCTGAAACCGCCCATGGAGCAGCTGAGAATAACCATATTTGCGCATACAAGGGATGCACTTGATCCATTCAGAATTGAGAAGGAAGTACCAATGTCCGAGGTGCTTGCAGCCCATGAGAGCCGCGCTGCTGCCAAGAGGGCCCTTCTGAACATAGAGGCTGCACCATCTGTTGGCGCGGCCCACCTTGCACCCTCCATTCCTGTGTTGCCATTACCATTGCTAGAGAGGTACTCTCGCATGCTGGACCGAATGGAGAAGAGCTTGAGGGACCATCGCGTCACTGCTTACTGCCCACCGTTGCTGAAATTGAAGAGGTCATCATCCGAGACCCATTTGCTCACCAATCGCTCTACTGACTTGTAAATATGTTGTTTATTTTTTTATGCTCAAATGTTCGCTCTCGTTTGTAATAAACACTATTTTTGTTTATGATAAGTGTGTTTAATGTTGATAACATAATTTCTCACAATGAGTTAATGTAAACTCATAAATGGTCCATATGGGTTTGAGAAGCTCATTACGTGCGGTATACCGCTACTACCATAAGGACGGCCAGGTGAGGCTGACCAATTGTTAGGTGTGCACGATTGTGTCTTAACAGTCTCAGAGTTTACTGGCTGCATAACTTGATACGACGTCATAAACAACAAGAGGCCTAACAAGGATACGTGATCCATGGTCGATGGGGTTGCATCCACTTACCCGACGAGTCTAATTAGTTGGGTAGGCTCATTCATCTTATTCCGCCTAGAAACGTTGTGCACGCGTGCGCCGGTAGGCAATAAATAATACATAAAAAAGAAAATATGTATGACAAAAAGAAATGTTTTCAGAATGTGTCGTGGAACTAGCTAGGTACCACGACAGTTTTATTAATACTTGCAAGATTTAACACATGAAATGAAAGAAAAAAGAATACATTTACTCAAGAAGTCCGCCACTAAAGGTAGAACTTCTTTAGATGGCATATGTTCCAAGGCCTTTGTAGGTCGCGGCCATCCATGTCAGGCAGCCGATACGCGCCATTCCCAGTTCATCTGTCACTATATAAGGTCCTTCCAACTTAGGTCCAAGTTTTCCTGTATTCTCAGCGCGGTTGGCCGCGTTTGAGCGATACACAAAGTCACCTGGCCTGAAGGAGGTCTTGCTCACCCTAGCATCATAGTAGCCTTTCATTTTTGCTTTTAATTTAGCTTCGTGGATTGCTGCCAACTCTCTTCGCTCCTCGATTATGTCTAAGTTCAATCGCAACTCCTCGTCGTTAGTGGCCATGTCTACCTCTGTTGTGCGGAGTGTTTGCAATCCAATCTCAGCTGGGATGACTGCCTTTGTACCATATGTTAGGGCGAAAGGGGTATCACCCGTAGCTGTTTTGATCATCGTACGATGCGCCCACAAAACGTGCGACAACTCATCGACCCATTTCTTGTTGTGTTCCCCCAATCGTGCTTTTATGCCGTCTCCCAGACTCCTGTTTGCTCTTTCCACAAGTCCATTCATTTGTGGATGGGCTACCGATGCAAACCGTTGGTGTATTCCATTTTTTGCGCACCAATCCTTGAATGGGTTCTCCGCGAATTAGTTTCCATTATCAGAAACTATTTCACCGGGTAGTCCGAAATGACATATTATATTGTCCCATACGAACCTCTTCACCTAGTTCCCCGTGATTGTTGCGACTGCCGTAGCTTCAATCTATCTCGTGAAGTAATCCATCGCGACTATGAGGAACTTAATCCCACCTGTGGTGACGGCAAAAGGTCCCGCGATATCTATTCCCCACTTGAAGAATGGCCAAGGGGAAGTGATTGGCGTAAGCTCCTCCTGGGGTTGCCGAGGTATTGGCCTGTGCACCTGGCATTCATTGCATTTATTAATGACTGTTCGTGTGTCCGTATGCATGGTTGGCCAGTAGTACCCGCTGCGCAACGCTGTTGCTACCACGAACCTTGGTCCTGCGTGCATGCCGCATGACCCCTCGTGGATCTCGCTAATGATGTACTCAGCCTGGCGCGGCCCTACGTATCTTAGCCATGGCTGGATAAATGATCGTTTGTAAAGAACCCCATCTCTGACTTCAAATTGCCTCGAACGTCTTCCTATTCGTCGTGACTCGGTTTCGTCATGTGGGAGTGAATCATTCGTCAAATAATCCACAATCGGTGTCATCCATGTAGGGCCTTCTTCCTCTACTATCGATGTGACCTCTTGCTCTTTTATTGATTTCTCCTTGAGAATCTCCACAAGGACCTGTTTTGATAGGTGTGCAAAGCTGGTAGATGCTATTTTACTAAATGCATCTGCTTTCTTGTTCTCCCCCTGGATACTTGGCGTATTCGGAACTTATTGAATCCTTCAATCAATGCTTTGTCTTTTTGTAAGTATTGCACCATGTTATCTTCTTTCGCCTCGTATTCGCCAAGTATTTCGTTTGCTACCAGTCGAGAATCTACGTTTGCTTCGAGATTGCGCACACCCATTCGTGCTGCGATTCTTAGCCCTGCTATTAGCGCCTCATACTTTGCCTCATTATTTGTGGTTGTGAACTCAAAATGAAATGCGTATGTGAATTCCATTCCTTTGGGGTTGGTAATTATAAGAACCGCGCCTGATCCGTCAGTGCAAGAGGACCCATCAGTGAACAAGACCCACGGGGTTGGGTCTTCTTCCTTTTGATCTAGCCCTTGAACGCCTTCTTTTGGTTTTTCAGTGATGAAATCTGCCAAAATTTGCCCCTTTATGGCATTGCGCGGTCTGTAAGTAATGTTGTGTTCCCCTAGTAGAACACTCCATTTCTGAAACCTACCTGCAACCTCTGGTTTTGATATTACCTGCTTTATGGGCTGATCAGTTATCACCACTATTGGGTGCGCTTGGAAGTATCGACGCAACCTCTTTGCCGCAAACACCAGTACGAGTACTAATTTTTCCATTGGGGTATAATTTAGCTCCGAGCTTTGCAATGCTCTACTTATGAAGTATACTGGGTTTGCACATTTTCTCTATCCGTCATTAGCATTGCACTAATCGCTCCATGTGTAGCAGACAAATACATTATCAGCTCCTCGTTAGGTCGTGGAGCGACTCACATAGGGAGCGAATCCAAATGTGTTTTCAATTCCTCGAATGCCTTTTTTGCTTCCTTCGTCCAATTGAAGTCCCCTTTCTTAATGCACCTTTTGAGCGTTTTAAATAAGGGAGCGACTTCTCCGCTGACTTGGACAGGAACCTGTTCAGCTCTACGAGTTTCCCATTTAGCGATTGTACTTCCTTTTTTGCCTTTGGGCTTTGGAGTTGAATGACCACGTCTGTTTTTCCCGGACAGGGTTTGATGCCATTGGGGTCAATCATGTATCCTAGGAACATGCCTTATGTTTCCCCAAAAGTCCACTTCTTGGGATTTAACTTCATGTTTATTCTCTTGAGTGGTGAGAATGTTTCCTCTATATCCCGGATAAGCTCGCTCTCTTTGTGACTTTTGATTACCAAATCGTCGACATACACCTCCAAATTTCGCCCTATTTGGTTTTCAAACGCTTCATCAACCAGCCGTTGATACGTGGCCCCTGCGTTCTTGAGTCTAAATGGAATTTTTATGTAGCAGTACACACCCTGGATGGTATGGAATGCTATTTTTTCTTCGTCCTCTTCTGCCATTTGTATCTTGTGGTATCCCTTGTACGCTTCCAGGAAGCATTTGAAGGGGTACCCGCACAAAGATTCTACCTTCCAATCTATCTCTGGGAGTGGATAGAAATCTCGGGGATAAGCTTTATTGAGGTCTGTGAAATCAACGTACATGCGCCAGCTACCATCATGTTTCTTCACTATTACTGGGTTAGCGAGCCAGTCATGATAGTAAACTTCCCTCATGATTCCTGCATCTACTAGCTTTTTCACCTCCTCGAGTATCACCTTGTTGCGTTCTGGGGCTTGTCCTCTTTTCTTTTGCCTAATCGGAGGGTACCCTTCGTGGATTTGGAGCTTGTGTTCGGCTATTGACCTTGCTACCCCGGTCATATCTTTGGGTTCTCATGCGAAGATGTCTAGGTTGTTCTTTAAAAGGCAACACATGCCGTCTTTCCTTTGTTAGACAATGTTCTTCCGATTGTTATCTCTTGATCCGAATACTACGGATGCACTGCTACCTTTAGATTCGGTAGTGAGTTCACCTTCGGTTCCATTGTGACCTGTGGGTGTTCAGTGATCGCGTTACACTCTGGGGGAGTTATAGTTGTGTTAAAGATCGTTACTATTCCTCCATCGACTGGGAATTTTATCATGCCATGAGCTGTGGAAGGTACCGCTCGCATTGCTAGTATAGATGGTCGCCCTATAATCTCGTTATATTGCGATGGCGACCATATGATCAGGAAGTTCATGGAGACTTTTGTTGAGTGCTCATCGTTTCCTACTTTCACTACTAGCTTTAGTTGGCCCAAAGGCTACACCGCTTCTCCACTAACCCCGATGAGCGGGGCGGTTGCAGGCATCATTTGGCTTTGTACTTCCGCACTGAGCTTCAGGAAGCAGTGCTCATACATTATTTCTACTGATGAACCTCCATCCACATACATGCAATGTATGCTATGCTCACCAATGCTTACTTCTATAACTAACGAGCCTTCTGCGACGTTCCTCGCGCTGAGTGGGGAGAAGCAAATGTCTTTTCCCTTTGAGAATTTCTGGCTCACCTCTTGTGTGGTCCTTCGTTGCCATGATTCCACCATGTAAATATTCACGCTAGCAATTTTTTGTCTTTCGTCTTTCGTGGTTTCTTTGACAAGGAGTTTCAGCTCGCCTTTCTTTACCATATTTTTGATATATTTTTGCAGCTGAATACATTTGTTCGTAGCATGCCCCCTCTCATCATGGTATCCACGATATCTATTACCGACGTGCTTTTCGACCGAGGTGGTCATTGGTGTTGGCCTTATGAAATTCGCACCTTCTGATACGAGGATTTCTCTTCGGGTTAACTTAAGGGAGTAAACCTATAGTTATTAGCTCGTCCCTCTCTTCTCCTTCCTAAGTAATCAGAGCCTAGAGGTCTGCCTTGCCTGTTGGGCCCTTCACTGGGCGCGTGGGCAGATCTGTATTCATAAGTGTGTCGTGTTACTTCTGAAGCATCTGATTCTCCCTGTATGAAGGACCTTACCCGCCCCTTAGTACTCCATCGAAGGTTTCGGGCATTCTTTCATTCAACTTTGTAGAACTAGAATGGGGGGGGGGGGTTGAATAGTTTCTCTTCGATTAGTCACCTAATTAAAATTACTTTCAATTAGGTTTGTATCAAAACTATCTTTTACTTGAACCTAAGTTGCATAATGATTAGGTTCAATTCAAATGAATTAGCAATGGTAATAGGTAAGTATAATGATAATGAAATAAGTAAAGAGTAAGGAAAGAGACAACCTAATGACAAGACACCAAGATTTATAGTGGTTCGACAATGAGTCTCTATCCTCGTTTCTACTCCACTCCTCGAGTACACCTACTCGAGATTTCCACTATATCCACAAGCTCCCTTCTTAGCGGAGAAAGCCTTACATAGTTGCTTACATTATTTTCCGACACTAAGCTAAATGTCGAGACCTAATCTTTAGCTAGGACCAATCTACACAATGTTGCCTACTTCACAATTTAACGACACAAGGCTAGATGTCGAGTTCTAATCTAAAGCTAGAACCAATCTTCACGACGTTGCCTACTTCACAATTTAACAACACAAGGCTAGATGTCGAGTTCTAATCTAAAGCTAGAACCAATCTTTACGACTCTTCACTTTGAATCTAAGTGAGAACTTCACACAACACAACTACTAATCACTTTCAAGTTTAGTGAGAACTCACAAGACACAACCATATCACTTTATAGACATATCCAAGTACACACATGTAGCTTGGATCTACACAACATAAATCCAAGCAAACACATATGCAATGGATGTACACAACAAATCCAAGTATTCACAAATAGCTTGGATGAACACAACTAGTCCAAGTATTCATAAATACAAATGGATCAACATAAAACAAAAAGGCTAACATGATGAACATGACTAGTTCATAGATTCATCTTTATCACAACACTAGTGAGTGAGTGATCTTCTCTTTGGACAAGGTAAAGGAGGGGATCAAGAGGATAATCATATGTAAACATACTTAACACATTAAGTGATCATTAACTAATGATTATGCTATAGAAAAGAGAAAGGGGGCTGAGAAAAACGTCCAAGAGGGTTATTGGAAACTGAGATTTGATCCACTATTTATAGAAGACAAGGTGCAACGGCTAGCTGGGTGCGGTTCATTAAGTAGCCCGACGGTTCCATATCGCTAGAGAACCGCCTAGCTATTTAAGGTACCGCCCAATAGACTACGCTCCTTTTTTGTCTTTTAGTGGGGTAGGAATATCTGAGGTTTTATAAACCTTCAAAGGATATTCTTATGGCATATGGAATATGCCATTTTCAAATTTACATTTTCCATTTTAATAAAACATTTTCTTAAAAAGAAATTTTATTAAAAAATCTTTTGTCATATTAACAAAAGTGAGTTTTAAGGATAATCACTTTGATGATCACTAAGTATGATTAAGAAAAGTTAGTGATATGATTATTATCTTGATGATAATGTTAGTTAAATAATTCGTTTTGTGTTTTACACTAAATGTGTTGTATAGTTTGTTGTGATCAAAACTAAGAAAGATTAGTTAACACTAATAATGTTTTTAGGCATCACTTGCATTAACAATCTCCCCCTTTTTGATTACGACAAACTATAAACTCATTTACGTAGAAACACAAAATATCTATTTATTAACGAGTTTATCACTATCATTTCTCCCCCTTTTTCGTAGCAAAAAGGTAAGCACAAGTCTTTGAAGAGAACCGGACTTTGCTAGTAGCTCCCCCTTGGTGGTTGCTCCCCCTTGCTTGGGGCACCAAGTGTATGAGCTATGGTGACATGCTACACAAAGGTTAGTAGAAAGAAAAGAAACACCAATGTATATATGATCACTACCTACTAAGTAATTTGAGAAGGAGAAGGAGAAGAAATCTCAAATTAGAAGCAAGTATTTTCTAAGTATGTCCAAAGAGGTAAATGACAAAATCAAAGTTCAATTGGTGGAATGGAGGTAGAAAAAGAAACATCCAACCTATGAAGATAATAAATTTGTCAAGGGGTTAAAATTTAGAATTGATGGAATCACCCATAATCAATTGTAAAAATTAACCACGATCAACTCAAAAAGAAAGAGAGAATGATCAAATAAAGAAAACAAACACAACACAAAGGTTTCATATTACATAAATATGAAAGAAACAAACAAGGTAGATATTTATACACACAATATGAGTATCTAAAGCAAAAGATATGGAAAATAAACCACAAAGCATAAGCTATTCTAATAGTGATAATTTTCCAAGATTGCTTAAAATGTTATTGACTCCAAAACAACTAATGTATTATTGACTCCAGAGTGCTTAGTCCTTTAGTTGGAAAAATAAGACGACGAGGCATCATTCGAAGTTTTGTCCACGGGAACGAAAACTTTGAGAGGAGGTCGAGTAAGGAGGAATTCAGGAAAATTTACCTTCTCATACACATGAGCAAGTTCAATTTGTTGAAATCGACAACAAGCACACGAGGATCCATGATCCAAAATAAATTCGGTTGATGGAGGAAGGCCATCACACCTAGGGTTTGGTGGTGGTGAGGAGAGTGGGTAGGAAATGTTTTCACAATGCCTTGTGGGGTTTGGGAAGGTTGAAAGTTCATTGAGTTGAGGGGTGTCAAAAGGTTTTGGTGGTGGGGGAGATTTTCCTTTTCTCCGGTGATGGGGTTAATGGAGTAGGTCTCATTCCAATACTTGATTGGAGAGAAGGTAGGGTTCTTGGGTGGTTTGGATGAAGATGGTTCATTTTTCTTGATCCAAATAGGTCGAACCGAGATCTTCGGTTTCTTAGAAAGCTTGGATGAAGAAGCTTTGGGTGAGGAGGTTTGTGACAATGAAATGTCAAGGTTATGAAAGGAAGAGTTAGGCATTGTTGAGGTGTGAGAATTAAATATCAAGGTGGGGGTATAAGAAGAAAGTAGACAAGGCAAAGGTTTGAAAATCAAATGTAAAGTGTCAAGGAATGTTTAACCAAATTGAGTAAACATGGAATCTGGACAGGGGATAGGTTGATGAAGAAAGACCAAAAAAAACGAGCCAAAACTTGGCTATTCCGCGGTTCCGGTGTTAGAAGGGAGGGCACCTTGGGGACGAAGGGTTTGAATCATTTGCAAAAATTTCTTATCGGTCGATTCTTGCATTTCTCTCACAATTGGTCATGTTCGGTTAATTTTTGTAGAACCAAGTCCATTTGAGGATTATGCATGTTCATTTGATTATACCATTGATTAGGAAAACCTTGATTAGGAAAACCTTGATTAGGAAAACCTTGGTTTTGATATTGAATATAACCTTGATTAAAACCTTGATTTTGAAAACCTTGGTTATTAAATCCTTGATTTTGAGTATTAAACCCTTGGTTTTGCCCTTGAAAATTCCCTTGATTTTTATTAAAACCCCGTGTATTTGAATTCCTTTGAAAATTACCCCGTTGAGGACCTTGGTTCCTATTTTGGGCGGGTGGGGGTGGTCTTTGTGGAGCTACAAAACCCGGGGAAGCCAAATAGTTATTAGACTTATAAGACAAATGGTTAACATCAACATTTGGTTTGAAATGAACCCGCTCATTTTCATTGTTGTTATAAGCATAAACTTCTTGTTGTTGATTGTAAACCTTGTCACAATTATAATAAGAATGTGGTCCACCATAAGTCTCACACGTTTCACAAGTCTCTTTTAAGGCATTTACTTGCACATTGATGGCTTTGGTATTGTTAGCGGTTTGTAGAGCAATTGTTTCAACAAGCGAAGTAAGCTTATCAATTCTCTTGTCGCTCTCACTAGTACTAGCACTTGCCATAGTAGCCCTAACACTCTTGGTTTATACTTTTGCCTTGTTTTCAATTATTGCCCAAGCCTCGTTCATGGACTTCACAAGAATATTACCCCCGCGGAATTATTAAGTGAGTCTTGATCATTAAGAGTTAAACCATTGTAAAACGTATTGATTTGATGTACTTTTGTAAAACCATGTTGTGGACATTTTCGTAAAAGCTCCTTAAAACGATCCCAAGACTCACTAAACGTTTCCCCATATTGTTGTTCAAAGGTAATGATGTCATTCCTTAAAGAAGTGGTCCGTGATGGTGGGAAAAAGTAGTTAATAAACTTGGTCTCTAAATCAATCCATGTGGTGATACTTTGGGGTGGTTCCTTATCAAGCCAAATCCGGGCTTGTCCCTCGAGGGAAAAAGGAAAGAGTTGTAAACGAATGGCCTCTTGTGGCACCCCATTGTATTTGACGGTGTTTGCCAATTGTATGAAACGTTTTATATGAGCGTGTGGGTCATCATTAGTACGGCCTAAAAATGGTGTAGCGGAAACCATTTGAATAAAACCCGTTTTTATTTCAAAATTATTCGCTCCAATATCGGGCACCACAATCGAGTCATCATTTCCTTCAACGTGAGATTGTAGAATCTCAATCATTGGTCGATTATCCGTTGCCATCGTGTTGTTCAAAGCTCGATTCTCGGGATCGGCTTAATTGACGGTCTTTTTGTTCTTCTTCTTCTTTTTGGAAGAATTAGAAGTATTTGGTACACCACTCGGTATGTGTGCAAGCGCGCGAGTGCGTATACAACTAAACTCAAGGAATGAGGTAGGAGACCTCGGTTGACTTTGAGAGGAAAGGGATTATCCCTCTTGAGGTTCAATATGAAAAAGCTACAAAAAATATATACGTAATACTACTTGAGTTGGCAAACCAATAATCGGTCGTCCCTCTCAATATACGCACAAGAAAGCGGGGAAACGAGGTGGCACAAAGCACTTAAAAACCTTTTTCCTTATACGACCTTTTATAACGCGTCTCCTTATACCCACCTTATAGTTTTTATAAATCGAGTTCAAACGTTTTACTAGTATTTATCTATTTTGCCCCTTTGTTTTTCGTTTTGGATTCGAATATAATAGCTAGGTGATGAAATCCCAACTAAGGTCTTATTTGGAAGTAGGTAAATTTATTGTTCTACGTAATACTATATAGTAAAAGAAAAATCTTTTTGTATTTTTTTAAGAAAAATATATATTCACAATAAAAAGCGAAAGAAATCGAAATAAGAAAAATAACAATAATACGTAATATTTTTGGTGTAATACTCTAGGAAAAGTATTACTTTTGGATTTTTTTAATATTTTTGGTGTAAATCTTAGGAAAGAGTTTGCTTTTGGTGATTTTTTTAATTTTTTTGTATTTTTAAGTTTTGGATTTTTTTTATGTTTTTGATTTTTTATAGCAAGAAAAGTAACGTTCAAAATTGAACGGATCCCAAAATCCAAAGCTTCTCACGAAAAATCGTCAATCGTAACGAGCGAAGCAGCAGCGGCGCCAATTTAAGGGTGAGTGTGGAACCGCACGACTTTAATGACCCGCGTGAGTGGACTTGAAACCATGATTTTCCAGGGTTTTGAGAAAAACTAAGACTTTTTAAAAAAATTGCAAATCTTGGAATTTTACCTTTATTAGCACTAAATTATGCTAGGGTTGCATAAAAGCAACACATTCACAAAGAATGTCTTGACAAAGGGTGACAAAATATTTAGATAACATTTTGAACCAATTTTAGTCAAGTTTTAGAGGTTGTGATAGATTTAGGTTCAATTTTAATTTAGAATTAATGTTGATTAATGTGCACATAAAGATAGAAACACATAAGGCTAAATCCATAATTCGTCCTCATGAAAAACTCATGGAGGGAAAGAGATACATTAAGGAAATAAAAAAAACAACTAACTAAAACAAAGACAAATTAAAACTAGTTCTTGATGAGTAGTCTTCATTGGCTTGGTTTTTCTTGAAAAATAATTTTTTAAAAGAAAATCATCATTCATCTCCTAGGAGGAGGCATGGTAAACAAGGTGAGTAAGAAATCTTGCAACCTCCTATGAAGTCCAAACATCTCGATCCTAAGGTTGTGAATGATGTAGTTATTGTAGAGGCAACATGGACAATGAGAACCATGAGCTTCTAGGAACCCAAGGAAGTAAGGATCACCCATAAAGAGGGTAAGTGGGACACCCAAAATGGGAGTGTTTGAGGGAGGTGGAGGTGGAGGAGGTATGTTCTCCAAGGGTGATGAGGGTGAGTGTGGAGGTATGCTCTCCAAGGGTGAGATGGGTGAGTTTGGAGGGGTAAATGGTGAAGTCACCATGGTATCAACAAAGTCATTCACAATGGGAATGCTTTGGATGGGTTGAGGTTGGGTAGTCACATCCAAGAGATTACTTGTAGTGAAGGGTGAGGATAGCTCATTCATTCTAGATTGGAATTAAGAGGAGGTAGAACCATGAGAATGGTTGGTACCATGGGTTGAGGTAGTAATATATGAATTTTGCAATTCTTTTTATGTCTATTTTTCGTTCCTCGACTCACTCGAATTGATATCCAATTTATACGTAAGATTAATCGTTCTTGGTTAATTAAACTTTGTTTGGTATTTAAAACTAAAACTATTTAATCTAAAAGAGAAATATTTAATTAAAAACACTTTCTAACTATTAAAAATCTTAATTAAAACTAATTAAACTAATTTTAAAAATTATAAACTAATTTAAACTATAAAAAACAAAACTTATTTAATCAAAACTTAAAACTAATTTTATTAAAAAAACTAAATTAATTAAAAACTAATTTAAAAAAACTAATTTATAAAAACATTTCAAACTTCTAAAAGTAATAAAATATTATATTTTTTTATTTTTTTTTAACTTTATAAAAGTAAATTTATAAATACTTTGAATTAAAATTAACTAAACAAAACTTGTATTTAAACTAATTAATTAAACTGCCAGCTAATAAAAAACTATATTAATAAGGAAAGCTAAGATTATAACAAAATAAGTAACTAGGTGAGATGGTTAACACGTTGGGACAGTAAACAGAAGGTCACGTGTTCGAGTCCCTGAGAGGAAAATTTTTGCGATTACTTAATTTTTTTTTTTTTGAAAGTTTAAAAACTATCAGACCAAGTGAGTTTGATAGCTTATACATCAATAACTAGAATATTAAAATAAGCAAAATACAAAAACAGCAAAGCAAATCAATTCAGCAAAATGATAAATAATTCCTAAACAATCAGCAAATCTAAACTTATGAAAATCAGTAAGCAATACTAAAATATCAGCAATCTAAACTAAAATATCAGCAATCTAAACTTAAAGCAATATAAAAGCACAATAATCAGATTTAACTTCAAGCAGATATGCAATGAGATTCAGCAGACAAACAAGCTTGTATAAGCAAAATTAGGATCCAACAATCCTTGAGCAGACTTAACAAATTAAATCAGACTAAATGAAATCAGCAACACTACTAAAGGACCTCAAAAACTATATTAGTACTTAAACAAAAGCAGTAAAACGAAACAATTTAAATAAGAAAATCATCAACTATTCAAACCAAAGTACTATACCCCGAAATCAGATTTAAACACAGATAAAAAAAAACAACTAAACAGTTCTAAACATCAATATTAAAACTCCAATTAAATCAGAACTTAGATTAAAACTTAAAATCAACTAAAAGATATGCAACCTTCAACAGATTAAAGGTAATAACAATTTAAACAATAGCAGATAAAATAAAAATAATCAAATAGATCAAACTAAAATATTTATAACATAAAAATAAAAATGAAGTGAACATTGTGACGAATTCGTTGAGCAGAAGGAGAGGCGCTGAGCCCCCTTTTAAACCTAAATCAACACCATCTTACCCAAACATCATCATCGAACCACAATCATCATTAAACATCAACTCTCGAACCATCAATCTATTCGAACCAGTTTTTTTATAAACTTCCAGTAGGGAAGTTTTATATCCACTTTTACTTTTTTATTTAACACAAATAATTAATTAATTTGATTAAATAAATTTTATCATTATTATAACTAAAAAGGTAAAAGATTAATTTGCAATAATAATAAACTTTAATCAGAAAAAATAAGACACAAATTTATTCAAACTTAAATAACTTTCATTATTAATAAAAGATCATTACAATACTGAAAAAATTGAAAATATAATGTAACCTAAAAACTATTTAGCATAATAATAATAAAAATAAGAAAAATAGCACACAAAAATTACAGAATGAGAGGGTTTTTATAGGAAAACCCTAAAACTTCTTCATGAAGATTTATGGAGCATATCTTGAATCTGAACCGTTTAATCCATCTTTTCTCATTCTCTGTCTTGATCTATGGCTGAAAACCAATTACCCATCACACGGATTGCCACCGTGGATGGGTTTGTGTTTCTTGTGCTTCTTCAATGCTTATGTGGCTTCTTATTATTGGACGAGTGGTGGTGGTGATGTGGTTTAGCCAATCAAAGGCAAGAAGGGTGCCACGTTTGATGAGGACCACCATCTTCATGCTCCGATAAAGATGGGGATTAATTTAGGGGGGTGGGTTTTCACGCGCTTGAGATTAAAAAGCCCCAATTTGGGTGTTGTAACTAGGGTTGGGGTGAAAAAGATAACTGGTTTTGGGGTGAGGGTAAACATTGTTTGTGTTGAAAATAATAAAGTGTGTGTGTGGGTGGGTGAAGTTTATTAAACGTGTGTGTGAGTTAAAGGTTGACCAAGACTTTTGACCCCCAAAATTTATATAAAACTTACTTTAACCGTCTCTTCTTTTTCTTTTCTAAATCGGCTTGGGCCCTTTAGTAAAAACTCCATCCGTCCCATTTATCTTTAATATTGGGTAATAAACTTGGGCCCAAAAGATTAATACTCCATCCGTCTTATTTAACTTGGGCCTTTGATGGGCTTTAACTCCAAAGTAAATAATAACTTGTTCCTTAAATGGGCTTTTGGGCCCATTAATCCAATGTGGGTCCCACATGGCCCAATATACTTCATTAAGATTAAATCCGCTAAAAACGAGCTGGAATTTGGCTTTGTTGATCTTTTCTTCAAAGTCGTGTTGATTTTGCCGGTTTTCGTGATCTTCGGTACACTTTTGGTTCTTTGACTTTGACTTTGTCTCTTTCTTTGACTTTTCTTCAACAATTGACCGTGAAATCCCGTGTTTTCTTTTCTTATGATCTTTTGTACCTATTTCACACAAAAACAGAAAACCACGCGTAATTCCGACTTCTACGATATTAAACACATGATTAGGTCTTGTTTTTCATTGATTTTAGTGGCAAAAGGGTAAGTGTTTACACACTTATTAAATCCCCTACACTTGACCATTGCAATGACCCCATGCAATGCATAATTTTAAAGCATAAAGTTACATTTTCCTCATAATTAACCTATCTTGGCCTTTATTATAATATACTATTACTAATACGATGAAAAGATAAAAACTTAAAAGGAAACAAAAGTTATAATAATTTCCATTAATTTATTAACTTCGAAATTGTTTGATGGAAGAAACTCGTAAAGAAATCTAAGACTTAAATTAGGGCTTTGGTGTCATGAATATTAATCACCCTCAAGTTCACGTTCCCCATACCAAGCTTAAAAACGAGATCATTGTTTACCATAAGTTCTTAAGTTAAAACCACTTATATATACAATTGTGTAATACTCTTTCTCTAATTCTTAAGTTGTATCTCTAGATTTTAAGGATTGTCATTCACCCGTAGGCTCATTTGACTTATTTAATAATCTTTAGTCCAAAAATGAAGGCAAAACGGTGCAAACCCGACAATCAAAACCTAACATGTCCTCAAAAACGTTGTCACTAAAGTAAGCCCACATCAAGGATAATTTAACACGATTTGGGGAATAAATTACCGGATCCGAAATTTGGCCAATAGTACTACTTATTATTTATTCCTCCAAAGTCATGTTGACTTTATGTGGAATTTAGCAAATTCACATCATATACCCTTAGGCTCTTTAAGATGTAAAAATGCTCCTCATCTATTGTCCACACCCTAAGGCTCCTTTAACGATAAACAAGGGAATTAATTTTTGATCAATTTTTATTCAACACTTACCATGCCATATACCCTAAGGCTCTAATGACAAGGTTCGTGCTACATGCCCCACACCCTAAGGCTCCTTGAGGTCATGTTTTAATCTTATTCTTTCTTATTTATGATATATATAGTCGGCCAAATTCCCGGTCCCATGGTCTGAATACCTCCTACTTAGTGGTTATGAGCCACCTTAGTCGGAAGTCCACAACGCTGGCACCCTCAATGTGTTCATGCTTTAATTACAAGAAGATAAAAGATTTGGCTAAGAGCTAAGATATCGAATCTACACCACAAAAATCCTCATTAATTAAGCAATTAAATATACAAGCGGGAAGAAAGAGCCACAAAAACTCATATAAGCAAGAATTAACCCTTAAACTTATTATCAACTCTATCATCTCTCGTTCTCCACAATTTAAAATCTCAAGGAATGAGACTCGTGGATGCTTAGCCTAATAAACCAATTAAGGTCCATATGGTTAATGATACTAGCTAGAGTAAACTTTGGATAAGTAAACTCGGGTTGAGTCAAAATATTCACGACGGGCCTAATATATCAAAGACATCTAAACTTGTTAAAACCATTTTATTCATTTATTTATTGTTTTGACTTTATTCTTGAAATGGAATTTATTCATATGATGCGATGACAAAAGGAAAGAAAATAAATGGAAATACTACTTGGCCAAAATAGATAAAAAATTTGAAAAATGTTGAAAAAGTTTTAATTTTCCGGTTAAATGAGGTCAAATTCATGGAAAAGTCCACTAAAATTCGATAGAAGTCCCCCCTACACTTAATATAAACGTTGTCCTCAATGTTTAAGCATGTGGGAGAATAAACTCCCCTACACTTAGGACATTGAGTACGTTGTTTAAATCGAGCTAAGGAAGAGACAACTAAAGTGATTACATTTATTCATTTTATTTTTATACATGTATGAATAACAATAGTTTTGATAGAACCGGGTACACGGGAACACGGGATCACGGGTCACGTCAAAAACACCAAAAGTAGATCATGAAAGAACACATCCCTGCACAACATCATAACACAAACAACCTACTTGGCTCCCCCCCTACACTTATTGGTGGAAATGGGTGAAGGTGAAAAAGGGTGGAAAGAATGGAAAAGGTAAAAATCTAACCTAGTTATACGATGCTTGATTTATTTATCACGAGTCTCTAGCTCGACTCGATTTCCCGAATTAATTCAAGGGAAATGTGGAGAGGGATGGAATCATCTCGTGAGAGATGTCCTCTCCAAAGTACAACTTAACCCGTTGGCCATTAACCTTATAGTTGGGCCCATTTGGTTGGGATAACTCAATTGTGCCATAAGGAAATATTTGGGCCACGGTGAATGGACCAGACCAACGGCTCTTAAGTTTACCCGAAAAGATTTTCAACCGAGAGTTAAAGAGTAAAACTTGATCACCAACGTGGAACTCTCGGTTCTTAATCTTGGAATCATGAATGAGCTTAGTCTTCTCCTTTTAGATTAATGAATTCTCATAAGCCTCATTTTTAAGTTCATTGAGTTCATTGAATTGGATTTTCCTAAGATCACCGGTTTTGTTTATGTCAAAATTAGCCCATTTCAAGGCCCAATAAGCCGTATGCTCCAACTCAATGGGGAGGTGGCACGCCTTTCCGTACACAAGGCGATACGGAGTACAACCTATAGGTGTCTTATAAGCGGTACGGAAAGCCCACAAAGCATCATCTAATTTATCGGCCCATGAGGCACGATGCTCTCCCACGGTACGCTCTAAGATTCGCTTAAGTCCATGGTTGGAAACCTCGGCTTGACCATTAATTTGAGGATGATACGCGGTGGAAAGTCGATGATTGACACCATACTTAGCCATGACTCCTGCGAATTGATCATTGCAAAAATGAGTCTCGCGATCACTAATAATAGCACGAGGCACACCGAATCGAGAAAACAATTGTTTCAAGAAGTTAACAACCACCCTCACATCGTTAGTAGGTAAAGCCTTTGCTTCAACCCATTTTGATACGTAGTCAACGGCTACAAGGATGTAATTGTTCCCTTTGGATGATGGAAATGGCCCCATAAAGTCGATGCCCCATACGTCAAAGATTTCACATTCTTGTATGAAATTTTGAGGCATCTCATCTTTATGTGTGATCTTGCCTTGTCTTTGGCAAGCATCACAATGCTTAACCATTTCATGAGCGTCATGATAAATGGTGGACCAATAGAATCCAGAGTCGAAAACTTTTTTAGCGGTGTTGTTAGGACCAAAGTGACCACCGGTGGGTCCTTTGTGGCAAGCTTCAAGGATTTGTAAAGCCGCCGGCCCATCAACACATCTACGAATGATTAAGTCCGCACATTGCTTGAAAAGATAAGGGTCGTCCCAATAGTACGTTTTTACGTCTTTAAAGAATTTTTTATTTTGTTGAGACGTTAACTCTTCGATAAGAACACCACCCGCCAAATATTTTGCAATGTCCGCAAACCATAGGGTATCATCATGATTGGAATTAATTGACATTAAGGTCTCAAGGGGAAAAGATTCTTTAATCTCTTGATTTGGAAGTTCCCCTTGATAAGGATCCTCAAGTCTACTAAGATGATTCGCGGCTAGGTTTTTCGCTCCCTTTTTATCACGAATTTCGATTTTAAATTCTTGTAGGAGCAAAACCCAACGAAGGAGTCTCGGTTTAGCATCTTCCTTGGTCAACAAGTATTTCAAGACGGAATGGTCGGTGTAAACTATGGTGGTGGAAAGCACAAGATAGGGGCAGAATTTCTCAAAAGCATACACTACAGATAAAAGCTCTTTTTCGATAGTGGTATAATACAATTGAGCCCCCGTCATTGCCTTACTAGGATAATGGATTTGTTGGAAGTGTTTGTTCACTCGTTGACCTAAAACCGCTCCTACCGCGAAATCACTAGCATCGCACATGAGCTCGAAAGGTAACTCCCAATTTGGAGAGACTAAGACCGGTGCCTTAGTTAATTTACCTTTAAGAAGTTCGAAAGAGTCGAGACATCCTTGAGAAAAGATGAAAGGAGCATCTTTCTCTAAGAGATGAGTCATTGGATGAGCTATTTTAGAGAAATCTTAGATGAAACGTCGATAAAATCCCGCATGGCCTAAAAAATTCTAACTCCTTTGACGGTGTTAGGTGGAGGCAACTTAGCAATGACGTCAACTTTAGCACGGTAGACTTTGATACCGGCTTTTGAAACTTTGTGACCGAGGACGATGCCTTCTTTTACCATGAAATGGCATTTTTCGCAATTAAGAACGAGACGAGTATCTTCACACCGTTTAAGCATACGTTCTAAATTGGCAAGGCAAGAAGAGAAAGAATCACCATAGACCAAGAAATCATCCATAAAGACTTCCATAGTTTCTTCAACCATGTTATGAAATATTGCCATCATACACCTTTGGAAAGTCCCGGGAGCATTGCATTAGCCGAAAGGCATTCTTTTGTAAGCAAATGTTCCATAAGGACAAGTGAATGTGGTTTTCTCTTGGTCTTTTGGATCGATAGGGATTTGAAAATATCTGGAAAAACCATCTAAGAAGCAATAGTAATCATTACCCGCTAAACGCTCGAGCATTTGATCCATGAAAGGAAGAGGAAAATGATCCTTACGAGTGGCATCATTGAGCGTACGATAGTCTATGCAAACTCGCCAACCCGTTACGAGTCGATTAGGAATCAAATCGTTGTTTTCATTGGGAACAACGGTTATTCCGCCTTTCTTAGGCACACAATGGACGGGACTAACCCATGGTGAATCCGAAATAGGGTAAATCATTCCGGCATCTAGAAGTTTGATAACTTCTTTCTTAATGACTTCATGAATTTTTGGATTAACCCTTCTTTGATTTTGGATTGCGGGTTTAAAGTCATCTTCCATGAAAATTTTATGAGTGAAAAAGTTAGGATCAATTCCGCGGATGTCGGAGATTTTCCAAGAAATTGCTTTCTTATGATTTTTGAGCACTTCGATTAGGCGAGTTTTTTCATCTTCTTTTAAGTCCTTAGCAATTATGACGGGTAACTTATCATTCTCTTCTAAGAAAACGTATTCTAAATGAGACGGTAAATCCTTAAGCTCTAAATCCGGTGGATTGTCGGTGGAGGGCTTAGTCAAATTTGGATCATCGTTTGTAACTTCCTTAGGAGTAGGTGGAGAAATATGGTCCTCATTGAGAAGTCTCTCAATGGTCGAATGTCTTCTTCCTAATCGGTGGGAGAATCGTCATATTTTAAATCCACGTCCCCTAAACTTACTTCAAATTCTTGTAAAAGAAAGTCACTTTCTCCAAATGGAGTCAATGAAGGAGCAATAGAAGCTACGGTCTCAACATGAGGTAAATGAGACATCCCGCTCTTACAAGCCTCGTGAAAATGTTCTTCACATGCTTCGTCGAGCACATCGATGTAATTCATGGATTCGGGCTCATCGGGAAGTTTGGAAAGTTTACCCATGTTAAAGACGATTTTATCATCCCCTACCCTCATGATAAGTTCACCCGCGGCTACATCAATTAATGTACGCCAGGTTCTCAAGAAGGGTTGTCCCACAATTAAGGGAACACGGGGATCCATCTCATAGTCGACTACAACGAAATCGGCGGGAAAATTGAATTTGTCGACTCCTACGAAAACATCCTCGGCTATCCCCACCGGATAAGCAACCGTACGGTTGGCTAATTCCAAGGTCATACGAGTGGGGACTAGCTCGGTTAAAGATAATTGTCTCCACACGGACAATGGCATAAGATTGATACTCGCTCTGAGATCCGCCAAGGCCATACAATTCTCAACCCGGAAAATTGCAAGGAATAAGGAATCGACCGGGATCTCCTAACTTAACCGTTAATTTTCTCAAAGAACCGCGGAACAATTCTCATTCAATTGGGTATTGGCAATATCGAGCAATTTTTCCTTATCACTTAAAAGGTCCTTAAACATCTTAGCATACTTAGGCATGTGAGCGAGAGCCTCGGCAAAGTGATATTAAAATTCAAATGTTTGAACATTTTTAGGAAGTTTGAAACTTGAATATCATCCTTATTCGTCAATTTATCTTTCCTCAACCTTGAGGGATAAGGTATATTGGGTTGAGATGAAGGCTTTGGAGTGGATTGCTCACTCACATCCTTTGGTGGAGGAGGGGTAGAAATGGAAGGTGAAGGAACCGGTTTGGGAACCGAAGGTGTGGTATAATATTTAGGTAAAGGTGGAACATAAGGTGTAGACGAAGGCATAACGGGTGGTATGTCACAAGTAGAAGGTGAAGGAGGGTGGGTAGAAGTAGAAGGAATCTCGGGTCCTTGTTTAGGTGGGGAATAGGAAGGTTCTACGGTGGTCTTACCTCTCCTAGTAGTGATGGCATTAACGTTAGCCCTAGGATTGGTCACGGTGTTAGAAGGGAGGGCACCTTGGGGACGAAGGGTTTGAATCATTTGCAAAAATTTCTTATCAGTCGATTCTTGCATTTCTCTCATAATTCGCTCATGTTCGGTTAATTTTTGAAGAACTGATACAACTGATTTTGCTAGGTTCAATTAAGTTCTTGGTATCTTATCGAATCGATCACGGTTCAAAGTGGAATAGTTGTTCTTGGTTACTAAAAAGGGGTTTGGTTTTCTATTCTACTAAAAAGGTTTAAATGCACAAAGATATAAAATTAAACTAAAAGCAGTTAATAAAATAAGACTGATATTGAATTAAAATTAAACAGTAAACAGTAAAATACCCTTACTTGCAAAACAACTGATTCGGAATAGTTCTATTGATCCGGAATAATTAGGTCATCCAGAATATATGGTTCATACGGAATAATTGCTCATTCAGAACACTTGCTTGATTCGGAATGTTTTCTTTGATTCGGAATAAAATACTAAAAAGCTTGATTCGGAATAATGACTTATCCGGAATAAAATACTAAAAAGCTTGATTCCGAATAATTTGGTTTACTCGGAATAAAACTTGACTCAGAATAACTTTGACAAGAACCTTCATTCGGAACAAAAAAAATTGATTCGGAATATTTTGAAAAACCTTGATTCGGAATATAGCTACTCATCCGGAATATTGATTATTCCGGATGAACACACTGATCCGGAATAATTTGAATGAAAACTTTGGTTCGGAATACTCTAACTGATCCGGAATATTAAAACTGATTCCGAATAATAAAAATAAAAGCTTCGTTCGGAATAAAAATCTTTATCCAGAATAACAAATCCTAAACCTTCATTCGGAACATTTTGTTTATTCGAAATAACTTAACTAGAAAGCTTCATCCAGAATATTATGACAAAACCCTTGATCCGGAATATTGTATTGATTCAGAATCTGGGGATCTTGAAGACGCGAAGACAGGGAAATGAACAAGAACGAGTTTAACCAAAATCAACCAAGTTTTTAACCAAAACTTAAACCAATTTAACCACTAATCATCTACTAATCATAATCATCAAACCAAAACAATAAAAACACAAAACCTACTTACTTTTTAAGATCAAACTCAACAAAATAAAACTTAAAACTTTGAATCAACAAGAGGAAGATAAACAAGATTAAATGAAAGATTATATTGAAAGATTAATGTTAAACAATCAAAAGGAATGATTAAAACTTACAAGATTTGTGAATCAACAAAAATGAAAAATCACCAACATCTTAATGGTGTTGGTTACCTACGAAAATAAAGGAAAGAAAAACTGGAAAATGAAAAAAACTTTTCTAATGTGTGGGAAGGGATCTCTATTTATAGGCCATGGACTTGGTTGGTGAGTGGGCTTTCTCCCTTTCTTTTTGTCTTCTCGTCTTTTCAGAAAAGTTGACGTTTTTGATTTCGATTCGGGATTTATCGACGAATAAATTCAACTCGTCTTTTTAATTTCTTCATTTAATAGACTTGAGTTCTTCGACATATGTAAATCTTCCATATTTGGTCCTTTTCTTCGATAAATCTTCAAATAGGCCCATTGACTTCAAATCTTTTGCATCTCTTGGACTATAGACTTCGTCTTTTCGTCTTTTTCTTCAGTAAAACCCGTGCAATCCCATGTTTTCTTCAATATTTATCCGGTTGGCTCTGAAAACACAACAAACACACAAACCACGCATAATTCCAAACAAATGACATTAAATACGCGTTTTGGTCTTATTTTAGCAAGAAATAAGTGGTAAAAGGATGGGTGTTTTCACACCTATCAAATCTCCTACACTTAACCATTGCCATGCCCTCATGCAATGCTTAGTGATAAAGCAAATTTACACTTTTCTCATAATCAATCAACCTTGGCCTTATCAATATACTACTAAAACAAAAACTACTATGAAGAAATAAAGCTTTAAAGGAAACAAAAGGGATAGAAAACCATTTTCACTTGAAAATAGCTACATGGAAATAACTTGCAAAGAGATCTAACACTTACATTAGGGCTTTGGTTGCTGCAAAGATTTATCACCCTCAAGTTTCACGTTCCCCAAACTAAGCTTAAAAACGAGATCATTGTTATTATAAGTTAGCAAATCAAACACTTACACACATGGCTTAATTATATGCTTAAACTCCCTTATTCCTAGGTGTATCTCTTATATTTTATGTTTGTCTTAGAATGATCATGAAGATGCATTTTTGGACTTATTGCGATAGTTTATTTAGGCTGAAAGCAAAGTAGGACGATTTGATTAATAGTTAGCTAAAGGACAAAATCTCTTAAAACTGCTTCTCGGGACCTAAAAAAGTTCATATCTTGACATAACTCGCTTCACGATTTGAGACCTTTCTCGGGCCGATATTTGGCATGTACTTCATACTTCATATCTTGAGAGACGTTCTTGAGATAATGGTCTTTTCTTCGTTAATAGAGTTTCTTCACTTGGAGACTTTTGAGGGATACTCCAACTTTGTTGACCACGACTTCATCATTATTTCTTCAATCGTTAATTGGGATTTTGAGATACAACGATCCGCCTCCTTTTCGGACTTGGATCTATTTATCCTCATACCTTGTTAGGGTCTTTTCGGATAGACTTCTCCATGATCTTTATGGGAGTTGATTGCTTTTCGTCGTGAGTCTTGATCCTTCATATTGATTTTGGGAATAATGCTTTTCACATCACCTTGGATCTTTAGCAATAAAATGGAATCCTCATGCCTTGTTAGGGCCTTTTCGGACTCGCCAATCTTCGCGCCCCGCTTCATTAGTTATGCCTTGGCTATGAACTCTTATCATTACCGAGCAACTTTTAAACGATCTTGGGCTAGAAGCTAAGTTATTCAATAAAATCGTACGAACTTACTTATTGCAGATAAATTATTAGCAAGCGATGGGAGAATAGGCTTATAATCACACCAAGTGTGCTTGTGCAAGACACCGACTTATAATTGACTCTATCATTTCTCGTTCTCCATAATTTAAAATCTCAAGTAATGAGACTCGTGGATGCTTAGCCTAATAAACCAATTAAGGTCTACATGGTTAAGGATACTTGCTAGAATAAACTTGGATAAATCTAATCGGGTTGAGTCAAAATAATCGCAATGGGCCTAATATGTCAAAGACTTCTAAACTTGCTACACCACTTTATTAATATTTTTGACTTTATTGTGGGATATATACATATGAAAGCAACGATAAAAATTTAAAAATTACGACTATTTGGCGAAAGTTAATTAAAAATTTGAAAAATGCTGAAAAAGATGATTTTCCGGTTAAATGAAGGCATTTTAATGGAAAAGTCCACTTAAAACTTCGATAGAAGTCTCCCCTACACTTAATATAAACATTATCCTCAATGTTTAAGCATGTGGGAAAAGTCTCCCCTACACTTATTACATTGTGCACGTTGGTTAAATCAAGTTAAGGAGGAGACAACTAACGTGATCAATTTCAAATGTGAGTATGAAGAAAATTGAATCACGATAGTTGAGAGATAGAACCGGATTGCGGATAACACGGGAGCACGGTTCTCCAAAGGTTCCAAAAGTGCATTCATCCCTGTAATCACATCACCACACAAAAACAAACAACCTATATAGGTCCCCCTACACTTAGGAGGTAAAACGGAAAAGGATAGATACTCGGGTTGCCTCCCGAGGAGCGCTTGTTTTTGATAACCGAGTCACGAGCCTGACTCGACCCAAAACTAGTTCATGGGAAACGTGGTGAGGGATGGAATCATCTCATGAGAGATGTCCTCACCAAAGTACAACTTCACTCGTTGGCCATTCACCTTAAAATTAGGTCCATTAGGTTGAGCGAGCTCGAGAGTACCATATGGAAAAATTTGGGCAATGGTGAATGGGCCGGACCAACGAGATTTCAGCTTGCCCGAAAATATTTTCAACCGAGAGTTGAAGAGTAAAACTTTGTCTCCAACTTGGAACTCTTGGTTTTTAATCTTTGAATCATGAATGAGCTTAGTCCTTTCTTTATAGATCAAGGAATTTTCATAAGCCTCATTCCGGAGTTCATGAAGCTCATTGAGTTGGATTTTGCGTAGGTCACCAGCTTTGTTGATGTCGAAGTTAGCCCACTTCAAGGCCCAGTAAGCCTTGTGCTCCAACTCAATTGGGAGGTGGCGTGCTTTCCCATACACGAGACGATATGGTGTACAACCAATCGGAGTCTTGTATGCGGTACGGAAAGCCCACAGAGCATCATCAAGTTTATCGGCCCATGAGGCACGATGCTCTCCCACGGTTCGTTCAAGAATTCGCTTTAACCCTCGGTTAGATATTTCAGCCCGCCCATTAGTTTATGGGTGGTATGCGGTGGAAAGACAATGATTGACACCATACTTAGCCATGACTCTTGCGAATTTATCATTGCAAAAATGAGTCCCGCGATCACTAATAATGGCACGAGGCACACCGAATCTAGCGAATAGCTGCTTCAAAAAGTTACAAACCACCCTTGCATCGTTAGTGGGTAAAGCTTTGGCTTCAACCCATTTAGAAACGTAGTCAACGGCTACAAGGATGTATTTGTTTCCTTTAGATGAAGGGAATGGCCCCATAAAGTCGATACCCCATACATCAAAGATTTCACATTCTTGTATGAAATTTTGAGGCATCTCATCTTTATGTGTGATCTTGCCTTGTCGTTGGCAAGCATCACAATTTTTCACGATTTCGTGAGCGTCACGATAAATAGAGGGCCAATAAAATCCCGCGTCAAACACTTTCTTTGCGGTGAAGTTGGGACCAAAGTGACCACCGGTGGGTCCTTTGTGGCAAGCTTCGAGAATGTCTAAAGCTGCCGGTCCATCAACACATCGGCGAATAATCAAATCAGCGCATTGTTTGAAGAGATACGGGTCATCCCAAAAGTAAGTCTTAATGTCTTTAAAAAACTTTTTCTTTTGTTGGGATGTTAACCCGTCAATGAGAATTCCACCTGCCAAGTAGTTTGCAATGTCCGGAAACCACGGGGTTTCATCAAAATTCGAGTTGATAGACATTAAGGTCTCAAGGGGAAAAGAGTCATTGATCTCTTTGTTCGGATGATCCCCTTGATAAGGATCCTCAAGTCTACTGAGATGATCCGCGGCTAGGTTTTCAGCTCCCTTCTTATCACGAATTTCGATTTTAAATTCTTGAAGTAGCAAAACCCAGCGAAGAAGTCTTGGTTTAGAATCTTGTTTAGTTAACAAGTACTTCAACGCGGAATGGTCCGTGTACACGATGGTAGTGGAAAGGACAAGATAGGGGCGAAATTTTTCAAAAGCATAGACAACAGCTAAAAGCTCTTTTTCGGTTGTCATGTAATGCAATTGAGCCCCTGTCATTGTCTTGCTAGCGTAATGGATCGGTTGGAAGTGTTGGTTCACTCTTTGGCCCAAAACCGCTCCAATAGCAAAGTCGCTAGCATCGCACATCAACTCAAAAGGTAGCTCCCAATTAGGGGTAACCAAGACCGGTACCTTAGTTAGCTTATCCTTAAGAAGGTTGAAGGCTTCGATACACTCTTTGGAAAAGATAAAAGGAATATCTTTTTCCAAGAGGTGGGTCATCGGGCGAGCGATTTTAGAAAAATCTTTGATAAATCGACGGTAGAAGCCCGCATGACCAAGGAAACTTCTCACACCCTTCACGGTTGAAGGTGGAGGTAATTTGGCTATGACATCCACTTTAGCACGGTCCACTTCGAGACCGGCTTTTGAGATTTTGTGTCCTAGCACGATGCCCTCTTTTACCATGAAATGGCATTTTTCCCAATTAAGAACAAGGCGAGTGTCTTCACACCGCTTAAGCATACGTTCTAAATTGGCAAGGCAAGCAGAGAAAGAATCGCCATAAACCGAGAAATCATCCATGAACACTTCCATAGTTTCTTCAACCATGTCATGGAAGATAGCCATCATACACCTTTGGAACGTCCCAGGAGCATTGCATAAACCGAAAGGCATGCGTTTGTAAGCAAATGTTCCGTAGGGACAAGTGAATGTAGTTTTCTCTTGGTCATTTGGATCGATGGGAATTTGAAAATACCTGGAGAAACCGTCTAAGAAGCAATAGTAATCATTACCCGCTAGACGCTCGAGCATTTGATCCGTGAAAAGAAGAGGAAAACGATCTTTTCTCGTGGCATCATTGAGGTTGCGATAGTCGATACAGACTCTCCACCCAGTAACGAGACGAGTAGGAATCAACTCGTTGTGTTCATTAGGAACAACGGTTATTCCGCCTTTCTTTGGCACACAATGGACGGGACTTACCCATGGCAAATCCGAAATAGGGTAAATCAAGCCGGCATCTAGAATTTTGATAACCTCTTGTTTGATGACGTCGTGAATTCGAGGATTAACCCTTCTTTGGCTTTGGATTGCGGGTAGAATTTTGTGAGTACAAAAGTTTGGATCAATTCCGCGGATAACGGAAATTTTCCAAGCAATTGCCTTCTTATGATCTTTAAGCACGGCGATAAGGCGAGATTTTTCTTCTTCTTTCAAGTCCTTAGCGATGATGACGGGTGACTTCTTCTTTTCTTCAAGGAACACATACTCGAGATGGGATGGTAATTCCTTAAGCTCTAAATCCGGAGGATTTTCGATGGAAGGCATAGTCAAATTCGGTTCATCGATAACAATATCCTTGGGAGATGGTGGAGAAATATTGTCCTCATTGAGAAGTTTCTCAATGGTACGAATGTCTTCATCCCAATCGGTGGGAGAATCGTCATATTGTAAATTCACATCTCCCAAAGTTGCTTTAAATTCTGTCAAAAGGAAATCACTTTCTCCAAATGGAGTTAGTGATGGAGCAAGGGAGGCAACGGTCTCAACATTGGGAAGAGAGGTAAGACTACTTTTACAAGCATCTTTAAAGTTTTCTTCACAAGCCACATCAAGAACGTCGATACAATTAACACTCTCGTATGAATAAGGCTGTTTAGAAATCTTACCCATGTTGAAGACAATTTGATCGTCACCAACTCTCATGATAAGATCACCTGCTTCAACATAGATGAGAGTGCGACCGGTCCTCAAGAATGGACGTCCAACGATTAATGGAACACGAGGATCCATCTCGTAGTCAACGACAACAAAATCCGCCGGGAAGGTGAATTTGTCGAGGCCAACGAAAACGTCTTCGGCTATCCCCACTGGATAAGCAACCGTACGGTTAGCTAATTCCAAAGTCATTTTGGTGGGGACTAGCTCAGGGAGAGATAATTGCTTCCAAACTCTTAGAGGCATTAAGTTGATACTAGCACCTAGATCGGCTAGGGCCATGCAATTCTCTACTCCCGGGAGTTGCAAGGGATTAAGAAGCGACCCGGATCACCAAGTTTGGTTGGCAATTTCCTTAAGAGAACCGCGGAGCAATTCTCATTAAGTTGGGTATTAGCAATATCAAGAAGCTTTTCCTTGTCACTAAGAATATCTTTAAATATCTTCGCATATTTAGGCATGTGAGCGAGAGCCTCAGCGAATGAGATGTTGAAATTCAATTGTTTAAATATTTTGAGAATGTTTGAAACTTGAATATCGTCCTTGCTTTTGAGCTTCTCTTTCCTCAACCTTGAGGGATAATGTATATCGGATGAATAGGAAGGCTTTTGGATTGTAGGATCACTCACATCCTTGGGTGGTTGAGGGGTAGAAGTAAGAGGTGGAGGAATTTGGGAAGTAGAAGGTTGAGGAATAGGAGTAGGTGACTTGTTTTCCTTTGTCACAATCACCGGTGTAGGTATAGGAAGCTCGGGTTCCTTGGTACCTTTTCCACTGCGAGTGGTGATTGCTTTCATCTCCCCTCTTGGATTAGCAATGGTGTTACTCGGAAGATTACCCGAAGAAGAGGGTTGATTACCTTGGAAGAAACCATCCATCATGTCCCTTAGGTCATTCAATAATCTGGGTCTACAGATTCTTCACCAACACATCATTCGTCCGCATGTACGTTTCGACCTCGTGGTTGAAAACGGTGGGTTGAGTAGGAGGAGGTGATTGATAAGCAGGTGGTTGGTAAGGAGCGGGTTGGTAAACTTGAGTAGGATTTTGTTGGAAATACGTTTTACGCATTTAGAAAGTCTCGGTCACTCCAACCATGTAGTTATAGGCTCGTAGTTAAGTTAAGTGTTATTTATTACATAGCCCGACCCATGAGCATGTTCATGGGCCGGAAGCCCAAGTCCTTTAAGGACTTGGGGTATTTAAACCTCTTTCCACCATGGAAAGAGGTGTTGGTTGTTTATTTCTCTCATTTCAATATATGTGTTTTCTTTCATTTCTCTCTCTAACTTTCTCTCTCTAGAAAAACATCAACCCCCTTGTTTCACAAGATTATCATTGTTCTACAATTGGTATCAAGAGCATGGGATGAGATAAAGGCTTGTTCTTTGTGTTGAGTTGTGTATTTACATTCGTAGATAACAATCTTACTTTTTGGCCGTAACTTTCAAATTTTTTTTCGTTTGATCATAGTGATAAGTAGTGTAACATAGGAATTTGGGCTTAAACGTGTTCTTGGTATCTTAGATTTCATTAAAACTTCAGGTTTCTTGGATCAAAAGTGCAAGAAAGTGTGTTTTTCTTCATTCCGAAATTTCAGCAGACGCATCCATCGGAAAGTACAAAAAGTACTTTGGCCTCCATCGCAATCCCTTAACCATCGGAAAGGGTTAGGGTACTACTTTGCGATCATTGGATTTTCATTACTTATTCCGATCTGAATCATTCCGATAGCTTTTGCGATCTGAGATTCCGACGGGTATAAGGAAGGTGTGTTAAGTCGTTACTCTGCTCAAATTTTGCAAACCACTTTGCGATCTAAGATCATTGCGATAGGTATTGCGATCTGAAGCATTCCGATAGACATCGCATTACGATCTGAAGCATTCAGATAGACATCGTATTGCGATCTGAAACATTCCGATACCATCATCATTGCCACAAGGTTACATTGCGATCTAAAATCATTACGATCTGAGCTGATTCCGATAGTGAGACTTTCCGATCTAGGTATTCCGATAGAAAGAACATTGCGACAGAACTGGTTTTAGATACTTAGTGGATTTTCTTCTATTTGGCATTTAATTTGGTAATTTGGAAACGTTCAAAAGCTAACACTACAACAAGATAACAATACTTTTTAGTTAACAACACAAAAAACTCATAACCTTTATTTCATTGTTCGATCATCTTTGATAATCTTATTCAAGGGATCACAAAATGAATTCACATTCATTTATGCCAACTATGACTTCACTCACCGATATATCGATCATTTCGGGTACCGATACTCGCCCGCCTTTGCTCATCAAAGACTTATTTGAATCATGGCAAAGTCGAATGAGAACATACATCATGGGCAAACAAAGTGGTCGACTTATGCTAGAATCAATTGACAAAGGTCCATTAGATTGGGGAGAGGTTACCATCAACAATGTGACAAGGCCAAGGCAGTATCATGAGTTAACCGATGCCAACAAAGCTATTGCAGATGCCGATGAAAGGGCTGTTCAGACAATTCTTCAAGCCCTTCCACCTGATATCTTCAGAATGGTGAGTGAACATAAAGTGGCTAAGAATCTTTGGGATCGACTTGCGATTTTGCTACAAGGGACATCTCTCACTAAGCAAGAACGAGAATGTCAATTATATGATTTGTTTGATAGATTCCAATACATTCCAGGGGAGACTCTTCATGATTTTTACTGGCGTTTTACTACTCTGATGAATGACATGAATGTCTATAATCTAAGGATTGAACAATTTCAGTTAAACACCAAGTTTTTGAACACACTACCCCCTGAATGGAGTCAATATGTGACGGATGTCAAAATGATTCGTGATCTACACAAGTCCAATTTAGATCAACTATATGCTTTCTTACAACAACATGAGAAGCATGTGATCCAAAACCGAATCTCTCAAGGACCTTATCATGAACCAATGGCATTATTGGCAAATCATCCTACACTGTCATATCACAACTCTCAGCTTGCTGTAGGACACAAATCTTCATATCAACCTGTGTATCAAACACCAAGCTTTCCACAGTACTCGATTCTGCCACCGCCACCAACATCTTATCACCAACAAGCAACATCATCATCACAAGGAGCTTCACATCAGTATTCACCGTATCAACCTCCCACCAACCCTGTTAGTACCTATCCACAACTCGAGGCTCCTCAACATCATTACTCACATCAAGAAAGTGTTCCAACCAATCAGTTTGTTGCTCAACCAGCATCAGCATTATACTGTGAAGATGACATCCCTGTCCCTGAATTTAAACAAGGAGATAGCCATACTGAAGTCCTAGATCTGTTGTCTGCATTTTTAAGTCAAACTTTAAACAAAAGAGGTTACCGAGGTTCAGCACCAACTAACAATCAGTTACGGAACTCGTCTAACTCTCGACAACAGGCAACAATTCAGGACGGCAGGGTCATGGTGCAACCACTTCAAGGGAGATCAAATTCGTCTAATGCTGGTGCACGTTCATCCAATACTACGGCTACAAGGGCCAACAGCACTGGTAAAATGAAGGTGGTTATTTGCTACAACTGCAAAGGGGAAGGGCACATGGCCCGAGAATGCAAGCAGCCTAAGAGGAGAAGGGACGACACTTAGTTTAAGGAAAAGATTTACTTGGTGAATGCTCAAGCCCAAGGTCGTGAGCTTGATGAAGAAGAATTGTCATTCCTTGCAGATCCAGGAGTAGCGGAAACTGATCATCCCACAACAGTCATCACCAACAATGCTGCTTATCAATGTGATGATTTGGATGCATATGACTCGGATTGTGATGATTTTAACACCGCTAAAGCAGCTCTTATGGCAAATCTTTCACTCTATGGGACTGACACGATTGCTGAGGTACCAAATACTGCTACAAATACTAGCATTGTACCTTATCAAGTTGAGCAAATGTCTGAGTATTCGGAAGAGCCTCCGGTGGTTAGTAATTCAATCGATGAGACAAACAATGATAGCAATAACATTGCAAGTCCTCAGATTTTGAGTGAACCACAACCGGAAGCTCCTATGACTATTAATTCGTCTGCTCAACCTGATTTGGTTATGGTCCCTGCATCTTTGCTTAGCAGAATGAATATTGCAGTCCGTGAAACCCTTAATGCTAATCAGACTTTATCTGTTGAGCTTGCTTTGCATAAAGACAAGGTAAAAACCTTGGAAATGACTCCTGTGTCCACTACCTTAACCAATCCTGAATTTGATAGGTTTAGGAAAGTTCAAATGGACAATCTGCTTGAAATTGAAAGTTTAAGAGCAAACCTTTCGAATGAGCTTAAAGAAAAAGAGTCAGTCGTCACTAATTTTCAACAACTTCAAACAGATTTTGAAATTCTGGAATCCAAACAGCTTGAACTGGAAATTAAGACGTCTAACAGAATAAAAGAAACGGAACTTAAGCTTTTAAAACAATATGCCGCTTCACATCTAGTACACTTGTTTCATGCTTCATTTAAAGAGTTCAACTTATCGCGTCTCATAGACTTACCACCTAACCCGGGTTATGCAAAGCAAGCACTTAACCACAACCCCCGACTGTATGATGCAACAAAGTTAGGTTTGGCATTAGACCCGATAGTGTTCTCAAGTGATTCTATATCACCATATGATGAAAAGCAGTTAAAATTACTTTTGACATATCCTGAATATGATTATGCTTCAATGAATGCAAAAAATGCCACAATAGATCTTAGAACTCGTTTCAATATGAAAAAGAAAACTCTCCAAACATCCACTTTCATGCCGACTAGAGAATGCCTTAGTATAATTCCTACACTTGTCAACTCGGACAAACCAAAGGAAATTCCTAAGAATCTTCCCCCGGTTAGTACGGTAAGGCTCAGTATTGAAGAGATTGGGCAATACCTTACCGATTTTGACAAGGTCATCTTGGAATGTACGACTTCAACGGCTCAAACTGCTGGAGAATGGGCATTCGAACACATGAAATCGGTGTTTGAAGAAGCGATCGTTCCGTTTGTGAACCATATTAAACAAGGAGTCTATGATCTAGTGTGTAATTTACAATTTGAGCTTGGTGAAGTTCAAAAAGTTTTCAATAACATGGATGATGCTTATGAACAACACTTAATTGAAAAGGAAAAGATTTTATCAGAATATGACTGCTTTTTAGAACATATGGTGTCTCTTGAAGTGATGCAAGTTGTTACTACTCAATATACTCGTGAAATTTCATCTACTGTGAATATTTGTGATGATGTGCATAAATCTGTGAATAATATTGAACATGTGAATACTGTAGATCATCATTCTTGTCATGAATCCAACGCTGAATTTTTAAAGCTTCAGGATTCATATAATACACTTTCAAAAAGTTTTAACGAGCTTCAACAACATTCTATATCTCTTGAAATTGAGAATCAATCTATAAATGAAACTCTTTCAAAACTAAATGAAGGTGGAAACTCCGTTGAGACAAGTGACAAGATGATTCAGATGGTTCAAAATTTAGAAGATGAAATGATGAGACTTAAGAGAGAATTAGTAGAAACAAAAACGGAACTAGAGGCTGCAGAGGCTAATAATCATGTCCTAGAAACAAGAATTAATTCTATACTAGGAGAGCGTGAACAAGTAAGGCAGGGAGACTCACAAATTTCTGGTTCAATAGAAGAACACATCGCGTTTAATGCGACAGAGCGAAAGTCTTTAATTGACAAACTGAACAAGAAATGTGAGGAAACCTCTGACCTAAAAATTCAGCTCATAGATAAAAACATGGTTTTGGCAGAGTTAAAGGAGACACTTCTTGTCACCCGACAAGAAGTTGTTGATAAATTAGCTACTGACTCTGCACCGTCCACTAGTGCTCCAACAACCAAGTCAGTAGTGCTTTATAAGAATCCACTTCACAAGAGAAACCAGGTTACCTATGATGATTATATGAGGAATGCCATTAAGCATGTCGATCTTCTTAGGGATATTTTAGACGATCTGTATGCCTTAGATCCCTCAAGTAGCGACTATTATTCGGCTCATGAATATGTTAAGCGAGTTCAATATTGCCTAGCATATTTGCAATACATAGGTACACCAGGTTCTGCACTACTTAATAATAAGCCCATTGCTGTCACTCCATTCAATAAGACTCCAGGAGAAAAACCGTCTTTGACACTATCAAGTAAGGCACTTTTAAAATCTGTCACTAATGTTCCCTTGGCTTCTACAGGAGTAAGAATGTCCACTAAGGCTAAAGGATCTCGAGGAAAGAAAGATAGGATCAAGCCTTCCACTAATAGGACTGAGAAGAAGAAAGTAGAAGTGCACCCTAGGAACGTTGTTTCAGTTTTAAATAAAAAGAATCATGTAGCTAAGACAAAAGGTCCTCTTTATGAGTGGAAACCTAAGCAAAGTGTGAATTCTAATGCTAAATGTTGGAATTGTAACGAATGTATGTTTTCTAAGCATCATGATTTATGCCTTATTGATCACGTGAATGAAATGCATGCTATTAAGAACAATCTTGAATGGAAACCAACAGGTAAGAATTTTACTCACGTTGGGTGGCAATGGAAACCCACTGGTAGGACCTTTACTGCAAATGGAACTACGTGCCCTTTAACTAGGATCACATCCACGGAAGTTAGGTCTAAGCGTCCTTTAAATAGGAACACTAGCACTAAGAAAAGGAACAAGCGCCCTTTAACTAGGTCTGCCCCTACTAATGTGCCTACCAGTGGTAATGTCCCCAGTCACAAAGTACCTCAGAATACTAGACAACTAGAATCTAAGCCAAACACTAGTAAGAAAATCTGGAAACCTAAAGTTTTGTCTGATAGCAAATCTAAGATAACTATATCTGTACCTGCTAACTCAGAAGAACAATTAGAATCCGATACATCGTCTATGTTTGGTAAAATTTTCAGGTCGTCCAAATTATTCTTTGGTATTTGGACTCGGGGTGCTCCAAACATATGACTGGAGACCGCTCGATGCTCAAAAATTTCGTCAGCAAGTTTCTAGGAACGGTCAAATTCGGCAACGACCATATTGCAAAGATTATGGGTTATGGTGAATATCAAATTGGGAATGTCACGATTTCAAGGGTTTACTATGTATAGGGACTTGGTCATAATCTATTCTCAGTAGGACAATTCTGCGATTCTAACCTTGAAGTGGCCTTTCGACAACATACTTGCTTCATTCGCGATCTTGCAGGAAATGATTTGTTAAAGGGTTCTCGAGGGGATAATCTATATACTTTGTCTATTCAAAACATGATGGCCGCCTCTCCTGTTTGCTTACTCTCCAAAGCATCTAAGACCAAGTCATGGTTGTGGCATCGTCGGTTATCTCATCTTAACTTTGATGCTATCAACCATTTGGCTAGAAACGAACTTGTTCGTGGTCTTCCGAAACTAAAGTTCGACAAGGATCATTTATGTTCCGCATGTTCATTGGGGAAAAGCACCAAGAAATCTTACAAACCTAAAGCAGAAGACACCAACCAAGAACCACTGTATCTTTTGCATATGGATCTTTGTGGGCCAATGCGTACAGCTAGTGTGAGTGGTAGAAAATACATCCTCGTCATAGTGGATGATTTCTCAAGGTTTACATGGGTAAAGTTTTTAGCATCTAAGGATCAAGCACCAGAGTGTATCATTACCTTCTTAAAAATGATCCAAGTCCGTCGGAATGCTACTGTTCGCCGCATTCGAACTGATAACGGCACTGAGTTCGTTAATCAGACTCTTCGAACGTATTACGAAAAGGTTGGTATTTCTCATGAAACATCTGTGGCTCGCACTCCACAACAAAATGGTGTCGTTGAAAGACGTAACCGTACACTGATGGAAGCTGCTAGAACTATGTTAATTTATGCGAATGCTCCCTTATTCTTATGGGCAGAAGCAGTGGCAACCGCATGTTATACCCAAAACCGCTCAATCATTCGCAAACGTCATGGTAAAACTCCATATGAGCTTCTTCATGGACATAAACCCGATATTTCCTTCCTTCATGTGTTTGGTGCACTTTGCTATCCAAATACAAATAGTGAAAATCTGGGAAAACTTCAACCGAAGGCTGATATTGGAATTTTCATTGGCTATTCACCTGCAAAGAAGGCTTACCGGATTTATAACCGTCGTCTTGGCAAGATTGTAGAAACTTTGGATGTCGATTTTGATGAGCTGACAGCGATGGCTTCTGAGCAACACAGCTCTGAACCCGCATTACACGAGATGGGAACCGGTACAATCAGTTCCGGCTTACTTCCCAACAACCCTACTTCTCCATCATTCATACCACCAACAAGGTTCGAGTGGGATAAGTTATTTCAACCTATGTTTGATGAATTCTTTGATCCACAGAGTAATGATTCTTCAGTACCCGTAGCAGTGGCTCCGATTCCCGTAGTTGTTGCTCAAGATAATGGAAATGAATCCGAAGCAACTACTGTTACTCTTGATCAAGATGTACCATCCCCTACCAATTCTCAAACAACACCTGAATCATCACCCCCACTCGTTCCTAATGATGTTGAAGAGGAATTATATAATCACGATCTGGAATATGCTCACTTACAAGAGCTTCCTTTCTTTGGTTCACATATACCTGATGACCCTACAGGCGCGTCTACCTCAGAGGAAGCTCCTGCAATCGTTCACTCCCGACCACCAAGGATTGAAACTCACAACACTAAATGGACAAAGGATCACCCAATCCGAAATATTATTGGTGACATCGATCGACCAGTCTTAACACGCCATCAACTACAAGAACATGCATTATATTGCTATTTTGATGCATTTCTGTCAGACACTGAACCTAAAAATTGGCAACAAGCCATGACCAAATCATCATGGATTGAAGCAATGCAAGAGGAACTTAATGAATTCCAACGTCTTGAAGTGTGGGAATTAGTTCCGTTACCCAGCAATGTGGAAATCTTGACACTATTGTGGGTATACAAGGTCAAGCTTGATGAGTTAGGTAGTGTGCTGAAAAACAAAGCTAGATTGGTCGCTAGAGGTTACAAACAAGCTTTGGGTATCGATTTTGAAGAATCCTTTGCTCCTGTTGCACGATTGGAGGCAATTAGACTATTCCTTGCTTATGCTGCTCATATGAATATGATCGTCTACCAAATGGATGTTAAGACGGCATTTCTTAATGGTGAATTAAGGGAAGATGTCTATGTAAGCCAGCCGAATGGATTCGTCAATTCAGAGTATCCTAATCATGTGTACAAGCTCAAGAAGGCTCTTTACGGGTTGAAACAGGCTCCACGCGCGTGGTATGATCTCTTATCGACGTATCTCATCTCCAAAGGCTTCTCCAAAGGCAAAGTGGACCCAACATTATTCATTCTCAAGGAGGACAACGACATGATACTGGTACAAATTTATGTTGATGATATAATATTTGCTGCTACTAATCAACGTTTGTCTGACCGTTTTGAGAAAATTATGTCCACACGCTTTAAGATGTCGATGATGGGAAAAATCTCATTTTTTCTAGGGTTGCAAATTTCTCAGAATCCCAGAGGCATCTTTATTAATCAATCTAAATTTGCTCTTGAATCCTTAAAGAAATATCACTTTGAAAACTGTGACCCCGTGGATACTCCAATGGTGGAGCGATCCAAGTTAGATGAAGATAAGGAAGGGATAGTTGTCGATCCTAAACTTTACCGTGGAATGATCGGCACCCTTCTCTATCTGACTGCTAGCAGGCCTGATTTGCAATTTGCTATAGGCATGTGTGCCCGGTATCAGGCTCGGCCTACCGAAAAGCACTTACATGTTGTAAAAAGGATCTTTCGGTATCTAAAAGGAACACTTAATCGTGGTCTGTGGTATCCGAAGGATTCTTCTATTGCATTAATTTCATATGCAGATGCAGATTATGCCGGGTGTCAAGATACAAGACGTAGCACTTCTGGCAGTGTGCAACTCCTTGGAGATAGACTTATCAGTTGGGCATCAAAAAGGCAGAAAAGCGCTGCGATATCAAGTACTGAGGCTGAATACATAGCTATGTCCGGTTGCTGTGCTCAAGTTCTTTGGATGAGATCACAATTGACTGACTATGGCCTTGGTTTCAACAAAATCCCGATGTACTGTGATAACAAAAGTGCAATCGCTCTATGCTGCAACTATGTTCAACATTCTAAATCTTTCAAAATACATCATACTAAAGCACTACAACTATCCCTTATTTAATTAAGGGGGAGCATTAACATGTTCTATGGCCAAACATCAATTTCATTTTTACCCAAAGACCGGTTAATCCATTCAATATCCCAAATATTAATGGTTAACATTTTGGATAAGGGGAGAAAATGGGATTAAGGAGACTTAAGTGATACTTGGCTAAAAGATGAAAAAGACTTAACGATAATCCAACTTAATATGTGTAAAGCACGTGTTAAGGGGGAGCGTTTTTGATAAACAAAACACCTAAGGTACAAAACTTTTGATTTCAATATCACAAGTACCTTAGGTGATTTTCAATGATTTTTCATGGTGGCAATTCCTTCCCAAAACACACTTAATTCACGACGGATGTGGTGACAAAAGGGTGGTAGGAATAGGTTTAGTCCAATGATTCATCAGAGCCGATGGAATCTTCCCAAGGACAATTCCCTAGATAGAATTAGAAGTCCTAGGAAAGATGGAGAAAGAATGTGAACGTAGCTGAATGCCGACCAAGTACTTAAGCTAGCACTGGAACAATCACAACAAGGTGCTAGTGATGACGTATTGGTAAGCATTGAAGGGGTTGAAGAATGAAAAAGAATTGTAAAGATAAAGGGTGTAAAGAAAGAAGCCCTCCTTACAACTTTAGGCAGAAACCGGGTCAATACATATGCTATTGAGGTCATTTTTGCTAATGATTCTCGGTATTGAAGAAAGACATCATGGACCCAGTGATGCAATGCACAACCCTTCCCAGCTAACTCAAATATCTCTCAAAAGGTATTTGTTTTAATCACACGGAGATCAACACGTTATCTATTGGTTTATTCACTCCGAATAGACTGGTATTGAAAAGGTGGCACTCCTCTCCAGCCATCGCTCACTAAATCAAAACGCACAATCGAGTCTAGAGCCAAGAGATCATCAAAAGTCTCATTAGGACACTTTTCATTTATTCCTTGCTTTCTCACACACTGTGAAAAGTAAGAGATTTTCATGAGTCCTACGCAATATTCCTGTAATATTGCCAGAACATCCGAGTAATACGTAAGTATTACAATGAAGATGGAAATCCTGCTTGAGCCAACATCAAACAAGCTCATGGTAGGTTACACGTGCGGTTCTTTTAGAATCAATCTTGTGAAAAACTGGAAGGTAACAGTGGTTTAATTCTTAATTGAACTTAAACTCGTTCCAGGCCTCTTCGCATTATCATATGATCTTGCCAGAACACTCAGAGTGACTCTTTATTGACCACAGTGACGAGTGGAAATCCTTCTAGTGTCAACATCAAACAGCACTTGGTAGGTGACGTGCAAGATTCTTTATGAATTAAGCTCGTGACAACTGGAAAGCAACGATGGTGAAAATCTTAATTGAGATTCACTTGTTCCAGGTTTCATGAATTGACGGCTTCTAATCACAAGGATAAATTATCCAAGTGATTCACTCTTTATGTTCGCAGTCAGCTTTGGACGGTCGAATAAAGAGAACGGGTTTACCCGCGAAATCCTGTCAGGAAGTTACTTAATTGAAACTATCCGTCACGGGTACGATATCTAATATCGTCCAACGGTCTTCACCGACCGGAGGTAAAATGCTACCGAATTAGAATAAAATGTTCAAAGCCATTTTATTCGTGTCGTTGCTGTGTACCTGTTAAAGACGGTGGCGTTGCTGTGTACCTGTTGAAGACGGTGGCGTTGCTGAGTACCAGTGAAGACGGTGGTGTTGCGGTGTACCTGTAGAAGTCATTCTCACATGCTTATGTCTTTCTGCATCAAAGTTTAACAAAAAAATTCAAGAAAGTACAAGATAAAGTCTTCCGCTGTACCAAACTCTGAAACTTTCGAGAATTCAACAAAAAGACATAAGTGTGTGGAACATGGAGTCACGAGAAGGCAAATTCACAAGAAAGGCAAAGATCGCACGTGAAAGGCCAAAAGAACATGTTCCAAGCAAAAAGGCTGATATCATTCAACACATATTCACAAAAGAAAAGAAAAAGAAAGAAAAGAAGACTACGAGCTCAAGAACAAAATCTAACATGCTAGATTAGGACTTTGTAAACTTGGAGTGACCTCCCTTTGGGGGAGATTGTTGGAAATACGTTTTACGCATTTAGAAAGTCTCGGTCACTCCAACCATATAGTTATAGGCTCGTAGTTAAGTTAAGTGTTATTTATTACATAGCCCGACCCATGAGCATGTTCATGGGCCGGAAGCCCAAGTCCTTTAAGGACTTGGGGTATTTAAACCTCTTTCCACCATGGAAAGAGGTGTTGGTTGTTTATTTCTCTCATTTCAATATATGTGTTTTCTTTCATTTCTCTCTCTAACTTTCTCTCTCTAGAAAAACATCAACCCCCTTGTTTCACAAGATTATCATTGTTCTACAGATTTTTAGGTGGATATGGTTGTCTTTGAGGTGGTTGGTATGGTGCTCGAGGTTGGTTTTGGTTGGTTCGGTTAAGGTTTTGTTGTTGGTTTTGATTGGTTGGAGGAAAACCGGGCGGAGAAAGAAAGTTGTTTGAGCAATAGCTGAGCAAGTTGCGGTCACCTTGAGGACGTGCTTGATAGCCTCCCGTGGAATAATTACCGTATGTTGCGTTAACATTCTCACAAGGATAGTCTTGGGTGGAGGTACAAGTAGTGTAAGAGTGAGGACCCCCGCATATTTCACAAGGTTGGCCTACAGCATTGACTTGAGCGTTTTGAGCGTTGATGCTTTTGGTATTGTTAGCGGTGTGGACAACAAGCGATTCAATAAGCGACGTAAGTTTGTCAAGTCTCTTGTCGTTGTCCCTAGTATTAGCACTAGCGGCATTGGTCCGAACACTTTTGGTTTGCACACGAGACTTATTCTCAATAATATCCCAAGCGGCATTAGAAGACTTAACTAAAATATTACCCCCCCGAGGCACTATTTAGTGAATCTTGGTCATTCATGCTTAAACCATTGTAAAAAGTATTAATTTGGTGCACTTTGGTAAAACCATGTTGTGGGCACTTTCTTAAAAGGTCTTTAAAACGGTCCCAAGATTCACTAAAAGTCTCATCGTACTTTTGTTCAAAATTAATAATTTCATTCCGTAAAGAGGTAGTACGAGAGGGTGGGAAAAGTAGTTTATGAATTTGGTCTCTAAGTCCGTCCACGTAAGAATACTTTGTGGCGGTTCCTTTGCAAGCCAATGTCGGGCTTGTCCCTATAAGGAGAAAGGAAAAAGTTGTAAGCGGATTACCTCTTGTGGAACCCCATTGAATTTGACCGTATTCGTGAGTTGAAGGAACCTTTTGATGTGGTCATAAGGATCATCAATGGTACGCCCCAAGAATGGTTAAGCAGAGACCATTTGAATAAAGCCGGATTTGAGCTAAAAAGTTGTTGGCTGCAATCGCGGGTATGACAATAGGATCGTTGTTGCCCTCTACATGTGCTTGCAAAAGTTCGATCATAGGACGATTGTCCGGTAGAGGTTCATTGTTGTTATTATTCATGTTGTTTTGAGGTGGATTATTATTGTTGTTGTGTACACCGGCCATGTCAAAGTTATCGAGAGTCTCGGGCTCGGGATAAGACGTTGATCGTGTACGCATGCACCTGCAAAAGAAATAACAAAGCAAAAATCTTTTTGGTTTTTATGTTTTTTAATTTTTTTGCATTTTTGAAAATTTTATATTTTTTAGGTTTTTTGAAAATATTTATGAAAAAGTAAGGTTCACGGAGAACGGATCCCAAAATCCAATTTTCTCACAAAAAATTGTTTATCCTTACGAAAAGATCCGGCAACAGCGCCATTTGATACAACTGATTTTGCTAGGTTCAATTAAGTTCTCGGTATCTTCTCGAATCGATCACGGTTCAAAGTGGAATAGTTGTTCTTGGTTACTAAAAAGGGGTTTGGTTTTCTATTCTACCAAAAAGGTTTAAATGCAGAAAGATATAAAATTAAACTAAAAGCAGTTAATAAAATAAGACTGAAATTGAATTAAAATTAAACAGTAAACAGTAAAATACCCTTACTTGCAAAACAACTGATTCGGAATAATTCTATTGATCCAGAACAATTAGCTCATCCGGAATATAGGGTTCATACGGAATAATTGCTCATTCGGAACACTTGCTTGATTCGGAATGTTTTCTTTGATTCGGAATAAAATACTAAAAAGCTTGATTCGGAATAATGACTGATCCGGAATAAAATACTAAAAAGCTTGATTCGGAATAATTTGGTTTACTCGGAATAACTTTGACAAGAACCTTCATTCGGAACAAAAAAAACTGATTCGGAATATTTTGAAAAACCTTGATTCGGAATATAGCTACTCATCCGGAATATTGATTATTCCGGATGAACACACTGATCCGGAATAATTTGAATGAAAACTTTGGTTCGGAATACTCTAACTGATCCGGAATATTAAAACTGATTCGGAATAATAAAAATAAAAGCTTCGTTCGGAATAAAAAGCTTTATCCGGAATAACTAATCCTAAACCTTCATTCGGAACATTTTGTTTATTCGGAATAACTTAACTAGAAAGCTTCATCCGAATATTATGACAAAAACCTTTATCCGAAATATTGTATTGATTCGGAATCTGGGGATCTTGAAGACGCGAAGAACAGGGAAATGAACAAGAACGAGTTTAACCAAAATCAACCAAGTTTTTAACCAAAACTTAAACCAATTTAACCACTAATCATCTATTAATCATAATCATCAAACCAAAACAATAAAAACACAAAACCCACTTACTTTTTAAGATCAAACTCAACAAAATAAAACTTAAAGCTTTGAATCAACAAGAGGAAGATGAACAAGATTAAATGAAAGATTATATTGAAAGATTAATGTTAAATAATCAAACGGAAGGATTAAAACTTACAAGATTTGTGAATCAACAAAAATGAAAAATCACCAACACCTTAATGGTGTTGGTTACCTACGAAAATAAAGGAAAGAAAAACTGGAAAATGAAAAAAAAACTTTTCTAATGTGTGGGAAGGGATCTCTATTTATAGGCCATGGACTTGGTTGGTGAGTGGGATTTCACCCTTTCTTTTTGTCTTCTCGTCTTTTCAGAAAAGTTGACGTTTTTTATTTCGATTCAGGATTTGTCGACGAATAAATTCAACTCGTCTTTTAATTTCTTCATTTAATAGACTTGAGTTCTTCGACATATGTAAATCTTCCATCTTTGGTCCTTTTCTTCGATAAATCTTCAAATAGGCCCATTGACTTCAAATCTTTTGCATCTCTTGGACTATAGACTTCGTCTTTTCGTCTTTTTCTTCGATAAAACCCGTGCAATCCCATGTTTTCTTCAATATTTATCCGGTTGGCTCTGAAAACACAACAAACACACAAACCACGCATAATTCCAAACAAATGACATTAAATACGCGTTTTGGTCTTGTTTTAGCAAGAAATAAGTGGTAAAAGGATGGGTGTTTTCACACCTATCAAGAACCAAGTCCATTTGAGGATTATGCATGTTCATTTGATTATACCCTTGATTAGGAAAACCTTGATTAGGAAAACCTTGGTTTTAATATTGATTATAACCTTGATTAAAACCTTGATTTTGAAAACCTTTGTTTTAAATCCTTGATTTTGAGTATTAAACCCTTGGTTTTGCCCTTGAAAATTCCCTTGGTTTTGATTAAGACCCCATGTATTTGAATTCCCTTGAAAATTACCCCGTTGAGGACCTTGGTTCCTATTTTTGGCGGGTGGGGGTGGTCTTTATGGAGCTACAAAACCCGGGGGAGCCAAATAGTTATTAGACTTATAAGACAAATGGTTAACATCAACATTTGGTTTAAAATGAACCCGCTCATTTTCATTGTTGTTATAAGCATAAACTTCTTGTTGTTGATTGTAAACCTTGTCACAATTATAATACGAATGTGGTCCACCACAAGTCTCACACGTTTCACAAGTCTCTTTTTAGGCATTTAATTGCACATTGATGGCTTTGTTATTGTTAGCGGTTTGTAGAGCAATTGTTTCAACAAGCGAAGTAAGCTTATCAATTCTCTTGTCGCTCTCACTAGTACTAGCACTTGCCATAGTAGCCCTAACACTCTTGGTTTATACTTTTGCCTTGTTTTCAATTATTGCCCAAGCCTCGTTCATGGACTTCACAAGAATATTACCCTCGCGGCACTATTAAGTGAGTCTTGATCATTAAGAGTTAAACCATTGTAAAACGTATTGATTTGATGTACTTTTGTAAAACCATGTTGTGGACATCTTCGTAAAAGCTCCTTAAAACGATTCTAAGACTCACTAAACGTTTCCCCATATTGTTGTTCAAAGGTAATGATGTCATTCCTTAAAGAGGTGGTCCGTGATGGTGGGAAAAAGTAGTTAATAAACTTGGTCTCTAAATCAATCCATGTGGTGATACTTTGGGGTGGTTCCTTATCAAGCCAAATCCGGGCTTGTCCCTCGAGGGAAAAAGGAAAGAGTTGTAAACGAATGGCCTCTTGTGGCACCCTATTGTATTTGACGGTGTTTTCCAATTGTATGAAACGTTTTATATGAGCGTGTGGGTCATCATTAGTACGGCCTAAAAATGGTGTAGCGGAAACCATTTGAATAAAACCCGTTTTTAGTTCAAAATTATTCGTTCCAATATCGGGCACCACAATCGCGTCATCATTTCCTTCAACGTGAGATTGTAGAATCTCGATCATTGGTCGATTATCCGTTGCCATCATGTTGTTCAAAGCTCGATTCTCGGGATTGGCTTGATTGACGGTCTTTTTGTTCTTCTTCTTCTTTTTGGAAGAATTAGAAGTATTTGGTACACCACTCGGTATGTGTGCACGCGCGCGAGTGCGCATACAACTAAACTCAAGGAATGAGGTAGGATACCTCGGTTGACTTTGAGAGGAAAGGGATTATCCCTCTCGAGGTTCAATATGAAAAAGCTACAAAAAATATATACGTAATAGTACTTGAGTTGGCAAACCAATAATCGGTTGTCCCTCTCAATATACGCACAAGCAAGCGGGAAAACGAGGTGGCACAAAGCACTTAAAAACCTTTTTCCTTAGATGACCTTTTATAGCGCGTCGCCTTATACCCACCTTATAGTTTGTATAAATCGAGTTCAAACTTTTTACTAGTATTTATCTATTTTGCCCCTTTGTTTTTCATTTTGGATTCGAATACAATAGCTAGGTGATGAAATCCCAACTAAGGTCTTATTTGGAAGTAGGTAAATTGATTGTTCTACGTAATACTATATAGTAAAAGAAAAATCTTTTTGTATTTTTTTTAAGAAAAATATATATTCACAATAAAAAGAGAAAGAAATCGAAATAAGAAAAATAACAATAATACGTAATATTTTTGGTGTAATACTTTAGGAAAAGTATTACTTTTGGATTTTTTAATTTTTTTGTGCAAATCTTCGGAAAGAGTTTGCTTTTGATGATTTTTTTAATTTTTTTGTATTTTTAAGTTTTGGAATTTTTTTATGTTTTTGATTTTTTATAGCAAGAAAAGTAACGTTCAAAATTGAACGGATCCCAAAATCCAAAGCTTCTCACAAAAAATCGTCAATCGTAACGAGCGAAGCAGCAGTGGCGCCAATTTAAGGGTGGTTGTGGAACCGTGCGACTTTAATGAGCCGCGTGCAGTGGACTTGAAACCATGATTTTCCAGGGTTTTGAGAAAAACTAAGACTTATTCAAAAAATTACAAATCTTGGAATTTTAGCTCTATTAGCACTAAACTATGCTAGGGTTGCATAAAAGCAACACATTCACAAAGAATGTCTTGACAAAGGGTGAAAAAATATTTAGATAACATTTTGAACCAATTTAAGTCAAGTTTTAGAGGTTGTGATAGATTTAGGTTCAATTTTAATTTAGAATTAAAGTTGATTAATGTGCACATAAAGATATAAACATATAAGGCTAAATCCATAATTCATCCTCATGAAAAACTCATGGAGGGAAAGAGATACATTAAGGAAATAAAAAAACAACTAACTAAAACAAAGATAAATTAAAACTAGTTCTTGATGAGTTGTCTTCATTGGCTTGGTTTTTCTTGAAAAATAAATTTTTTAAAGAAAATCACCATTCATCTCCTAGGAGGAGGCATGGTAAACAAGGTGAGCAAGAAATCTTGCAACCTCCTATGAAGTCCAAACATCTCCATCCTAAGGTTGTGAATGATGTAGTTATTGTAGAGGCAACATGGACAATGAGAACCATGAGCTTCTAGGAACCCAAGGAAGTAAGGATCACCCATAAAGAGGGGAAGTGGGACACCCAAAATGGGAGTGTTTAAGGGAGGTGGAGGTGGAGGAGGTATGTTCTCCAAGGGGGATGAGGGTGAGTGTGGAGGTATGCTCTCCAAGGGTGAGATGGGTGAGTTTAGAGGGGTAAATGGTGAAGTCACCATGGTATCAACAAAGTCATTCACAATGGAAATGCTTTGGATAGGTTGAGGTTGGGTAGTCACATCCAAGAGATTACTTGGAGTGAAGGGTGAGGATAGCTCATTCATTCTAGATTGGAATGAAGAGGAGGTAGAACCATGAGAATGGTTGGTACCATGGGTTGAGGTAGTAATATATGAATTTTGCAATTCTTTTTATGTCTATTTTTCGTTACTCGACTCACTCGAATTGATATCCAATTTATACGTAAGATTAATTGTTCTTGGTTAATTAAACTTTGTTTGGTATTTAAAACTAAAACTATTTAATCTAAAAGAGAAATATTTAATTAAAAACACTTTTTAACTATTAAAAATCTTAATTAAAACTAATTAAACTAATTTTAAAAATTATAAACTAATTTAAACTACAAAAAACAAAACTTATTAGATCAAAACTTAAAACTAATTTTATAAAAAAAACTAAATTAATTAAAAACTAATTTAAAAAACTAATTTATAAAAACAATTCAAACTTCTAAAAGTAATAAAATATTATTTTTTTTTATATTTTTTTTTACTTTATAAAAGTAAATTTAAAAAAACTTTGAATTAAAATTAACTAAACAAAACTTGTATTTAAACAAATTAATTAAAATGCAGCTAATAAAAAAACTATATTAATAAGGAAAGCTAAGATTATAATAAAATAAGTAACTAGGTGAGATGGATAACACGTTGGGACAGTGAACAGAAGGTCACGGGTTCGAGTCCCTGAGAGGACAAATTTTTGCGATTAATTAATATTTTTTGAAAGTTTAAAAACAATCAGACCAAGTGAGTTTGTTAGCTTATACAGAAATAACTAGAATAGCAAAATAAGCAAAATACAAAAACAACAAAGCAAATCAATTCAGCAAAATGATAAATAATACCTAAACAATCAGCAAATCTAAACTTATGAAAATCAGCAAGCAATACTAAAATATCAGCAATCTAAACTAAAATATCAGCAATCTAAACTTAAAGCAATATAAAAGCACAATAATCAGATTTAACTTCAAGCAGATATGCAATGAGATTCAACAGACAAACAAGCTTGTATAAGAAAAGTTAGGATCCAACAATCCTTGAGCAGACTTAACTAATTAAATCAGACTAAATGAAATCAGCAACACTACTAAAGGACCTCAAAAACTATATTAGTACTTAAATAAAAGTAGTAAAACGAAACAATTCAGATAAGAAAATCATCAACTATTCAAACCAAAGTACTATACTCCGAAATCAGATTTAAACACAGATAAAAAAACAACTAAACAGTTCTAAACATCAATATTAAAACTCAAATAAAATCAGAACTTAGATTAAAACTTAAAATAAACTAAAAGATATACAACCTTCAACAGATTAAAGGTACTAACAATTTAAACAATAGCAGATAAAATAAAAATAATCAAACAGATTAAACTAAAATATTTATAACATAAAAATAAAAATGAAGTGAACCTTGTGACGAATCCGTGAGCAGAAGGAGAAGAGCTGAGCCCCCTTTTAAACCTAAATCAACACCACCTTACCCAAACATCATCATCGAACCACAATCATCATTAAACATCAACTCTCGAACCATCAATCTATTCGAACCAGTTTTTTATAAACTTCCAGTAGGGAAGTTTTATATCCACTTTTACTTTCTTTATTTAACTCAAATTATTAAATAATTTGATTAAATAAATTTTATCATTATTATAACTAAACGGGTAAAAGATTAATTTGCAATAATAATAAACTTTAATAAGAAAAAATAAGACACGAATTTATTCAAACTTAAATAACTTTTATTAATAATAAAAGATCATTACAATACTGAAAAAATTGAAAATACAATTTAACCTAACAACTATTTAGCATAATAATAATAAAAATAAAAAAATAGCACACAAAAATTAAAGAATGAGAGGGTTTTTATAGGCAAACCCTAAAACTTCTTCATGAAGATTTGTGGAGCATATCTTGAATCTGAACCGTTTAATCCATCTTTTCTCATTCTCTGTCTTGATCTATGGCTGAAAACCAATTACCCATCAGACGGATTGCCACCGTGGATGGGTTTGTGTTTCTTGTGCTTCTTCAATGTTTATGTGGCTTCTTATTATTGGAGGAGTGGTGGTGGTGTTGTGGTTTAGCCAATCAAAGGGAAGAAGGGTGCCACGTTTGATGAGGACCACCATCTTCATGCTCCGATAAAGATGGGGATTAATTTAGGGGGCGTGGGTTTTCACGCGCTTGAGATTAGAAAGCCCCAATTTGGGTGTTGTAACTAGGGTTGGGGTGAAAAAGATAACTGGTTTTAGGGGTGAGGGTAAACATTGTTTGTATCGAAAATAATAAAGTGTGTGGGTGGGTGGGTGAAGTTTATTAAACGTGTGTGTGAGTTAAAGGTTGACCAAGACGTTTGACCCCCAAAGTTTATATAAAACTTACTTTAACCGTCTTTTCTTTTTCTTTGTAAATCGGCTTGGGCCCTTTAGTAAAAACTCCATCCGTCCCATTTATCTTTAATGTTGGGTAATAAACTTGGGCCCAAAAGATTAATACTCCATCCGTCTTATTTAACTTGGGCCTTTGATGGGCTTTTAACTCCAAAGTAAATAATAACTTGTTTCTTAAATGGGATTTTGGGCCCATTAATCCAATGTGGGTCCCACAAGGCCCAATTTACTTCATTAAGATTAAATCCACTAAAAACGAGCTTGAATTTGGCTTTGTTGATCTTTTCTTCAAAGTCGTGTTGATTTTGCCGGTTTTCGTGATCTTCAGTACACTTTTGGTTCTTTGACTTTGACTTTGTCTCTTTGTTTGACTTTTCTTCAACAATTGACCGTCAAATCCCGTGTTTTCTTTTCTTTTGATCTTTTGTACCTATTTCACACAAAAACACAAAACCACGTGTAATTCCGACTTTTACGATATTAAATACATGATTAGGTCTTGTTTTTCATTGATTTTAGTGGCAAAAGGATAAGTGTTTACACACTTATTAGGTAGTCTTGCATGGAGCAAGAGGTGGTGAGGTTGATGAAGAGATGAGAATTGGGACAATCTCATTATTGGGTGTGCGAAAGGGTGAAGAGTTAGGTTTGGGCAACTTAATCTTAATCTTTAGATTTTTCCTTGAAGTGGAGGTTTTGGATGAGTTTGAGGTTCTTGTAGAAACCATGGTTGTAATGAGAGGTTTAAGGGTTAAGGATGAATGGTTTGATGTGTGAAGAACATGACTAACAAGGTGGGTTTAAAAGGGTGAGGGGATGATCCAAACTAGTAATGGGTTAAAAACATTTTATGTGAATAATGAATTTAGGTAACCTAGTTTAGGAAATGTGCAGGTTTTTGCAAAGAATCAAGAAAGGTTTACATAGATTAAGGAAAATAGTTTAAAGCAAAGATTCTGTCGGACACAGTAGCCGGCGGTTCCTTATCTAGTGTGGGCGGTTCCTTATCAATAAGGTACCGCTGGTTGATATGGAACCGCGACCAGAGGTGTTCAAAAATGGCACTTCCTCAAAATTTGGTTAGCCCAGATTTTTACCAAAGGATTATCAAGCCAAAGTTAACTACTGACCAAAATCTAGGAAGCTAACTAACACATAGGATGCACAAAGCTAAGCAAATCATAAACACGATGGCATAGACAATCATTAGGATACCAATAACAAGTAATACAAACAAGTAGAATTAGTTAATACATAACCCAAATAAGGTAAAAAGAAACTAATGTTCAACATCACATTACATGTTTACCAACATGTATACTTTGAAACAATTCAAAGTCTTCATCTTCTTTTCTTGCCCAACCCCTTGATCATGTTTCCCAAGTACTTGAATCCCTTCCTTGACTCAACCCGATGTTCATGTAACTCACCTTGGGTTCGAAGACTTTGACGGTAAAGTTCCTCCATATTAAGATTATTAGGAACTTCACTAGAGGAATGATGAGGAGGGGAAACAATATCATCTAAACCGTCCACGAATGAGTTTGTGGAGTGGTGAGAAGTACTCGAAGAGCCAATGGGAGCACTTGTGCCAATGTCATCACCATCACTTGTTGGCATGTCCATGTCCTCATTATTGGACTCTTGTTGGTCGGATTTACGATCACATCTTGTCTTTCTCTTATATACCTCTTGAATAGGTAGCATAACCCGTTTGACTAGTTGAAAATGAGAAATATCAAGATTTGGAAAATCACGGCCAACCCTTTTAAAATGGCGAGTGAGAAGCATTGTGTAAGGGAGGTTTGTTTTAGGCTTGTGAATAGCATAATTGATCCGTTGAGCGATAAAATAATGACAAATAGTAATTGGTGTTGGTAAAGATGCAAAATAACATATGCACTAAACACGCCGGAACATGATCCCGGTTTCCACCAAGACAAAACACATTTTCCCTGATATTGGTCCATTGGACCATATTATCATTAAGGTCGCTTAAGAGAACCTCATGACGTTTCACCGAACGTACCTTAGTATGAAGGCTTCTTTTAACGGGTCGATTACTCTTTTTGGAGACAATGTCAACAATGTAGTCAAGATCAATTTACGCATGATCATTTGGAGGATAATTGTTGGATTCAAGGAGAGCACTAAGCTTCCATTTATCCGTGAAGCGACTAGTGCCTACAAATGGGACATCAAGAATTTGACCGAAGACTTCGAGAGAGTATTGTATGAGTTGACCGTTCAAGGTGAACCTAACAAATATTCCATCATTGTTTTCAATGACGGAGTATGTGCTAAAGAACTCCAATAGGAATCGAGGATAGATGTCTTCCTTAATGTGCAACAAACAATCAAACCCAATGTTTTCAAACATAGATTTGATGTAGACATAATCCTTAATATCCTTTTGTACAACTCTACCCTCATGAAAACAACGGGATTGAAGGGAGGAATAAGTATGGGCGAGATGAGTTGAGTGACAAAAGTCGGAAAGGTTAGGCATATACTGTTTAGTGAGTTGATGATCCTTTTGGTATTGTGAAGGCATGATTAGTACCTAAATAAACACAAGAAAATATTTTTCCAATCACTCATATGAAAAATAAAATCAAAAATCAAAATATGAGAATGTGTTATATCAATTTCTTGACAAACAAAGGATTGAATCCATATCATTCTCATGTTCACAATGTTTCTATTCCATTATTAACCAAGAACATATGAACTATGTTGGATCAACAATGGACTAGAACATTGGTTTTTCAAAACAAGGTTTTTAGGTAAGCATTAACAATGCAATTAACTATTTGTTCATGGGTTCATCTCAATTCCATCTTTTAACCAAAATCATTTAGCCAAAATTCGGATTTGTTCTACAAGTGGGTTTTAGTGAAATCTTAATGAATATGAACCTAAGGAATCATAGTAAAGTAACCATGTCAACCCATATTCCTATTAAGGTTCTAATTCAATTTCAATTTTAAAAATCCCCAATTATGAAAGGATGAACCCTAGAACAAAATAGATGAAATTGAAAGAAAATACTTACAATTAATTTATGTTTGATGAAGGATGAGTGAAACCCACAACTTGGAATCAATTAATTTGAGTGATTGAAGGTTTTTGAAGCTTCAACAATAATGGAAAAGGTGGAACCCGTCGGCTGTGTGTTTTTGGGAGAGAGAGGGTTTAGTTTGAAAAATATTAATTTAATAAAACTGGCGCTCTGACGAGTTTTACTGCCCGCGGTTCCATATCGATAGAGAACCGCGGGTTTGAACTGACAGAGATAAAGAACCGCCTACATAGGCTGGTTTTTATCAATGAAATACGCCAAAATTTTGAAAACCAAGTTTTCTAAAATACTTAAAAATATATCTTAAACCTTTTAGAATATCATTGGATCATCATAACACTAAGCAATATGCCTTAATGAAGGATTACGAGTTGAATCGAGATCGAAAAGAACCGAAACTGAACAACGACTACTCGCGAAAAAGAAAAGTGGAGAGAAGTCAACGGAAGTGAATCAAGACTAAGACCAATGCTCAAGGGATTAATGAAAATCTTCAAATCAAGGAGACGAAGAGCTTGTGTCATATATAGTGGTTTAAGGCGTGCCTTTCTGGCGAAGTGTTAAACGGATTTGGTAATGAATAAACACAAAGCAAATATTGATGCATAGACTAAGATCACTTTCAATAATAGTCTTAGTCTAAACCAAAATATGAGCAAGGTATTAATTCACTTTCTCTCCCACAAAGGGCCTACTAACTGTATGGGTGCAAACCATGGATATCATGCTTGATACTTTAAGCTACTACTAACTCACTCTACATCACCATAGTGAGTCAAGTATCCAAGCAATGAATGTTTGAGAGGATAAAATAAAAGAATCACAAACCACAAACAAATTTTAAGGCAAGGATGCCAAGAACAAGCACATAGTCAAGCAATGATCAAAGGAATGATCAAAGGGTGTGTGGAAGAACGAAAGCGTATCTTAGCCACAAAGAGCATTCCAATACATCAAGGAATCAATACAAAGCCCAACAATGACTATGATGAGTACTAAGTCTTCAAAGACTAGTATCATTCCCAATCATCTTGATATCATCATTCAAAGATGTTGAAGATCAACGAAGACGAGTCTTCTACAAGTGCAAGTAACTCAATCCACAACCAATTAAATGATTGATCTTCATGAGTACCTACACAAGGCAAGATGCAAACTAGTAGATACATTTCAAGAAAAATACATAAAAGCTACTAATCTAAGAGGGATGCAATATTACCAATTAAAAGACCTATTTTACAAGAAAAAATAGTTTTGGCCAAAGAGAAACTTTAGTACAACTTTGACCTTCTAATTTAAGGAGACAATGGATCGATCCAAGTTTTAAAGTACAATATACTTCAAAGATCTTGAGTGACCATCGCTCTGATACCAATTGTAGAAACTAGAAGGGGGGGGGGGGGGTTGAATAGTTTCTCTTCGATTAGTCACCTAATTAAAATTACTTTCAATTAGGTTTGTATCAAAACTAGCTTTTACTTGAAGCTAAGTTGCATAATGATTAGGTTCAATTCAAATGCATTAGCAATGGTAATAGGTAAGTATAATGATAATGAAATAAGTAAAGAGTAAGGAAAGAGACAACCTAATGACAAGACACCAAGATTTATAGTGGTTCGACAACGAGGCTCTATCCTCGTTTCTACTCCACTCCTTGAGTACACCTACTCGAGATTTCCACTCTTTCCACAAGCTCCCTTCTTGGCGGAGAAAGCCTTACATCGTTGCTTACATTATTTTCCGACACTAAGCTAAATGTCGAGACCTAATCTTTAGCTAGGACCAAAATGTTGCCTACTTCACAATTTAACGACACAAGGCTAGATGTCGAGTTCTAATCTAAACCTAGAACCAATCTTCACGACGTTGCCTACTTCACAATTTAATGACACAAGGCTAGATGTTGAGTTCTAATCTAAAGCTAGAACCAATCTTCACGACTCTTCACTTTGAAGCTAAGTGAGAACTTCACACAACACAACTACTAATCACTTTCAAGTTTAGTGAGAACTCACAAGACACAACCACATCACTTTATAGTTTAGTGAGAACTACTACACAATCTATTACAACTCAACTAGACATATCCAAGTACACACATGTAGCTTGGATCTACACAGCATAAATCCAAGCAAACACATATGCAATGGATGTACACAGCAAATCAAAGTATTCACAAATAGCTTGGATGAACACAACTAGTCCAAGTATTCATAACTACAAATGGATCAACATAAAACAAAAAGGCTAACATGATGAACATGAATAATTCATGGATTCATCTTTATCACAACACTAGTGAGTGAGTGATCTTCTCTTTGGACAAGGTAAAGGAGGGGATCAAGAGGATAATCATATGTAAACATACTTAACACATTAAGTGATCATTTACTAATGATTATGCTATAGAAAAGAGAAAGGGGGCTGAGAAAAACGTCCAAGAGGGTTATTGGAAAATGAGATTTGATCCACTATTTATAGAAGACAAGGTGCAACGGCTAGCTGGGCGCGGTTCTTTAACTAGCCTGGCGGTTCCATGTCGCTAGAGAACCGCCTAGCTATTTAAGGTACCGCCCAATAGACTACACTCCTTTTTTGTCTTTTAGTGGGGTAGGAATATCTGAGGTTTTTTTAAACCTTCAAAGGATATTCTTATGGCATATGGAATATGCCATTTTCAAATTTACATTTTTCATTTTAATAAAACATTTTCTTAAAAAGAAAGTTTATTAAAAAATCTTTTGTCATGTTAACAAAAGTGAGTTTTAAGGATAATCACTTTGATGATCACTAAGTATGATTAAGAAAAGTTAGTGATATGATTATTACCTTGATGATAGTGTTAGTTAAATAATTCGTTTTGTGTTTTACACTAAATGTGTTGGATAGTTTGTTGTGATCAAAACTAAGAAAGATTAGTTAACACTAATAATGTTTTTAGGCATCACTTGCATTAACAAGCTTCTTTATTATATCAATGTTTCGTATGCCCGCCATGAAGCAAGATACTTTCAGAATTTTTGGGCAGTCTTTTATCTAAAGACACTCGCTCTTGAAACGTTCCAGAAAGTCTTCTAGGTATTCGCCCTGGTTCTGATTTTACCCTGGCAAGTGATACAGCACTTCTATCATGTCTTTTTTGTTGCACATAGTTTCTTTTGAATGCTTTCCGCAGCACTTCGTACCCGTTGATTGTTCGTGGCAGAAGCCTATCAAACCACATCCGCGCGTTACCTACGAGTGTAGAGTTGAACATGTTGCACCATACGGGTTCTGGCTATTGTTTAATACCTACCTGGGATTCAAAGACTTTTAAGTGGTCTTCTGGATCTAAAGTGCCATCATAAGTTTTCACGTTTGAGGGCATGCAACGCTTTCCTGTATCTTCGTAATACTGTATGCGCCTTGTAAAAGCGTTTTTCCTGGATCTTCTCCATGGTTACGAGAAGCTTTGGTCATCCGAGGAGTAACTTGCGCGCATGTATTTTTCCGGGAGGTTATCACTCGATCCTGATAGGTTGCTTTCTGAGGATGCGGCGTGTTTCGCGCGCTTTGCTTCTTTTTTATTATCTTCTCGTGTTTAGCAACCAAAGGGATGATGGTTTGTAGGTTATTAGCTACGTACTCCTCCATTATGCGTGCCTCCGTAGCAACGACTTCCCCGCCCTCCTCTTAGAGCATCCTTCTTTTTTGTTTATTCGGAGGAGGCTGAGTTGATTCTCGTTCTACGCCTTTTTCCTCCACAGCAGGTAGGGGAGTTGAGAACAGTCCGCCTATTCTTATGATTGGGGTTTGTTTACATCCCGGGTGTTTGCTTCACTGGTAGATCCAGGAGTAGCATTCACGGATGTGATATGGCCATCTACCATTATGGATCCTTGACGGCCTTCATTCATGCCGCTTTTCGTCATTAGCTAGAGCTTAGTGTGGGTCCCACGGATGGCACCAACTTGTTGATACAAAAGTTGGATAGACCGAGCTTGACCCAAATTAGGCTTAATTTGGGGCCTTGTGGACTCCGGCTCTTGCGTCAAGTGAAACTTATGTAGTGTTTAGGGTATTATCTGTATCGTACCTTTGTGGAACCTATGGGGTTCCTTTTATACCCGAGAGAGTCCTGGCTGGGCTCTCCTACTCTTGCAGCCAAAGGAAGAGATAATGACCCAAAATAGTTTGATCTTTATCACATAACCAAGGCAAGTGTATATCTCTTCCCTCTAGGCGAATATATCTATATGATAGATTATATTCTTTTCTGATCCGTCGCGATGCGACAAGGACCTGGCTAAGTAATCAGCCTTATGTGCGACAGCGGCTTACCGGGCCTCCTGGGCTGCACGGGTGTAACACATCGTAATTTTCAGACTTTCTAAAATTTCAATTTTTGCCCCTTAGACTTTTGATTTATTCGACTGTGTACTACATTTGCTATTTATATGGGAAGCGTTCCCTTATTCTATAAAATAATGTCTGCTGACGTGTATGGTGTCTTGGTTGTGCTCAGTCTGCATTGCTGTGAAAACTGCGAGTGTGTCACTATTGGTTGCGTAATGTTTTACGATCAATATTTATATGCTTTTGGAAATTTAATTCCAATATATGTGCATGATCTGTGTAGGATCTACCTGTATCGCGTCGCGCGAATTATCTGCAATTCAACTGTTGTCTGTGTACTTGTACGTACGAATACTGTGCGAATAATTATATTGTATCTTTCTGGCTATAGTTAATCTATTCACGTGTCACGCGACTTACGTAAACTAGCGTGTCATAAATTACATTTATATGATGTGCGCGTCTGAATTCGAATATTATATTCGTTAATTACCGTCGTTTAATGGTTTTCATGAAACGAACTTAACGCAATCACCAAACATTCATGTAACAATCATAAAAAGGATAACTTGTCCTACTTACAATAGCAAAAAAAATAATAAAAAAAATGATAAACATAGGATACTTATTTTTTGTACCACCGAGACACTCTCATTTCCCATTTCAAAATTCAAAATAATCCCAACTGTCATTCCTGTGTGGACGTCCTATGTTTTTTTGTCACCATCATATGGTCCCCTCCCTCATGCATAAACCGTTTATTATCATCCCTCATCATTTCATTCTCATTTCCATCTTCCACCATCTCAGTCTCTAAAACTTAATATTTTCCATATAAAAAATGATGACCCTTATCTAAACATACACTTTCGCATAAAACCATTATCCGAATACCATTCTTGGGTTTTCTTGTTCCAAGGTGTTGAAACATTCCAGTTGTTCGAAGGTTACACGCACACGAAGTAAGTACAAGACGACGAGGGTTCTTGCTGGTTGAAGAGGTTAAAGCTTCATATCCTCGAAACGGGTACGTTGCCGACGTGGGTTTTCTTGTTCGACGGTTCTTGTTGCACGTTTGTGAAAGGAGTACGTTGTTGAGACGCCGGTTTTCTTGTTCGCGGGGTTCATATTCCGTGTCGTCACAGGCTTCGTTGTTGTAGCTGAGAACTCTCCAAGGTTATTTCGCGTACTTCTCGTTTCGCTTTACATGTTTTGTCATGCATTTGCACGTCGTCACTTTACCACGTTTTTGAAAAAACTAAACTTCGCTTTCAAACAAAGATCTTGTAAACTTTACATTATGGTTGTATTTAAACAAGTTCTAGCTTTCGTCTGAAAAGGGTTTCACGTCGAGTGTCTCATACTTCATTTAAAAACCGTTGGTGTGTCTTTTGGGTCTATGTTGAGCTAAATGGGTACGTTCGAAATCGGGTTTTGAGTCGTGAAAATAATAAGCAAACATGAGGCGAGGGTTGTACATGGTGAGCTTATGTCTTGCGAGAGTTTTTAAAACGTTTGTGGGATTTTATGCACGTGAGACGAGAGCTTGGTTGTGAAGATTTGTGAGTTTGTTTGTGAGGTTGGAATGCAAGAGTGTTTTCCAAAAATAGGTTTTTGTTTCTTTTCAAACGTTGGAAGTTGCTACTGTTGTTTGTTCATCGAGATAGAGGGAAAATTTTTATCAAATGTTTTCCTGCTGTTAGTATATAGCCGAGAGAGAGTTGTCGTCAGTCTGTTGTAGAGGATTTGATGAGAGCTGCGAGTCGAGAGTGGTTTACGTGAGTTGAATACCTGCTTATACGTCTAGGTCGCGTTGTGGGTTAGCAGAGGGAAGAGATAGGCGCAAATATTGGGAGGGAAGAAGTACATATATATTAGACGAGATAGAGAGAAAGTAAACTAAATATATTTCAGGAGTGTGTTTTTGCTTTAACGAGAGGTGTGTTACTAAGGTGACAAAAGTAATATAAAAGTTGGAGGGAAATGTTTTACCAGAAAAATGCTGGACGGCTGTTGGTTTGTCGAAAGAAAGAGGAGATAATCAAAAATGGGTTTCTTTTTGCTGTTTACACGAGAGAGAGAGGTGAAATGTTGAGAGGATGAGGTGATATTCACTTATTTATACTATAAAAACGAAAATCATTTTAATAAGCAAATGAAAGTCTGACATAGGGTACCGAAAGTTTAAAGTCTTGTTTTATACAGTTGGTGCATCACGTGGGATACATTCATTTTATAATCTCTAGTAGTGTGAACATTAATTTTTTTGTCAAAGTAGAATTGGAGATTGTTGTGTGCAAACAGAATAATGAAATAAGTTATAGATGCTCTACGGGTTGAATTTAAATAGGCCGAGGTTTCGAGTTTGAGACCGACTAGTCGAATTTAATTAACGTGAAACTAGCATTGTTTAAAATGAGTAAATTACATATAGCGTCGAAAGGCTGCCGAATTCTATCGAGCCGAGACGACATCTTCTTTACTTAGACGTTTGGTCGAGTTTTACACCAACAAATATTTTCAGCATATATTTATAACTAAAGCCGTGGTAAAGGGTGACATGTGCGTGTGACGAATGCATCCTTGCATTCATTGATTGTGACCTAGCTTAGCGTTATATATTTAGTTTGCGTCTTGTGTTTGTTGCATCTATGATTTTCATATTCTTGTTGTGGAATCGTTGCATACTGAGGTGAGTCATAGCCCTTATTAAACAGTCTTTTATGTTTAATCATCTGGGTGAGATAAATGCTTTGTTGCCTGTCTGATGGACGCAAAATCTGTTTACATTGTTTTCTTGCTAAAAGTTATGTTTGATATACCTAAGTAGAGATATCCCACTAGTCCCCTGTTATAATGAACCGTTAGTTACTTTGGTTGAGTAGGCGCTTATGTTGTTGGAAATACGTTTTTCCAAAGAAAGTCTCGGTCACATCATTGTTAGCATAGATCACGAGCTATAGACTATTTAGGATATTGTAACTTGGAGTGACCTCCCTTAGGGGGAGATTGTTGGAAATACATGTTTACATATTTAGAAATGATCTGTCACTCCAACGATATATCCAAGTAATGGGCTCGTTATCCAATATGTAACCATATAGCCCATATAGCCCACATGTAGGGTGGGCTACATATATACCCCCTCCTAGCATGTTAGGAGGGGTTGAGCACTTCATTATTCATTTCTCATTTCCATCTTTCTCCCATTCTCTCCTTTCTCTCTCTACCTTTCTCTCTCTAGTTCTTTTATCTCTCTCTCTTTTAGATAAATCAAACACATCTACAATCCTAAGAAACTAAGGACCTAAAATTGGTATCAAGAACTATGGTTGAATCTTAGAATTGTCGTGGTTTTATCTATTGATTTTGTGGTCAAAATTTTTTCTTTTGGTTCCGTATATGGTATAAATTTTGTGAATTGAATTTGAGTATTGTCAAAACAATTATAAGTCTTTTTCGTCTCAAATCTGTCCAAAAAGTTTAAGAGTAAACATTCCTACTGTTTTTTGTCACAAGTTTTTATCTTTTTTATCTCGATCTGTGTTTTATTGTCTCGAATTGGGTGTCTTGTCCAAAAAATCTCACTTTTTTAATTGTTTTTTATAAACTTCTCTTTCATTCTGTTTTTGTCTTTGTGTCTGTCGGAAAAAGGTTTTACACTCCGACACGCATTCCGACCATTTTTCTGACGGTTACAAGTTTTGACTTATTCCGATAGATATTAAGATACCACTTTCCGACATATCTCTTTCTGACACTCATTTCGATACTTATTCAGTGATACATTCCGTTTGACAATATTTTTGTCTTTTTCCGATAGCATTCCGACTGTTATACATTCCGATGGTTTTTATTTTTGACATTTCGATGGTTTTACTTGTTGACATTCCGATGGAAACGTAATTTGAACTCAAACAAAAGGACTCATTTTGACCAACCCAACTGGACTCGAACTCAACATCACATTCAACTACACTCGACTCAACACCTAGACTAACATTGACCCAGCCTCAAACAACGTCCAAACAACCACTCACACGACTCAACAGACTCGATCTAGTTTCTCCCTTCGTCTCTAATTAAACTTACCGTCCCTATTAACTTTATCTAAATCCGCCTAAGACTCAACACATCAAAACTTATCAAACCTATCATCATCTTGACTCCAACAGACCACTCAAACAATCTGTCTAGACTCAAAAAACAGAAAACAAATTTGAAATCTCAGATTCATTCTTGATCTTTTTAGATCTTCTATTTTTGAACGAAAATCATCTAGGTCGCGTTGTGGGTTAGCATAGGGAAGAAAGAGACGCAAATATTGTGAGGGAAGAAGTACATATATATTAGACGAGAGAGAGAGAAAGTAAACTAAATATATTTCAGGAGTGTGTTTCTGCTTTAACGAGAGGTGTGTTACTAAGGTGACAAAATTAATATAAAAGTTGGAGGGAAATGTTTTACAAGAAAAATGGTGGACTGCTGTTGGTTTGTCGAAAGAAAGAGGAGATAATCAAAAATGGGTTTCTTTTTGCTGTTTACACGAGAGAGAGAGGTGAAATGTTGAGAGGATGAGGTGATATTCACTTATTTATACTATAAAAACGAAAATCATTTTAATAAGCAAATGAAAGTCTGACATAGGGTACCGAAAGTTTAAAGTCTTGTTTTCTACAGTTGGTGCATCACGTGGGATACATTCATTTTATAATCTCTAATAGTGTGAACATTAATTTTATTGTCAAAGTAGAATTGGAGATTGTTGTGTGCAAACAGAATAATGATATAAGTTATAGATTCTTGTCGGGTTGAATTTAAACGGACCGAGGTTTCGAGTTTGAGACCGACTAGTCGAATTTAATTAACGTGAAACTAGTGTTGTTTAAAATGAGTAAATTACATATAGCGTCGAAAGGCTGCCGAATTTTATCGAGTCGAGATGACATCTTCTTTACTTAGAAGTTTGGTCGAGTTTTACACCAACAAATATTTTCAGCATATATTTATAACTAAAGCCATGGTAAATGGTGACATGTGCGTGTGACGAATGCATCCATGCATTCATTGATTGCGACCTAACTTAGCGTTATATATTTAGGTTGCGTATTGTGTTTGCTGCATCTGTGATTTTCATATTCTTTTTTGTGGAATCGTTACATACTGAGGTGAGTCATAGCCCTTATTAAACTGTCTTTTATGTTTAATCATCTGGGTGAGATAAATGCTTTGTTGCCTGTCTGATGGACGCAAAATCTGTTTACATTGTTGCCTTGCTAAAATTAATGTCTGATATGCCTAAGTAGCGATAGCCCACTAGTCCCCTGTTATCATGAACCGTTAGTTACTCTGGTTGAGTAGGCGCTTATGTTATGGATAGATCTATTGGGGTTAGACAACCCCCGTCCGGGTGTTCAAATACATCGCCATGCCAAACGGACGTATATCATATGGTTGTTGCTAGGTGGCCATGGGTTAGGCACCTACTTGGGGCAATCTTAAATTCTACACGTGCATTAGTTGTACGTGCTTGTCATCAGCCTCGGTGTCATGAGCTTAGTGCTATCATAACTATAATTATCACATCTGATTCCCATATGCATGACATTATATCTCTCATAATGGTCTCATATGCTTTAAACAGTTTGTTTGCGGTCTAATATCGAATGCTATGTTTTAACTTAAACCTATGAACTCACCAGCCTTTGTGTTGACACTTTTAAGCGTTTATCTCAGGTGTTGAGCTACTTGCTTGTTGCTTGCTTTGGAGTCTCATGCATACTGTACTTGGATTTGAAGACTTGCTCATGCTCAATAAACTTTTTACCTTATTATTGCTATTTAAACTCTAATTTCCGCTACACTTGCTTAAACTTATTTATAATTTGAAACTTGTAATTCTAAATCTAATGCAACGAGGCAAATTATTTTAAAACGTCTCATTTAGATTCGTTCTCTTGCACCTTGGACTTTGTTATTATGACGTAACAGCCCCCGAGCTTTACCGCTTCCATTGACCAATTTTTGGGGTACTACAGATTGGTATCGGAGCCTTGGTTATAGAGAACTAGGTTTGCATTTTAGGCCTAGACTATAACTGATATGTGCTTTTGTGCTACTTGTTAAGTATTACATCATATATGTATGATATACGTATATACTATGCATGAGTATTCGTTATAGGGTACATGCTTTTATTTTTGAATGCATGGTTACTATTTTGCATACCCTACAACTGCCGTATACAACGTACATATATAATCATTGGATTAAATGAAAGTTTCTTTTTCCTATTTGATGTGATCTAATGCATTCATGTTACTTATGAGGTTCATTTGGCTAACATGTTGATTATTTGCACTATCATGATACTTATTGTATTCACCGTGTGTGATATCTTACCGTCTATTATATGGTCTTGTCTTAGAATGGTGAACACGCGAATTGGATTGACTGATGCTCAACTCGGAAAGCTCATTGCTCAAAGAGTTGCTACTGTGATGGCTGCCTTCCAAGCCACTCAAACTAGCGGAAATGCTAACAATGCTAATAACATTAACAATGCGCCTGGTGTTGTTGCTCCTAGACCTGCTAGGGAGTGCACTTATGATAGTTGTAAAATTACCCCTTTAGGAAAAGGAAGGTAAAATAGGGCAAGCGTGCACGACGATTTAGGAAAACCGTGTGTGAATGACCCTATTAGTGAGTTCGTTCTCGAGGAGGCACGTGTGTTGTGTAATGAATTGATTAATGATGATTTTATTGTTATGAGAAGAAAAGAAAAGAGAAATAAGAAAGAAATGACAGTTACGAAGACGGATCGAGCTAAGACGAAAAAGCGTTCACGTAAAACCGTAAAAACTACAAAATTAAAAATCTTAAACCTAAAAATTAATTAAAAGCTAAAATAAGTCTAAAATAATAAAAACAAGAATAAAAATCCAATAAAAATATTTTAAAACCTTTTATTAATTAAATATTCAATTTTAAATGCTAATTAAAGCCCTAAAATTAAATATAATTAATCAAAATGTCCAAAATATTATTTTATTGAACAAATAACTTACTTATATTATCTAAAGACTAAAAAGTATTTTTCCTAGTTTTTAAAAACTATTTTTCTATTTTTAAATCACTTAAAACTATTTTTAAACTAAAAATAATTATAAAAAATAATAAAATAATGCCAAAAATAATTTACCAATTTTAAAAATCCTATTTTACTCTAATGAACAGTAGAAAATTGAAAAAGTTTGAAAAATATTAAATTTACCACTAAAAGACAAAAACAGTTTAATATAAAACCCTAATTAACTTAAATTAATTCTAAAAAAATAATAAAAAGGTGAACAGTAAAAACTTTTTATACCAAAAATCTTAAAATAATATTCTAAGTCTAGGAAAAATGTTAAAATAGAAAAATATTTATTTTTGGCACTAAATGCCAAAAACAGAAATAATAAAAGGTATTTAAAAATGCTATATATCCTAAAAAATAGAAAATGAACAGTAATAAAAATTCTAATCAAACAGAAAAATCAAAAATTAAATTAGAAAAATGTAGAAACAAGTATCAAGTCCTAACTCTAAAATTTGTGCACTAAAGACAAAAAATCAAGATTACTGATAGTGACATGTGGTTGGTTTTGTCTGCTAGTGAAGCAGTGGTAACTATTGTGCTACCAGTGGGAAGTTTGTTCCCACAGCTAGTGTAATATTTTGTTCAGGAGACCTTAGAGCTTAGGAAAGCCCTAATGCTTGGTTTTCTTTGGACCACAAGGCACCCCCACACCAATTGGGTTGTGGGGAGTCTGAGTAAACATAAAAAAAAACACCCAATCACTTAACAAAATTTCACACAAAGAGCACAAAAGTTTCTGATAAAGCCCTATGTATCTGATGAATAGAATGCTGGTTCAATTGGCACAAAGGTGAGATTCAATGCTCAATAACTTACACACAAGCTAAGTTAGTGACATACAACCAATCACAATCCCTAAGCAAACCTAGTATCTAACATTCATCAAGATTTGAGGCAAAAATCACACAAAATCTGGCAGACAAAGCAGTTTCTGATTTTAGACTATTTTTTTCAAAGTTTAAGCATACAAATGTGTTCAATATCCTACCAAACTGAAAACTTAGTGCACATATCACATAACATTCACCAAAGGGGAGTGTTAAACAAGTATTTAAGCCAGAGTCAAATCATTAAACCCTACTTAGACCCTGATCCAAACACCCCTTTAAGTTCTGGAAATGATTTTTAACACACCAAATGACTTTCAATCACACTCAAACTGATTCTAATCTACCTAGACATGCAGAATAAGCATAATCAAACCAAAAGAAACAGTCACTTCAACACTTGCACAAAAATCATACCAAATCACAAAATCTTATAAAACTGAAAACAAGGTCAAGATTTTTACCTAGAGGGACCTACATCCAGGTCCCTCAGTGGTTGCTTAACCACCTCCAAACAGGCCCGGGCCTGTGCTGAGCCTTGGACAACAATCACTATGGAAACCTGCTCAAAACAACCAAGAACAAGCACAATATAACAACTTTCTGATTTTTTTTTTAAAAACCTTTCAAACCTTTTTCACAACTTCCTTAAATGATTTTCCTTTCAAAAACACTTATACCAAATACACTTTCAATCCTGCAAACCTAAATCTTTGAAACAAGATTTTACCCAAAAAAAAAATCAAGTTTTCAGAAACCCTTTTTCTGAAAACTTCAAACACAAAATGTTTGAACAAATTAATGGAACTCAGTATTCTAGCTTAAAAACATTTACCAACTTTTATAAAATAAAAGGAATTACACTTTTTCATAAAAATTACCAACTTTATTAAATAAAAAGGAATTACAAAGTTTTGCTAGAAAAACTGGAACAAGCCCTATCACATGTTGATAGGTGCTTTATATAGATATCAATAGAACTATCTAGATACTGGAATAAAGAAATAATAAACTGAAAACCCTAATGCCTGAAAATCCGAATATGCCCTTTGGTTTTGACTGAAAATTGGGTCAATATGCTCCCATGTGAAGATGTTGATGTAGCCAGCTGTGGCATTGTGATCTTGAACGTTCAATAAGCCTTGGGGACCAAGTAGGTAAATCCTGGACGTTTATCTTGTCTCCTCTTGGGTTTGGGGGAAAAAGACGTGAGCAGGGGAGGTCCCTACAATCACATGGGTTGAGTGGGGACATGGTTTGTAAGTGGGTTTTGGTGACAAAGGGGTGAATCAACCATCTGGAAAAGTAGGGTAAAAAACCCTTTGTTTTTAGTTTCATTGTACCTGGGATTAATTAGGGTTTGTGGGTAATTATGGGGGGGGGGTTAATCTGTTTTGGATAAAAAAGGTTTTTAAAAACGTGTTTGGTGGGAAAAATGTTTGACCATTTGACCAGGTTTATTAATAAACCTGGTTGGGGACAAGTTGTGGGTTTGGAATGGGTTTGGGTTGGTTTAGTGGGTAGGGTCGGGTAAAAAGGGTGAGGTGTCATGTTCTGGTTGGATGGGTAGGTTTGTTTGTTTGGCGGAAAAGGCCCCCAAGCTTTCTTTATTCCTTCATTTTGTAATTAATCAGCAAATCTCCCATTTCCTTTATAAATGACTTTGCAAACTTGTCATTTTTGGCACAATTAAGTTTTCATACTTAATATAAGGACTTCAAATGTAATAAATGCAATCTTCAAGGGCCAAACTTGTAATATCTTCAAAAATGGAGGACTTTTGTTGCCAAATGATGATTTCTTCAAGGTCTAATCTTGCCAAGTCTTCAAAATTGAGGGACTAAAGTTGCCAATCTTCAAAACTTCAAGGGCATTTTTGTAAATTCAATTTTTGGGTCCGGTTCATTGTGCGGCTTCGTTTCTCGTGTTCGTTTTTTGAATGATTCTTGTGATCTTTTGCCATTTCCTCAATATCCGTACCTAAAATACACAAGCAATAAACACGAGCATATATTTGGCAGTTTTAATGATATTTTATGCATTTTAAGCCCGATTTGGACGATGAGACCATGTATAAAAGCAGTCTCATCACTTCCCCATACTAAACCATTGTCGTGCCCTCACGCAATGCTAGAATAAAGTATCGTAGCACCTCCAAAATTCATTTTTATTCACTTTATTGAAATGATAAACTAGCTACACTACTACTATCACTAGTACTTGTGTTTTAGACATAATGTATGATTTTCATCGCAAAATGGGACGTTTAGGTTCATAGAATAAGAACACGTGAATGCTTCGTTAGAAATAATTTCATCGTCCTCGATTTTCACTCTAATTCCATGCCAAGCGTGCAACGAGATCATTGTCATTATAAGTTAGTAATGCTAACACTACTCATATGCCCTAATCACGTACTTATCCTCCGATTATTCCTAAGTTGTATCTCTTATATTTTATTTTGTCTTAATGATCACGAGGATACATCATTGACTTATGCGATAATAGAGATTTAGGTCTAAAAATAGAGTCCTAACGGTGTAACTAAGACCATCAAATCAATAACCCCTCCTAATAGACAACGATGTTAAAAAATTAAGTTGACAAGAAGAATCGATAAACACGGTTTTATAACGGTTTTGAACATGAGACTTATTACCAAGACTTTTATACGCCCCCTAACGGAAGGGCCTTATTATCTTTGGTTTACCTCCATCTTTTATTCAACTTCGCCATGAAGCTTTTATTATGACTTCGGTCTTGCCTTGCCTTTTATTATCCGCCTCATCGGTGGTTTTATTAGTCAAAGACGTATATCCTCACGCTAAAGCGAATTTTGGATCTTTAAAGCTTCGAAGATTAAGGCTTGATTCACTTTCAATTTTGCATAGATTTTAGGCCTTGTGGGGCTTCAAATTGTTTGCTAGATTTAGGTGAGCACTTGAAATCTTATTATTGGGTGAAACTTTTGATTATTCGGGTGCCAATACTTCAAAACCGTGACGCTGGCGATACCTTAATGTCTTCCCAATTTAATTACACGGAAGCTACTAGAAAAGACTAGAAACCCAACAATCCTAACTAAACCGCTAAGTCCATATTTATTAAGAAAAAAATATTTACATGCGAAGGGAGAATAAGCAAACGACGAGAACACATGAGTTTTTGAAAGAATACGAGTACTCTACGTTTAGCATAGTAACTTATAATTAACTCTATCATTTCTCGTCCTCATTTAAGAGACTTAGCCTAATGTGTAGTTAAGGAATCAAAGCTAAGTGCTCAACACGCACGGTCGAGTCAAAAATTACTCTTATTCTCGCCATCGGAAAATCTACATTCGTGTCTTCAAACACTTATAAACATGAGAAAAAATTTAAAATTTGGCCATTTTTAGCCTTATTTTGCAACAAAACGATAACAAAAAGATAAACTTTGGAAAGCGTGAAGGTTTGGCAAGGCAAGTATCTATTCACCCCCCCATACTAAAGTTAAACATTGTACTCAATGTTTCAAGTCTAGGGGTGCAAACACCCCCATACTAGAGACTAAGTCGAATGCCTAATCTAGCATGGAAAGGGTGTAACCAATAAATTAATAGCCGTTTATAAAGTGTGCTAAAAACCTAAGGTTAGAACATCAAAGGATATATCATATGGATATTTAGAAATGTCTTCAAAGCAAACGATCGAGTGCTCCCATAAAACGAACACGAGAGGCTCCAATCGTGAAGATCATGATATAAAAACCACAATGCACAAACAACCACGGAACAAAGGTTGGAAGGGCACAAATCCCCTCACATTAACTAATTAGAAAGCAATAATATATACATGGATAAGCATGGGTCTCCCCCACGAGGCACCTTGTTTTTGATAACCGATTCAAAAGCTCGACTCGAATCCCCATAAATGTGATCATTTAGGGATAATCATGGTGTGGTCAATTTTTAGTGGGGCTTACATGATAAACAAGGCCCAAAAACAACCGGTAATAAGGACTAAGTCCTTTGATGGTGCAAAATACCGGGATCGAAGATGGCGTTCTCATTTTCATTGGAAAAACAAATCAACGCCACTTCATCGTGAGTCAATAAAAACTAAAAGAGTTTCAAGAAAATAGATGAGAAGAAATAGAAGGGTGGGACAATGGGTAAGTCATGAAAACATTGAGCTACTCGAGGTAGACTCGCACCAATCAAATGAAAAAGATTTTCCATTTATTGCATCGGTGGAAGACCGAGATTTCCCTATATAAGCAATTCCGGGATCAAATATCTCGTCCTCAGTGGAGAAAGGGGAGGGAACATAAGGGGATTCCCCCACACTAGGTCCACACAAAGCATCGTCAAAAGGAGAAGACGAGCTTGTAGCACTCAAAACACGTGGTGATGACGGAGTTAGAATTGTAGAAAAATCTTTTAAATTCAATTCAAAATCTTTTTCTTTTTCATCTTTTAAACTCTCCTTGTGAAAACCCGATTTAATTATGTCAAAAATATTTGGTGTTTCTAAAGCAATGTTAGTCACACTAAAAATTCTCACATTTGAAAAGCGTTTTGGTAAAGGTGGTGGTAAGTTTTCAAAACGTTTGTCAACAAAGAAAACTCCCCCATCGGGATCAACATACTCATCATCCGAAGAATCATTCACAATTGGAACCGTAGGCTTAACACTCTTAACCTCCACCGGCGGAGGGGATGGAACTTCATTTTTCTCAACAACTCCTAAAACTCTATTTGAAATCTTTTTGCAAATGTTTTTGATGGGATTGACATTGTACAAAGACGTGATAGAATACACATGAGAAAGTGTGGAGTTTTGGGTTGCATTAATGACGAGTTCTTTCTCATTGAAACGAAGAGTGATTTTCCTTGCATGCATATCGATAAGTGCTCTCGAGGTATCCAAAAATTATCGACCTAAAATTAACGGAACTTTAGGATCGATAGGAATGTCAACAACAATAAAGTCTACGGGATAGTAGAACTTTCCAACTTTCACAAAGACGTCCTCGGCAACTCCACAAGCTAGAATCGTAGAATGATCGGACATTTCGATTGACATTCTTGAAGGAGTGAGATTGGGAAGATTGAGCGATTTAAAAATCTCAAGAGGCATCAAATTAATACTAGCACCAAGATCGGCCAAGGCGTAGCATTCTTCCATGTCTTGTATAGCACATGGGATTAAAAACTTTCCAGGATCACCGACTTTTTGAGGTATGCGGCTTAGAAAAACCGATGAACAACTAGACGATTTTTGCAATTTCTCTTTGTTATTCAACATACTTTTGAAGTTCGCGGCAAATCGAGGCATCATGACTATGGCGTCGGCAAAACTTATATTAAAATGCAAGTCACGAAACATTTTCATAAAAAGTTCAAATTGATAATTATTTCGTTCTTGTGCCTTTTCCTTGTCTTGTCTTAAAGGGTAGGGTAAAGGTGGTGTGGGTTGGGGCATAGGCATCGGCCTTGTAATCTCGGGTTCCATGATTGGTGTGGGTTCAACCGTAGGTGTGGTTTGAGCGGTACTTTGTGGGCTTGGAATGTGCTCCTTTTCAACCACCACCTCGGGTTCTTTCTCTTTTTTCTTCTCCATAGAAGTACTTGGACGAGAAATGGATTCTTTGAAAGTTTTACCACTACGAGTAGTAATAACCTTCAATTCTCCTTTCGGGTTCACGATGGTGTCACTAGGAAGACCACCCGAAGAAGAGGGCTTACACATGATAGCTTCAAACATTTTAGCCATTCTATCTTCAAACTTATATTGCCTAGCATCCGCTTTTAACAACTCTTGCTTAATCTCATGTTGTCCTTGCTCCATTTTTTGTTGGTTTTGTTGGAGACGTGTGACATTTCCTTCCATTTTATTAGCATGAGTTTTAAGTTCATTAGCAAGTTTGTTTTTAAGCTCGTTTTTCAACTCAGATCTTAAGCTAACCATTTCACGTTGCAAATTGTCAAACTTAGCATCATTAGCCTTAGCATAATTCAAAAACTCTCCTTGAAGATTTTTGGTGTGATCATTTTGAAAACCTTGAGTGGTAGTTTGAAAATCACGGTTTTGGTTTTGATTTGAAATTTGCCCATTTCCACTTTGATAATTACCCTTGTTGTAATTCCTTTGACTGCCTTGATAATTACCACCTTGGTTGTTGTTTCGATAGTTATTAGCATTTTGATTTGGTGGAGCTTGATTTTGGCGGGAACCTTGGCCGTTTTGGTTATAAGTTCCCGTGGCTACATAAGCACTCGAAGTGTTACCATCCGCGGTAATGCACTCGGAAAGATCATGAGCTCCACCACACGACAAACAACTCTTATAAACCGCTTTAACCGAAGCGGAATTTGAAGCTTCTTGAGCTTTCCAATGGGACATAAGAGTCAAAAACCTATCGAAAAACCGATTTTCCTCATTAGCTTCATCATGTAAGGCATTGATACTTCGAGACGATGATGAGCCTATTTTGGCAACACCCGGTGTGTTACGAGGGCTATAAACCATAGACCTATTCTCAATTATGACCAAAGCTTCTTCAACCGTTTTACACAAAAAATTACCACCCGCGGCGGCATTTAAATAATCTCTTTCATGATCATTAAGTCCATTGTAAAACGTGTCGATTTGATGTAAGTCGAAAAACCGTGATGAGGACATTCATGCAACATCTCCTTAAACCTATTCCAAGCCGTTGAAAAACTTTCATTTGATTCTTGTGAAAATTTAGAAATCTCATTTTTCAAATGCGTAGTCTTAGAGGGCGGAAAAAATTGGTTCACAAATTTTGAAACGAGATCCTTCCACGTCAATATAGAATTGGGTGGCTCTTTCTCTAACCAAATTTTAGCGGGCCCCGCTAAGGAATACGGAAAAAGCATAATCTTAATCGAGTCATTCGAGACATCCTTAAATTTGCACGTGGCCGTAAGACGATTGAATTGGCGGATATGGTTGTGGGGATTGTCCTTCTCATCACCACGGAATTTGTTGTTTTGGATCATCGACAACAAACCCGTTTTCACCTCAAAATTCTCCGCAAGGATAGCGGGAATCACAATAGCTTCTCCATAACCCTCGGTGGGTGCTTGAAGTAACTCCATCATAGTTCGATTCGCCATGGTTGGTGCTTCTCGTACAATGGGTTCGTCAATAGGAGACTCCTCACTAGAATGAGTTGGAGTGGGAGTTTTGTTCTTTCGTCTATGTGCACGTTTTGCTTGATTACGAGTTAGCATAAACGTCACGTACAACGTGGATACGAGCAAAGAAGATTCTTTTTGGTGATTTGTATTTTTCAATTTTTTTGTGGTTTTTGATGGTATTAACTTTTTTGGAAATTGGTGAATGTATTAAGTAGACACAAATCTACAAATCTCCTCCTCAATCAAATCTCTTGATTAAAGAAGCCTCAAGGAATGAAAACGATCACGTGAAGTGAACGCCTTCGATGACTTTAGAACGATGGTGGAACACCAAATCGTTCAAGAGGGTTTAATCAATAGAAACCAAGAAAATATATATGATATGTAATAATACTTTGGGCGGCAAAACCCTCGATTAGCTCTCAAAATCAAATACTCACAAGCAAGCGGAGGAAACGAGGCGGCGCGAAGCACTTAAGAGCCTTTTTCCTTTAGGCCGTGAAATACAACCGCCTTATACCCACCTTATAGTTTGTATTTTTCAAAATCGAGCTTCACGAAAGTATTTATCTATTTTTGCCTTTTTTCTTTGGTTTGAGATTCGAATACAATGATTGGGTAATGACCTCCCAAGTCAAGGTTGTGATTTCTCACGTATTTGGAGTACTTGTGAATTTATTGTTCTACGTATACAATATATTAATAATATTCACACAACAACCGAAAAACGATAATACGTATTAGTAGAGTGCTACTAATACAAATACTAATTATGGCTATATAAAAAAACAACAATTGTTCAATCAAAACACAACACGCCTCCCCGGCAGCGGCGTAAAAATGATAGTTGTAAAATTACCCCTTTAGGAAAAGGAAGGTAAAATAGGGCAAGCGTGCACGACGATTTAGGAAAACCGTGTGTGAATGACCCTATTAGTGAGTTCGTTCTCGAGGAGGCACGTGTGTTGTGTAATGAATTGATTAATGATGATTTTATTGTAATGAGAAGAAAAGAAAAGAGAAATAAGAAAGAAATGACGGTTACGAAGACGGATCGAGCTAAGACGAAAAAGGGTTCACGTAAAACCGTAAAAACTACAAAATTAAAATTTTAAACCTAAAAATTAATTAAAAGCTAAAATAAGTCTAAAATAATATAAACAAGAATAAAAATCCAATAAAAATATTTTAAAACCTTTTATTAAGTAAATATTTAATTTTAAATGCTAATTAAAGCCCTAAAATTAAATATAATTAATCAAAATGTTCAAAATATTATTTTATTGAACAAATAACTTACTTATATTATCTAAAGACTAAAAAGTATTTTTCCTCATTTTTAAAAACTATTTTTCTATTTTTAAATCACTTAAAACTATTTTTAAACTAAAAATAATTATAAAAAATAATAAAATAATGCCAAAAATAATTTACCAATTTTAAAAATCCTATTTTACTCTAATGAATAGTAGAAAATTGAAAAAGTTTGAAAAATATTAAATTTACCACTAAAAGACAAAAACAGTTTAATATAAAACCCTAATTAACTTAAATTAATTCTAAAAAATAATAAAAAGGTGAACAGTAAAAACTTTTTATACCAAAAATCTTAAAATAATATTCTAAGTCTAGGAAAAATGTTAAAACTGAAAAATATTTATTTTTGGCACTAAATGCCAAAAATAGAAATAATAAAAGGTATTTAAAAATGCTATATATCCTAAAAAATAGAAAATGAACAATAATAAAAATTCTAATCAAACAGAAAAATCAAAAATTAAATTAGAAAAATGTAGAAACAAGTATCAAGTCCTAACTCTAAAATTTGAGCACTAAAGACAAAAAATCAAGATTACTGATAGTGACATGTGGTTGGTTTTGTCTGCTAGTGAAGTAGTGGTAACTATTGTGCTACCAGTGGGAAGTTTGTTCCCACTGCTAGTGTAATATTTTGGTCAGGAGACCTTAGAGCTTAGGAAAGCCCTAATGCTTGGTTTTCTTTGGACCACAAGGCACCCCCACACCAATTGGGTTGTGGGGAGTCTGAGTAAACACAAAAAAAACACCCAATCACTTAACAAAATTTCACACAAAGAGCACAAAAGTTTCTGATAAAGCCCTATGTATCTGATGAATAGAATGCTGGTTCAATTGGCACAAAGGTGAGATTCAATGCTCAATAACTTACACACAAGCTAAGTTAGTGACATACAATCAATCACAATCCCTAAGCAAACCTAGTATCTAACATTCATCAAGATTTGAGGCAAAAATCACACAAAATCTGGCGGACAAAGCAGTTTCTAATTTTAAACTATTTTTTTCAAAGTTTAAGCATACAAATGTGTTCAATATCCTACCAAACTGAAAACTTAGTGCACATATCACATAACATTCACCAAAGGGGAGTGTTAAACAAGTATTTAAGCCAGAGTCAAATCATTAAACCCTACTTAGACCCTGATCCAAACACCCCTTTAAGTTCTGGAAATGATTTTTAACACACCAAATGACTTTCAATCACACTCAAACTGATTCTAATCTACCTAGACATGCATAATAAGCATAATCAAACCAAAAGAAACAGCCACTTCAACACTTGCACAAAAATCATACCAAATCACAAAATCTTATAAAACTGAAAACAAGGTCAAGATTTTTACCTAGAGGGACCTACATCCAGGTCCCTTAGTGGTTGCTTAACCACCTCCAAACAGGCTCGGGCCTGTGTTGAGCCTTGGACAACAATCACTATGGAAACCTGCTCAAAACAACCAAGAACAAGCACAATATAACAACTTTCTGATTTTTTTTTTAAAAACCTTTCAAACCTTTTTCACAACTTCCTTAAATGATTTTCCTTTCAAAAACACTTATACCAAATACACTTTCAATCCTGCAAATCTAAATCTTTGAAACAAGATTTTACCCAAAAAAAATCAAGTTTTCAGAAACCCTTTTTCTGAAAACTTCAAACACAAAATGTTTGAACAAATTAATGGAACTCAGTATTCTAGCTTAAAAACATTTACCAACTTTTATAAAACAAAAGGAATTACACTTTTTCATAAAAATTACCAACTTTATTAAATAAAAAGGGATTACAAAGTTTTGCTAGAAAAACTGGAACAAGCCCTATCACATGTTGATAGGTGCTTTATATAGATATCAATAGAACTATCTAGATAATGGAATAAATAAATAATAAACTGAAAACCCTAATGCCTGAAAATCCGAATATGCCCTTTGGTTTTGACTGAAAATTGGGTCAATATGCTCCCATGTGAAGATGTTGATGTAGCCAGCTGTGGCATTGTGATCTTGAACGTTCAATAAGCCTTGGGGACCAAGTAGGTAAATCCTGGACGTTTATCTTGTCTTCTCTTGGGTTTAGGGGAAAAAGACGTGAGTAGGGGAGGTCCCTACAGTCACATGGGTTGAGTGGGGACATGGTTTGTAAGTGGGTTTTGGTGACAAATGGGTGAATCAACCATCTGGAAAAGTAGGGTAAAAAACCCTTTGTTTTTAGTTTAATTGTACCTGGGATTAATTAGGGTTTGTGGGTAATTAGGGGGGGGGGGGGGGGGGGTTTAATCTGTTTTGGGTAAAAAAAGGTTTTTAAAAACGTGTTTGGTGGGAAAAATGTTTGACCATTTGACCAGGTTTATTAATAAACCTGGTTGGGGACGGGTGTGGGTTTGGGTTGGTTTAGTGGGTAGGGTCGGGTAAAAAGGGTGTGGTGTCATGTTCTGGTTGGATGGGTAGGTTTGTTTGTTAGCAGAAAAGGCCCCCAAGCTTTCTTTATTCCTTCATTTTGTAATTAATCAGCAAATCTCCCATTTCCTTTATAAATGACTTTGCAAACTTGTCATTTTTGGCACAATTAAGTTTTCATACTTAATATAAGGACTTCAAATGTAATAAATGCAATCTTCAAGGGCCAAACTTGTAATCTCTTAAAAAATGGAGGACTTTTGTTGCCAAATGATGATTTCTTCAAGGTCTAATATTGCCAAGTCTTCAAAATTGAGGGACTAAAGTTGCCAATCTTTAAAACTTCAAGGGCATTTTTGTAAATTCCATTTTTGGGTCCGGTTCATTATGCGGCTTCGTTTTCCGTGTTCATTTTTTGAATGATTCTTGTGATCTTTTGCCATTTCCTCAATATCCGTACCTAAAATACACAAGCAATAAACACGAGCATATATTTGGCAGTTTTAATGATATTTTATGCATTTTAAGCCCGATTTGGACGATGAGACCATGTATAAAAGCAGTCTCATCAACTTACAAGGATTTCAAACATTGTGAGCCCTTGAGTTTCGATGGTACCGAGGGAGCTGTTGGTTTGGCTCGATGGATGGATAAAATGGAATCAGTGTTCAGGATTAGTGGTTGTAGCACAGTGAATGAGGTGAAGTTTGCCACTTGCACTTTGTCTGCTGGAGCTTTGACTTGGTGGAATGCATATGTTCAGACTATGGGCATTGAAAATGCGTATGCTATGAGCTGGAATGACTTGAAGAAACTATTGACAAAGGAATACTGCCCAAGGAATGAAATCCAGAAGATGGAGACTGAATTGTGGAACCTAACTGTGAAGGGAAATGAAATTGTTGCCTACACTAGGAGATTTCAAGAATTGTGCTTATTGTGCCCTGGAATGGTGTCGGACGAGGAAAAGAAGATTGAAAGATTCATTTGGGGATTTCCGAGTAGCATACAAGGGCATGTGGCTTCGTATGAGCCGAAACAACTGAGTGATGTTGTGAGGATGGCTAATAACTTGATGGATCAAGTGGTTCGTTCTAGTGCTGAAAAAGCTGCTGAGAATTAGGGGAAGTGGGTAGAAGATCGTGGGAATGGCTATGTGCAACAACCAAATAAAAGGAATGGTAACACAAGATCTTACACTGCTGGGAATGGGAATGACAAGAAGGGGTATGCTGGGAATTCATCGTATTGTGGGAAGTGCAAGCTGCATCACACTGGTCCATGTACTGTGAAGTGCCATAATTGTGGAAAGATTAGGCACATTGCTAGGGATTGTAGGTCACCTGCTACTGTTGAAAATCAAAGAGGACAAAACTCGAAGGCACACGTCACTTGCTATGGGTTTGTCCAGAAGGGACACTATAAGAATGAATGTCAAAAGAAAGTGAAACAAGAAGAGCAAGCTATCGGTGAAGAGGCTCGTGGAAGAGTTTATGCTTTGGGAGGAGGATTAGTCGAGGAAGATCTTAATGCCGACGTGGAGTATGCTAATGCTTAAGGAAGATTTATTTGTCTTACTTGGTGTAGCCTAGTAGAAGTCGCCATGTGTTGTTTTCTTTTAAGTTTGTGTTTTACTTTTAAGACATATCGTCTCGTGTGTACGGTTTTAAATTTGAACCTCCATTTATGAATGTGTTCTGACAGTCCGTTTAGTTTTATCTCTTTCGAAAGCGTTACCACATCTTGAATCATTGTGCCATTGTCTTGCAAGATTTTTCTTTCATACCATCTCATGAATTATTTTATATGCCTTGACATCACCTTACGAATCTTTTTCAGCATTATTTTTCATCACTTCAAAAACCACTCATTGTTATTTTATCAACTATTTCACTAACCCCTTTTTAAAGTGCTGCGGAAACCTCTTGTAAACTATTTCTTGAAAGATTTTAAAGTACTTTGTCCTGATTTTACAAAACTATTTTCAAAAATTATCTTGGTTACTATCATATTAACCGTATGGTACATACCATCTGATTTCGACAAACATAACACTATTTGACGAAAAGGAGCATCGCATCATTAGTCCCCAATTATACAGAGCCTGATCACCTATGTATAATTTAGGAAGGACTATACTATGCTCGTAGTAGTCACCATGAACATTTTGTCAACAATTCACATTCTCTATTTTCGAAAAGCAAAATTTTGCGCGTGTATACTTAACTTGTGCAAGAGATGGATATCCATAATTCGAGTAGATTTCTGTTCAACCACATTATATAGAGCCGACCTTATCATTCGACGCTACACCGATTTTCTTATCGAACCATTCGTTCAACATTGACCTTACGTCCGTACATCTTTACGAAGTTTTGTTGATATCATTTGCATCGACTAGTTGTCGAACGCTGCGTTGTGATTATTTGTTAAGAGAGCATCATCCGTGCCTCTCTAAGCAACAAATGGTGGAGGTGAAGTTATATGGAGAGTATTACCTTGGAAAGGTATGATACGTTTTGGCGAACGAGGGTAGTGAGCCTCCGTTACAATAGACTTTCAAAGATCTTAGAAAAGGTTGGAACCGTGGCTTATAGGTTGGAGTTGCCGCAAGCACTCAGTTGGGTGCACAATACCTTTCACGTGTTGAAATTGAAGAAGTGTCCTTCTGATGAAACACTAATCATGCCATTGGACAAGATCCAATTCGATGACAAGCTCAACTTCGTTTAGGAACCTGTTGAAATCATGGACCGCGAGGTCAAACGGTTGAAGTAAAACCGCGTACCAATTGTCAATGTGAGGTGGAATTCTAGGCGTGATCCTGAATTCACCTAGGAGCGCCAACGTCGATCCCATGTTAATTACACACATTTATTTGATGATATTCGTGTCGATAACACACTCTAAGCTTTCAGGAGAAAGCTTCTTTAATAATGGGAGACTATAACACACCGTAATTTTCAGACTTTCTAAAATTTCAATTTTTCCCCCTTAGACTTTTGATTTTGTCAACTGTGTGCTAAATTTGCTATTTATATGGGAAGCGTTCCCTTATACTATAAAATAACGTCTGCTGACGTGTATGGTGTCTTGGTTGTGCTCAGTCTGCGTTGCTGTGAAAACTGCGAGTGTGTCACTATTGGTTGCGTAATGTTTTACGATCAATATTTATATGCTTTTGGAAATTTAATTCCAATATGTGTGCATGATCTGTGTAGGATCTACCTGTATCGCATCGCGCGAATTATCTGCAATTCAACTGTTGTCTGTGTACTTGTACGTACGAATACTGTGTGAATAATTATATTGCATCTTTCTGGGTATACTTAATCTATTCACCTGTCACGCGACTTACGTAAACTAGTGTGTCATAAATTACATTTATATGATGTGCGCGTCCGAATTCAAATATTATTTTTGTTAATTACTGTCGTTTAATCGTCTTCATGAAACGAACTTAACGCAATCACCAAACATTCATGTAACAATCATAAAAAGGATAACTTGTCCTACTTATAATAGAAAAAATAATAATAATAAACAAAAATAAAATGATAAACATAGGATACTTTTTTTTTTACCACCGAGACACTCTCATTTCCCATTTCAAAATTCAAAATAATCCCAACTGTCATTCTTGTGTGGACGTCATGTTTTTTTGTCACCATCATATGGTCCCCTCCCTCATCCACAAACCATTTATTATCATCCCTCATCATTTCATTCTAATTTCGATCCTCCACCATCTCAGTCTCTAAAATTTCATATTTTCCATATAAAAATGATGACCCTCATCTAAACATACACTTTCGCATAAAAAAAATCATCTGAATACCATTCTTGGGTTTTCTTGTTCCAAGGTGTTGAAGCATTCCAGCTGTTTGAAGGTTACACGCACACGAAGTGAGTACAAGATGACGAGGGTTCTTGCTGGTCGAAGAGGTTATAGCTTCATATCCTCGAAACAGGTACGTTGCCGACGTGGGTTTTCTTGTTCGACGGTTCTTGTTGCACGTTTGTGAAAGGAGTAGGCTATTGAGACGCCGGTTTTCTTGTTCGCATGGTTCATATTCCGTGTCGTCATAGGCTTCGTTGTTGTAGCTGAGAACTCTTCAAGGTTATTTCGCGTACTTCTCGTCACTTTACCACGTTTTAGAGAAAACTAAACTTTGCTTTCAAACAAAGATCTTGTAAACTTTACATTATGGTTGCATTTAAACAAGTTCTAGCTTTCGTTCGAAAAGGGTTTCAAGTCGAGTGTCTCATACTTCATTTAAAAACCGTTGGTGTGTCTTTTGGGTCTATGTTGAGCTAAATGGATACGTTCGAAACTGGGTTTTAAGTCGTGAAAATAATAAGCAAACGTGAGGCGAGGGTTGTACATGGTGCGCTTATGTCTTGCGAGAGTTTTGCAAACGTTTGTGGGAGTTTATGCACGTGAGACGAGAGATTGGTTGTGAAGATTTGTGAGGTTGGAACGCAAGAGTGTTTTCCAAAAATGGGTTTTTGTTTCTTTTCAAACGTTGGAAGTTGCTACTGTTGTTTGTTCATCAAGATAGTGGGAAAATTTTTATCAAATGTTTTCCTGCTGTTAGTATATAGTCGAGAGATGTTGGTTTACAATGGACAAATCTTACTTCTTTAAGATGATAGAGACAGATCAATTGAAAGAAAAACCAACAATGGGCAAATGCTTTTGTACTATTATACAGGAAAGAACAGAGTTTTTTGGTACAAAAAATAACGTGCACATGCCTAGCTATTTAAAATGGAAAACTAGCTAAAATCAAGCAACTAACTCACTAGCTTGCTAAAGACCAGGAACATGATCTCCACATCCCTTTGATTTATTCTACCACAAAATACCAAAATAAAACGTGCATATTAGGAAGACTTTGAATTATTTTAACATTTTCCCCCTTAATTCAGAGTTTCCAATCTTCTTGATGCCAACTAACTTGCACATTTCTTCATGCTTCACTCTTGCCAAAGCCTTTGTAAGAATATCTGCCTTCTGCTCCTTTCCATCTATATGTGTAACTGTGATTTCTCCATTCTCTACACATTCCCTGATAAAGTGAAACCTTATGTCTATATGCTTGCTTCGACCATGGAACACCGGGTTCTTCATAAGTTCCAGAGCTGATCTGTTATCAACATATATTGTCACTGGTGGTAACTTATGACCAATTATATCTGACACGAGTCGACGCAACCAAATCCCTTGGCAAGCTGTCACAGTGGCTGCCATAAACTCAGCCTCACACGAAGATAGAGCTACACATCTTTGCTTTTGAGATGTCCAAGAAACCAGGTTCCCATTCACATAAAACACCATGCCACCTGTACTCTTCCTATCATCCACATCATTAGCCAAGTCACTGTCAGAATACCCTGCAATAGTGACCTGCTCTTCTCCTTTGGTGTAGACCAAACCATGGTCCAAAGTGCCCTTTATGTACCTGAGTATCCTTTTTACCGCCTGAAGATGTGCCATGGTGGGCTTTTCCATGTATCGACTAACCACACCCACTGCAAATGATAGGTCTGGACGAGTATGGGTCAAGTACCTGAGTCCACCTACTATGCTCCTGTATTCAGTGGGGTTAACCAACTCTCCATCTCCATCTTTGGTTAACTTTGTTTTGTGTTCCATGGGATTTTTGGTGGGATTACAATCTAGCATACGTGTCTTTCTTAGGAGATTTCTAGCATATGCTTCTTGCTTTAAAGTAATACAATTTTCCTGTTGAGTTACCTCAATTCCCAGATAATAACTTAGTAATCCAAGATCAGTCATTTCAAACTTAGCCTTCATCTCTTGTTTGAAACCTTCTACATCTTCACCATAGCTTCCTGTTACCAGCAGGTCATCAACATACACCGCAATGATCAAGACATCACCGTCCTTTTTCTTCGTGTAAACAGAATATTCTTGAGCACACCTTGTAAACCCCAAACTCTTCAAATACTTGTCTAAACAGGCATTCCACGCACGCGGTGCTTGTTTTAGACCGTACAAGGCCTTTGACAGCTTGTACACTTTGTTGACTTCCCCCCTTTTCACGTACCCTTCGGGCTGAGATACATACACTTCTTCTTCTAGGGGACCGTTCAGAAAAGCCGATTTCACATCAAGATGATGTACACGCCACCCATTGGAACCTGAGAGAGCTAGAATGGCGCGTATAGTTTCTATCCTTGCTACCGGTGCAAAGACCTCGTCGTAATCGATTCCGTGTTTCTGAACATACCCTTTTACCACAATTCTAGCCTTATACTTCAAACTCTTTTCACTCGGATCTCGTTTCACCTTGTACACCCATTTTAAGGCTATGGCTTTTCGATTCTTCGGGAGATTGACCAAACTCCAGGTGTTGTTCTTCTCGATTGATGCCAATTCGGCATCCATCGCATCTACCCACTCCTTTTTCTTGCTTGCTTCTGTGTAAGAAACTGGTTCTTCATCATTTCGAATCATCATCAACTCATCTTCTTCAGTTTCATCGTACAAATCTGTGAGCAAACGGTAACGTTTTGGAGCGCCACCGCCTGTGGAGCTTGAGGCGGTGCTTGAAGACCCAATCGAAGACACTGACATGTTTGGTGTTGCAGGTGAGTCTGGCGTACCTGGTATATTGGATGGCATACTTTGTGGGCTAAATTGGGAGCCCACAACAGAATTGATGGGTTGTGAGTCATCAACTTGTGGTGACCCGTGTTCAAATGGTGGTGAGTTAGGGTCCAGTTCTAAGTTTTCATTAAAAGCATCCAATTCTAATCCTTCAACTGTAAAAGTCATACCTGGTCCTGGTGTCGCCTTAATTTTTGAGGTTTCCTTCCATGCCCAACTCTGACTTTCTTCGAAGACTACATTCCTGCTTACATACATCTTTCCCGTGTCTGGATCCACCAATCTATAAGCCTTCGAACCTTTCTCTACTCCAAGATGTACAACCTTCCTGCTTCTTTCATCTAATTTCTTTAGATGATCTTTGTTGATCATCATGTGAGCTACACACCCAAAAACTCTCAGATGTCCCACATGAGGCTTCCTTCCTGTCCACATCTCATATGGAGTTGTATCCTTTAGAGCTTTTGTAGTGACTCTGTTCAAAACATAAACTGCGTGGTTCACTGCCTCACCCCATAACTCATCTGGGACATTCATCATCTTCAAGTTGCTCCTTACCATCTCCAGAATTGTTCGATTTCGCCGTTCCACCACCCCGTTCTGCTGTGGGGAATATGGAGATGTGTAATGTCGCTCAAGACCAATTTCATTGCAGAATTTTGTGAAGTCATTTGACAGGAATTCTCCTCCTCTATCTGTCCTCAAAGTCTTTATCGTTTCCCCTGTTTCATTCTCCACTTTAGCCTTGAAATTCTTGAAGATCTGGAAAGCTTCATCCTTCGTCTTCATCAAATATACCCACTGTACTCTGCTATAATCATCGACAAGTAACATAAAGTACCTGTTACCAGAGGGTGTGGGTGGCGTGATTGGACCACAAAGATCTCCATGAACAAGCTCTAACCTCCTCTTTGCTCTGTAGCTTGTCTGCAAAGGGTAAGGATTTCTCGTCTGTTTCCCTACTAAGCATCCTTCACATGGCTGAGATGGAATGGAAGTTCCTGGAATTCCTTCTACTATCTTCTTGTCTGACATCAATTTTAGTGCTGTGAAATTGATATGCCCCAATCGTGTATGCCAAAGCCATGTTGGTTCAGAGATTTCAGCAATTAGGCACGAATTACTAACCTCTTCTAACTCGATCTTGTATAATCGGCTGGGAGATCTCTGAACCTTCATCAATAACCTTCCAGTTCTGTCATGAACCCACAGAAATGGTTCCTTTATCTTGATCTCATCTCCACTTTCTGACAGTTGGCCAAGGCTTATTATGTTGCTACATAACTCAGGTATATAATATACCTCTTGAAGTTTCCGATGCTCACCATTCTTGCACTGGAAGACAATCGTGCCCTTTCCTTCAATTCTGACCTTGGATTCATTTCCAAATTTGACATACCCCTGAACCATCTTGTTCAGCTTTTGGAACTTACTTTGATCACCAGTCATATGGTTGCTTGCCCCGGTGTCAAGATACCAGATCTTAGACTGGTTCGTATCTCCTCCACTTGTTCTTAATTTTGGTGTCACACTTTCTTCATTCAAGAACACCTCACCGATTTCTTCTTTGTCTTCAAGGGATGACAACAAGAGGGCTGGCTCGTCGTCATGTTGAATCAAATTGCTTTCATGATTTCTCTCTTTTCTTGGATTTTTACATTCTGCAGCATAATGTCCATAGTCTTGACAATTGTAACACTGTACTTTACTCTTGTCTTGACTATTGGACCCAACATAGTTTCCATCCTTGTGGTGGTTGTATCCACCTCTGCCACGACCACCACGACCACCACCTCTACTTCTGCCTCGTCCTCTTCCCCTAGATGATCCATAGCAACCACGGTTTCCCTTTTGTGCACTTTTGGATTCACCTTCAACCTTCTTCTTATTTCTCTCACACCATTCTTCATGGGTTAAGAGAAGTTTTCTATCATCTGATTCATAATGGCCCTTCATTCGTTCTTCATGCGCCTTTAGTCTTCCGATCACCTCTTCGACTGTCATTTCCTCCAAATTGCCAAACTGCTCAAGAGTTGAGGCTATTTGGAGGAACTTGGAAGGGACTGCTCTTAGGAGTTTCTTCACTATATAAGATTCCTCAATCTTATCACCCAAAGTACGCATAGTACTTACTATGTTGCTCACTTTCACAGCGAACTCGTCAACTCCTTCTGACTCCTTCATGCTCATGGCTTCAAACTCCGCTTTCAAAGTTTGGATCCTCGCTGTTCTCACCCTATCTGCCCCCATGAACATAGTCTTCAAGGCGTCCCAAGCTTCTTTCGCCGACTTCTTTTCGGCCAATGATAACAACAGATCTTCAGGGATACCTTGGTAGATGGCTGCCAACGCCATCTTGTCTTTCTTTACTTCCACCACCGTGTTTGAGGTTCGTGGCTCAACAGCTTCCCAAACACCTTGAGCCTGCATGAACACCCGCATCTTGATTGCCCACGCCGCATAATTGTTTCTTGATAACATCGGATAGTGGAGTGTGATCTGACCGTCCTTCTCACTGTTGCCATTGTTTCCCGTCATCTCTTCACGAGATTGATATTTGGGCATGCACCAGGTTTTGCTCTGATACCAAATGTTGGTTTACAATGGACAAATCTTACTTCTTTAAGATGATAGAGACAGATCAATTGAAAGAAAAACCAACAATGGGCAAATGCTTTTGTACTATTATACAGGAAAGAACAGAGTTTTTTGGTACAAAAAATAACGTGCACATGCCTAGCTATTTAAAATGGAAAACTAGCTAAAATCAAGCAACTAACTCACTAGCTTGCTAAAGACCAGGAACATGATCTCCACATCCCTTTGATTTATTCTACCACAAAATACCAAAATAAAACGTGCATATTAGGAAGACTTTGAATTATTTTAACAAGAGAGAGTTGTCGTCAGTTTGTTGTAGAGGGTTTGATGAGAGCTGTGAGTCGAGAGTGGTTGACGTGACTTGAATACCTATTTATAGGTCTAGGTCGCGTTGTGGGTTAGCATAGGGAAGAAAGAGACGCAAATATTGTGAGGGAAGAAGTACATATATATTAGACGAGAGAGAGAGAAAGTAAGAGCTGAGATCAACATAGACCTTCTTTTTAGCATAGACCATATCAACCAATCACATTCATTCAAATTAACTTTTCACCTTTTTCTTAAAAAATAAATAACTCACAAACGGTAAATCGTCAAGTGACAAAAAATACACCATTACAACGAAAATTAAATCATCTTTCTATCGAGGGGCACATATATATACTTTCGACGAACTTTTTTTTCGACTTTTTTTCTTAAGTCACGTTTGAGAGAATCATATATGATTCGTCACGAAACATATATGATTCGTCTCGAAACATATATGATTCGTCACGAATCATATACGATTCGTCACGAAACATATATGATTCGTCACGAATCATATATGATTCGTGATATGAATCATATATGATTTTCTGAAAATCATATATGTTTCGTGACGAATCATATATGTTTTGTGACGAATCATATATGTTTCGTGACGAATCATATATGATTCTCTCAGACGTGACTTAAGAAAAAAAGTCGAAAAAAAAGTTTGTCGAAAGTATATACATGTGCCCCTCGTTTGAAAGATGATTTAATTCTGGTCACGATGGTATGTTTCGTTTTGCGTAACGGTTAACGGTTTGTGAGATATTGAATTTTTAAAAAATATATTTTTATTGTTAGATGAAAAAATGGGTGGTTGTGATTGGTTGATTGAGTCTATGCTAAAAAAAGGGTCTATGTAGAACTTTTTCCGAGAAAGTAAACTAAATATATTTCAGGAGTGTGTTTCTGCTTTAACGAGAGGTGTGTTACTAAGGTGACAAAATTAATATAAAAGTTGGAGGGAAATGTTTTACAAGAAAAATGGTGGACTGCTGTTGGTTTGTCGAAAGAAAGAGGAGATAATCAAAAATGGGTTTCTTTTTGCTGTTTACACGAGAGAGAGAGGTGAAATGTTGAGAGGATGAGGTGATATTCACTTATTTATACTATAAAAACGAAAATCATTTTAATAAGCAAATGAAAGTCTGACATAGGGTACCGAAAGTTTAAAGTCTTGTTTTATACAGTTGGTGCATCACGTGGGATACATTCATTTTATAATCTCTAGTAGTGTGAACATTAATTTTTTTGTCAAAGTAGAATTGGAGATTGTTGTGTGCAAACAGAATAATGAAATAAGTTATAGATGCTCTACGGGTTGAATTTAAATAGGCCGAGGTTTCGAGTTTGAGACCGACTAGTCGAATTTAATTAACGTGAAACTAGCATTGTTTAAAATGAGTAAATTACATATAGCGTCGAAAGGCTGCCGAATTCTATCGAGCCGAGACGACATCTTCTTTACTTAGACGTTTGGTCGAGTTTTACACCAACAAATATTTTCAGCATATATTTATAACTAAAGCCGTGGTAAAGGGTGACATGTGCGTGTGACGAATGCATCCTTGCATTCATTGATTGTGACCTAGCTTAGCGTTATATATTTAGTTTGCGTCTTGTGTTTGTTGCATCTATGATTTTCATATTCTTGTTGTGGAATCGTTGCATACTGAGGTGAGTCATAGCCCTTATTAAACAGTCTTTTATGTTTAATCATCTGGGTGAGATAAATGCTTTGTTGCCTGTCTGATGGACGCAAAATCTGTTTACATTGTTTTCTTGCTAAAAGTTATGTTTGATATACCTAAGTAGAGATATCCCACTAGTCCCCTGTTATCATGAACCGTTAGTTACTTTGGTTGAGTAGGCGCTTATGTTGTTGGAAATACGTTTTTCCAAAGAAAGTCTCGGTCACATCATTGTTAGCATAGATCACGAGCTATAGACTATTTAGGATATTGTAACTTGGAGTGACCTCCCTTAGGGGGAGATTGTTGGAAATACATGTTTACATATTTAGAAATGATCTGTCACTCCAACGATATATCCAAGTAATGGGCTCGTTATCCAATATGTAACCATATAGCCCATATAGCCCACATGTAGGGTGGGCTACATATATACCCCCTCCTAGCATGTTAGGAGGGGTTGAGCACTTCATTATTCATTTCTCATTTCCATCTTTCTCCCATTCTCTCCTTTCTCTCTCTACCTTTCTCTCTCTAGTTCTTTTATCTCTCTCTCTTTTAGATAAATCAAACACATCTACAATCCTAAGAAACTAAGGACCTAAAATTGGTATCAAGAACTATGGTTGAATCTTAGAATTGTCGTGGTTTTATCTATTGATTTTGTGGTCAAAATTTTTTCTTTTGGTTCCGTATATGGTATAAATTTTGTGAATTGAATTTGAGTATTGTCAAAACAATTATAAGTCTTTTTCGTCTCAAATCTGTCCAAAAAGTTTAAGAGTAAACATTCCTACTGTTTTTTGTCACAAGTTTTTATCTTTTTTATCTCGATCTGTGTTTTATTGTCTCGAATTGGGTGTCTTATCCCAAAAATCTCACTTTTTTAATTGTTTTTTATAAACTTCTCTTTCATTCTGTTTTTGTCTTTGTGTCTGTCGGAAAAAGGTTTTACACTCCGACACGCATTCCGACCATTTTTCTGACGGTTACAAGTTTTGACTTATTCCGATAGATATTAAGATACCACTTTCCGACATATCTCTTTCTGACACTCATTTCGATACTTATTCAGTGATACATTCCGTTTGACAATATTTTTGTCTTTTTCCGATAGCATTCCGACTGTTATACATTCCGATGGTTTTTATTTTTGACATTTCGATGGTTTTACTTGTTGACATTCCGATGGAAACGTAATTTGAACTCAAACAAAAGGACTCATTTTGACCAACCCAACTGGACTCGAACTCAACATCACATTCAACTACACTCGACTCAACACCTAGACTAACATTGACCCAGCCTCAAACAACGTCCAAACAACCACTCACACGACTCAACAGACTCGATCTAGTTTCTCCCTTCGTCTCTAATTAAACTTACCGTCCCTATTAACTTTATCTAAATCCGCCTAAGACTCAACACATCAAAACTTATCAAACCTATCATCATCTTGACTCCAACAGACCACTCAAACAATCTGTCTAGACTCAAAAAACAGAAAACAAATTTGAAATCTCAGATTCATTCTTGATCTTTTTAGATCTTCTATTTTTGAACGAAAATCATCACAGATCTGTGTTTGTTTGTCGTTTTTTCAAACCGGTCTTATATACGAAATTAAATAAAGATTGATAACAAGATTGTTATAATCAATATTGTGTTTCGAGTCATAAACTTAAACGGGAATAAAAAACATCCAATTATTTACACCTACCCGAGACCTCTATGAGATCTTGTAGCCGAAAATAGATCAATCTTCATTGGATATATGTAATAATCATAAGCAGTATCTTCCATTTTGGGTGCTTGTGGTTCGAGGGCTTTATAAGGTTTATAGATGTTCTATGATTGTCATTATTGATTGAAGATGAGATGATGATTTTTGTTGGGATTTAAAAGAAATGAGAAAGATATAGTGGGATGGCTGTGTGAAGAATGAGATTAGGTTTCTGTTAAGTCAAAGAAGGGGACGGAGGTATCGGAGGTAAGTGTGTTTGAGGAGAAGTGTGTGAAAGAGGGGCGGAGGAAACAAGAGTTATGTTAGGTTATAGATTTTGTGAGGTCAATTAGGATTAGGTGATTTATATACCTAATAATTAGGTATAGATGTTTTGTGGACCGGGTTTCAATCTTATCCTTGATTGGCTTGTATCATTCGCATCTCACATAAACAATAGGTCACGTTTTTTTTAGCTAATTTGGCTGAGTGATCAGTTGTATCACTTCAATAGTGATATTTGGTTGTAAGGCTATAATCCATATCCAATATCTATGTGTGAAGTGAGTTTAAGATAATTGAAGACCGGTTTTTATCGATCAGTAATCCTTTACGTCATCTTTCATCCAAATCCAATAGAATCTTTGAATTCGACTTTGCTAGAGGGAGAATTGCAGAAAATACAACACGCAGCAAGAATAACGTGCACGGTGTTATTTGGAAAACTTCAACGTCATCTCTTCAAGCTCGCAAAGCTCACGGTCAGACCAACCTCTGACGCACTCTTTGGTCAACATCCTAATTATGCCACACATGAGAATTGCAGAAAATACAACACGCGGCAAGAATAAAGTGTTCAAAATGCTAAACATCATGATTAGTGCCTTATGACTGCTTCTTTAAATAATTCTGATTCTAGGATTAAAGAGTTTGAAAAGATCATAGCTCAACAATCAAAAGATCTTAAGGATGCCAATGTTTCTATGATAATTGAATAATGAATGTTTTCATTTTTAAGGACTATAACGAAAAAGATTTGCGTGTACTAGACCACTTTTTGAACACTTACCAATTGGGAGTTTGATCCGGTTAAGAACTTGTGAAAAAATGCGGATCCACTTGGCGAAAAAAGATTGCCATGGGAGCCACCGATTCACAAAATCCATGTCATTTCTCAAAGTTCTTTGGCTCCGCCAATTGAAAGAAATTTTGTTCACTTTAAATGGTAATGTGGTAGATTTCTCTTACGACAACGGATCTATTTTTTATTTACGGCGAAAATTTCATATATATCATTCTTTTGGGTCATTAAATTTAATTTTAAACTTAAAATTACACATACATTCAAATACTCAATTTATATATAAGTTAAATTTTAAACTACATACGCGACTCAAATTAGTAGTCAACGTGTTCTTTTGAATATGTCATAATTTCATTGTCCGCCGCTAAAATTAAATAAGAATTTTTTTATAAGTTTTCTAGTATTACCTTTCCTTAAAATTATAATTACAAAATTTAAGGAAGGTTTTAATTAATTATATAGGGGTAAAAATGATTTCGTTAAAAAAACAAAAGAGACAAGACAATAAAACATTTACACATCTTAAACAATACGTGTTTTGTTGCGAGATAATAATTTTGAAACGAAAAGAGTATTATGTATCACTTAATTATGAAATGAACATTGTACCTTTTTTCTTTATATCATTATATAGAGTATCATCTGTCTTAGAGATTTTTTATTTTTTACTCAATCTCAGTCTCATTATTTGGAGATATACACGAATGAAATTAATACATACAACTCGACAACCTCCCGTCTTGGCGGGAATGAACTATTTTTTTTAATTTGAACTAGAAACCAAAAGTAATTCTACATAGACAATCAAAATATAGGGTTAATTCTACCGCAACAACATATAAAAATAAGAGATGAACATGGTAAATGAAAGAAACGTTGATTATGATCTTGAAGTTTGTTTTATTTACGCTTTCAACTATCATAAATGTTGTCCAACTAAAAAATGGGTTACATTTAGGGTGTGCTTTGTTAGAGGTTTTAAGGGGTAAGAAATAGGAATGATAATGATTATTAGTGTTTGGTTAGGAGAAATATAGGTAATCATTACCCATTACTAGGTAATGGACCATTCCTTTGTAATGGATTTGAGTAATAGATTCAGGTATGTGTGTGTCTCCACCGACCACCACCACCATCACCGACCACCACTATTATCGCCACAACCACTCTCCACCGTCACCACCACTCTCCGCCCCCACCACCACCAACACTACCACCACCGGCTGCTACCACCTCACAAAGGATTCAAGTGTGTATTATTCCACCAGCGACCACCACCTCTACTGATGCCGTCACCACACTCTACCACCATCATTAATGGCTTCCTATGGTGCCACTACTACCACCACCACACCACTGATCATCACCACCGCCACAACCTCTAAATCTTGTCGCTACCTATACCATCTACCACAACCGCTTATCACAACCACCAACCATCAATAACCACCAAAAACCCACTGATCATCGCCGTTACCGCCACCTCCACCTCAGATAGCCACCTTTGTTGACTACTACAAGTCCGCAATCTCTGTTACAATGGTTGTCGTCCTCAACCACTAATTTTCATTAATTTCTTCTGATAGGTGTGAAAACACCCATCTTTTTTACCACTTAATTACAATAATAACCAAGCCAAAACGTGTATTTTATGTCTTAAATGTCGGAATTATGCGTGGTTTGTGTTTTTGTTGTGATTTAGGACGAAAAAGTGAAAAGTGGAGAAAACACGGGCATTCACAGGCTTTTATAGAAGAAAACGAAAAAAGACAAAGTCAAGAGATCAAGAGTGCAAAAAGAACGGAAGTCCAAGGCCTATTCTGAAGATTTATCGAAGAACAAGTCTAAAGACGGAAGTTTAATAAAGCCGAAGAACTCGAGTCTAATAAATAAAGAAATTATAAGACGAGTTTAATTAATCCCGAGACAAAGTCGATAAAGTCGAAGAACTTAAAAAACGAGAAGACATGAAGAAAGAAAGAAAGAGAAGGCAACACATGCACCTCTCTATTTTCCTATAAATACCCTCCTAAACTCATTTAGGAGGGTTGGTTAGTTTTTAGTTAGTTTAGGAGTAGGAGTAGTGTAGTTTTACTTTCTCTCTCTAGTTTTACTTTCTCTTTCTAAGTTTTTCTTTCAAGTTTTCTTGAATCTTTAATCTTTAATCATGTATTCTTAAATCTTTAATCTTTGCCTTTAATTTCAAGCTTTTTATTAATCTCATTCTACTTTTCTTGTTGGTTTAGTCTTAATCTTAATCTTTTTCATCATATTTTTATATAAAATTTTAAATCTTTTTAAGTTTCATGGTTTGTTTTTAAGGTTTCATTAAGTTTTATCATTCATCTATTAGTTTTGGTTAGCTTATTGGTGTTTTTCTTGGCTTATTATCCTTAAAAATTTGAGCTTTTAGTGCTTATTTTCGTCCTTTTTCGAGTTCCTATTTTTTAGGAAAATCTGGAAAAAATTCGCAACATTGAGAATTGAGTGCAAATTTCGTGACATTTAGAATTTAGTGCATATTTCGCAACATTGAGAATTTAGTGCAAATTCCGCAATTATTGAGAATTTAGTGCAAATTCCGCAATTATTGCGAATTTAGTGCAAATTCCGCAATTATTGCGAAATTAGTGCAAATTCCGCAACTATTGCGAAATTAGTGCAAATTCCGCAACTATTACCAAATTAGTGCAAATTCCGCAATTATTGCGAAATTAGTGCAAATTCCGCAATTATTGCGAAATTAGTACATAATTTCGCAATTATTGCGAAATTAATCTTTTTATTGCGAAATTAATTCTAGTTTTTTATACAATTGCGAAATCTTTGTTATTATTGCGAAATTAATTGTATTTTATTTAAATTTAATTTTTAAACTTATTTTTCCCGCCTTTTTTACTTAGCTTTATTTTAATTGTTTCGTCTTATTTTTCTTAAGCTTTATTCCAATTTGTCGTTTCTTAGTTTAATTCTTAAAGAATTTTATTTTCAAGTTTTTAAAATTACGTTTTGTCAAGTTTTAGTTTGCATCATTTACTTTATTTCCCTTTTAATTTCTCGTCATTTACTTTTTGTTAAGTTTTTATCTTTCAGTATTTCTTTTTACCGTCTTTATTTTATTTGTTTCAAGTCTTTATTTTTTCATTAGTTTTAGACAACGACCATTCCCTTTTTATCCCACCAAGAACAACTAATCTCGCACAATTAACCGGAAATCAATTCGAAGAGATACCGAGAAACGAACTTTTCAACCTAGTAAAATCCCAAGTATTAAATGGCGCCGCTGCCGGGGATTTTACTAGCAATTCGAGAAGATTCCGAGAATTAATCTGAACCCCATGCAAAATCATTGTATCAAATGGCGCCGCTACCGGCTCTTTTCGTGAAGATTAACGGTTTTTTGTGAGAGACGCGTTGGCTTTTGGGATCCGTTCACTCGTGAACGTTATTTTTCGTGTCAAAAAAAGAAAAAGAAAAAATTCCAAACACATTTGAAAAATCTTAAAAAGCATTTCTTTTTTCAAAAGTTTTGCACCAAAAATATTCTTCTTGCTTATCTATCTTTCTTTATGGATTCTTATGTCCATTGCGTCGGGTGTGGGAGACGATTATACGGGAACAACTCATGTCAATGGTGTACATGTGAGCGGTGCAGAAACGATATCGACAACACACAATTCGGATTTTGTCCTTTGTGCAACTCGACTAATTCGTCCTTTTTGAACCCACCTCCTGTTCCCTCGTGCATCTATTGTGGAAGCGATTCTCATTGGCATGTTTCGTGCCCGGTTCGATACCCATATGATCACGGGCAAGAACCGGGGTACAATTATGACAATGATAATAGCTATCCACAAGACGCACCCGCTCCTTCTCCTTACCCATTTTGCAACAACTGTGGGGGTCCTCACGATACCTATTATTGTCAACCAATGAATTATTATGAGCAAAATCCGTGTCCTCAGTTTTCTTCACCAATGGATTATTATGAACCCAACCCGGTTTCTAATTCTTCTCAACCGATGAACTACTATGAGCCACAACCATGCTATAATTCAGGTTTTCAACATTTTGAACCCCCACAACATCCCATCGATCATCAACCCTCCTTCGAACAATTGAGCTCACATGAACAATGGGACACTCTTGTTAAACAAAGTCAACAAATTCAAGAAGCTTGGAACAAGATCATCGGAAAATATCAAGAGGATCAACGGCCTGAGCAAATATCGAATATCGAGACTTATACTCCTCCCCCGGTGAATCCATACTATTATGATGATGATGACGATGAGCCTACTATTTCTTGGAATGACCTTACTACTCAATGTCCTAGTGCAATTGTTATCCCTCCTCTCAATATTCCAAACGTGTCTAAGGATTGTGATACATTGAGTGAGATTAGTGAGTTTGGTCTTGATAAATTGTTTGATGATGAGGTTTGTGACATACCGGCTGCTATGGAGCTTGAGGACGACGTTGCTCTTACGAAAGAGGTCGATCCAAATGATGAAGATTTTTCTCCAAGCTATGAGAATTTCACTTTTGAAATTTCTCAATCTCCACCGGGAGATGCGGGTGATGACGATTTATTCTCTCCGGTTTACGAGAAGTTCACCGATAAACATGATCTTGTGGATGAGGTGGAAGACGTGCTTCTTCGCGATAGATTACGGAAAGTGCACCTTCTTATTGCTCAAATCGAAGCGTTGACTTCTCCTCCTCTTTCCGCGTCTTTGCCTCCATATATTCCTCCTGTTGAAGATAATGACCCATTGCTGGAAGAAATCGACATTCACTCCATACCACTAGGTAATGATGACAATGACATGGAGGGGGACATTATTTTTGGTAATTTGCTGCAGGAGGGTATTGTCCCAAGTCCCCCTCCCGAGCACCTTTCATCCTCCCCTTTAGCCACTATCTCGGAGGATGACTGCTTTGACCCGGGAGGTGACATTGATTATGCTATGATTGATAACAATACGGCTTTGCCGCTTGCTCAGCATCCATTGTCTTTGGGGGAGGACAATGTGCTTACTTTACCCACCCCACCTCCCGTGGATCTTGAATTCACATACTTCTCGTATGTTGAAAGGACCTTTCTCCCACTCAAGACTTATCCCCCCGCCTCTCCTTTGTTGATGTCAACCGGGAATGAGGACAAGGTCTTTGATCCCGGTATCACATTCGAGGTTTCCCCATGGACTATTTAATTCAGGGACGAGTCAGGCTCGTGACTCGGTTAATATAAACAAGCACTTTTTGGGAGGCAACCCAATTATCTATCTATCTTCACCATAAGTGTAGGGGGGAGCCCCGTGGTGTTTCTTGCTTTCTTTCTTATCATGTGCAGGGATTAGCGCTTCAAAGACACACTCTTGATGACTTTTGACGAACCATGATTCCGTGTTCCCTTCTTCCCGGTTCTATCCTAAACTCTTTTCGATTCACTATTTTATATTTTCTCAATATTAAAATAGGAATCTCTTTAGTTGTCTCTTCCTTAGAGAGATTTAAACAAAGTGCACAATGTCCTAAATGTAGGGGAGTTTACTCCCACATGCTTAAACATTGAGGACAATGTTTATGTTAAGTGTAGGGGGGACTTCTATCGAAGTTAAGTGGCCTTTTCCTTGTATTTGTCCCATTTTAACCGGAAAATTTGATTTTTCGACATTTTTCAAAATTTTTAATCTATTTTGGCCTAGTAGTATAGTTGTTTTTACCTTTGTATAGTTATTTTCTTTCCTTATTAGAATAAATTTTTAATAAAGTGGTTTTAATTTTCAAACGTTGTGAATCTTTTGACTCAACTCGAGTTTACTTGTCTAAGTTTACTCTAGCTAGTATCCTTAACGTGTTTAAGTCAAGTTTTGCTAGGCTTTTATATAGGGAGCTATAAAATGCGAAAGTCTTAACTCTCACGGGTTAAGAACAAGAAATTTTCGCAAGTTCCTATAATTGATCCTAGAGAGTCGTTTATCAAGGGAACTTTAAAATACGATTTCTAAACTTGAAAAAGTCTAAGAATTTGCAAGATCCTATAGACGACTCGAAAACCCAAAACTTTGATTTAATAGGCTAAGCATCCACGAGTCTCATTCTTTGGGATTTTAAACTGTGGAGAACGAGAGATGATAGAGTCATTTATAAGTTTGGTATTCTTTCGTGAATTTATGTGAGTTAATTATAAGCCTATTCTCCCATCGCTTGTTAATAAATTTATCTGCAATAAATAAGGTTGTACGATTTGAAAAGTTACTTAGCTTCTAGCCCAAGATCGTTTAAAAGTTGCTCGGTATTAATTAGAGTTCATAGCCAAGGCATAACTTATTGAAGCGGGATGCGAAGATTGGCGAGTCCGAAAAGGCCCTAACAAGGCATGAGGGCTATAGTTTGTTGCTAAAGATCCAAAAGTGATGTGAAGAATCATTTATCAAAAATCAATATGAAGGATCGAGACACACGACGAAAAGCAGGAACTCCCCAAAAGATCATGGAGAAGTCTATCCAAAAAGACCCTAGCAAGGTATGAGGATAAATAGATCCAAGTCCAAAAAGGAGGCGGATCGTTGTATATCAAATTCCAAAATAAAGATTAGAGAAAAATGAAGAAGTCGTGGTCCAAATATGAAGAATCTCTCAAAACTTCAAGTGAAGAAATTCCTATTATGAAGAGAAGACCATAATTTCATGAACGTCTCTCAAGATTTGAAGTATGAAGTCCCTACCAAATATCGGTCTGAGAAAGGTCTCAAATCGCGAAGCGAGTTATGCCAAGATATGAACTTTATGAGGTCCCGAGAAGCAGTTTTAAAAGATTTTGTCCTTTAGCTAACTATTGATTAAATCGTCCCACTTTATTTTCAGCCTAAAATAACTATCGAAATAAGTCAACAATGCATCCTCATGATCATTCAAGACAGCAATAAAATATAAGAGATACACCTAGGAATAAGGGAGTCTAAGTGAATAATTGGCCCACATGAGTTCGTGTTAGTTTGCTAACTTACAATAACAATGATCTCGTTTTTAAGCTTGGTTTGGAGAAAGTGAAAACTTGAGGATGATGATCATTCATGACATTTCCAAAACCCTAAGGTATGTTTTTGATTTCTTTACTTGTTTCGTAATTTTCTATCTCTTTAATAAAGGCCAAGACGGATTGATTATGATGAAAAATGTAATCGAGCTTTGTAACTAATGCATTGCATGAGGACATTGCAATGGTCAAGTGTAGGGGATTTGATAGGTGTTAAAACACCCATATTTTTTACCACTTAATTACAATAATAACCAAGCCAAAACGTGTATTTTATGTCGTAAATGTCGGAATTATGCGTGGTTTGTGTTTTTGGACGAAAAGGTGAAAAGTGGAGAAAACACGGGCATTCACAGGCTTTTATAGAAGAAAACGACAAAAGACGAAGTCAACAGATCAAGAGTGCAAAAAGAACGGAAGTCCAAGGCATATTCTGAAGATTTATCGAAGAACAAGTCTAAAGACGGAAGTTTAATAAAGCCGAAGAACTCGAGTCTAATAAATAAAGAAATTATAAGACGAGTTTAATTAATCCCGAGACAAAGTCGATAAAGTCGAAGAACTTAAAAAATGAGAAGACGTGTAGAAAGAAAGAAAGAGGAGGCAACACATGCACCTCCCCATTTTCCTATAAATACCCTCCTAAACTCATTTAGGAGGGTTGGTTAGTTTTTAGTTAGTTTAGGAGTAGGAGTAGTGTAGTTTTACTTTCTCTTTCTAAGTTTTTCTTTCAAGTTTTCTTGAATCTTTAATCTTTAATCATGTATTCTTAAATCTTTAATTTTTGCCTTTAGTTTCAAGCTTTTTATTAATCTCATTCTACTTTTCTTGTTGGTTTAATCTTAATCTTAATCTTTTTCATCATATTTTTATATAAAATTTTAAATCTTTTTAAGTTTCATGGTTTGTTTTTAAGGTTTTATTAAGTTTTATCATTCATCTATTAGTTTTGGTTAGCTTATTGGTGTTTTTCTTGGCTTATTATCCTTAAAAATTTGAGCTTTTAGTGCTTATTTTCGTCCTTTTTCGAGTTCCTACTTTTTAGGAAAATCTGGAAAAAATTCGCAACATTGAGAATTTAGTGCAAATTTCGCAACATTCAGAATTTAGTGCAAATTTCGCAACATTGAGAATTTAGTGCAAATTCCGCAATTATTGAGAATTTAGTGCAAATTCCGCAATTATTGCGAATTTAGTGCAAATTCCGCAACTATTGCGAAATTAGTGCAAATTCCGCAACTATTGCGAAATTAGTGCAAATTCCGCAACTATTACGAAATTAGTGCAAATTCCGCAATTATTGCGAAATTAGTGCAAATTCCGCAATTATTGCGAAATTAGTACATAATTTCGCAATTATTGCGAAATTAATCTTTTTATTGCGAAATTAATTCTAGTTTTTTATACAATTGCGAAATCTTTGTTATTATTGCGAAATTAATTGTATTTTATTTAAATTTAATTTTTAAACTTATTTTTCCCGCCTTTTTTACTTAGCTTTATTTTAATTTTTCGTCTTATTTTTCTTAAGCTTTATTCCAATTTGTCGTTTCTTAGTTTAATTCTTAAAGAATTTTATTTTCAAGTTTTTAAAATTACGTTTTGTCAAGTGTTAGTTTGCGTCATTTACTTTATTTCCCTTTTAATTTCTCGTCATTTACTTTTTGTTAAGTTTTTATCTTTCAGTATTTCTTTTTACCATCTTTATTTTATTTGTTTCAAGTCTTTATTTTTTCATTAGTTTTAGACAACGACCATTCCCTTTTTATCCCACCAAGAACAACTAATCTCACACAATTAACCGGAAATCAATTCGAAGAGATACCGAGAAGCGAACTTTTCAACCTAGTAAAATCCCAAGTATTAAATGGCGCCGCTGCCAGGGATTTTACTAGCAATTCGAGAAGATTCCGAGAATTAATCTGAACCCCATGCAAAATCATTGTATTAGCTTCCCCTACCAGTATTGCACTAACGACCACCATTGTCGCTACCAACACAATCCTAACGCCATCACCGCTTTCCGTCGATGCCGTCACCACCACCATCACTGTAACACCCCATTTTGATAATGGAATGTCACGCGTAATTATGGCGTGTCATCAAAGCATGCAAGGTAATATGTAGTAAAACATACATGACCATAGGGTAAACCGGCATCAAACATCGGTCCCCCAACATAAGCCCAAAACATAATAAAGTAAATGAAATGAATGAAAGACTTATACAAGCATAAGTATATGAAGGTAAAAAGGAAAAGAAGTCTCTAGCAGCTTCCATCCTATGCACGCCCTCCAAATGCCCGAGTCTTTCCTAGGGTACCTGCTGTTTTGGGACATGGAAAGGAAAGTAACGGCTGAGCAAAACACTCAGTGCACGGATATAGACATAGTATGATTGAATAAACATAATAAAGACTTAATAGTAGCAGAAATGTATAAGTCCTGGAAAACCTGGAACATGTTCATAAAACTGGTTTTATAGTTTGAAAAGCCTTATGTTTATCTTATGAAAACTGTTTAACATAATTTTACCATTAACCAATATAGGTCATGATAATCCACCGTGCACGAATACTTGGAGGGGTGACCTCATCATGCAAATTAGAGGGGCTGCCTCTAATTTAATATACTGGTTTAGGTAGGAGGGATCAACTCCTTGTGAAGGATGCAAGGCACACACCACATTCACCATGAAATCCTGACTGAAACATGTAACTAGGATGCACCCATACGCCCCACATGATAAATATAATAATATGGCCAAAAGCTGAAGGGACGACACAAGCAATCACTCCGCCGTGGTGAAGTCATAACATCAGTGCCTCTAATGTTATGGTTATGATACCTCCATAGCTAGGTGAAATTGGTCATGCATGTATATGGCTTTAGGTATTCTAATAGAACATAAGCAATTCAAAAACATATAAAATATATACTGGGGAAAACAGTTGGCTGCATACGGGAAATCCTAATAAGGAAAGAATGTCCATACTGAAAGGACGGGAATCCGTACATTATGTCCAGTGAACGAAGAAGATGAACTGAGGAGAATCCTACTTCGGTATCACTAATGCTACATAAATACATACATGAATAAGTATCTGCTTACTAAATACGTAACTGGTTTTATGTCATGTCTTAGCTTATTTTATATGTTCATATCATGTTTTACTGTTTTAAGCCTTAAACTGTGTTTATCTTATATTCTGTCTATTCTGATTAAGTATTTCTGGTATTTCATGTATTATTATACTTACTGTGTAATAATAAGTAACTTTCCAAAAATAGCAGGTTTCCTAAAATAGAAAGTTTCCAAAAATAGAAAGTTACCAAAAATAGAAAGTTTCCAAAAATAGAAAGTTTCCAAAAATAGAATTACTGCTTAAAATAGATAAGTTTCTAAAAAGAGAAAGTTTCCATAAATAGATCAGCTGCCTTAATTAAATAAGTTTCCATAAATAGATTAGCTGCCTGAATTAAATAAGTTTCTAAAAATAGAAAGTTTCCATAAATAGATTAGCTGCCTTAATTAAATAAGTTTCTAAAAATAGAAAGTTTTCATAATTAGATATAAGCTGATTAAATAAGCTAAGTTTATAAGCCTTAGTGTTTTTCTGATTATTTCTAAGTCATAATGATATAATGTATAGTTTATTAATTATTACATGTAATTTAAATAAACTATAGGTTAAAAGTATTTAATTAAAATATATCATGTTTTTAATTAAATAAAGTTAAATACTTAGGTTAAAACATGTATTATTATTTATTAATAATATAACCTACGTCATGTTAATTAATTAATTATAACCATGGTTTTTAAATAATTAATTAATTATAAGTCTAGAAAATATAAAATACTTAGGTTAATAATTCCATGATTCATATAATTAATTTATAACCTAAGTCATGTTTATTAAATTAATCATGTCATATTTATTAATTTAATTTTAACATATGATTATTAAAAACATATCCTTAACATAAACCATGAACCAGATCGTGACTAGAAACCATGAACCAGACCCGTAATAAACACCATACCCCGAACCACTTTGGGGTTCTCCCTTGTTTGCTGCTTCCGTGGGACCCACACCACCAAACCGAGACCTTGAGGTCTCGGTGGTGGTCCATAAGCCAAGCCGAGACCCCTTAGGGGTTCGGTTTAGGCGTCGGCTAGACAAACTCCCCTAAAAACCCTTGTTTTGATCTACCCCATAATCATAGACATGTTTAATAAATGTTTTTAATTAGTTTTTAAAAACATCATGATCTTATGTAATTTATTAAATCAAAACATAAAAGAAAAGGATTAAAAAGGTTATACCGAATACGTGGATCAATCGAGGATGAACACACACGAATGCTTGCACAAGTTCCAAGGTCAAAATCAAACCAAATCACCCCTTCATGGTGATTGTAGGTGGCGGCCATAGAGGACAAAAGGAAGAAGGAAGAAAACTTTTAGGGTTTTTGTTATTTTTCCTGTAATGTGAAAATGACCAAAATCTTTCCTAATTCTATGTTTTAGTAAAAAATTAAAATGGGCTTGGCCCATTCTTCCTTCCTAATTTCGTGGGTAATGGGGCCCACAAGGGGTAACCCGAATGTTTTCCGTGTCTAAAATATTAGTGTGTTCTCTTGTGTTCTCGTGTTCGTGTTTTACGTGTTCTCGTTAAATATTAACCGTGACTTAATATATTTATTCGTGTTCGTAATAAATATATATACGTAATTAATATTAACTCGTGATTAAATTACGTTCATGATTTCATGATCGCATGTTCGTGATTAATTATTGTTTAAATAATTATTGTGCGTGATTAATTATTGTTTAAATAATTATTGTGCGCTTGTACGTAATAAATACTTATCGTGTTCTAACACGTACGTAATACGTAAAATTTCTATACGTGAACGTAAACATGCTATAAAAGGGAAGTTCTAATCCTATACGTACGATCTTACGGGTACTATTCATGGTAAAAGTATGCGGGTTTTACAATTCTTCCCCCTAAAAAGAATAATTCGTCCCCGAATTATAGATAACGTAACTGAAAGAGAAACATACCCGAATCAAACTGAGAGGGTATGTAGGATTAATGAACGTACATGTGACATGGTAGAAGGAACGTGGAACGTGACATGTCTTGAAAGGACATGGAACGTGACGTGACTGAAAGGACATATCTAATTGATAAGAGAAAACGGATAAGAAGTCCGGATGAACTTGTCCGTTTCCAAGTGGCTTCCCTCTTGGAACGGTTCCTTGACAAGATCTTGACTCAATGATAAATCTTGGTCTTCCTGACCTTGACTTGAAATACGAAGAAGTTCTTGGTTGTCAACGTAAGGTAGATTCCCTAAATTGATCGAGGGAATAAGAATTAACGTGTAAGGGAAACTAAAACGTTATCGTGGGGAAACACTCTAACTTAACTGATAATTAGCAACGATGCGCGAGCCACAAAGAAACGTAGTACGTGAAAAATTTTGAACGTGACACGTGAAAATTTTTGAACGTGATACGTTGAGATATGATGAGTGTAGTATGAGTAAACATATCATGACCATGATACGTGTAACATATCTTGATCATGATATGAGGAACGTGGAATGAACATGGCATGTGAAACATATCGTGAACATATAATATAATGGCGGTAACGCCAAACGTTCAGGTGAGACGTGGAATATGACGTGAAATGTCTATCTGAGGATAGGGAGTTATACTAAACTTGGGTCTGGTCTCTCAAGTTCTTGCAAAACTTCCCAGAATGAGGAAAATGAACGTAAAATCGTAAGCCGAGATACCATAGTGTCATGAACACGAGCGCGAAAGCAAGTCATGAAATTAGAATGAAGACGTGAAGTAAATAAGGAGCACAATTGCGAATCTTTGTCTGACCCGGTAACTGAGAAATTGCCAAGTGATCGGGTGAGCCTTGGCTGGAACATGTGTGACAACCCGTCAATTTCAGGTCGTTATTTTAATCTCGACTATTACGTATTATGTGTTTACTTTAATGAGAATTTAAAATTTATCGACTAACCGAGAAGGTTATGACTTGAAACTAGCGTAAAAATGTCGATTAGATGAAAACCGACAAGGAATATGTTAGGTATCGATATTATATTCTCAAATAATCATAAAAATGATTTTTATTATATTTAATCTTTATTTCTCGTGTTTTACGTTTTAACGAGTGACGATAACTATTAGAGATCGCGATACCGACGGATGCCCAAAAATTTACGTTTTATTATCGATTGTCTCGATATTTTATATTTTCGACGTTTTCGATTTAATTGCGTTTTAAGTCGTGTCGAAGCTTTGTTATTATATTTTGAAGCGTTTTAACTTTCGAAAAGTATTTTTACGAAACCCGAGCCCTGTAAATATTTTTCAAAATTTACAATTTACATTTTCTACCTTGTAAACTATTCAATTTCATTTTAGACCCAAAAGAATGCATTTTGACAAAAACTACCCTACCTTTGGACTATTTAAGGAAATTCCACTAACACACTTACATTAAAAATTCATTTAACAAGAAAAATCACCCACCCTCTCTCTTCCCCTTGTGTTTGTCGTCCACCACCATTACCATTGCCACCATCAAAAATCAATTTCTACTTTGAATCAAGCAAATCTAAAAGAAGTCCCATCCTAGAAATTTCAAGAGCTTCAATTTGGTATAAAAATTTCCCACATGCATCCACTAAATTTTTTATTTTCAAATTTTGATGAAGAACATCATGTTTGATCCATTTCTATGGCTATGTATGTTGTTAATATTATTATATTCATAGTGGATGATGTTACATGTATGATTTCTTTATATTTTATTTTTATTTTATTAAATTTGAGGATGTTAGGAGTTAGTTAGATGTGTTAGTATGATATTAGGATGATATTAGGACTATAGGAATTGTTAGAATGAGTTGAAAACTTGATTTGGTATGATTTTTACATGGTCAATTTTAGGCAGTAACTTTAAGAACATTTTTGAATTACTTACTGTAATAAACTTGGTAAACTAATAAGATAGGGTCGTAGAGAATTTCGTCAGCTTCGATTTGAGCTAAAGTAGAGCTTCTAACTCATTACGAGCGAAAAGTTATGCTAGTTTTAGTATTCGTGTACCGGAAGACGAGTATCTGCACAATCCGAAATTTTTTGTCGATATTTGGATCGAATCTCGGGGACTATAGAATGAGTTTTAAAAATGTTCAAGGACTGTTGTAAGTTGCTAAACCTCAGGTCATGAGTCTATTTTCAAACCCGAGTGTCGGTTTTGCAAACGGAATTGTTTAGATAAGTCAAAATGGTTTTACAAGTCAAAGGCGTAAAACTGTCCGGTTTTTATAAGACGAAGGTGTGTCGGGCAGAAGGTCTTAGAAGTAATATTTTTGAATGAAACTTAATTTGAGTCTTATTCATATTATTTGTGAGTTTGTCACCAAGTTTCGTCGAAATCGGACAAGTCTAGATAGGTTAGATCGGTGTGTACATTTGGAGTGTACATGCTGATTGGTATTTTGGACACGTAGTTCAATACTTGTGTTGTGACAATCTAACATTTTTAGGTAGTGAAATATTTTCTCGTATAATATTTTGAAACTTATTTTTTTGTTGGTTGACGAACTCACAATTTACGGATTTAAATTTGGGCTTACGTGCATAATTTAGCGTCTTTTACGACTAAACCGGAAACCTTAGGATTACGTATTTACGTTTTTGAACTCCGTTTTTGATGAGACAATTTTTATTGGATTCGTTTTGTGACGTTGATTCATAATTTATAAAAACGTTTTTCGTAAAACGCCCGAGGGCACGCAAATCGAGAAAACTAGAATCGAGGAATACCCGTAAACTAGTGAGATGGGACAAAATACATTGTCCCACCCCACTAGCTAGCATGGGACGGCACCAACATGACACCTCAACCATATGTGGCATCATGTTATCTAAGTGTTTACAAGTGTAAACCAAGCTTACACCTTAAGCTACTCTTTCCACTATCTAGCTAAAACCATCAACTAACTCATTTCCACCATTTAATTACATGCAAACCAACACAAAACTCTCTCAAAAACCACCCCTTTGTCGTCCACTTTCAAGCTACAAACACCCCTTTTGATCATTTCTAGCCATGAAATACATGTTAACTAGCTCTATCATGGAGTTATCTTGAAGCCTTGATCATTTGGTGGCCATATTAACAACATCGGAGGTGATTTGCTTGTGTCCTAGGGCTGATTTCCCAACTATTGTTCTTGGTGTTTGATGATCTTGGAGTTACTTTTGGTGTTCATCAAGTTCTTGTCTTCCAAAAACAAGAAATACACTTGGTTGGTAAAGAAGATCATCCTCTCCATTTCTCTTGTTATTTTTGTAAAGAACAAATGTATTTTCTTTATTATTGTATATGTATATGATGTATATATGATGATAAAAATGTTGTGTGGGGATCAAGTGTTGATAAATATGCTTAAAAATGTTAATAACCATGAGAAATAAGGCTAAAATCATGCTTATTTAGTTGGCTGTATATAAACAGTATATAACTAAAACTTGAACTGATAAAATTGCATGGTATGATCCATTTACAGTAAGTACAAGATGTTATACACATGTGAGAGTTGGCCATGCAATGGAATCAATATAATGAGTGAGATATGATCAAAACAAGATGAGAGTGCTAATCTGAATAAGCAGTTTTGTAGGGACTGTTAAGGCAAGATAAACTTAAAATGAGCAGTAGCTATAACTAAGTTAAATGTAGCAAATAATATGAATAACATGTCACCCAAAAATGAGCTTCTAATTCATTATAGAACTCTAGATATGGTAAAAATGGTGAACATGAAAATAAAAATCAGATTTTAAGAATTAATGTTTATTATTATATAAGCACTCAAATTTTATTGTATAAAAATGTAAAATAAAAACCCAATAACTTATGAAACTTATTTATATAAATATGTAAAAGGTTAAATAAATGGATAAATTATATAAATGGCAGTGGGATAATACTTATAAGTAATAAAAACTATAAACTTGATTTTTACGACTTTTTCGGCTATTACCGTAAAATTAACGTTTTTCGCCAAATAAAACTTAGACGATCAAACCCGTCTAATGTAAAGTTTTTAAAAGTCATATACTGATATATAAGTAACTAATACAAGTAAAAACCGATAAAACCCGAACTATAGGACATACGGACATTAACGAGCTAACTAAGCATATTGGACTAATAATTGGACTAAATAAGTTAACCACTTATAAAAAGAACTTATTGGGCTTAACCCATTTGGGCCCAATATGGAAAGTATATATACTGATAATATAAGTATAAAATGGATTAAAACAAGTTAAAGAACTTATACTAAGCTTATTGGACTTAAAATAGGTAAATAGGTAAAACTAGCAAACTAGTAAAAAGTTACCAAAATGTAAACACTAAAATGAGTAAACAAGGATGTATAAACCCACTTGATCATCATAATATGTACAAAATCATCATATGTATATTGTTATTTTGATAAAAGTCATTGGACAAAGTCTAAGACCGATTATTATTTATATATGTTTCCGTGACCGAAGCACGCCCGTAGCCGATAATCCGCCTTTCATTATCAACGTGAGTTCATAGCCTCGCACTCTTTTAAATGTTTTATAAAATGATTTGTAAACCCGCGAGGGAGATAACATGCTAGATTTTATAAAAATAGAACACAAGTAGTCCCGATGGTATGCTTAATGATATGGACCCGAATGATGCTATGACCCTATAACGAGACTAAAAGGATTATTAGTAGTTAGGTTATGTCACTTTAAAGTCCCATTAGCATGAATTGTGAACTACCGGGATTTGGTAGACGCTTATGCATTTGATAGTACTATTTGGGGACGATCACCCCAGTTCGCGCCATGACGGTTGATCCCCGTCGTACCACATTGATTGGTAAGCGAATTTATGTATGAGAAGATTCCATAGCGTGATTTTTGTGACGACACGCTAACTTAGATGGGCAAATTGTTTTTCGGGTTCACGGCCCGCTGTTTTCATAGTAAGGTAACAATGTCATGCGGCTAATAATAATCCTATATATAATCCAAATAAAAATGTATCCTATACATAATAACGACGCTATTAACGATGAATATATTACCTATCATGGTAATATAGAGACTACGGTCTCATGGACGGTTTAAGATGTATGCTTGATTTATATATTGCCCGACTAGCAATATGAGGACTTACTTCCGATATTATACTTGTGTTCTGATTTTAAATGATTGTTTTATATAACGGTTTTTATTAAACTCTATGAATTCACTCGGCATTCGCTGATATGATTTTTGCATGTTTTTATCTCAGGTGCTTGAAGGTAATCCGGATGGAGATCGACTCTGATGGCCCACTTAATATTAAAAATGTTCATTCGATCTATGTTTTGTAAACTTAATGACCTGTATAATTTGGGACCTGTTGTACACTTTAAAACTTTTTATCGAATGAATGTATGTTAAACCTTGTACAACCATTTTTATGTGTTGTCTATGATTGGAGTTATTGTGCTATCCCGTAACACTCTGAAAGACCCTTCCGCTGTATCGATAAGAAAATTGAGAGTGTTATAGTTTGGTACCAGAGCTCTCGTTATAGAGAACAAAAGATTTTAAAAACCAAGGTTTTGAACAAAACTTTTCAAAATCTTTTGACAATGAACATTTAAGAAAATATTTGAAAAATCTTTTGACTATAACGGTGCCAGAGATCTCCGACGTTACCAACAAGCCCTATTGAGAAGATATATATTTTGATATATATAATATAATTTATATATATGTATATATCGTGATTTCATTATGTAATTGTTTAACTAGTATGTTATCCTAATACGAGATATATATATATAAATGCAGATTGTCATGGCTGACCCTAATATTCCTGTAGAAAACCATGCTATTCCCGAACCTAATGTAGATGATGATCCTTATTTAGACTTAGTAGATTATGATATGGATGATGAGGAGGAACCATTTGAGGATCCCGAGCCCGAGTTAGGACTAGGAGATCAGATTGCCCCTCAGGTTGACTTGGTAGAGAATGAGATTGATAATGTTGATATAGAGAATGATGATGAGATTGGGTTAGATAATTTAGATGATGAGATTGACGACGAGGATGTCGAGGAGGATGTAGGTATGGATGTTGAGGTTGATGACGATGAGGAAGCTGAGCTTATTTACCCTTATGATGTTCCAGAGGGCGAGCCTTTGCCCCCACCAGTTTATTTGTCTGATTCTGAGGTTGAGCTACCTAGGGATGAAATGTCTGAATCATCTGAATCTGATTCTGAATCAGAGGAGGATGAGGATGACAATGCACCTGACGGTACTGATGGTATTGCTACTCGTAGATGTGAGATAGGAGAGTCGTCTAGTGCTCGAGAGGCTACTCATATTGATGGTCTTGCACCATGGGCCTTGAGACGTGATCTAGATGCTTCCCGTGTTAAGAGTTGTATGACAGAGGTTGGATTAGGTGTTGTTCAGACTCAAGTTGCTTATTTGGAGTCGAAGACTAAGGTTGGCGAGAAAGAGCGAGAATTGCTTAGTTTGGATTTGACTGATGTAGAACGTGGTTTGAATGAGGCTTTTAGGAGGTTATCAGTGTTAGAAAGTGGTGAGTTTGCTGAAATGAAGAAAAAGGTGAATTCTATGGAGATTTAGTTGAATGTAGCTCGTGCGATGCGTGAGAAAGCTGAGAAGGAGTTGAATATATCTGTGGGATGGAACAGTAGATTTTATGCTGACATGGTTGAAAGATGAGTGATCCGTAAGCGCCCAGCTGAAGATGTGTCTAGTGATCGTCCGACGAAGATTCAGAAGACGATAGATGATGGACCATCTGGCGGTTCTCAGTAGACTAGTCTTGTAACACCCCACTTGGATAAGTGGACCGTTACGTGTATTTATGGCGTGTCATCAAAGCATAAGGTAAATGTCCTAAAACATTAACTGACCATAAAGGAATACCGGAATCAAACATCGGTAATCCAAACATAAGCCCAAAACATGAAAAGTAAAATACTGAAGGAAAGGACTAAACAATGTTCAAATGAGCAGAATAATGTAAGAAATGCATAAAGTAAGAAGTCTGGATAACTTCCATCCAAAATGCACATGCTCTCAGAATCCTAAGAGCGTCCTGGTGTACCTGCCGTTAGAACATGAAAGGAACTACGACTGAGCATAACGCTCAGTGAACGGATATAAAGCATGATAAGAATATACTGAATGAAACAGGCGATAGAATACTGAAGCTGTAAGACTGATATGTAACATGTGGTAGAACTCTGCATAAAATCTGAGAAACCTGGTTCATATATACTGATACTGAAATATAACTATTAATTCTGAAAACATGCATTTACTGTATTTTATTTTGCCAGAGCTTATATAGGTCACGTGCTGTAACAACCGTGCATGAATAACTGGAGGGGTGACCTCGTCATGCTATAGAGGGGTGACCTCTAAATAACTGTGCTGGGTGGAGGGATAAGCTCCAATGTGAAGGATGTAGAGCACACACCACATTCACCCTGATAACTTGTAACACTTATAAGCCTAGGATGCATCCATACGCCCCACTAATAATACTGATAAAATGGCCAAGCTGAGCTGAGTGGGACGATGCAGGATATCACTCTCTTGCATGTGAGTCACGACACCGGTGCCTCTAGTGCCGTGGTTACGGTACCTCCGTAACTAGTACATAAACTGGTCGTGCTTGTATATAATGCTCATGCAATTTATTTAGTTATTAACATGATTTCTGATAAACTTAAACATATACTGGGGAAAACATTTGGCTGAAGACGGGAAATCCTAATCATGCATAAAAAGGAAGTCCATACTGAAAGGACGGAAAATCCGTACCTCTATTCCAGTAACCGACGAAATGGAAGGCTGAAGAATGCTACTCGGGCTTCACGTAAGCTACAACAATTAATAGACGCGAATAAGTTACACGTTCTATATTTACTTTATTGATTTTATTGGTTTCTTATTTATTCATTATATTTCTGGAAGTCTGTACGTATTTTTAACTGATGAAACTGTATTAATAATTATTCCTTAATATATTAACAACCTACTACTAATTACAGTATAACTAAATCCGGCGTTATATTATTACTAAAATAAGTAACTCGTTAAAATATAACGTTTTCTAGTTTATAAGGTTTTTCTAAAGTCATATATAATCTATATAATAAAATTATACTTTTTAATTATTTCAAAACTATTTAATTATAATTTAATTTAAAATATGGTTTAAACCTTTACAAAAATTAATTAATAAAAGTATAATATAAAATCTACTTTTTCCTCATTATAATTAAATCGAGCCTACCGAGATACCCCTTTCCCGGTCGCACTAAAATGATTAACCCAAAATATATAAAATCTGACTTTTAAAATTAGCGACAGAAAATTGTCGCTAAAAACTGTCACTAAAAGCTACGTTTTAAAACGGTATAAAACTGTCACATAAACCTACGACAGAAAACTGTCGCTAATACCTACCCAACACTTCCCACTTCTTGTATTCTTAAGTTCCCACTGTTAGTTTTAAAAAGGTTCCCACTGTTAGTTTTAAAAAGGTTCCCACTGCTAGTTATAATGAAAAGTTCCCACTTCTTGTTCTGTTTTTACAACCAAACGCACCCTTATTTTTTTTCTTCAGAAAATAACCAAACACCCCCTGCTGATGGCTGTTTGTTGCAGTCATCACACAACCAACTCGCACCCTCCCTTGTGGGTCGCGACCTGGCCCAAAACGAGCACAACCACCACTACACTCTACTTGGGTCGCGGCTGGGCCAAAACCAATACACACAGTTGGGCGATCAAAGCCCAAACGCACCCTACACAACCAAAACGCCTCCTGCTTGTTCCTGCAGAGCCAAAACGCACCCTGTTGTGCTTCTGCCAGCTGTCGAGGACACCTAGATCACCACCGAGACCCCTGGTGGTCTCGGCTCACGTGTAACATCCAAACCCGACTGTTTTTAATACCAATTTATATGATTAAAAACCAACCCCACGATTCTTGCTGTAAAAAAATTAATTTTTGACTTAGATGGAAGAATAAAGAGGTGGTTTACCTTAGTTCGATTAGGAAAGAGGTATGAACACGATTAATCAACGACGAGAAACAAAAACTTGTTCTCCTGCTTGTTCTAGCCGGCGGCCACCAAAGGAAAACACCGAACCCTATTTTTTTCTCTTTCTTTTTTGTTCGCTGTGTGTGAAAAAGGGGAAACCCCCGTTTCTTTTCTTTCTTTAGAACCAAACGGGCCAAAGCCCAATTCTTTGCCTTTTTTTTACCCAACGGCCAAAAGTCCTTTTCCACTTTTCTCTCTTTTTTTATACACTTAAATGTCGTGAATACTTGTTTTTATTTCTCGTGTCTTTGTTTCTGAATCGCGGTAATTATTTTTCGTGTAATAATACATACGTAATATATTCTGAAACTTTATAATTATTTTCTGAATAATTATTCATTTGTAATATTTAAATAAACTGAGACTACGCGTATTTACTATTAATGTTTAATTATTTCTGTAACATAATAATTCGTCTGTAATAATTCTGAGACTAAATACTTCTTATCTGAATAAACTGTAATATTTATAGTATTTAAATAAACCGGGATTGCGTATTTAATTTCTGTGTTTCTATCTCTGTCTAATAATTAATACTTATATAGTTTATCAAAATTAAACTGCGTATTTAAATATTCTGATTTTTAAATACGGGTTTTACAATTCTTCCCCTCTAAAAACAATAATTCGTCTCCGAATTAAAGATACGACTATACCGGGTTTTACAATTCTTCCCCTCTAAAAGGAGAAATTCGTCCTCGAATTAAAGGTAATAAGCTGATGAAGTTATAAGAACTGAAAAAAACACGTAGACTGAAAAGAAAATTAAGCTGAAGGATAAATTGTCTTCTAATTAAGACATAATGCTGCTGATAGGTATAAACCTGGCATGACAGAAATGATCATGTAACGTGACATGGCTGAAGAGAACATGGAACGTGACATGACTGAAAGAACATAACTGAATTTATTGAAGAACATAATGAGAGGTCCAGATGGACTCCTCCGTTTCGAGTGGCCTCCCGCTCGAAACGATTCCTTCAAAGGTCTAACATAATAAATAAAATATTGGTCCTGATGACCCTGTCCTGATGATGCTGAATAGCTTCTGGTTCCATATTTAAGATGGATTTTCTGAATCTGATAGACTGAATAACTATAGCATGTATGATACATGAAACGATACGTGTAAATATTCTGAAAAGATAACATTTATAACTATGAGCAAGCTGCTGAGAATATATATAGGGACGAACTACGTGAACAATTGTGAACATGCTAAGTGAGCAATTGTAAACGTGGTTCATAATTATATGAGGAGCGCTGGCATGGAATTAGAATATGATAAGTGAATCATACTGTGAACGTGATACTAGAACATATTACGAACGTATGCTGACTGAGGGATGAATGTCTAACGATACGGTCTGAGATGTGAAACGTCTGCCTGGTTATGGAATAGTTGTGCTAAACTTGAGTCTGGTCTCTCAAACTTTCTGTAACCGTATTCGGTAATAAACTGAGAAACGTGTATCATGAAATGGCACACGAACTTGAACGTGAACAATGTTATGAACACAAACGTGAGCTTAAATTATGAGATAGCATAAAAGATGAACTGAAACAGCATCATACCGCGAATGAGACGTAAACGTGAAAGTGAAAATAAACATGAATTTAAAGTGGGCGTAAACATACACTTGATCGTGAACATGACTTCTGTCTGATATGATGGTCAAAGGAATGCCTTGAATTCGTACGATTTACTGCTGAATTTTAAAATTTTTTGCAGATCTGCTACTACGTGATCCTTTCGGATGAAAGAGACGCGCAGGCTGATTACATGGTTGATAATAACTTAGATAGTATCATACTTTCTCTGAGTCTGTGGTAAACTGATAACAATCTCCATGGAGTCTTGTCTCCTTTCGGTCTAGAATTTATACTGGTAGTAATAGCATGTCGGTGTTCTATCTTGAACCTGAGGTATGTCAGGCATTAGATATGAACATAGCTGCATCAAAGTGCGATGGGATTATGGGAACTTCTGGTGGACATATGGTTGGACATCCATGGAAAATTTTCTGGTGGAAACTGTCATCAATTTCTGCGGTAGCAGTCAGTTGAGTTCTGGAAAAGTTTGTACCTTGTTCACAGGCATCGGTCGGAACCATCAGGTGATGGCCTTCACCTTCGTAGCATTGCTTAAGATTTCTTTCTGCTAAGGTAGAATGGCTCAGAAATGCCACTTTGTTCAATTGGAATTCATATCTAGAAAGTTGTATATAAAATTTTCTCCTATCGAAGATTCTTTACAACTGTGAGAAGATGATTCTCTTGTACCTCTCTAGAATTTAGAAGATTAGAATGTTATCAAAGAACATACTGACGATTTTGTCTGCGAAGTCATAAAAATTATTCATACATTTCATACTATAGCTGGGGCATCAGGGAGTCCAGACGTATAAGTCAAAATTTTATAGAGACTGTGACGTGTTCAACAGAAATCTGAAAAAAAACATCATGTTCTTTTCTCACCACTTCTGGTGGCATGGTCGCGAATTGTTCTGATCTCATGATACCGGTCTTCTTCCTGATAGACAGAAACGACACACTTCCTGGTGGTACGCCAGGGCGAATAAAGCCTCATTCCGGTAATTCTTGCAGCAAATGATGCAACCCTTTTAACTTAGATGCAACTCTGGACTAAAGAGTTTTGGAAACAGGCACTATTTTTGAGAGAAGCTCGATGTTAAAGTATGTCTCGTAGTAGGAAGGAATTTCTAGAATGACATCTGGAAATTTTTGTTAAATCTACTGATCATGGATTCGTGGAATTTTAGAAGTGAATTTATAACTGGTAGCTAAAAGTCTTCGTAGCTATGGACAGATAAGTCACGCGCTTGTAAGGCAGAAATAATTTGTACAGATTTTTCCTGACAGAAAGTATAATGAATATATTTGGGATTTAGTAAGACGGATCTCGTCGTTAACTGAAAGTAAGACTTAAATAAATATGGTGATACTGTTGAGTCCTTTCTGACTGAGAGGCAGGTAACTACCTGATTTGAGATAAAGCTGACATAGGAATAAGTGAAGCAAACATAGCAGATCCTGCTGAATGTATTTGTCTGTAACCCAACAGAATAAACACTGCATGTCTAACCTGAATAATACACTAGTGGTGGTGACTGAACTTTAAATGATCTTATTAATGTGTGGTATAATAGAACGGGTATACCCCTTTCTGAAAGGTACCCTGAATTACTAAGGGTCTCGCTTGGAAACATACTAAAGTTAGGAGTTCTGACTCGTACTCTGAGAAGATATTCGTATGACGTGTATAATGACTGGTGTCCTAGTGTCTTCTGAAATGATACTTGAGAACTGTGTCTTGACTGTTGTCTGGACATGTATTTTAATGGTTGAACCTGGATAAGGCGGAAAATATTTGGTAACTGCTAGGATTGGCGGACCGATTAGACTACTGACCTCTTGTATTTTTGGTCACGTCCGTTCCGGAGTTCCGATGGTTACTGACTGATTAATTATAATTACGGTGGTTGTCACTACTGCTTTGTCTGTCACCTTATGACGGTCATTATCATGACCGTGATTCGTCTAACTATTCTGCTGAGTGGCCGGATAGATTCCGGTTCCCACTCTTCTAAATGAACGGTTAGCTGAGTGAAGTGTGACATCAAGCTGAGAAGGTAAAAGTATGGAATGGAATGGTAGTGTCTCATGGTTGAAATTCTATTCTTTTCAGAAATTTCAAATTTATAGTTTTCGTCCTTGTTCTGTAGAGTCTTCATAGTATAAACGGCATCAGCATCTGGAACAATTTTCAACTCACGAGTAGCATCAGCACCTGGTAGAATATCGACAAGTGGCAATGCATGAGATGGTTGAGGATCGATTAGCAATATCCATGGAGTAGGGTACATGGAGTACACCTGGACTACTGTACATGAAGTACAAAATGAAAACTGCACATGGAGCATATCCGAGACATTGTACGTGGAGTACACATGAAGTTTGCTGATATGATCGATACTGGTGTCAATCGTCTGACATGATCAAAGGAAGATAAATTTATTTAAACGGTTAGCAAACTGAACTGAACTGAGTAACATGATAGCCGAGTGATTCCTGTGTAGACTTAATGTTGGTTGTATAGAGAGCTCGAAATTATGGTTTAAACGAAGTTTCATCAATGTTCAGTATAAGGACCTGATTGATAAAGACCAGAACATGATTTATCATGAAATAGGATTTTACTGTAATTCTTCTGTATCTTAGCATGAAAACATCATCACCTTGCTGAAAACATAATCCTCATAAAGAGGCATGAACTTAATCAGCATGAAAACGACATCCACTTGAGAGTACAAACTTGACTGATACAAAGAACATGAAAAGATAATCGACTGAAGTTTAACATCAACTGGTGTGGATGGCTATGGTTCAATCCACATAATTCAAGGAGACAAAACATGTGACTAAGTATGGGCGATTCTGGTTTTCGATTCGTACTTGTCAGAATTTTATAAAATATCTTGATATGAGCAAAAGTGAACATCTATGGTCTAGTTCACAAAACAATAATCGACTGAAAGCATGAAAATTTGACCTGAGAAGTGGTGAACGCATATGGGACAGTTCACCTAATAACATTCGACTAGAACATGAATCTGTCATGAGTAAGGATGAACGCCTATAGGTCGGTTCACCAATACAAAAATCTGAAGAAAAGCACATGCGACTAAATATGGCCAGTCCTGTACCAACCTCTTACTTAGTCAAAAACTTTAAGGAAACAGTCTGATAAATGAAGAAAACTGACTGATAAATGCATGAGAAACATGAAGGTAACAACGCCAAAATCTGGGAAGTTCCTGGTGACTACCCACTAGTCACAGGTCAAGTTTTAGAGCCTACAGGTCAAACCTTGCGCTCTGATACCATAATTGTAACACCCCACTTGGATAAGTGGACCTTTACGTTTATTTATGGCGTGTCATCAAAGCATAAGGTAAATGTCCTAAAACATTAACTGACCATAAAGGAATACCGGAATCAAACATCGGTAATCCAAACATAAGCCCAAAACATGAAAAGTAAAATACTGAAGGAAAGGACTAAACAATGTTCAAATGAGCAGAATAATGTAAGAAATGCATAAAGTAAGAAGTCTGGATAGCTTCCATCCAAATGCACATGCTCTTAGAATCCTAAGAGCGTCCTGGTGTACCTGCCGTTAGAACATGAAAGGAACTACGGCTGAGCATAACGCTCAGTGAACGGATATAAAGCATGATAAGAATATACTGAATGAAACAGGCGATAGAATACTGAAGCTGTAAGACTGATATGTAACATGTGGTAGAACTCTGCATAAAATCTGAGAAACCTGGTTCATATATACTGATACTGAAATATAACTATTAATTCTGAAAACATGCATTTACTGTATTTTATTTTGCCAGAGCTTATATAGGTCACGTGCTGTAACAACCGTGCATGAATAACTGGAGGGGTGACCTCGTCATGCTATAGAGGGGTGACCTCTAAATAACTGTGCTGGGTGGAGGGATCAGCTCCAATGTGAAGGATGTAGAGCACACACCACATTCACCCTGATAACTTGTAACACTTATAAGACTAGGATGCATCCATACGCCCCACTAATAATACTGATAAAATGGCCAAGCTGAGCTGAGTGGGACGATGCAGGATATCACTCTCCTGCATGTGAGTCACGACACCGGTGCCTCTAGTGCCGTGGTTACGGTACCTCCGTAACTAGTACATAAACTGGTCGTGCTTGTATATAATGCTCAGGCAATTTATTTAGTTATTAACATGATTTCTGATAAACTTAAACATATACTGGGGAAAACATTTGGCTGAAGACGGGAAATTCTAATCATGCATAGAAAGGAAGTCCTTACTGAAAGGACGGAAAATCCGTACCTCTAGTCCAGTAACTGACGAAATGGAAGGCTGAAGAATGCTACTCGGGCTTCACGTAAGCTACAACAATTAATACACGCGAATAAGTTACACGTTCTATATTTACTTTATTGATTTTATTGGTTTCTTATTTATTCATTATATTTCTGGAAGTCTGTACGTATTTTTAACTGATGAAACTGTATTAATAATTATTCCTTAATATATTAACAACCTACTACTAATTACGGTATAACTAAATCTGGCGTTATATTATTACTAAAATAAGTAACTCGTTAAAATATAACGTTTTCTAGTTTATAAGGTTTTTCTAAAGTCATATATAATCTATATAATAAAATTATACATTTCAATTATTTCAAAACTATTTAATTATAATTTAATTTAAAATATGATTTAAACCTTTACAAAAATTAATTAATAAAAGTATAATATAAAATCTACTTTTTCCTCATTATAATTAAAACGAGCCTACCGAGATACCCCTTTCCCGGTCGCACTAAAATGATTAAACCAAAATATATAAAATCTGACTTTTAAAATTAGCGACAAAAAACTGTCGCTAAAAACTCTCACTAAAAGCTACGTTTTAAAACGGTATAAAACTGTCACATAAACCTGCGACAGAAAACTGTCGCTAATACCTACCCAGCACTTCCCACTTCTTGTATTCTTAAGTTCCCACTGTTAGTTTTAAAAAGGTTCCCACTGTTAGTTTTAAAAAGGTTCCCACTGCTAGTTATAATGAAAAGTTCCCACTGCTTGTTCTGTTTTTACAACCAAACGCACCCTTATTTTTTTTCTTCAGAAAACAACCAAACACCCCCTGCTGATGGCTGTTTGTTGCAGTCATCACACAACCAACTCGCACCCTCCCTTGTGGGTCGTGACCTGGCCCAAAACGAGCACAACCACCACTGCACTCTACTTGGGTCGCGGCTGGGCCAAAACCAATACACACAGCTGGGCGATCAAAGCCCAAACGCACCCTACACAACCAAAACACCTCCTGCTTGTTCCTGCAGAGCCAAAACGCACCCTGTTGTGCTTGTGCCAGCTGTCGAGGACACCTAGATCACCACCGAGACCCCTGGTGGTCTCGGCTCACGTGTAACATCCAAACCCGACTGTTTTTAATACCAATTTATATGATTAAAAACCAACCCCACGATTCTTGCTGTAAAAAAATTAATTTTCGACTTAGATGGAAGAATAAAGAGGTGGATTACCTTAGTTCGATTAGGAAAGAGGTATGAACACGATTAATCAACGACGAGAAACAAAAACTTGTTCTCCTGCTTGTTCTAGCCGGCGGCCACCAAAGGAAAACACCGAACCCTATTTTTTTCTCTTTCTTTTTTGTTCGCTGTGTGTGAAAAAGGGGAAACCCCCATTTCTTTTCTTTCTTTAGAACCAAACGGGCCAAAGCCCAATTCTTTCCCTTTTTTTTACCCAACGGCCAAAAGTCCTTTTCCACTTTTCTCTTTTTTTTTATACACTTAAATGTCGTGAATACTTGTTTTCATTTCTCGTGTCTTTGTTTCTGAATCGCGGTAATTATTTTTCGTGTAATAATACATACGTAATATATTCTTAAACTTTATAATTATTTTCTGAATAATTATTCATTTGTAATATTTAAATAAATTGAGACTACGCGTATTTACTATTAATGTTTAATTATTTCTGTAACATAATAATTCGTCTGTAATATTTCTGAGACTAAATACTTCTTATCTGAATAAACTGTAATATTTATAGTATTTAAATAAACCGGGATTGCATATTTAATTTCTGCGTTTCTATCTCTGTCTAATAATTAATACTTATATAGTTTATCAAAATTAAACTGCGTATTTAAATATTCTGATTTTTAAATACGGGTTTTACAATTCTTCCCCTCTAAAAACAATAATTCGTCCCCGAATTAAAGATACGACTATACCGGGTTTTACAAGTCTGTATTTAGTAGTGACCTTTGTATCTTTTGTACTTTTGTAGCTTTGACTAAACCGACTTGTTAGTAGTAGATTTGGCACGAATTTTGAGTGTATATAGTGTTAGAACTTTGATATGGGATGTAACTAAGACAATACTAAATCGAATGAAATATGTATCTTGTCTTGAATTCCATATTGTGCCTTATTTGTATCTTGATTATGAATTCAATCCATATTATATGAATCCTTGTTGGGTGAATGCTTAATACTTTGAAATTGTGAAATTATAGAACTATGCCGCCCAAGAAGGCTGTGACTGAGGATGATGTACGTAGGATTATTACGGAGCAAGTTACCGCATCTATGACTGAATTTATGGCAAATTCTAGAAATGAAGCTGGCGGTAGTGGAGCTGGCGGTAGTGGAGCTGGCGGTAGTGGAGCTAGCGGTAGTGGAATTGGCGGTACTAATGTGAATGTGGATGCTAATAATGTGAATGCTAATGCTGGAGGAAATGTAGGAGGACTTGGAACTAATGCGCCTGAAGTTGGTGGCTGTACTTATGTGACGTTCATGAAGTGTGAACCTCTACCTTTTAATGGAACTGAAGGTGCTGTAGGATTAAGCCAGTGGATTGAAAAGATTGAGTCGGTGTTTCGGATTAGTAAGTGTAAAGAGGAAGATAAGGTGACTTTTTCTATGGCTACTCTTAAAGGTCGTGCGTTGACTTGGTGGAACGGGAGAATTGCTTTCATGGGTCTTGATGCTGCTAATGCTACTCCTTGGGCTGAAATTAAGAAGTGGATGACTTTGGAGTTTTGTCCTCGTAGTGTGATTATTAGGTTAGAACAAGAGTTGATTCATCTGAGAATGAAAGGTGTGGACATTGATAGTTACACGAACCGATTCCATGAGTTGGCCTTGCTATGTCCTCGATTGGTTGAACCCGAAGAGATCCGAATTGAGCAATATATTAAAGGGTTGACCAGGAATATCCGGGGGGACGTGACATCATCTAAACCACTGACCATTGATGATGCTGTTCGAATGGCTTACCAACTCATTGGACATATAATTCAGGATAGGGAAGATGAAGCCCGTGTAGGTGAGAAAAGAAAGGGAGACGGTGATCATGTAGATAGAAGTGATAATAAGAAGAATTTTAATCGCCGCCAGAACCAGAGAAAGGGGAATGCAAATGCTCTTACCTACAACACACCGCGCAACGATGATAGATGTCTTAAGTGTGGCAACAAGAGGTATGCTGGCGACTGCTGGAAGTGCCGAAATTGCGGAAAGCTTGGACACAAGGTTGAAAGGTGTAAGAAGGGAACCATTTGCTTCAACTGTAATGAAGAAGGTCATAGGAAATTGGAATGCCCCAAGTTGAAAGCGATTGTACCTGGAAGAAACCCCCAAGGTGGTATCTATCAACTTGGAACAATTGAGGTGAAGAAAGAGGATCCAAATGTCGTTACCGGTACGTTTTTACTCAACAATCATTATGCTGTTGCTTTATTTGATTCGGGTGCCAATAAGAGCTTTGTATCCACTAAATTTAGTGCCCTTATTGACATTGAACCTGTCGAGATAAATACCAGTTACGAGGTGGAATTGGCTGATGGTAAATTAGTGAAAACTAATAAGCTATTAGAAGGATGCTCTCTAAATCTCTTGAACCATTCCTTTCCGATTAATTTGATGTTGATAGAATTAGGTAGTTTTGATATTATTATTGGTATGGATTGGTTGTCGTTGAATAATGCTACTATTTTATGTGGAGAGAAGAAAGTTAAGATTCCTCTTAGGAATAGGACGTTAGTAATTGATGGTAATCGAGGTGAATCCCGTTTGAAAATCGTTTCATGTATTAAAGTCCAAAAGTACATCAGGAACGGTTGTGAGTTATTCTTAGCTCAAGTGACCGATAATGAGTCTAGGGAGAAACGATTGGAAGATGTACCTATTATTTGTGAATTTCCTGAGGTATTTCCTAAAGATTTACCCGGACTTCCACCGATAAGGCAAGTAGAATTTCGAATCGATTTAATTCCTGGTGCTGCACCGGTGGCACGTGCGCCTTACCGATTAGCCCCTTCTGAATTAAAGGAGTTATCTGAGCAACTTAAGGAGTTGTCTGATAAAGGTTTTATTCGACCGAGCTCGTCGCCTTGGGGAGCTCCAATCTTGTTCGTTAAGAAGAAGGATGGATCTTTCCGTATGTGCATTGATTATAGGGAACTGAATAAGTTGACAATTAAAAATCGATATCCTTTACCTAGGATTAATGATTTGTTTGATCAACTGCAAGGATCTAGTGTGTATTCTAAGATAGATTTGCGGTCAGGATATCACCAACTTCGCGTCCGTGAAGAAGATATTCCTATAACTGCATTTAGAACTCGTTATGGACACTATGAATTTCAAGTAATGCCATTTGGGTTAACTAACGCACCTGCGGTTTTCATGGATTTAATGAATTGAGTGTGCAAGCCCTACTTGAATAAATTTGTGATTGTGTTTATTGACGATATTCTAATCTATTCTAAGAACGAAGATGAACATAGAGAACATTTAAGGATTGTTTTGAATTTGTTGAAGGATGAAAGGTTGTATGCTAAGTTTTCGAAATGTGATTTCTGGTTAGATTCTGTGAAATTTCTTGGTCATGTGATTAACAAAGATGGAATTCATGTTGATCCTGCAAAGGTTGAAGCTATTAAGAATTGGTCTGCACCGACAACGCCAACGGAAGTGCGACAGTTCTTAGGATTGGCTGGCTATTATAGGCGATTCATTAAAGAATTTTCTTTGATAGCTAAACCCTTGACTAAGCTTACCCAGAAGAATAAACCTTTCGTTTGGGGAAGTGATGAAGATGGAGCATTTCAGACATTGAAGCAAAAATTATGTAGTGCGCCAATCTTATCATTACCCGACGGGAGTGAAGATTTTGTAGTGTATTGTGATGCATCTCTTAGAGGTTATGGAGCTATTTTGATGCAGAGAGAGAAAGTGATAGCTTATGCTTCTAGGCAATTAAGGAAGAATGAGGAGATTTATACTACTCATGATCTTGAGTTAGGAGCTGTAGTCTTTGCTCTTAGGTTGTGGAGACATTATCTGTATGGCACCAAGTGTACGGTATTCACCGATCACAAAAGCCTACAGTATATTCTCGACCAGAAGGAATTGAACATGAGGCAACGAAGATGGATAGAGTTGTTAAGTGATTATGATTGTGATATAAAATATCACCTAGGAAAAGCCAATGTTGTTGCCGATGCGTTAAGTAGGAAAGATAGAGAGCCTATCAGGGTACGTTCTCTAGTCTTGACCGTACACAATAATTTGCCTGAGCAAATTAGAAATGCGCAAATAGAAGCTTGTAAGAAGGAAAATTTTGTTAATGAAGGGTTCCGAGGAGAAGGAGATCCTTTAGAGGTTAGAGCTGATGGAGTGAAAGGCTTAAGAGGTCGTATGTGGATACCTAAGTTTGGAGGCTTAAGAGACTTGATTATGTTAGAATCCCATAAATCTAAGTATTCCATTCATCCGGGATCTGATAAGATGTACCATGATTTGAAGAAGTTGTACTGGTGGCCGAATATGAAAGCTGACATAGCTATGTATGTTCTTCAATGCTTGACTTGTGCTAGAGTCAAAGCTGAACATCAAAAGCCATCAGGATTACTTCAACAACCAAAGATTCCTGAATGGAAGTGGGAGCGAATTACGATGGACTTTATCACCAAGCTTCCTAGAACATCATCTGGAAACAACTCGATTTGGGTTATTGTCGACAGACTGACCAAATCAGCACACTTCATTCCGGTTTAAGAGCAGTTCTCACTGGAGAAGCTGACTCGTATATACCTTGAGAATGTTGTATGCAAGCATGGAGTGTCTTTATCGATTATTTCAGATCGAGATCCTAGATTCGCATCGAATATTTGGAAATCTCTCCAAAGATCTTTGGGAACGAATCTCGACATGAGCACTGCTTATCACCCCCAGACTGATGGGCAGAGTGAAAGGACGATACAAACACTGGAAGATATGTTGAGAGCTTGTGTGTTAGAATTTGGTAAGAATTGGGATAAACATTTGCCGTTAGCAGAGTTTTCGTATAACAATAGTTACCATTCTAGTATTAAGGCTGCACCGTTTGAAGCTTTGTATGGTAGGAAGTGTAGATCTCCTGTATGTTGGAGTGAAGTTGGGGATACCCAGCTCACGGGACCGGAATTGATCCAGGAGACTACGGAGATGATAGTTCAAATTAAGAATAGGTTGTTGACTGCCCGTAGTAGACAGAAAAGTTATGCGGATGTGCTGCGGAAGCCAATGGAGTTTAAAGTGGGTGACCGAGTAATGTTGAAAGTATCGCCATGGAAAGGCGTTATAAGATTTGGAAAGCGAGGGAAATTGAATCCCCGTTATATTGGACCCTTTAAGATTTTATCTAGAGTAGGTCCGGTGGCTTACAAACTAGAGTTACCCCCAGAACTTCATGGTGTTCACAACACATTCCATGTATCTAATCTGAAGAAATGTCTAGCAGTGAGTGATGAGAAAATTCCATTAGGTAAGGTTCGAATAGATGGGAAGTTGCATTTTATCGAAGAGCCCGTAGAAGTTATGAATCGTGAGGTAAAGCAACTGAAACAAAGTCGGATACCTATTGTCAAGATCCGATGGAATTCAAAGCATGGACCGGAGTATACTTGGGAACGAGAGGATGAAATGTGGAAGAAATATCCGCACCTCTTCGATTTCAATAAGAAACGGACATCCAAATGAAATGGATCACGAGGACGTTGATCCCTTTTAGGAGGAAAAGCTGTGACAATCTAACATTTTCAGGTACTGAAATATTTTCTCGTATAATATTTTGAAACTTATTTTTTTGTTGGTTGACGAGCTCACAATTTACGGATTTAAATTTGGGCTTACGTGCATAATTTAGCGTCTTTTACGACTAAACCGGAAACCTTAGGATTACGTATTTACGTTTTTGAACTCCGTTTTTGATGAGACAATTTTTATTGGATTCGTTTTGTGACGTTGATTCATAATTTATAAAAACATTTTTCGTAAAACGACCCGAGGGCACGCAAATCGAGAAAACTAGAATCGAGGAATACCCGTAAACTAGTGAGATGGGACAAAATACAATATCCCACCCCACTAGCTAGCATGGGACGGCACCAACATGACACCACAACCATATGTGGCATCATGTTAGCTAAGTGTTTACAAGTGTAAACCAAGCTTACACCTTAAGCTACTCTTTCCACTATCTAGCTAAAACCATCAACTAACTCATTTCCACTATTTACTTACATGCAAACCAACACAAAACTCTCTCAAAAACCACCCCTTTGCCGTCCACTTTCAAGCTACAAACACCCCTTTTGATCTTTTCTAGCCATGAAATACATGTTAACTAGCTCTATCATGGAGTTATCTTGAAGCCTTGATCATTTGGTGGCCATATTAACAACATTGGAGGTGATTTGCTTGTGTCCTAGGGCTGATTTCCCAACTATTGTTCTTGGTGTTTGATGATCTTGGAGTTACTTTTGGTGTTCATCAAGTTCTTGTATTCCAAAAACAAGAAATACACTTGGTTGGTAAAGAAGATCATATCCTCCATATTCTCTTGTTATTTTTGTAAAGAACAAATGTACTTTCTTTATTATTGTATATGTATATGATGTATATATGATGATAAAAATGTTGTGTGGGGATCAAGTGTTGATAAATATGCTTAAAAATGTTAATAACCATGACAAATAAGGCTAAAATCATGCTTATTTAGTTGGCTGTATAAAAACAGTATATAACTAAAACTTGAACTGATAAAATTGCATGGTATGATCCATTTACAGTAAGTACAAGATGTTATACACATGTGAGAGTTGGCCATGCATTGGAATCAATATAATGAGTGAGATATGATCAAAACAAGATGAGAGTGCTAATCTGAATAAGCAGTTTTGTAGGGACTGTTAAGGCAAGATAAACTTAAAATGAGCAGTAGCTATAACTAAGTTAAATGTAGCACATAATATGAAGAACATGTCACCCAAAAATGAGCTTCTAATTCATTATAGAACTCTAGATATGGTAAAAATGGTGAACATGAAAATAAAAATCAGATTTTAAGAATTAATGTTTATTATTATTATATAAGCACTCAAATTTTATTGTATAAAATGTAAAATAAAAACCCACTAACTTATGAAACTTATTTATATAAATATTTAAAAGGTTAAATAAATAGATAAATTATATAAATGGTAGTGGAATAATACTTATAAGTAATAAAAACTATAAACTTGATTTTTACGACTTTTTCGGCTATTACCGTAAAATCAACGTTTTTCGCCAAATAAATCTTAGACGATCAAACCCGTCTAATGTAAGGTTTTTAAAAGTCATATACTGATATATAAGTAACTAATACAAGTAAAAACCGATAAAACCCGAACTATAGGACATACGGACATTAACGAGCTAACTAAGCATATTGGACTAATAATTGGACTAAATAAGTTAACCACTTATAAAAAGAACTTATTGGGCTTAACCCATTTGGGCTCAATATGGAAAGTATATATACTGATAATATAAGTATAAAATGTATTAAAACAAGTTAAAGAACTTATACTAAGCTTATTGGACTTAAAATAGGTAAATAGGTAAAACTAGCAAACTAGTAAAAAGTTACCAAAACGTAAACACTAAAATGAGTAAACAAGGATGTATAAACCCACTTGATCATCATCATATGTACAAAATCATCATATGTATATTGTTATTTTGATAAAAGTCATTGGACAAAGTCTAAGACCGATTATTATTTATATAGGTTTCCGTGACCGAAGCACGCCCGTAGCCGATAATCCGCCTTTCATTATCAACGTGAGTTCATAGCCTCGAACTCTTTTAAATATTTTATAAAATGATTTGTATACCCGCGAGGGATATAACATGCTAGATTTTATAAAAATAGAACACAAGTAGTCCCGATGGTATGCTTAATGATATGGACCCGAATGATGCTATGACCCTATAAACGAGACTAAAAGGATTATTAGTAGTTAGGTTATGTCACTTAAAGTCCCATTAGAATGAATTGTGAACTACCGGGATTTGGTAGACGCTTATGCATTTGATAGTACTATTTGGGGACGATCACCCCAGTTCGCGCCTTGACGGTTGATCCCCGTCGTACCACATTGTTTGGTAAGCGAATTTATATATGAGAAGATTCCATAGCGTGATTTTTGTGACAACACGCTAACTTAGATGGGCAAATTGTTTTTCGGGTTCGCGGCCCGCTGTTTTCATAGTAATGTAACAATGTCATGCAGCTAATAATAATCCTATATATAATCCAAATAAAAATGTATCCTATACATAATAACGACGCTATTAACGATGAATATATTACCTATCATGGTAATATAGAGACTACGGTCTCATGGACGGTTTAAGATGTATGCTTGATTTATATATTGCCCGACTAGCAATATGAGGACTTACTTCCGATATTATACTTGTGTTCTGATTTTAAATGATTGTTTTATATAACGGTTTTTATTAAACTCTATGAATTCACTCGACATTCGCTGATATGATTTTTGCATGTTTTTATCTCAGGTGCTTGAAGGTAATCCGGATGGAGATCGACTCTGATGGCCCACTTAATATTAAAAATGTTCATTCCATCTATGTTTTGTAAACTTAATGACCTGTATAATTTGGGACCTGTTGTACACTTTAAAACTTTTTATCGAATGAATGTATGTTAAACCTTGTACAACCATTTTTATGTGTTGTCTATGATTGGAGTTATTGTGCTATCCCGTAACACTCTGACAGACCCTTCCGCTGTACCGATACGAAAGTTGAGAGTGTTACATGTGTGGCGTGAGTTGAGTATTCACTATTGGACATGGTGACTTACCCAAGTGTTAAGTCATTATATAAGTGACTTAGTTACTGGTCCGAGGGAAGTAAAATGATGGTTTGACTTGCGTTGACTTGGCGTCTTATGACGGGTCAATGTCGAGAGTGCAAGTGTTTAAAAAGAATAGTGTTGAATAAAAGGGTATAGAAGTACACTTATATTGTTAATTTTTCGGGATTGTCATGGTTATAGGAAATTGAGTTTCGTATTATTTATACTTTAGTCGTTTATTAACGAACGTGCCTTATTTGGTAGGTTGCGGTCTTCGTGTTTAACGGGCATCACAAATCGTCGGCGATCGTCACATTACTACTATCGTACCAAGGTGAGTCTATAGCCTCGCTTTAACATGTTTACTTGTTTTATAAAACCCGCGAGGGGGATAACATGCTTGTTTTATTAAAATAAAAGGGGTACGACGAGAAGTTGTGGAAACCCTTAGTGTTGGGAAAGCATTTATTATAAATGAAGGGTACAACGAGAAGTTGTGGTGAACCCCCTTTCTTTTAAAAATTGAACACAAAGGACCCGATTGTTTGCTTAGATGAAAGTTGTTATAAAAGTTTGCTCTAGCCTTAAAAGACCCATGAATCGTGAGTTGTTAATCAAAAGGAACGTTAATACTATGGATAGATCTATCGGGGTAACACCCAGTCCGGTCGCGACTAGCTATCGCGTGGTGTTGTGATGCACCAGTAATGAAACATCGGATGCAATTGTATAAGAGAAATATACGCACTTGGCTAGGTGTGTTGGGCTGAAATAATATATGTAAATGTTCAAAGTCACGAGACTTATGAAATAACAACGATAATTATGTCTGATCCACATGATTGTCAACCACAGAAGGTTTATTCAGAATACTTGTGTTCGTTTATTTAATTTAAACTCTATAGATTCACTCAACATTTTTGTTGACTTTATAGCATGTTTTATCTCAGGTCCATGAAGAAGGCACTCAAGGAAGGTGGTTTCGTGTAGCTTGCTTAATTAAAAATGTTTTGGCCCGCTTTTCTAAACTATGTTCATTCAAAGAAACTTTTATCGTTTGGTTAATTGTGTAAACCTTAAAACTATTTGGGACCGTGTGTGGACTGTTTTATCTTTAAACAAATGAATGGATGTATGTTTTATTAAAACGACTCGTTTAGAGCCGTTTTCTATGATATTGAGATTGAACCATGATAGTAACACCCAATGACCCTTCCGCTTCTATGACCCAAGTTATAGAGAACGAAAGGATTTTCCAAAAATAAAATTTTGAAATCTTTTGACTATAACATCTTCAAGCGAAACCTCCGAGTTGCCAATGGACGAGAACAAGAAAAGTATATATATGTTATACATATTTAATTATTATTTATGCTTAAAGCATAATGGATTACATTTATTTATTTATAAATGTTTATTATTTTATTATTATAATACTAATACGTGATTTACAAACGACGCTGATTGTCACAATAGAAATCCATGTCTTTTGACTCATTCCTCGTGAATCTTCGTTCCTTGTCTAAATTCTATTCTTTATTATATCATCCATTCTTGTTTCTTTTCATCTATCTATTCTTATTTTGTGTTATTCATGTTTTGTTATCACAAGCGTTGAATGAATACTCATTTTGATGTGAATTGTGTAACAGGATCATGCCGCCAAAACAGTTGACTGAGACTCAGTTACGTGCTATAGTAGCTGATCAATTTCACGTATCTATGAATGCATTTATGGCAAATATGAATAATGGAGCCGGTGGATCTGGTGGAGCTGGTGGAGCTGGTGGATCTAGTGGAGTTGGTGGATCCGGTGGAGCTGGTGGATCTGGTGGAGCTGGCGATACTGGAGCTGGCAATACTGGAACTGGCACTACTGGAGCTGGTAATACTGGAGCCGATAATACTGGAGCTGGTAATACGGGAGCTGGCAATGCTGGTGCTAGAACCGGTAATGCTGATAGACCAGTGATTCCTGAAAACAAGAAGTGTAATTATACCTCGTTCATGAAATGCAAACCTCCAACTTTTAAGGGTACTGAAGGTGCTGTTGGGTTAATGCAATGGTTTGAGAAATTGGAATCCGTGTTTCGATTTAGTGGAAGTGAGGAAGGAGACAAGGTGATGTTTGCCTCTGCTACTCTTCAAGGGCGAGCATTAACTTGGTGGAATGGAAGAATGGCATCAATGGGTATGGATGCTGCTTATGCTACACCGTGGATTGAAGTAAGATGGTGGATGACTAAGGAATTCTGTCCAAGGAGTGTTATTCAGAGGTTAGAACAGGAACTATATCAGCTGAGACTGAAGGGTACTAACATCGATAGATACACAAACAGATTCCATGAGCTTGCTCTACTTTGTCCAAACAAAGTTAACCCAGAATACTTGAAGGTGGAGCAGTATATTCGAGGCTTACCTACCAACATCCGTGGTGATGTGACCTCATCTAAACCTGCCAATATTGATGAAGATGTTCGTATGGCCTACCAACTAATGGGTCAAATCATCCAAGACAAGGCTGATGGTGTTTCTGAAGGTAACAAAAGAAGAGCTGAAAATGATAGTGATGATCGTGGTGATAATCGTCAATCTCACAGTAGGAATCAAAACCGAAGGAGGGGTAATGCTAATGCAATGAATGAAACTGCATCTGCTGACAAGGGAACCAGATGTCAACGCTGCAAGAAGTCTCATACTAGTGAGTGTACTAAGTGTGGGAAGTGCAACAAGTTAGGTCACAAGACTGAAGACTGTTGGGGAACAGGAAAGAAGGGAGTGACGTGTTTTAACTGCCAAGGTAAAGGACACATGAGGAACCAATGCCCTCAACCTCCAAAGAATGCAAGTGGTGGAGATAACCAAGGAAAAGCTTATCAGTTGGGTGAAGGCGAAGCGAAGCAAAACCCAAAAGTTGTCACTGGTACGTTTTTACTGAACAACCGTTATGCTACAGCTTTATTTGATTCTGGTGCGGACAAAAGCTTTGTGTCTACAAGTTTTAGTACCTTAATTGATATCAAACCGGTCGAATTAGACGCGAGTTATGAGGTAGAACTAGCTGATGGTAAATTAGTGAGTACCAATCGTGTGCTCCTAGGATGTTCTCTTAATCTCTTGAACCGTATTTTCAAAATAGACTTGATGATTGTCGAATTAGGAAGTTTTGATATTATTATCGGAATGGATTGGCTATCCAAGTATAACGCGTCTATCTTGTGTGGAGAAAAGAAAGTTAGGATTCCCTTGGATGACAAGACCATGGTTATCAAAGGTGATCAACGTACTTCACGACTAAAAATTGTTTCGTGCATTAAGGCTCGTAAGTATATCGAAAGAGGTTGTGAGTTATTCCTAGCTAAAGTAGTGGAGAAGGAATCGAAGGAGAAGCATGCCGAAGATGTTCCAGTAATTCATGACTTTCCTGAAGTGTTTCCGGAAGATTTGCCTGGACTTCCACCTCCAAGACAAGTAGAATTCCAAATTGACCTAATTCCTGGTGCTACACCCGTGGCTCGTGCGCCATAACGTTTAGCCCCATCCGAGCTGAAGGAGTTATCTGTGCAATTGCAAGAGCTATCTGATAAAGGTTTTATACGATCGAGTTCGTCACCTTGGGGAGCTCCTGTCTTATTCGTTAAGAAGAAAGATGGTTCGTTCCGTATGTGTATTGATTACCGAGAGCTGAATAAGCTAACGATCAAGAATCGTTATCCGCTTCCAAGAATTGATGATTTATTTGATCAACTTCAAGGTTCTCGTGTTTTCTCCAAGATTGATCTTCGTTCTGGTTACCATCAACTTCTCATACGTGAGGAAGATATTCCTATTACGGCGTTTAGAACTCGTTATGGTCATTATTAGTTTCTGGTTATGCCTTTTGGTTTGACTAATGCACCTGCTGTATTCATGGATTTAATGAATCGCATTTGTAAGCCGTATCTTGATAAATTCGTGATCGTTTTCATTGATGATATTCTAATCTACTCCAAGAGCAATGAAGAGCATGCCGAGTACTTAAATATTATCTTTAACTTGTTAAAGAACGAAAAGTTGTACTCTAAATTCTGAAAGTGTGATTTTTGGCTTAATTCTATACAATTTCTCGGATATGTGATTGATTAAAGTAGAGTACATGTTGATCCTGCAAAGATCGAAGCCATCAAGAATTGGAGTGCTCCGACTACTCCAACTGAAGTACGACAATTTCTAGGTTTGGCTGGTTATTACCGAAGGTTTATTGAAGGATTCTCTTTGATATCGAAACTATTAACGAAGCTGACTCAGAAGAATAAACCATATGTGTGGGGCGATGATGAAGAAGAAGCTTTCCAAACCCTGAAGATGAAACTCTGTAGTGCGCCGATCTTATCGTTACCTGAAGGAAGTGAAGACTTTGTTGTTTATTGCGATGCATCTCTTCGAGGATACGGTGTTGTTCTTATGCAACGTGAAAAGGTGATCGCATATGCCTCTAGACAATTAAGGAAGAATGAGGAGAACTACACTACCCATGACTTGGAATTCGGCGATGTGGTTTTTGCTCTGCGACTTTGGAGACATTATCTGTATGGTACGAAGTGTACAATATTCACTGATCACAAAATCCTACAATACATACTGGATCAAAAGGAGCTGAATATGAGGCAACGTCGATGGGTTGAACTCTTGAGTGATTATGACTGTCAAATTCGTTATCATCCGGGAAAGGCGAACGTGGTAGCTGACGCGTTAAGTCGAAAGGAAAGGGAGAAACCGATTCGAGTGCGTGCTTTGGTAGTGACAGTCCATAATGACTTACCTGAGCAGATTCGGAACGCACAAATCGAAGCGTGCAAGAAGGAAAATATTGCAGCCGAAAGATTTCGAGGAGACGGTGAAACATTTGAGACGCGAGCCGATGGTATCAAATGTTTGAGAGGTCGAATCTGGTTACCATTATATGGTGGACTGGGAGACTTGATGTAACACCCCCAAATTTACACAATTCAATACAGCGGAAGACTCGTTGGTGTTACGGGATAGCACATTACTCACATCATAGACAACGCTTAAAAATCGCGTCGTTTAATAATAAAACATTTCCATTCATAAATATCAAATTTACATAGGTCCCAAGTCATTGTATGTCATACAAGTTTTACAAAACATTTGAATGGAAATTATTATTTAAGTGCGGGCCATGAATTCTTGTTGTCTTCCCGATAATTACCTTCAAGTACCTGCGATAAAACATGTTAAAAGAAAAGGTCAGCGATAACGCCGAGTGAATTCATAGAGTTTTAATTAAATCCATCAATATAACATCGGTATAAAATTATTACCGAAAATCATTTTGTACAAATCTTTGATAATAGGCCATAAAATAGCCAAAGTCATTTTATACAAATCCTTATCAAAAATCATAATATAGGCTTTCGCCTTCAAAATCATTATACGAACCATTGTCGTTAAAAACATCATACAATACGTTTTATAACGTTGTATAGAGTTAAATAAAAACCCTTTTATGGATATGGTTATATAAAACCAAAACACGAACATAATATCAATAATAAGACCCTATATAGCTAGTCAGGCAATATATTGTAATTCAATGCATAAAGCAGTATTTTCGTTATTTTGGATTATTATAAGCCGCATGACATTGTTACCTTACTACAACAAACAACGGGTAGCTAGCCCGAAACTCAATTTGCCCATCTAAATTAGCGTGTCGTCACAAAGATCACGCTATGGAAATCTTCTCATACATAAATTCGCTTACCAATCAATGTGGCACGACGGGGATCAACCGTCAAGGCGCGAACTGGGGTGATCGTTCCCAAATAGTACTATTATATGCATAAGCGTCTACCAAATCCCGGTAGTTCAGAATTCATGCTAATGGGACTTCTAGTGACATAACCTAACTTTAATAATCCATTTCATTTCATCTATCGGGTCATTTAATCATTCATCGGGTCATACAATCATTCGGGTCCAAATCAATAAACAGACAATCGGGACAAATAGTGTCCTATTTCATAGAAACTAACATGTTATCTCCCTCGCGGATTTATAAAACATTTCATAAAAACATTTAAAAGAGTGCGAGGCTATGAACTCACGTTTATGTGGGAAAGCGGGTTATCGGCAATTCGGATGTACGGTACGTGCTTCAATCACGGAAACCTAGACAAATAATACTTGTCTTAGACTCTTGTCCAATGACTTTATAAAAATAACAATCATGTATACATATGATGATTTTATATATATGATGATCAAGTGGGTTTAAATATTCTCATTTACTCATTTTAGTGTTAGGTATTGGAAATTTTCAAGACTAGTTACACTAGTTCAACTTGTTTACATTTTGAAGCCCAATGGGCCTATTACAAGCCCAATACTATTCATTAGCCTAATTATACTTTTATTATCAGTATTTATACTTTACATGTTGGGCCCAAATTGGTTAAGCCCAATAAGTAATTTTTATAGGTGTTTAACTTATTTAGTTAAATTATTAGTCCAAATACACTAACTTAGCTCGTTAATGTCCGTATGTCATATAGTTCGGGTTTTATCGGTTTTTACTTGTATTAGGTACTTATACATAAGTATATGACTTTTAAAAACTTAACATTAGACGGGTTTGATCGTCTAAGTTTTGATTGGCGAAAAACGTTAATTTTACGGTAATAGCCGAAAAAGTCGTAAAAATCATGTTTATAGTTTTTATACTTATAAATCTTATTCAACTACCATTTTTATAAAGTGTCCATTTATTTAACCTTATACATATTCATAAAAATGAGATTTATAAGTTAGTGGGTTTTAATTCACATTTTATACTATATTAGTTTGAGTGCATATATAATACTGTTAAACATTAATTCTTCAAAATCTGATTTTTAGTTTCATGTTCACCAAAACAGCGATATCTAGAGTTCTATATGGAGATAGAAGCCCAAATATTTATGACATAAACTACATGATATGTGCTCCATTTAACTCTCCTATGGCTACTGTTGAATCAGCCCCTAAGTATTTTATAAAATTCTTCCAAAACAGTGTACTCAGATTTGCACTCTAAACTTGTTTTGATCATATCTCACTCATTTTTATTATTCCATTGCATGACCAATTCTCACATGTGTACAAGACTCATAGATTACTGTATATTAATTTATCTATACCATTTCATCAGTTCATCATATGGTTATTTACTGTTTTTATACAGCTTACTAAATTAAGCAAGATTAATCACTTTTACATATAGTTTTTCATCTTTTTACCCATGTTTATCAACACTTGATCCCCACACAACATTTTTATCATCATATATTCATCATATACATATAAAATAAGAAATAAAATACATGATTACATAATCAAAATAACAAGAGGATAGGAAGAACAATCTTTGTATCATCATGTGTATGAATAACACATGATTTTATGGCTAAAATAGATCAAATACGGGTTGTTGTTGATGATTGTTGGACGATATTTAGAGAGAGAGGAGAGGATTTGGTGGTTTTTGCATGTATGAAAATGATAAATGGTTTGAGTGCTAGTGGTTTTGGTAGTTGTAAGCTTAGCTTACATGTGAAGCTAGTTACAAGTGTTAAGGCTTATTGGTTAAGCTTGACACCTCATGGGATGAGGTGTTGCATCCTTGGTCGTCCCATATGTTAGTGGGGTGGGATAAACTTGTTTTGTCCCATCCCGCTAATTTACGGGTATTCCTCGATTCTAGTTTCCTCGATTTGCGTGCCCTCGAGTCATTTTACAAAAAAGGTTTTTATAAATTATGAATCAACGGCACAAAACAAATCTAATAAAAATTGTCTCATCAAAAAACGGAGTTCGAAAACGTAAATACGTAAACCCAAGGTTTCCGGTTTAGTCGTAAAGGACGTTAAATTAAAATCGTAAGTCCTAATCTCTTCTCGTAAATTTGTGAGTTTATGAACCAACTCAAAATTAGAATCCCAAAATAATATTCACAGATAAATTTATTTTCTGAAATGTCGGACCATCACCAAAGACGGTGTATGTAAACGTGAGCACGTAACGTAGAATCCTCCGGTTTAGACGTAGTCGATGCTACTTCAAGACGTAAATCCAAATTCCTTCCCAAAAATAAGTGAGTTCATATTATAACATAAAAATAATGTTTTCAAATAAATATTGAGAATAAAATATAAACCATAAATTGACGGATTGTCACAACATTTATCCCTAAACAGGATCTTTGTCCTCAAAGATCATCTTACTACTCGCTTCTTATAGAGTTAAAGCCATGTGGGTATTTCCTCCAAATTCGGTCTTTTCTCACAAGTGTAATCCATTACAATACGCGAGTTTCATCAGACATAACTACGAGAATAAGATCAGGCTTAATGTCGACTTACTTTCTCTATCCATGATGTTCATGGGTTTTTGATGAATGCAACTTTTCGCCGATCTAAACTTCATTAAGGAATATTCAGATTTTTCACTTGATAGACATTTCATCAAGTTAGATATAAGAATCATAATTCACGCAGCTCTTGAAGTCCTAGGGTAGATCCAGCTTATATGCCTTTCAAACCAATCTTTTACATCATCTAAATGGTCCCATACAACGGGGACTTATATCCCATGATCTTTCAGATCATCAATTCATTTTTCCATGGTTAATATTTTTGGCATAACTTCGCTACCCATCTGGCACTTCAAGATCTATATTTCATATTCACATAACCTCCTGCCCACTACCGGCAGTCAATAATCAGATCCTAATTTCAACAATCATTTCAGGTCTCGCAGGTCGAGTATTTTGTAAGGTTAGGTTCGCCATCATAGGAAACCTTAAACCTGAAAGACATGTCCAACTCACAATGGGTGTATGTCGGATGTCTTCATCCCAACTCCTGCTTACAGATGCTATAATATTTATCCTCACAAGATCCGATCTCGATCCTAATACGATAATTATCAACGATAATCTCTCCAAAGGAAAGCGATTATACGGTTTATTACCAAAGGTCAATCATTCAAACCTAGAACAGCACTTATAGTATTTGTATCGTTACTTTACCTCGTCCCTTCGATTGGGGTGGTACACAGTACTCTCATCAAGATTCGTTCTTAATGACTTCTGAGCAAATCTATAGAAATTTGATGCGAAGCGAGGATCTTGATAGAGATGATCGATACAGGCACACCATGTTTACACAACTCCTTTAAATACAAAAGAGTCAATTTCTTCATCAAGAATCTATCATTAACAGGAATGATATTAGCAGATTTGGTCAATCTGTCGACGATGAACCAAATCGAATCAAATTCAGATGATGACCTTTGCAATAGCTAGACGTTTACTAATGTATGAGGCAATGTTTGCCTTCATAATTTTCCATTAGTACAACTTCTTCTGATAATGATACATTAAATTAGAAAGGACAGGAATAGAATACTTATACTTACAAGATTCCAACATAACTATATCTCAAAATCTCCATTTTTAGGCAACCTCAAGTGGCCTCTAAAACATTTAACGCCATCGGCTTCTCAATTCTAATGGTTCACATTAGCCGCGAACCCCTTTTATTATCTATATTATCCCTTTTTACAAACATTGTTTATTTTTATATCGTTTGGCAATTTACTTTGCACCTTCATTATTAAGGAACATGTCCTAATTGGTTCTTTATCTTTTCTACATAATGTGTCAGTATCTACATTCACCTTCTCCTGATGAAATATATATAACATTACCATATTAATTCAAATTTCTTTCTTCATATCTTCTATGTTTTAGTTTCGTCTCAACTATCATTTTTATCAGTTTTGCTCAGTCCGACGTCTAAAGCGTCGATAATTATTACAAGTAATTTAATAATAAATATTAAATTTTATGAAATGTAAACGTAAAAGTTTTAAATTTTCTCAGTTCGTCTAATTATAGAAAAATGTTCAAAATAAATTTGAATTTAATTAACACGATTTTTGTTGATTTATCGGAAATAATTAATAAGATCCGTAAATGTTCGAAAAACCTTTGTTTATTCTTTGGTAAAAACTTTCTTAGTTGAAAAGAAAAAATTGTCATTTCAAATTTTAAGTCATGGTTTAACGGTTTCCTCAATCCCTTTTAGGTTGTCTTAAGGTATACACAAACATTTACCCCTAAACAGGAGTTTAGTTAAATGATTTGTGTATAAGGGAATAATACCTTAAAAATCCTTTGTTAAAACATTTGTCAAAACATATTTCCATTTTCTTTTTGATAAAACCCAAAGCCTTAATGGTTTCAAATTTTTGAAGAGTCAATATATTCCATTTTCTATTAATCACACGGTCAAATAATGTAAAGGATTAAGTCTTTCATCACATGTTAAATATTCAAGGTACAAGTTTTCACTATTCGGCCAATTTAGGGCAGTCTATAACTAATTATTAACTCATTCTTATTGTTATAAATAAACAAATGGTCCTTAATGATCACAAGCATGAATTTATCAAATTACAGCCTACACACGTGATTCACCAAATTTATGAATACAACATGTGTATTAGTTAATCCAAACGACATCACGGGAAACTCATAATGTTCATTACGAGTTCTGTATGTAGTGATTGGAATAGATAATCTTTTCCGCGGACGCAAAATTAATGATAACCATGTCGTGGATCAAATTCCTGAATATACGCTAGAACCTTGTAAATGATCGAACAATCTATCATCTTGGGTAGTGTATATAGATTTTTAATCGTCACTTACCTAGTTCACGGTAATCAGTAAACATAAGGAATGATAACACCATAGCTCTTCATGATGACGAGCTCGGTAGAATAAAATCTATCTCCGACAACTCTCTCAGTTGTACGGTAATTCCTTTAATTCAGATGGTGCTGACGTACAGTGCACAAGCCATAGGTGCAGCACCGGGAATATAATCAATACCAATTTCAACTTGCCTTAATGGCGGAAGTCTAGATAAATTTTACCAACAAATACCTCCTAAAGTTTCAGATAACAGAAATATCTTTTAATAAATTCATATTAAGTTCTTTCTAGATTATAATATCTTTGACTAATTCACAACCACTCATGGTATAATTTCAAGTCTAATGCAGGATATGGTCGTCCATCAAGAATTATTTAGATCACTTTTGATAATCAACATCTTATCATTTAGGGGAATTCTACTCGAGTTCCCATCAATTAAGACAAGGTCGTCATGTCATAATCAATCAATCCATTCTACTGGCACTATTAACTTTCCAGTTTTATTGCCGTCGATAAGATGTGAACTTCTCAAAAGACTAATAATAACTCATAATCCTTCACAATTCAAGGAAATCTGGATACATAGCTAATATTAAAAGAGTAAGGTTAACGCACAATTTACGCGAGAGAACTTCAAATCAGATACAGGCGAAAACATTTAATGAATATGAATATATCCCATGTTTTCATAATTTGAGTATGCATTCGAAAGCTCCTCGGATCGTTACCCAGGTCATTCAAATGAAATCTAATCAAAAGAAATGATAGGAACGTCGATACATCCAATCGGGTATCAACACTTGGTAATCAGATACTTTTCCAAAGAATCTCACCACGGGAGAATTGGACAATAAAGAATTGTCAATTGTCAAATAAGACAATTTCCACAGATGAGTAAATTCGACTCAGAAGAATAGATGCTACAAGCACATATGTAGGTGTCCCTAACACTATGTCCCTATTTTTCACTTCTTGCAGATCTCATAAAATTTAATCTTTCACAATCTTCAAAGAAAATGTAGTGTTTATTCAATAGTTTTATGGTGACTACTAATCAGTCTTGCATGGTCCATTCCAAATTGTATGTAGGCGCGCAACTATATACAATTTCAAGATTAACGATGCAATACTCAGTTCGTCAAAATTTTATCATCATGTTTATAATAAAAACATTTTCATGCTTAATTCTTAAATAAGAATCAAAAATAAATTCACAAAGATTTTCTTTGTTATGAAAACAATTAAGTTTTCCGAGGTATTTCATAATCAACTTTATTTCAATAATGATCACTTATAAACTCACTTGAATAATCCTTATAGTGATGAAAATTCAATTTTTCTCAAAGGATACTGTTTTATCTTATAAAAACAATGAATGATCTACAAAAGAGTGATGAAAGCTTGTTCCCCAAGAACTAACTACAATATGAAAGGAAATGAGCTTAGCCAAATAATCATGAGGTTCATGATCTCGATGGCACTCAAAAAGAGTAATCCACAACGTAACTCAAATTGAGATGAGTACTTGTTCAATGGTTGCATCACTAATGCGAACATTAGGATGAAGCAATAAAGGATAGATAACATCGATACATGTAGAATTTAGCAATCAATGGTAGTCTTTTCATTAATCACAAACAAGTCAAAATTGTACCGTAACACATTATGTGTCACTATGTCATACAATTCCAAGAACTCATCCTACCAACTGATGTCTCAGTTAAGTTAGGGATTATTTTTAAAAAATACCACAATGAATACTAATCTACAAGAGTCATTAGGTGTTCCACATGTCCCGAAAGATCCATCGGTCCCAATTCAGAAGAAGATTTCTTCTATTTATTTATTGGACACTGGGCATCCTCGTTATTGGACAATGGCCTAGGAACAACCCTTAACACGAATCAATAATCAATTAGAACCTTATAATTCATTCACAGGACTTAATGACTTCCTCTTAATAACCTCATATTCCATACAAGTTAAATTTTACTTTTATTCAAGTTTCAATCAACTTATAATCAATTTGATATTCTACCTCTTTTTCCAATACTTCAACTTTATATTTAAACCTTAAAAGGGCAATAAAAGCTCGATACGATCAACACTTAATTTCCAATCCTATAGCTCTTACAACAACAATTATCAAATGAGTCACTAGTATGAAATGACTCGATCATTCAATTAGACTTCTCGGAAAGGTACTAGTGGCATGAGGCTTTTGGGTAATGGTTCCATTGACAGCCTCAAGTGTGACATTCACGCTTTCGATTCTCAAATTTAAGAATTGGGTGACAACGAATCAGATGATATCTTTCTAGGTGGTAACATTTTGTCAAACTCCACTCTATAAGGAAAGATCGTCATGACATCGATATCAGTTTTAATCTCGCCAATTCTTCTTCAATATCACAATCAACTAATATCTACATTTCTACGAATATCAACCATTTTGTTGGGATCATAAATATCCATAACTTGGTTTAGATCTAGGATAGCTAGAATTCCTACGAGAATAGCTTCGATTAATTTACTAGGGGATTTAGGGTTCCTTGTGACAATCTACGACGTATAAATACCTCGTATAAATATCAAAATAATCATCAAACAATCATGTAATAAAATTACATCATATATATATATATATATATATATATATATATATATATATATATATATATATATATATATATATATATATATATATATATATATATATATATATATATATATATATATATATATATAATCCAAGTGTTATATATATTAAAATAACACTTCTCAGTCTGGCCTTGTCGGTAACTCGGGAATTCTTCGGCACCGTTTTAGTCAAAAGATATTTAGACATTTTGTGAAAAATGTTTATTGTTAAAAGATTTTGAAATATTTTATTCAAAACCTTGGTTTTAAAAATCTTTCGTTCTCTATAACGAGAGCTCTAGTACCAAACTGTAACACCCCCAAATTTACACAATTCAATACAGCGGAAGACTCGTTGGTGTTACGGGATAGCACATTACTCACATCATAGACAACGCTTAAAAATCGCGTCGTTTAATAATAAAACATTTCCATTCATAAATATCAAATTTACATAGGTCCCAAGTCATTGTATTTCATACAAGTTTTACAAAACATTTGAATGGAAATTATTATTTAAGTGCGGGCCATGAATTCTTGTTGTCTTCCCGATAATTACCTTCAAGTACCTGAGATAAAACATGTTAAAAGAAAAGGTCAGCGATAACGCCGAGTGAATTCATAGAGTTTTAATTAAATCCATCAATATAACATCGGTATAAAATTATTACCGAAAATCATTTTGTACAAATCTTTGATAATAGGCCATAAAATAGCCAAAGTCATTTTATACAAATCCTTATCAAAAATCATAATATAGGCTTTCGCCTTCAAAATCATTATACGAACCATTATCGTTAAAAACATCATACAATACGTTTTATAACGTTGTATAGAGTTAAATAAAAACCGTTTTATGGATATGATTATATAAAACCAAAACACGAACATAATATCAATAATAAGACCCTATATTGCTAGTCAGGCAATATATTGTAATTCAATGCATAAAGCAGTATTTTCGTTATTTTGGATTATTATAAGCCGCATGACATTGTTACCTTACTACAACAAACAACGGGTAGCTAGCCCGAAACTCAATTTGCCCATCTAAATTAGCGTGTCGTCACAAAGATCACGCTATGGAAATCTTCTCATACATAAATTCGATTACCAATCAATGTGGCACGACGGGGATCAACTGTCAAGGCGCGAACTGAGGTGATCGTTCCCAAATAGTACTATTATATGCATAAGCGTCTACCAAATCCTGGTAGTTCACAATTCATGCTAATGGGACTTCTAGTGACATAACATAACTTTAATAATCCATTTCATTTCATCTATCGGGTCATTTAATCATTCATCGGGTCATACAATAATTCGGGTCCAAATCAATAAACAGACAATCGGGACAAATAGTGTCCTATTTCATAGAAACTAACAGGTTATCTCCCTCGCGGATTTATAAAACATTTCATAAAAACATTTAAAAGAGTGCGAGGCTATGAACTCACGTTTATGTGGGAAAGCGGGTTATCGGCAATTCGGATGTACGGTACGTGCTTCAATCATGGAAACCTAGACAAATAATACTTGTCTTAGAATCTTGTCCAATGACTTTATAAAAATAACAATCATGTATACATATGATGATTTATATATATGATGATCAAGTGGGTTTATATATTCTCATTTACTCATTTTAGTGTTATGTGTTGGAAATTTTCAAGACTAGTTACACTAGTTCAACTTGTTTACATTTTGAAGCCCAATGGGCCTATTACAAGCCCAATACTATTCATTAGCCCAATTATACTTTTATTATCAGTATTTATACTTTACATGTTGGGCCCAAATGGGTTAAGCCCAATAAGTAATTTTTATAGGTGTTTAACTTATTTAGTTAAATTATTAGTCCAAATACGCTAACTTAGCTCGTTAATGTCCGTATGTCATATAGTTCGGGTTTTATCGGTTTTTAATTGTATTAGGTACTTATACATCAGTATAAGACTTTTAAAAACTTAACATTAGACGGGTTTGATCGTCTAAGTTTTGATTGGCGAAAAACGTTAATTTTACGGTAATAGCCGAAAAAGTCGTAAAAATCATGTTTATAGTTTTTATACTTATAAATCTTATTCAACTACCATTTTTATAAAGTGTCCATTTATTTAACCTTATACATATTTATAAAAATGAGATTTATAAGTTAGTGGGTTTTAATTCACATTTTATACTATATTAGTTTGAGTGCTTATATAATACTATTAAAGATTAATTCTTCAAAATCTGATTTTTAGTTTCATGTTCACCAAAACAGCGATATCTTGAGTTCTATATGGAGATAGAAGCCCAAATTTTTATGACATAAACTAAATGATATGTTCTCCATTTAACGCTCCTATGGCTACTGTTGAATCAGCCCCTAAGTATTTTATAAAATTCGTCCAAAACAGTGTACTCAGATTTGCACTCTAAACTTGTTTTGATCATATCTCACTCATTTTTATTATTCCATTGCATGGCCAACTCTCACATGTGTACAAGACTCAAGCTTAGTGTATATTAATTTATCTATACCATTTCATCAGTTCATCATATGGTTATTTACTGTTTTTATACAGCTTACTAAATTAAGCAAGATTAATCACTTTTACATATAGTTTTTCATCTTTTTACCCATGTTTATCAATACTTGATCCCCACACAACATTTTTATCATCATATATTCATCATATACATATACAATAAGAAAGAAAATACATGATTACATAATAAAAATAACAAGAGGATAGGAAGAACAATCTTTATACCACCATAGTGATGAAAATGTGAGGTTGATGAACAAGGCTTGGATTTTGATGGCAAAACTTGTGATAGATCAACACCAAATTTGAAGACCACCAATATTTGTAAACTTCTTGTAGAAATCAGCCCTTGGACATCACCAAATCACCTCCTTGGATGTTAGAATCACCTCCAATCTTCAAGGCTTCAAAGGAGCATCATCATGTGTATGAATAACACATGATTTTATGGCTAAAATAGATCAAATAAGGGTTGTTGTTGATGATTGTTGGACGAAATTTAGAGAGAGAGGAGAGGATTTGGTGGTTTTTACATGTATGAAAATGATAAATGGTTTGAGTGCTAGTGGTTTTGGTAGTTGTAAGCTTAGCTTACATGTGAAGCTAGTTACAAGTGTTAAGGCTTATTGGTTAAGCTTGACACCTCATGGGATGAGGTGCTGCATCCTTGGTCGTCCCATATGTTAGTGGGGTGGGATAAACTTGTTTTGTCCCATCCCGCTAATTTACGGGTATTCCTCGATTCTAGTTTCCTCGATTTGCGTGCCCTCGGGTCGTTTTACGAAAAACGTTTTTATAAATTATGAATCAACGACACAAAACAAATCTAATAAAAATTTTCTCATCAAAAACGGAGTTCGAAAACGTAAATACGTAAACCCAAGGTTTCCGGTTTAGTCGTGAAGGACGTTAAATTAAAATCATAAGTCCTAATCTCTTCTCGTAAATTTGTGAGTTTATGAACCAACTCAAAATTAGAATCCCAAAATAATATTCACAGATAAATTTATTTTCTGAAATGTCGGACCATCACCAAAGACGGTGTATGTAAACGTGAGCACGTAACGTAGAATCCTCCGGTTTAGACGTAGTCGATGCTACTTCAAGACGTAAATCCAAATTTCTTCCCAAAAATAAGTGAGTTCATATTATAACATAAAAATAATGTTTTCAAATAAATATTAAGAATAAAATATAAACCATAAATTGACGGATTGTCACACTTGATTATGTTAGAATCTCATAAGTCCAAGTATTCTATTCATCCTGGATCGGACAAAATGTACCAAGACTTGAAAAGGTTATACTGGTGGCCGAATATGAAAGTTGATATTGCAACATACGTCGCGAAATGCTTAACATGTGCAAAAGTGAAAGCTGAATATCAGAAGCCGTCAGGATTACTTGTCCAACCTGAAATTCCAATCTGGAAATGGGAGCGAATTACGATGGACTTCATCACAAAACTCCCAAGAACGCCGTCTGGGTTCGATGCAATTTGGGTTATTGTCGATCGTTTAACTAAATCCGCTCATTTTATTCCAATCAACGAGAGGTTCGGCTTGGAGAAACTCGCCGATATCTATCTGAAGGAAATCGTGTGCAAGCATGGTGTTCCTATTTCAATCATTTCCGATAGAGATAGTCGTTTTGCTTCTGGATTTGGAGATCACTTCAAAAGTCATTAGGAACCAATTTGGATATGAGCACAGCCTATCATCCGCAAACTGATTGGCAAAGCGAAAGAACAATCCAAACTTTGGAGGATATGCTACGTGCTTGTGTGATAGACTTTGGAAGTAGCTGAGATAAGCACTTACAATTGGTCGAATTCTCGTACAATTACAGTTATCACGCGAGTATTAAAGCTGCACCTTTTGAAGAACTTCATGGGAGAAAATGTAGATCACCCGTTAGCTGGAGTGAGGTTGGTGATGCCCAACTCACTGGACCAGATTTGATTAGAGAGACGACGGATATGATTGTGCAAATCAAGAATAGGTTGTTGTATGCTCGAAGCCGACAGAAGAGTTATGCGGATATGAGAAGAAAACCATTGGAGTTTAAAGTGGGAAATAAGGTTATGCTAAAGGTATCACCATGGAAAGGTGTTGTACAATTTGGAAAATGTGGGAAGTTGAGTCCTCGTTATATTGGACCATTCAAGGTTACATCTAGAGTAGGACCCGTGGCATACCAACTTGAACTACCACAAGAACTGTATGGGATTCATAACACTTTTCATGTGTCGAATCTGAAGAAGTGTTTATCTGATGAAGAACTCATTATATCGTTAGACGAGGTTAAGGTTGATAAAAAGTTGCACTTTATCGAAGAACCAGTCGAGATCATGGATCGCGAGGTCAAGCAACTGAAGCAAAGCCGAGTACCTATTGTCAAAGTTTGATGGAACTCTCGGAGAGGACCGGAGTATACATGGGAACGAGAAGACCAAATGTGGAAGAATTACCCTCATCTCTTTGATTTCAACAAGCGATCGGGCAAGAACGCAATTTGATCTTCGAGGGCGAAGATCCTAATTTGGTGGGGATGATGTGACAACCCGTCAATTTCAGGTCGTTATTTTAATCTCGACTATTACGTATTACGTGTTTACTTTAATGAGAATTTAAAATTTATCGACTAACCGAGAAGGTTATGACTTGAAACTAGCGTAAAAATGTCGATTAGATGAAAACCGACAAGGAATATGTTAGGTATCGATATTATATTCTCAAATAATCATAAAAATGATTTTTATTATATTTAATCTTTATTTCTCGTGTTTTACGTTTTAACGAGTGACGATAACTATTAGTGATCGCGATACCGACGGATGCCCAAAAATTTACGTTTTATTATCGATTGTCTCGATATTGTATATTTTCGACGTTTTCGATTTAATTGCGTTTTAAGTCGTGTCGAAGCTTTGTTATTATATTTTGAAGCGTTTTAACTTTCGAAAAGTATTTTTACGAAACCCGAGCCCCGTAAATATTTTTCAAAATTTACAATTTACATTTTCTACCTTGTAAACTATTCAATTTCATTTTAGACCCAAAAGAATGCATTTTGACAAAAACTACCCTACCTTTGGACTATTTAAGGAAATTCCACTAACACACTTACATTAAAAATTCATTTAACAAGAAAAGTCACCCACCCTCTCTCTTCCCCTTGTGTTTGCCGTCCACCACCATCACCATTGCCACCATCAAAAATCAATTTCTACTTTGAATCAAGCAAATCTAAAAGAAGTCCCATCCTAGAAATTTCAAGAGCTTCAATTTGGTATAAAAATTTCCCACATGCATCCACTAAATTTTTATTTTCAAATTTTGATGAAGAACATCATGTTTGATCCATTTTTATGGCTATGTATGTTGTTAATATTATTATATTCATAGTGGGATGATGTTGCATGTATGATTTCTTTATATTTTATTTTTATTTTATTAAATTTGAGGGTGTTAGGAGTTAGTTAGATGTGTTAGTATGATATTAGGACTATAGGAATTGTTAGAATGAGTTGAAAACTTGATTTGGTATGATTTTTACATGGTCAATTTTAGGCAGTAACTTTAAGGAAATTTTTGAATTACTTACTATAATAAACTTGGTAAACTAATTAGATAGGGTCGTAGAAAATTTCGTCAGCTTCGATTTGAGCTAAAGTAGAGCTTCTAACTCATTACGAGCGAAAAGTTATGCTAGTTTTAATATTCGTGTACCGGGAGACGAGTATCGGCACAATCCGAAAATTTTTGTCGATATTTGGATTGAATCTCGGGGACTATAGAATGAGTTTTAAAAATGTTCAAGAACTGTTGTAAGTTGCTAAACCTCAGGTCATGAGTCTATTTTCAAACCCGAGTGTCGGTTTTGCAAACGGAATTGTTTAGATAAGGTCAAAATGGTTTTACAAGTCAAAGGCGTAAAACTGTCCGGTTTTTATAACACGAAGGTGTGTCGGGCAGAAGCTCTTAGAAGTAATATTTTTGAATGAAACTTAAACTGAGTCTTATTCATATTATGTGTGAGTTTGTCACCAAGTTTCGTCGAAGTTGGACAAGTCTAGATAGGTTAGATCGGTATGTACATTTGGAGTGTACATGCTGATTGGTATTTTGGACACGTAGTTCAATACTTGTGTGGCGTGAGTTGAGTATTCACTATTGGACATGGTGACTTAACCAAGTGTTAAGTCATTATATAAATGACTTAGTTACTGGTCCGAGGGATGTAAAATGATGGTTTGACTTGCGTTGACTTGGCGTCTTATGACGGGTCAATGTCGAGAGTGCAAGTGTTTAAAAAGAATAGTGTTGAATAAAAGGGTATAAAAGTACACTTATATTGTTAATTTTTCGGGATTGTCATGGTTATATGAAATTGAGTTTCGTATTATTTATACTTGAATCGTTTATTAACGAACGCGCCTTATTTGGTAGGTTGCGGTCTTCGTGTTTAACGGGCATCACAAATCGTCGGCGATCGTCACATTACTCCTATCGTACCAAGGTGAGTCTATAGCCTCGCTTTAACATGTTTACTTGTTTTATAAAACCCGCGAGGGGGATAACATGCTTGTTTTATTAAAATAAAAGGGGTACGACGAGAAGGTGTGGAAACCCTTATTGTTGGAAAAGCATTTATTATAAATGAAGGGTACAACGAGAAGTTGTGGTGAACCCTCTTTCTTTTAAAAATTGAACACAAAGGACCCGATTGTTTGCTTAGATGAAAGTTGTTATAAAAGTTTGCTCTAGCCTTAAAAGACCCATGAATCATGAATTGTTAATCGAAAGGAACGCTAATACTATGGATAGATCTATCGGGGAGACACCCAGTCTGGTCGCGACTAGCTATCGCGTGGTGTTGTGATGCACCAGTAATGAAACATCGGATGCAATTGTATAAGAGAAATATATGCACTTAGCTAGGTGTGTTGGGCTGAAATAATATATGTTAACGTTCAATTTCACGAAACTTATGAAACAACAACGATAATTATGTCTGATCCACATGATTGTCAACCACAGAAGGTTTATTCAGAATACTTGTGTTCTTTTATTTAATTTAAACTATATAGATTCACTCAACATTTTTGTTGACTTTATAGCATGTTTTATCTCAGGTCCATGAAGAAGGCACTCAAGGAAGGTGGTTTCGTGCAGCTTGCTTAATTAAAAATGTTTTGGCCCGCTTTTCTAAACTATGTTCATTCAAAGAAACTTTTATCGTTTGGTTGGTTGTGAAAACCTTAAAACTATTTGGGACCGTATGTGGACTGTTTTATCTTTAAACAAATGAATGGATGTATGTTTTATTAAAACGACTCGTTTAGAGCCGTTTTCTTTGATATTGAGATTGAACCATGATAGTAACACCCAATGACCCTTCCGCTGCTATGACCCGAAATTGGGGGTGTTACAGATTGGCATCAGAGCTCAAGTTATAGAGAACGAAAGGATTTTCCAAAAATAAAATTTTGAAATCTTTTGACTATAACATCTGCAAGCGAAACCTCCGAGTTGCCAATGGACGAGAACAAGAAAAGTATATATATGTTATACATATTTAGTTATTATTTATGCTTAAAGCATAATGGATTACATTTATTTATTTATAAATGTTTATTATTTGATTATTATAATACTAATACGTGATTTACAAACGACGCTGATTGTCACAATAGAAATCCCTGTCTTTTGACTCATTCCTCGTGAATCTTCGTTCCTTGTCTAAATTCTATTCTTTATTCTATCATCCATTCTTGTTTCTTTTCATCTATCTATTCTTATTTTGTGTTATTCATGTTTTGTTATCACAAGCGTTGAATGAATACTCATTTTGATGTGAATTGTGTAACAGGATCATGCCGCCAAAACAGTTGACTGAGACTCAGTTACGTGCTATAGTAGCTGATCAATTTCACGTATCTATGAATGCATTTATGGAAAATATGAATAATGGAGCCGGTGGATCTGGTGGAGCTGGTGGAGCTGGTGGATCTGGTGGAGCTGGTGGATCCGGTGGAGCTGGTGGATCTGGTGGAGCTGGCGATACTGGAGCTGGCAATACTGGAACTGGAAATACTGGAACTGGCACTACTGGAGCTGGTAATACTGGAGCCGATAATACTGGAGTTGGTAATACGGGAGCTGGCAATGCTGGTGCCGGAACTGGTAATGTTGATAGACCAGTGATTCCTGAAAACAAGAAATGTAATTATACCTCGTTCATGAAATGCAAACCTCCAACTTTTAAGGGTACTGAAGGTGCTGTTGGGTTAATGCAATGGTTTGAGAAATTGGAATCCGTGTTTCGATTTAGTGGAAGTGAGGAAGGAGACAAGGTGATGTTTGCCTCTGCTACTCTTCAAGGGCGAGCATTAACTTGGTGGAATGGAAGAATGGCATCAATGGGTATGGATGCTGCTTAATCTACACCGTGGGTTGAAGTAAGAAGGTGGATGACTGAGGAATTCTGTCCAAGGAGTGTTATTCAGGGGTTCGAACAGGAACTTTATCAGCTGAGACTGAAGGGTACTGACATCGATGGATACACAAACAGATTCCATGAGCTTGCTCTACTTTGTCCAAACAAAGTTAACCCAGAATAATTGAAGGTGGAGCAGTATATTCGAGGCTTACCTACCAACATCCGTGGTGATGTGACCTCATCTAAACCTGCCAATATTGATGAAGATGTTCGTATGGCCTACCAACTAATGGGTCAAATCATCAAAGACAAGGTTGATGGTGTTTCCGAAGGTAACAAAAGAAGAGCTGAAAATGATAGTGATGATCGTGGTGATAACCGTTAATCTCACAGTAGGAATCAAAACCGATGGAGGGGTAATGCTAATGCAATGACTGAAACTGCATCTGCTGACAAGGGAACCAGATGTCAACGCTGCAAGAAGTCTCATACTGGTGAGTGTACTAAGTGTTGGAAGTGCAACAAGTTAGGTCACAAGACTGAAGACTGTTGGGGACCAGGAAAGAAGGGAGTGACGTGTTTTAACTGCCAAGGTAAAGGACACATGAGGAACCAATGCCCTCAACCTCCGAAGAATGCACGTGGTGGAGATAACCAGGGAAAAGCTTATCAGTTGGGTGAAGCCGAAGCGAAGCAAAACCCGAAAGTTGTCACTGGTACGTTTTTACTGAACAACCGTTATGCTACAGCTTTATTTGATTCTGGTGCGGACAAAAGCTTTGTGTCTACAAGTTTTAGTACCTTAATTGATATCAAACCGGTCGAATTAGACGCGAGTTATGAGGTAGAACTAGCTGACGGTAAATTAGTGAGTACCAATCGTGCGCTCCTAGGATGTTCTCTTAATCTCTTGAACCGTATTTTCAAAATAGACTTGATGATTGTTGAATTGGGAAGTTTTGATATTATTATCGGAATGGATTGGCTATCCAAGTATAACGCGTCTATCTTGTGTGGAGAAAAGAAAGTTAGGATTCCCTTGGATGACAAGACCATGGTTATCGAAGGTGATCAACGTAATTCACGACTAAAAATCGTTTCGTGCATTAAGGCTCGTAAGTATATCGAAAGAGGTTGTGAGTTATTCCTAGCTAAAGTAGTGGAGAAGGAATCGAAGGAGAAGCGTGCCGAAGATGTTCCAGTTATTCGTGACTTTCCTGAAGTGTTTTCGGAAGATTTTCCTGGACTTCCGCCTCCAAGGCAAGTAGAATTCCAAATTGACCTAATTCCTGGTGCTGCACCCTGGCTCATGCGCCATATCGTTTAGCCCCATCCGAGCTGAAGGAGTTATCTGTGAAACTGCAAGAGCTATCTGATAAAGGTTTTATACGACCGAGTTCGTCACCTTGGGGAGCTCCTGTCTTATTTGTTAAGAAAAAAGATGGTTCGTTCCGTATGTGTATTGATTACCGAGAGCTGAATAAGCTAACGATCAAGAATCGTTATCCGCTTCCAAGAATTGATGATTTTTTTGATCAACTTCAAGGTTCTCGTGTTTTCTCCAAGATTGATCTTCGTTCTGGTTACCATCAACTTCGCATACGTGAGGAAGATATTCCTATTACGGCGTTTAGAACTCGTTATGGTCATTATGAGTTTCTGGTTATGCCTTTTGGTTTGACTAATGCACCTGCTGTATTCATGGATTTAATGAATCGCATTTGTAAGCCGTATCTTGATAAATTCGTGATCGTTTTCATTGATGATATTCTAATCTACTCCAAGAGCAATGAAGAGCATGCCGAGCACTTAAAGATTATCTTGAACTTGTTAAAGAACGAAAAGTTGTACGCTAAATTCTCAAAGTGTGATTTTTGGCTTAATTCTGTACAATTTCTCGGACATGTGATTGATTAAAGTGGAGTACATGTTGATCCTGCAAAGATCGAAGCCATCAAGAATTGGAGTGCTCCGACTACTCCAACTGAAGTACGATAATTTCTAGGTTTGGCTGGTTATTACCGAAGGTTTATTGAAGGATTCTCTTTGATATCGAAACCATTAACTAAGCTGACTCAGAAGAATAAACCATATGTGTGGGGCGATGATGAAGAAGAAGCTTTCCAAACCCTGAAGATGAAACTCTGTAGTGCGCCGATCTTATTGTTACCTGAAGGAAGTGAAGACTTTGTTGTTTATTGCGATGCATCTCTTAGAGGATATGGTGCTGTTCTTATGCAACGTGAAAAGGTGATCGCATATGCCTCTAGACAATTAAGGAAGAATGTGGAGAACTACATTACCCATGACTTGGAATTGGGCGCTGTGGTTTTTGCTCTGCGACTTTGGAGACATTATCTGTATAGTACGAAGTATACAGTATTCACTGATCACAAAAGCCTACAATACATACTGGATCGAAAGGAGCTGAATATGAGGCAACGTCGATGGGTTGAACTCTTGAGTGATTACGACTGTGAAATTCTTTATCATCCGGGAAAGGCGAACGTGGTAGCTGACGCGTTAAGTCGAAAGGAAAGGGAGAAACCGATTTGAGTGCGTGCTTTGGTAGTGACCGTCCATAATGACTTACCTGAGCAGATTCGGAACGCACAAATCGAAGCGTGCAAGAAGGAAAATATTGCAGCCGAAAGATTTCGAGGAGACGGTGAAACATTTGAGACGCGAGCCGATGGTATCAAATGTTTGAGAGGTCGAATCTGGTTACCATTATATGGTGGACTGAGAGACTTGATTATGTTAGAATCTCATAAGTCCAAGTATTCTATTCATCCTAGATCGGACAAAATGTACCAAGACTTGAAAAGGTTATACTGGTGGCCGAATATGAAAGCTGATATTGCAACATACGTCACGAAATGCTTAACATGTGCAAAAGTGAAAGCTGAATATCAGAAGCCGTCAGGATTACTTGTCCAACCTGAAATTCCAATCTGGAAATGGGAGCGAATTATGATGGACTTCATCACAAAACTCCCAAGGACGCCGTCTGGGTTCGATGCAATTTGGGTTATTGTCGATCGTTTAACTAAATCCGCTCATTTTATTCCAATCAACGAGAGGTTCAGTTTGGAGAAACTCGCCGATATTTATCTGAAGGAAATCGTGTGCAAGCATGGTGTTCCTATTTCAATCATTTCCGATAGAGATAGTCGTTTTGCTTCTGGATTTTGGAGATCACTTCAAAAGTCATTAGGAACCAATTTGGATATGAGCACAGCCTATCATCTGCAAACTGATTGGCAAAGCGAAAGAACAATCCAAACTTTGGAGGATATGCTACGTGCTTGTGTGATAGACTTTGGAAGTAGCTGGGATAAGCACTTACATTTGGCCGAATTCTCTTACAATTACAGTTATCACGCGAGTATTAAAGCTTTACCTTTTGAAGCACTTTATGGGAGAAAATGTAGATCATCCGTTAGCTGGAGTGAGAAGAAAACCATTGGAGTTTAACGTGGGAGATAAGGTTAATGTAAAGGTATCACCATGGAAAGGTGTTGTACGATTTGGAAAACATGGGAAGTTGAGTCCTCGTTATATCGGACCATTCAAGGTTACATCTAGAGTAGGACCCGTGGCATACCAACTTGAACTACCACAAGAACTGTATGGGATTCATAACACTTTTCATGTGTCGAATCTGAAGAAGTGTTTATCCAATGAAGAACTCATTATACCGTTAGACGAGGTTAAGGTTGATAAAAAGTTGCACTTTATCGAAGAACCAGTCGAGATCATGGATCGCGAGGTCAAGCAACTGAAGCAAAGCCGAGTACCTATTGTCAAAGTTCGATGGAACTCTCGGAGAGGACCGGAGTATACTTGGGAACGAGAAGACCAAATGTGGAAGAATTACCCTCATCTCTTTGATTTCAACAAGCGATCGGGCAAGAACGCAAGTTGATCTTCGAGGGCGAAGATCCTAATTTGGGGGGGATGATGTGACAACCCGTCAATTTCAGGTCGTTATTTTAATCTCGACTATTACGTATTACGTGTTTACTTTAATGAGAATTTAAAATTTATCGACTAACCGAGAAGGTTATGACTTGAAACTAGCGTAAAAATGTCGATTAGATGAAAACCGACAAGGAATATGTTCGGTATCGATATTATATTCTCAAATAATCATAAAAATGATTTTTATTATATTTAATCTGTATTTCTCGTGTTTTACGTTTTAACGAGTGACGATAACTATTAGTGATCGCGATACCGACGGATGCCCAAAAATTTACGTTTTATTATCGATTGTCTCGATATTGTATATTTTCGACGTTTTCGATTTAATTGCGTTTTAAGTCGTGTCGAAGCTTTGTTATTATATTTTGAAGCGTTTTAACTTTCGAAAAGTATTTTTACGAAACCCAAGCCCCGTAAATATTATTCAAAATTTACAATTTACATTTTCTACCTTGTAAACTATTAAATTTCATTTTAGACCCAAAAGAATGTATTTTGACAAAAACTACCCTACCTTTGGACTATTTAAGGAAATTCCATTAACACACTTACATTAAAAATTCATTTAACAAGAAAAATCACCCACCCTCTCTCTTCCCCTTGTGTTTGCCGTCCACCACCATCACCATTGCCACCATCAAAAATCAATTTCTACTTTAAATCAAGCAAATCTAAAAGAAGTCCCATCCTAGAAATTTCAAGAGCTTCAATTTGGTATAAAAATTTCCCACATGCATCCACTAAATTTTTATTTTCAAATTTTGATGAAGAAAATCATGTTTGATCCATTTCTATGGCTATGTATGTTGTTAATATTATTATATTCATAGTGGGATGATGTTGCATGTATGATTTCTTTATATTTTATTTTTGTTTTATTAAATTTGAGGATGTTAGGATTTAGTTAGATGTGTTAGTATGATATTAGGATGATATTAGGACTATAGGAATTGTTAGAATGAGTTGAAAACTTGATTTGGTATGATTTTTACATGGTCAATTTTAGGCAGTAACTTTAAGGACATTTTTGAATTACTTACTATAATAAACTTGGTAAACTAATAGAATAGGGTCGTAGAGAATTTCGTCAGCTTTGATTTGAGCTAAAGTAGAGCTTCTAACTCATTACGAGTGAAAAGTTATACTAGTTTTAGTATTCGTGTACCGGGAGACGAGTATCGGCACAATCCGAAAATTTTTGTCGATATTTGGATCGAATCTCGGGGACTATAGAATGAGTTTTAAAAATGTTCAAGGACTGTTGTAAGTTGCTAAACCTCAGGTCATGAGTCTATTTTCAAACCCAAGTGTCGGTTTTGCAAACGGAATTGTTTAGATAAGTCAAAATGGTTTTACAAGTCAAAGGCGTAAAACTGTCCGGTTTTTATAACACGAAGGTGTGTCGGGCAGAAGGTCTTAGAAGTAATATTTTTGAATGAAACATAATCTGATTCTTATTCATATTATGTGTGAGTTTGTCACCAAGTTTCGTCGAAATCGGACAAGTCTAGATAGGTTAGATCGGTGTGTACATTTGGAGTGTACATGCTGATTGGTATTTTGGACACGTAGTTCAATACTTGTGTGGCGTGAGTTGAGTATTCACTATTGGACATGGTGACTTACCCAAGTGTTAAGTCATTATATAAATGACTTAGTTACTGGTCCGAGGGAAGTAAAATGATGGTTTGATTTGCGTTGACTTGGCGTCTTATGACGGGTCAATGTCGAGAGTGCAAGTGTTTAAAAAGAATAGTGTTGAATAAAAGGGCATAGAAGTACACTTATATTGTTAATTTTTCGAGATTGTCATGGTTATATGAAATTGAGTTTCGTATTATTTAAGTATTATTTATACTTGAGTCGTTTATTAACGAACGCGCCTTATTTGGTAGGTTGCGGTCTTCGTGTTTAACGGGCATCACAAATCGTCGGCGATCGTCACATTACTACTATCGTACCAAGGTGAGTCTATAGCCTCGCTTTAACATGTTTACTTGTTTTATAAAACCCGCGAGGGGGATAACATGCTTGTTTTATTAAAATAAAAGGGGTACGGCGAGAAGTTGTGGAAACCCTTATTGTTGGAAAAGCATTTATTATAAATGAAGTGTACAACGAGAAGTTGTGGTGAACCCTCTTTCTTTTAAAAATTGAACACAAAGGACCCGATTGTATGATTAGATGAAAGTTGTTATAAAAGTTTGATCTAGCCTTAAAAGACCCATGAATCGTGAATTGTTAATCGAAAGGAACGCTAATACTATGGATAGATCTATCGGGGTGACACCCAGTCCGGTCGCGACTAGCTATCGCGTGGTGTTGTGATGCACCAGTAATGAAACATCGTCTGCAATTGTATAAGAGAAATATACGCACTTGGCTAGGTGTGTTGGGCTGAAATAATATATGTTAACGTTAAATGTCACGAGACTTATGAAATAACAACGATAATTATGTCTGATCCACATGATTGTCAACCACGGAAGGTTTATTCAGAATACTTGTGTTCGTTTATTTAATTTAAACTCTATAGATTCACTCAGCATTTTTGTTGACTTTATAGCATGTTTTATCTCAGGTCCATGAAGAAGGCACTCAAGGAAGGTGGTTTCGTGCAGCTTGCTTAATTAAAAATGTTTTGGCCCGCTTTTCTAAACTATGTTCATTCAAAGAAACTTTTATCGTTTGGTTGGTTATGTAAACCTTAAAACTATTTGGGACCGTGTGTGGACTGTTTTATCTTTAAACAAATGAATGGATGTATGTTTTATTAAAACAACTCGTTTAGAGCCGTTTTCTATGATATTGAGATTGAACCATGATAGTAACACCCAATGACCCTTCCGCTGCTATGACCCGAAATTGGGGGTGTTACAACATGTCCGATCAATCTGTTGGTTCTGAAATCCTTGCGGATGTAAGGATTCTGCAGACTTGGAAACTGTTTGCGATGACCCAGATAGCATCATGTTTCTTCTGAGTTTGCGTTAATCTGGTAACCAAAATCCATGGAGATCTTGTCCCATTTCAATTCACAATTTCAGATGATGAAAACATCCCAGTCTGTTGGTGTCCTATCTTAACCTGTTGGTATGTCAGGTACTTAGATATGAACGTAACTGTATCTTGCTTCGTAGAACTTGATACCTAGGAGTTTGCGAAACTCTGAGTCTCTGAATCTAGACTTCTCCTAGCGTAGGATTTTCTAGAACACCTAATGTAGTGTAGGGTTCTCTCCTTTAGCATAAGCTGAGTCATGGTAAGATTAACCGTAGAAACCCGTGTGATTCAGCGTGTCACTGAAATCAAACACGATTGATATTGGAAAAATTTATAGGGTAAAATTTCTCTTGTCAAAGAATTTGCAACATAGTGCAAATATGGTCTTCCTGTTATTCTCTAGGCTTAAAGGAAATCAGGTTATCCTCAATGAAAACGCTGATGAATTTGCTTAGGAGTTCATGGAAACTCAAATTATTAAGTCCATAATGCTGTTGGAGCATTGATGAGACTAATTCAAAATCATAAATCTAGCATGACCAAGTCGTGCACGAATAGCAGTCATGGACATGTCCTGCTCTTTCACCCGTCACTATTGGCAGCATGATCATGAATTCGATCTTGTAAAAGTGCTTAACACTATACGGTTGATTGGACATGTCATCAATACGTGGAGGAGAATAACGGTCATGAATGGTGATTTGTTTAAGTCGACCGTAGTCGACACATAATCTCATGGTACCGTCCTTCTCATTGTAGGTTCTTTTAGAATGTATGGGAAGATCTTGGAATAATCAACTGATAGCTAGATAATTTTAGCGACCATGGCTAACAAAGCACGTGCATGGAAAGCATAGATAGTTTGTACAGATTTTCCTAATGGAAAATCAAGCTGAAAGTATTCAGGAGCCTGAACATTATTGTACATAATTATGAATCGTAGCATGGTGTGTTGTTCATAGTCCATAATTAGGATAAAATTCATCTTGTGTCTGTCCGAGGGAATGCGTTAGCAGCTTGGATCTCATTATTAAGATGAAGGAAAACCTTCGTATACGTGGGAATACGAAAGGCGTCCTTCATGGTCATGAATCTATGAGATATGGTTACAAGAAATGAAAGTGTCATCAGGAAACGTGATAGTTCCCACTAATGCGCCGATAATGGTATTGAAATTCTTGTGGCCTAAATACTACATGGCACAACAAAATGGATATACCCTTGGAGGGTACCCTGAATTTCTTAGAAATATTCCATAATTAGACGTGAGTCATGTGTCTTGACTCGTGTCTTGAGAAATGTAAGCGTGACATATGTTTTGACTGGTGTCTTGACATGTGTCTTTAGGAAGTATACGTGAGACATGTGTCTTGACTGATGTCTTGACATGTGTCTCAAGATGTGAAACAATTGGAACTACAAATATTAGGTTATTATGCCAGAATTGGCGAATCGGTTGGACTACTGATCATTTGTATGTCTGATCACGTCCGCGGCCGGAGCCTCGGTTGCGATTTCTAGGATAGTTGCTGTCATAGTAGTGGTTACTATCATCCTGTCTGTCGGTTCCACGACGGTTATTCTCATGACCGTGATTCATGTAACTATTCAGCTGAGTGGCCGGCTGGTACCGGTTTGCACTCATATGACTGAAACGACAATTAAATGACGTGTGACATGTAACTAAGAATTTGGGATAATGATTGATAAAATCGTCTGATGGCAAAGTATCTTCTCATCCAATAGCTTTGCTCTGATGCCTTTGTCTTCGTCTCATAGGATCTTCAGGTTGTGAACAGCATCCACATCTCGTAGCGTCTTCGAACATCAACAGCATCAACCTTTAGTAACATCTCGAAGTTATGAGCGGCATCAGCAATCTTGTAGAATATTAGCAATTGAAAATACGCCTGAGTTGATTCAGAATCGACTAGCGAATACTCGTGAAGTATTGCAAGTGGAATACACATGGATCAAGGTACGTGTAATACACATGAAATACGGTACGTGGAGTACACGTGGAATGCACATGAAATGATCAGTATGGGGTCGATGATTTATCATGATTTAAGGAAAGTATATCGGTTAAACGGTTAGGAAAACCATCATGATAACCTGGCAGTATTAGCATAGACATCATTTTGGTTATATCGAGAAGCGTTAAAGTGTGGTTACACAAAATTCAACGATGATTTGCCTGACAGCATGATCAATGAAAACCAACCATGACTATCATGAAAGCAGAATTCAATGAAATCCAACAATGTCTTGCGTGAAAGCATAAATAATAAAAGAGGCGTAAGACGTAATCAACATGAAGACGAAATTATCATGAAGGAACATAAAACGATCTATCATAAAGGAGTGTATTACATAATCAGCATGAAACTGAGTTTAACCATGACGGTATGAAAACATACTTGACATAAAAACATGGTAACTTATGAGGGGACATGAAAAAAATTTATGCCAATAAATCATGAGAAAAATTTATGCAGGAAAAACAGTGCATGAATGCGTAATGTAGTTTATAAAACCTCTATATGTGCGAGGGGACGCCTATGGGTCGGTCCCAGAACAAAAGACATGGCGAGGGGACGCCTATGGGTCGGTCCCAAAGATAAAAGTTTCGATAAAAGCACATGCGACTAAATAGGGCCAGTCCTGTACCAACCATTACTTAGTCATAATCCCTACAACAATGATACATAAAACATAAATAAATGAAACTCATCTGTCAAAACTTATCAGAAAAAAATAATTTACATGACTAATTATGAACTATTGAGGTTCAGTCCACATAGTCACGGTTCACGAGGAACGTCATGCATGAAACAATGACACATAACTAAATATGAATGACGGTTGTCCATCCATATTAGTACAACATAATCGATGAAAACATCAAGGTTAAAACCTAAAGGTGCTGAAAACATCATGGTTAAAACAACAATACGCTGAAAACATCAATACGTAGAATAACAAACTTTGGCTTAGGAAGCTTCTGGTGACTACCCACTAGTCACAGGTCGAGTTTTAGAGCCTACAGGTCGAAGCCTTGTCTCTGATAACATAATTGTAACACCCCATTTTGATAATGGAATGTCACGCGTAATTATGGCGTGTCATCAAAGCATGCAAGGTAATATGTAGTAAAACATACATGACCATAGGGTAAACCGGCATCAAACATCGGTCCCCCAACATAAGGCCAAAACATAATAAAGTAAATGAAATGAATGAAAGACTTATACAAGCATAAGTATATGAAGGCAAAAAGGAAAAGAAGTCTCTAGCAGCTTCCATCCTATGCACGCCCTCCAAATGCCCGAGTCTTTCCTAGTGTACCTGCCGTTTTGGGACATGGAAAGGAAAGTAACGGCTGAGCAAAACACTCAGTGCACGGATATAGACATAGTATAATTGAATAAACATAATAAAGACTTAATAGCAGCGGAAATGTATAAGTCCTGGAAAACCTGGAACATGTTCATAAAACTGGTTTTATAGTTTGAAAAGCCTTATGTTTATCTTACGAAAACTGTTTAACATAATTTTACCATTAGCCAATATAGGTCATGAAAATCCACCGTGCATGAATACTTGGAGGGGTGACCTCATCATGAAAATTAGAGGGGCTGCCTCTAATTTAATATACTAGTTTGGGTAGGAGGGATCAGCTCCTTGTGAAGGATGCAAGGCAGACACCACATTCACCATGAAATCCTGACTGAAACATGTAACTAGGATGCACCCATACGCTCCACATGATAAATATAATAATATGGCCAAAAGCTGAAGGGACGCCATGAGCAATCAGTCCGCCGTGGTGAAGTCATAACATCAGTGCCTCTAATGTTATGGTTATGGTACCTCCATAACTAGGTGAAACTGGTCATGCATGTATATGGCTTTAGGTATTCTAATAAAACATAAGCAATTCAAAAACATATAAAACATATACTGGGGAAAACAGTTGGCTGCATACGGGAATCCGTACCTTATGTCCAGTGAACGAAGAAGATGAACTGAGAAGAATCCTACTTCGGTATCACTAATGCTACATAAATACATACATGAATAAGTATCTGCTTACTAAATACGTAACTGGTTTTATGCCATGTCTTAGCTTATTTTATATGTTCATATCATGTTTTATTGTTTTAAGCCTTAAACTGTGTTTATCTTATATTCTGTCTATTCTGATTAAGTATTTCTGGTATTTCATGTATTATTATACTTACTGTGTAATAATAAGTAACTTTCTAAAAATAGCAGGTTTCATAAAATAGAAAGTTTCCAGAAATAGAAAGTTGCCAAAAATAGAAAGTTTCCAAAATAGAAAGTTTCAAAAAATAGAAAGTTTCCAAAAATAGAAAGTTTTCAAAAATAGAAAGTTTCCAAAAATAGAATTACTGCTTAAAATAGATAAGTTTCTAAAAATAGAAAGTTTCCATAAATAGATCAGCTGCCTTAACTAAATAAGTTTCCTAAAATAGATTAGCTGCCTGAATTAAATAAGTTTCTAAAAATAGAAAGTTTCCATAAATAGATTAGCTGCCTTAATTAAATAAGTTTCTAAAAATAGAAAGTTTCCATAATTAGATATAAGCTGATTAAATAAGCTAAGTATATAAGCCTACGTGTTTTTCTGATTATTTCTAAGTCACAATGATATAATGTATAGTTTATTAATTATTACATGTAATTTAAATAAACTATAGGTTAAAAGTATTTAATTAAAATATATCATGTTTTTAATTAAATAAAGTTAAATACTTAGGTTAAAACATGTATTATTATTTATTAATAATATAACATAAGTCATGTTAATTAATTAATTATAACCATGGTTTTTAAATAATTAATTAATTATAAGTCTAGAAAATATAAAATACTTAGGTTAATAATTCCATGATTCATATAATTAAATTATAACCTAAGTCATGTTTATTAAATTAATCATGTTATATTTATTAATTTAATTTTCACATATGATTATTAAATACATATCCTTAACATAAACCATGAACCGGATCGTGACTAGAAACCATGAACCGGACCCGTAATCAACACCATACCCGAACAACTTCGGGGTTCTCCCTTGTTTGCTGCTGTCGTGGGACCCACACCACCAAACCGAGACCTTGAGGTCTCGGTGGTGGTCCATAAGCCAAGCCGAGACCCCTTAGGGGTTCGGTTTAGGCGTCGGCTAGACAAACACCCCTAAAAACCCTTGTTTTGATCTACCCCATAATCATAGACATGTTTAATAAATGTTTTTAATTAGTTTTTAAAAACATCATGATCTTATGTAATTTATTAAATCAAAACATAAAAGAAAAGGATTAAAAAGGTTATACCGAATACGTGGATCAATCGAGGATGAACACACACGAATGCTTGCACAAATTCCAAGGTCAAAATCAAACCGAATCACCCCTTCATGGTGATTGTAGGTGGCGGCCATAGAGGACAAAAGGAAGAAGGAAGAAAACTTTTAGGGTTTTTGTTATTTTTCCTGTAATGTGAAATTGACCAAAATCTTTCCTAATTCTATGTTTTAGTAAAAAATTAAAATGGGCTTGGCCCATTCTTCCTTCCTAATTTCGTGGGTAATGGGGCCCACAAGGGGTAACCCGAATGTTTTCCGTGTCTAAAATATTAGTGTGTTCTCGTGTGTTCTCGTGTTCGTGTTTTTCGTGTTCTCGTTAAATATTAACCGTGACTTAATATATTTATTCGTGTTCGTAATAAATATATATACGTAATTAATTTAGCTCGTGATTAAATTACGTTCATGATTTCATGATCGCATGTTCGTGATTAATTATTGTTTAAATAATTATTGGGCGTGATTAATTATTGTTTAAATAATTATTGTGCGTTCGTACGTAATAAATACTTATCGTGTTCTAACATGTACGTAATACGTAAAATTTCTATACGTGAACGTAAACATGCTATAAAAGGGAAGTTCTAATCCTATACGTACGATCTTAAGGGTACTATTCATAGTAAAAGTATGCGGGTTTTACAATCACTGCCACCGGCTGCTACCATCTCACCATGGATTCAAGTGTGTATGTCCAACTACGACCACCACACTCTACCACTATCATTAACGACTACTGATGGTACTACGCTACTACCACCACACCGCCGATCATTACCACTACCACAACATCCACATCTCGTTGCTACCTGTACCATATACCACAACCGCTTATTGCAACCACCAACCGTCAACTACCAAAAAACCATCGATCATGGCCATTACCACCACCTCCACCTCCGATCGCCACCTATGCTGACTACCACAAGTCCGCAGTCGTCTGTTGCAATAGTTTTCTATCTGAACCACCATTAGCCGTCACTAATTTTCATTAATTGCTTCCCCTACCAACATCGTCATCGTTGCGACTCTAACTGTCACCCTAGCTATTGTGGCCACCATCTCCAATCACCATTGTAACTTATATTAACCAAACACCAATAATGGTAATGATAATACTGGGGAATGCTCATTGCATTATTTTGTATTCTTTTCCTTTACCCTTTCTCATTTTTGTCACTTTAACCAAGCGCCTTTCTTTTCTTATTTATTAAGCTTCAACCTCTTTTTGTCCTTGCTCCGCAACATAATGTTTGACATCCTAGCCCTTTCTTCGTCACCTTTATTGTGCATAACTATTTTTATTCATTTGGTTTTGTTTTAATATTTACTTTGTTAGTTTATCAGTGTTAATGTGTAGTTGATGTGGTTGTAGTGTTTTGTAGTCAAGTGAATCGGCTTGAATCGTGTTGTATAATGGAAAAGACTGTCAATAATAGTGTTGCCTGAATCGGCTTGAATCGTGTTGAGTTTCTGTTTAAGCAAGTGACAGTTGGTTGGCACAATGGATAACAATTGTTGATAAAAACTAAGGGTAACAATTGGCTATCATATGTCACGTGTTTTATTTTCAAAGATGTTTAAGATTATTGATATTTGGTATATATCTTTTGTATGGTCATAAGTTTATTTTGACTAATTTGATTAGTGAAATGAGTCAGATGATAATATGTGTGTTTAGATGGTATCTGATTAACTCTAGAGTTAAAGTGACCAAATTCAATAGTGTGTTGGATAGACGAAAATATAGTTTTTAAGAAGGATTTGAATGTGAAACATAAGTTAAAAAAAGTAAGAAATTACTTTCAGTGTGAGTTAACTTTGTAAATCATGTATTCAATTTCTCTACATGTTAAATATCAACTTATTGAGTTTTGCTTTTTTATGTTTTTTTGAAACTTTTTAAGACCGGAAACAACATACAACATGTCTTTCATTTAATGTAAGTGAATCTTAAAAATTTAGCATGAATACGAAAGATCTTAAGTTTACATTTTTGGAAACAACAGTAATGTGCATTAAATTGAATTAATAACGAAAACATACTAAGGTTTTAAAAAGCAAGCGATATAATTCTCAAGATATGAGTTCTTTTGGATACCAAAGTTTTCTAGGATACAAGGGGACTCATCCCCACCATCCATTTCCATCTTATCCAAGGGCTGAGATTAAATCCCCAATTACACTGCAGGGGTATTCCCGTCAATTCACTCGCCGACTATATAAGCAACTTTCTCATTTCTTTTTCATAAAAACACACACCCCGTTCTTTCACTTCTCTCTCTACCTCGATCTACTTTCTCTCTCTACCCCGATCTACTTTCTCTCTCTAAAATTGGAAGCGAATAATCACAACATCATCATGAATCCATCAAAATCGATTAATTAGATCATTACTTAACACGGATTCATATCAGGTTTGTATTCTCATAATCTATGCTTATTTTTTTAACTTATTTGATTTCGAATAAGCTTATTAATTTATTTTCATTAGCTTGTTTGGACGAAATATACTGATTGATAGTTCTTATTTTGATCGAATTATTCCGATTGATTGTTCTTATTTTGAACAATATATTCTAATTAGCTTTTAATTAGGTGATTTATGTGAATAAGCTTATTTGTTTGAATAAGATTTTGAATTAGATGAGAGTTACAAATAATCTTGGGAATTAGATAGGAGTTATGTGAATAAGCTTACAAATTACACGAGAGTTATGAATAAGCTAGCTTATTAGCTTATTTTGACAAATCGTAAGGTATTTTATGTAAGTTGAATTAAGTTTGCTGATGTAGGCTGCAATAAGCTTGATATATCATATATGATATATATATATCATATATGATATATATATATCATATATGATATATCATCTCTTTTCATATATGATAGATATATCATATATGATAACTGATGATATATCATATATGATATAAGTATCATATATGATATATCAAATAAACCATATGAAAAAACAGATTCTGTATGAGTACTTTTTAGAAAATCAATATAAACTCTTGAAACTTGTCTTCTGTCATACATATGAGTAATTTATTTTGGTGTTAAAATGTTGCATAATATGTTTTTTTTATCTTTTATAAATGCAGTCAGACAGAGATGGTGCGATTGGCCGCTTTGGAACAAAGTAGAGAGGGATGTTGATTATAACAAGAGGATGTGCATGGATATGTTTTAAGGATCAAGACGGAGTAGGCGTTGTTCATGAATTCATCATTTGATAATCTGTTTTTTTGCATTTTTTTGATTTTGTATAAATTGTTATCATATATTATATCAGAGGTATATCATATATGATTTTACATTAGGTTACGTTCTGTTCGAATTATCATATATGATATTGTTCAAAAGTACATTTTTTATGTTATGAACAAGTGTTTGATTATTAATTGTGCATACTCTTTGTTGTAATCATGAATTCATCAGATTCTTTGTTTAATAAATCCAAGTTTTTCTTGAGTGTCATATATGATAGTGCATGATCATATACTCCGTATGACTTAATTTATAAAAACCATCATGACATAATACCAAGAAAGTTAAATCATATTAACAAGATGTTGTACGAGATACTAATTGATTACAAAATCGTCCATATACTTCAAAACTCCATTAGGAGATTACAAGAAAAAATAAACAATAAACGTAAAAGAAAAATTCACGAGCTTCTTCATTAAGCTTCTTGGCCTTTTGGATGCTTGTAATGTTCAACACGCCTTGTAAACAGTCTTCTCTACACAAAAAAGAAGATTTAATTCAATTTTCAAGCACATAATGATATATGATATATTTGATCATATATGCTATTTAGCTAATATCATATATGATATAGCATATCATATATGATACTTCATTAGCAAGTCATACTAAATATGTTCAGCCAGATTAATCCATAAAAAGAAGAGTTAATTCAATTTTCAACCACATTATCATATATGATATATCTCATCATATATGATATTTTAGCTTATACCATATATGATATGGTATATCATATATGATACTTCACAAACAGGTTACACTAAATATGTTCAGCGAGATTAAGCCAAAAAACCCTTATAATTCATGAAAAGAAGCTAATAAGTTAGCTTATAATTCATCATAATAAAGCTGATGATTATCAATAAGCTTATTCACATTAAGCATCAAGTTACCTTATCATTCGACATGTTAAATTCACGTAACTTATCAAATAAGCTATAAAAAATAAGATGAATTATAAGCTTATTCACATCGAATAAGCTAAAAAAAGATGAATCAAAACAGATCGAATGAACTTTACCTTATTTATGAAGAGGATGATCGATTTACGACGGTGATGATAGATTTACGAAGGTGATAATCGATGGATTTGATGTTTTTGTTGATAAATTAAGATGTAAATATGTGTGTGTGTGTGTGTGTGTGTGTGTGTGTGTGTGTGTTTATGTGTGTTTTAGAGGGAAGAAGAAGAATCGATCCCAGATCTGTGAGTGGTAGGTGGTGTTAGGTGGGAGGGGTAAAATGACGAAACTACCCCTCCGTTTTTTTTTTGTTTTTAATCTGGGTTGTTGGATGAGATGAGATGGACGGTCCAGATTTGTCCCCTTGTATCCAAAGGATACAAGGTATCTTAATAATAACATTTTTAAACAATTAAAGTCGAATTACTCGTAATAAATATGATATACAAATTAATTTTTTTTCAGTTTGGGTAATCATCTGCAGTTAGGAATATCCCTTACACTAGGGATGGCAACGGGTAGGGTTTTAGTGAACCCGCACCCGTACCCGTTTATAATATTCGTACCCGTATCCGCTCCATCACCCGACGGGTACCCGCTTAGTATTACCCATCGGGTTTTCGTATTTTACCCGCGGGATCCACAATTAAATTTTCGTTGGGCATTATTGTGTGTATAATGTTAAGAAAAACCACTCGAAAACGACCAAAATACCTTAATATATATTTTGTTTAAAAGATAAAAAATATTTTCTAATATTATTCACGCGATTTAATATATCGAATAAATCATGGTTTTTATTTTAAAGTTACAAAATCCAAATATAATTGATCACAAACATGTTAATGCACACAAAATATAACTAATATGATCATTCAATTCGTTCAACAATCTTCGTCTACTATTTCACACAAATTTAGAACTTATATAAAATAGCAACAAAAGCGGGTACGGATTCGGGTAAACGTGTACGGATTCGGATACGGGTAAACGGGGCGGGCATTACTAGAACCCGTACCCGAACCCGTACCCGAACCCGTACACGCGAAAAAAATAATATTCAAACCCGAACCCGTATACAAACCCGCCAACCCGACTCCGAACCCGACCCAACTGGTTCGGGTTTCGGTTTTCCCCATCGGTTTCGGGCGCTTTTGCCATCCCTACCTTAGACCCTTACTATGCATAGGTGCTGTCGTTTTATTCATATGTGACAGTCGTTTCATAGTCCTACAAAAACTGAAATGGCCCATGCCTGAATTAAGAAACAAATTCGCATAGAAATCCTTATACTATGTAAGGTATTATAAAAGCGACCTTGAACTTTAAACCATCTACATCTTTTTGGTATATCAAATTTTATTTTATCAAACATGAAGCGTATAATCTATTGATTCTGTTGGAGAAAAATATAGTGCTGAAAAACTCGTCGAAGTGCGAACCAAATGAGCCCAATATTATAATGCTTATGATATATGTATGATTTTATAACAAATGTTAAAACTTACTAATTAAATTCTTTTTATCGAAATAATATTTGAGGTTATTCGTTTTTTGCACGGCCTTACATTAACACGAACAATTTTTAGTATTATTGGCTCACCGCAAAACTGGTTTTGCTCCTTTCATCGCAAAGCGCAAGCTATATACCTTGTTTTTCATTAAGAACTAGTTTCTTCACTTCCCTCCCGTAATGCCACGTAGTAATCCTATATCTCTTAAGTAGCCCATTAAATCAGCCAACCGTAAAAATAGCCCATGTAAATAGCCGACTATAAAAATTAGGGGTGTTTATTGTTTGAGTTTAACCTACGAAAATCAAAAATCAAATCGAATCGAACTCGAATTAGAATCGAACCGAAAATAAGATTCAGGTTGTGGGTCATAACTGAGCCGAATCGAAATACATATTTGGTTTTTGGGTTGGATATGGGTTTGACAATCGGACCCGAAAACCAAACCAAAAACCGAAGTTATACAAATATATATATTTTTATATATATTTATATAGATAAAATAATATTTTAATATACGTTTATAGATAAAATAGTTATTAAAATTTAATCTTAATATAAAATACAACTTTTATATTTGAGATAAAAAAAATTGCTAAATATTTAAATAATTATGTATTTTTTTAAATATTCGGTTAATTCGGGTCAACCCGAGAACCGAACCGAATTCAAATTTGGTTTTCGGGGTATTTTGGTTGAATTCTAGTTCGGTTCGGTTCGGTTTTCGAGTTAACCAAAAAAAAAAGTTAACCGAACAATCTGAACCGAATAACGCGAGAACCAAACTGAATGACACCTCTAATAAAAATTGCCCATATTCACACAAGTAAGTCGACATAAATTTCGTTTATACAAGGAACCGTGTTTCACCTTGAAATCACTTTTCCTTTATTCATCGTCCCAAATTATCACCTGTGATATATTTTAAACGCTTATTCACAATTATTAATTTGAGTTTACAAGATGCCGGCCACAGCGGGTAGGGTTCATATGCCAGCCAACAACAGGATGCACAGTAGTGCTACCTTGCAGACGAGTCAAGTTATTTTGGATACCATATCTATCATGGATACTAAGGGACTCATCCCCACCATCCATCCTCATCATATCTAATGGTTGAGATTAAAAGTATTTAATTATTTTACTTATTTTTAAAACTTAAATATCTTTTAAACCGTTAAGTCTTAAACGGAAAAAAATATACCATCGTGACGAGCATTTAATTAGCTTTCTACAGATATGCAATATGATATACTTTTGAAGAAAAAAAAAATCGTTTTTTTTTTTAAATTTGCGTAAAATATCATATATGATAATAGTGTTTTATCATATATGATATTAGTGTTAAGTTACAAATTATTACAGAATCATATATGATATTGGTTTATATCATATGATATTGGTTTATATCATATGATATTGGTTTATATCATATATGATAAGTTATATCATATATGATACCAGTGTTAATATCATATATGATATTCAGTATCATATATGATAAATTACGGAAAAAACAAAAAAAAATAATTTGTCGAAAGTATATCATATAGCATATCTGTAGAAAGATAATTAAATACCCGTCGTAATGGTATATTTTTTTTTGTATAACGATTGACGGTTTAAAAGATATTAATGTTTGAAAAAAAAGAGGAAATTGGTTTTATGTTTAATCTTATCCATTAGATTAAGATGGAGATGAGTGGTGGAGATTAGTCCCTTAGTATTCAAATAAAGTTTAGTATCCAAATGAACTTAAATCTAAAAGATATGACCTGATCTGCTACCCATTGTTAATTGTAGGGACTCATTTTGTTCATTGTTAAACTTGAAGTTAATCTTATGGACTTTTTGTGGACTCTAGTGTATCATGGATGGACAATTATTATTGTTTGATGATTTCTATCTTGGAGTCGGCCCAAGACTATTAAGCCCATGATTCATAACGGCTCTAAAACCCATGAGGAGTCTATTAGGTCTCTAGGGTTTTCATACTTTTATATTATCGTCTCATTATCATCTGTGTGTTTAACACACATTTACTCCTCTCTCTCTCTCTCTCTCTCTCTCTCTCTCTCTCTCTCTCTCTCTCTCTCTCTCTCTCTCTCTCTCCTCTCTCTCTCTCTCTCTCTCTCTCTCTCTCTCTCTCTCTCTCTCTGGTTCTTGATCTTAAAACCCTGGTTAAATCTTTCTCTTTTATGTTTTGATTTGTAAAACTATTATCATTTAGATAATAGGACTAGACGTGATTAGCACTGGTAGTCTTACCTTTATTTATTCAGTTTATTACTTTAAATCTTGTTTAATCTATTTGAAAGTGGTTTTGCGTCTCTTGAATCATGATTTTCAACATGGTATTAGAGACTGGTTACTAAAAATCGATGAAATTTTTCTTAGGGTTTGATAAAAATTTGGGGGTTTTTGTTTATACATACTTTTTTGGTTAGATCGGCTATTAAGATAGCTGGATCTGTTTATATTACTTATTGATCTTTTGTTTTGGTATTTTAATTTTTATGAGAAAAAAATTAGGGTTTCGGAGATCTATTACCTATTATCAATTTTGTTATTGATTTTTCATATTGGCTCTCTTGTTCTTCAATTGATGTGATTTTACCTAATATCTTTGAGAAAAATAAATTAGGGTTTCACTTTTTTTGGAGGATTGCTTGATTGGTGGTGGTTACCGTGGTGGATTGGTTGATTCATTGATTGATCTGTTCGTTTTGATTACTTTCCCTAATTTTTCCTGAGAAGAAATTAAAGTTTGTGGCTTGGAGATTCTGTTACTTCCTAGACTAAGTGAATCTAGGAGTAACAGTTCGATTGTGCTTATTGCGTGCACTGTAACACCTCTCTACACTCTCTCTTTTGTTGATGATTGATATTGTGGTTATTTGTCCTTATATATGTTTATATTCTTTGGGGTTGGTATTATTTACTCTTTTTACCCATTTATTTGGATCCTCACCCTCTACCTTGCCCTTGACCTACCACCTTGAGTGGTTTGGAATCCTGGGAACTTAGTTGGCTTTGGGTTGAGTTCTGTTTTTTTTAACTTTGTTGACTCTTCACCATGAGTGACCAAGATTAGTCTGTTCATGCGATACTGAGAGTGCGACTTACCTAGTCAAACTTATCAGTAAGTTTGGTTTAAGTGACCCTTTGCATTTACACCCTAATGATACTGCTGTGTCGACTGTTCTCACTGTTAAATTAAAGGGAACTGAAAACTATCATGTTTGGGCTAATGCTACGTTAATTGCTTTGGAAGGTAAAAACAAAATTGGTTTTATTGATGGTTCTTATAAAAGGTCCATAACTGGTGAGATTTTGAGAAAACAGCGGGATACGGTTAATGTTGTTGTTCTTGGTTGGATTTTGAATTCTATTTCTGAGAAATTATTCCTTGGTCAAATTTTTCTAAAAAGGCTAAACATGTTTGGAATGAACTTAAAGAAACTTACCATAAAGTTGATGGGTCTGTGATTTTCAGTCTTCATCAAAATATTAATACTCTTAAGCAGAATGGATCTAATTTGTCTAATTACTATCATAAACTAAATGCTTATTGGAAACAATATGGTGCTATGATTGAGTTGCATAATTGTTTATGTACTGCTACTGGTGATTCTAAACACAATCAATTTTTGAAACTTATGCAATTTTTTATGGGTCTTGATGATTCTTATATGCGTATTAGAAGTTCTATTCTCCGTAGAGAAACTCTGCCAGATGTTAAGGGTGCTTATGCTATAATCTCTAGTGAGGAATTTCATAGAGTAGCTTCTGGCACTCTTGCTGGATCCTCCCAAAGGACTCAGACATCTGCTTTTCTTTCTAATGGGCCTACTAGAAACAATTTTCAAAGAACTCAAAGTACTAATAGTAGTAATATCAGACCTAACAATAGCAACAATGGGAACTTTAGACCTAACACTAGCACCACTAGATTTAGGCCTAATATTCCTAACAACAATGTGTTTAGTCCTTATGGTAATTCTAATGCTGAAATTGTTTGTGAGAATTGTGGTTATAATGGTCATACTATTGATAGATGCTTTAAAATCGTTGGTTACCCTACTGACTTTTGCAAGAAAAAAGGGGGGCAGGGTTTCAAAGGGAAAAATGTTTCTAACAATTCTGTTGGGACATCCTCTTCATCTGGTTTCACAGATGAACAACTTGCTACTTTGCTCTCCCTTATAAAGGATAACAAGGGTAGTACTAGTGATTCTAGAAAAGGTGTTCATGCCAAGATGGCAAGTATTTATTTAAACAACAGCAAAGTTTTCAATGATAATTTTGAAAAAAAAAATTGTTCTAACACCAACATCGAATCAAAACTTGGGTATAATGGGAAGGTTGTTGATTCTAAGGCAAATCAGCATATGACCAATAATGATACTTAATTGGATAATGTGTTTGATACTTCTCACCTTAATATTAAAGAGGCTTATCCTAATGGGATTGAGGCCATCATCTCTAAAATTGGCAACCTTAAACTTCCAAATGGATTAGTTTTGTCTTATGTTCTTGTTATACCTGATTACTGTGTTTCTTTGATTTTTGTTCACAAAATTGCTAATGATAACAAGATATTGGTTGTGTTTGATGAGAACAAATGTTTTTTTGTGAATCAAGAATTGAATCTCAAAAATGTCTTAGGGACTGGATTTGAATCTCAAAAATGTCTTAGGGACTGGTAGGCAATGTGGTGGTTTGTACTATTTAGATATAGAAGGTACTAAGTATGTGAATCATTCTAATGTGCTTGCCGGTTCTCTGTCTAAACATGATTGGCATTGTAGATTAGGTCACCCAACTGACCCTGCTCTAAATGTTCTTAAAAAGTCTTTGAATATTACAAATTCGTATCAAACTGATTTCTGTGAAATATGTCAAAGAGCTAAACAAACTAGAGAACCATTACCTTTAAGTGATCATAAAAAAATTGATTGGTGAACTTGTCTATTTTGATTTGTGGGGTCCTTATAGGGTGACCAATCACACTGGTCATAGGTATTTTTTTTTACTATTGTGCATGATTTCACAAGAGCTGTTTGGGTGTACTTGATTAAAACCAAAGATGAAGTTGGTTTTTCTATTTAGATTTTTTACAATCTTTTAAAAAATCAATTCAAAAAGAATGTTAAAATTTTCAGAAGTGATAATGGAACTGCGTTTGTAAATCAAAACTTTCAGAATTTTTGTCATGAAAAGGGAATTGTACATCAGACCTGTTGTGCTTATACCCCACAACAAAATGGGGTGGTTGAAAGGAAACATAGGCATCTCTTGAATGTTACTAGATGCCTTATTTTTCAGGGGGAATACCTTTGTGATTTTGGACTGAATGTATTCTAACTGCTACTTATCTTATCAACAGATTACTGTCTTCTGTGCTAAATGGTAGATCTCCTTATGAGATGATTTATAATTCATCCCCTAATCTCTCATATATTAGAACTTTTGGTTGTCTTTGTTTTGCCACTATTTTAAATAGTCATGATAAGCTCACCAGTAGGTCTGAAAATGTGGTTATGATGGGGTTTTTCTAATTCAGAAAAGGGTTATAAAGTTTACAGTCTTGATAGACATCAATTTTTTGTATCTAGAGATGTTAAGTTTTTTGAATCTATATTTACTTTTAAGGATGTTGTTTTAAATAATAAGAATAATAATAACAAAAATATTGATGTTTTTCAATATGATAAAGTTTTGACCTTTTTTGACTTAGAAAACCCTGAGCTTCCTGATGATGATGAGAGTGTATTAAAGAAACATAATGGTGACCTTAGGTCACCAAGTTCTAGTAGCCCACCTTCTAGTCTAGGTAACACTGGAAACATTGCTTCAGGCAATGATACTAGTGATGCCATCTTTGTAAAAACTAGAAGGGGGGGGGGGGGGGGGGTTGAATAGTTTCTCTTCTGTTTATCTCCTATTTAAAATTCCTTTCAGTTAGGTGAGTGTCAAAACCATATTTTACTTGAAAGCTAGTTGCATAATGATTAGGTTCAATTCTATTGCATAAACAATGACAAGTAGTAAGTGTAATGATGATGAAGGTAAGTAAAGAGTAAGGAAAGAAACAACCTAGTAGGAAGACACCAAGATTTATAGTGGTTCGGCAACGAGGCTCTATCCTCTTTCCTACTCCACTCCTCGAGTACACTTACTCGAGATTTCCACTATATCCACAATCCCTTCTTGGCGGAGAAAACCTTACAACGTCGATTACATTATTTTCTGACACTAAGCTAAATGTCGAGACCTAATCTTAGCTAGGACCAATCTACACAACGTCGCCTACTTCACCATTTTACTACACAAGGCTAGATGTCGAGTTCTAAACCAAAGCTAGAACCAATATTCACAACGTTGCCCACTTCACCATTTTCCGACACAAGGCTAGATGTCGAGTTCTAATCCAAATCTAGAACATATCTTCACGACTCTTCACTTTGAAGCTAAGTGAGAACTTCACACAACACAACTACACATCACTTTCTAGTTTAGTGAGAACTCACAAGACACAACCACATCACTTTATAGTTTAGTGAGAACTAACACAACTTATTACAACTCAACTAAACATATCTAAGTACACACATGTAACTTGGATCTACACAACACAAATCCAAGCACACACATATGCAAAGGATTTACACAACTCTAATCCAAGTATTCACAAATAGCTTGGATGAACACAACTAGTCCAAGTATTCACAAATACATTAGATCTACACAAGACACAAATAAACAAATGATGAACATGACTAGATCTTTAGGAAAGGATGATCTTCATCAAGGCTTCATCTTTAATCACATCACAAGTGTGTGAGTGATCTTCTCTTTGGACAAGGTAAAGAAGGAGATCAAGAGGATAATCATAAGTAATCTTACTTAACCCATTAAGTGATCATTTACAAATGATTAGGATTAGAAAGGAGAAAGAAGGCTAAAAGAGATGTCCATAAAGGGTTATTGAAAATGCAAATTTGATCTACTATTTATAGAAGACAAATCCCAACGACTAGCTGGGGTGGTTCCTTAGCTACCTAGGCGGTTTCTTATCGATAGCGAACCGCATAGGCACTTAAGGAACTGCGGAGTGTAGACTCCGCTCCTTTTTGTCTTTTAGTGGATTTGAAATATATGAGGCTGTTTAAACCTTTAAAGGATATTCTTATGGCATTTGGAATATGCCATATTCAAATTTACATTTTCATTTTAACAAAACATTTTCTTAAAAATAATGTTTATTAAAAATCTTTTGTCACATTTGACAAAAGTGAGGTTTAAGGCTAATCACTTTTATGATCACTATGCATGATTAAGATATGCTAGTGTAATGATTATTACCTTGATGATAGTGTTTGTTAGATAATTCATTTTATGATTGTGTTTGACAATAAATATTTTTGTAATTTGTCGTGATCAAAACTAATAAAGATTAGTTAGCACTAACAATGTTTTTAGGCATTGCTTTGCATTAACAATCTCCCCTTTTTTATTATGACAAACTATAAACTCATTTACGTAAAATAAAAGATTATTCGAATTATTAACGAGTTTATCACTATCATTTCTCCTCCTTTGTCGGAGCAAAAAGGTTAGCACAAGTCTTTGAAGAAGAAAAGAACCGGACTTTGCTAGTAGCTCCCCCTTGGTGCTTACTCCCCCTTGCTTGGGCACTAAGTGAATGAGCTAAGGTGACATACTACACAAAGGTTAGAAGATAGAAAAGAAACACCAATGTATATATGTGCACTACCTACTAGTTAACTTGAGAGGGAGGAGGAAAAGAAATCTCAAGTTAGAAGTAAGTATTTGCTAAGTGTGTCCAAAGAGTGTGTGTTGACAACATCAAAGTTCAATTGGTGGAATAAAGGAAGAAAAGAAACATCCAAACCAATAAAAAAAGGTTAAAATGTCAAGGGGTTAAAATTTAGAATTTATGGAATCACCCATAATTAATTGTAAGTTTTAACCATGATCAACTCTTTAACAAATGTGTGAAAAAGAATTAACAGGGAAATAGATAACACACATAATATTCATATTACACAAATATGAAAGAACATACAAGAGAAATATTCATACACACAATATGAATATTTAAAGTAAGAAATATGGAAAATAAACCACAAAGCATAAGCTACTCTAATAGTGATAATCTTCCAAGATTGTTTGAGTTTTATTGACTCAAACAACTAAAGTACAAAATGTGCCATAGTTGGAAAAGAAAGACGACGAAGCATCATTCGAAGTTTTGTTCACGGGAACGAAAACTTTGAGAGGAGGTCGAGTGAGGAGTAATTCAAGAAAATTTAGCTTGTCATAGATATGAGCAAGTTCAATTTGTTGAAACCGACAACAAGCACACGAGGAACCATGATGCAAAACAAAGTCGTTAGATGGGGGAGGTCCATCAAAATGAGAGTTTGGAGGAGAGGGAGATAATAAATAAGAGATGTTTTCACAATTCCTAGTGAGATTTGGGAAAGAAGATAGGTCATTGAGTTGTGGAGAGTTGAAAGGTTTAGGTGGTGGTGGAAGAATTTCCTTTTCTCCGGTAACTGGATTTATAGAGTAAGTCTCATTCCAATATTTAATCGGAGAGAAAGAAGAATTCTTGGAGGATTTTGGAGAAGAGGAATCATGAGGATTCTTGTTCTTCTTGATCCAAACGGGTCGAACCGAGATTTTTTATTTCTTTGAAAGCTTAGAAGAAAAAGCTTTAGGTTGAGAATATTGAGACAAAGATATGTCAAGGTTAGGAATAGAAGAGTTAGGCATTATGAGGGATAAAGAGAAGAACTCCCAAAATAGAAGAATTTAAAGAAAGTAGACAAGGCAAAGATTTGAAATGAAAACTAAAGGTTTTAGGGAATGCTTAGCCAAATTGGGTAAACAAAGAATCTTAACCAGGACAGTGGTCAAAGAAGAAAGACCAAAAGTAAGCCAAATGTGGCTTTGCAGCCCGTGGTTCCTTAAAGGAAATCGATATGGAGCCGCCAACTAGCTAAAGAGCCGCGTATAGTGGACATTATACCATTATTTTCAAAAGTTTTGAAGAAAAATATGACTATTTCAAAATTTTGCAAATCTTGGATTTTTTTACCTCTTTTAGCACTAGAGTGTGCTAGGGTTGCATAAAAGCAACACATTTACAAAGAATGTCTGACAAAGGGTGACAAAATATTTAGATAATATTTTGATCCAATTTTAAGTTATGTTTTTAGAGGTTGTGATAGATTTAGGTTCAAATTTAAATAAATTAAAGTTGATTAATGTTACAACATAGGTTAAAACACATAAAATTAAATCCATAAAACATCTTCATGAAAAACTCATGAAGGAAGGAAAATACAAGAAAAGAAATAACAACTAACTAATATAAAGTTAGCTTAAACTAGGTCTTGAAAGCATAGTCTTCTTTGGCTTGACCTTCTTTAAAAACATTTGATTTTGAAAATCATCATTCATATCCTAGGAGGATGAGGAATGGAGAAAAAGGTAAGCAAGAAATCATGCAACCTCCTATGAAGAACAAGCATCTCCAACCTTAGATTTTGAATGATTTAGTTATTATAGAGACAACATGGGCGATTAGCACCATGAGCTTTTAGAAAACCAAAGATGTAAGGCTCACCCATGAAGTGAGGAATAGGAATGCCCAAAATGGGAGCATTAGTGTTTGAGGTAGGAGGAGGTGGTGGAGGCATAGTGTCCAAGGGTGATATGGGTGAATTTGGTGGAGTGAAAGGAGAGGTAACCAAAGGCTCAAGGACAAAGGGAATGCTTTGTAGAGGTTGAGATTGAGTATTCCCATCTAAGGGAGGACTAGGAGTGAAGGGTGAGGACAACTCATTCATTCTTGATTGGAATGACAAAGAGGTAGAACCATGTGAATGGTTAGTACCATGAGTTGAGTTGGTCTTGGATGGAGCAAGGGGTGGTGAAGGTGATGAGGAAATGAGAATAGGAGAAATCTAATTTTTGGGAGTGTGAAAAGATGAAGAACCAATATTAGGTAACTTAATCTTGATCTTAAGGTTTCTTTTGGAAGAGGAAGTTTTGGAAGAGGAGTTGACACCATGGTTGTGTGTTAAGGTTTAGAGAAGAGTTGAAGGGATGATGAACACAATCAACAAGAGAGGGTTTAAGAAGAGAAGGGAATGATCCAAACTAGTAATGGGTTAAAATAATTTTAGGTGAATAATTAAATTAGGTAGCCTAGTTTAGGAAAGTGCAGGTTTTTGCAAAAAATTTATCAATGTTTACACAGATTAAGGAAAACAGTGTAAAGCAAAGATTCTGTCGAAACAGTGGCTGACGGTTCCTTATGTAGGGCCGCGGTTCAATATCGATAAAGAATCGTGGGGAAAATAAAGAACCACCACCAGGGGGTTCGGAAAAGGGCACTTCTTGAAACATTTGCTAGCCCAAATTTTGTACCAAGGTTTATCAAGCCAAAGTAAACTATAAATCAAAATCTAGGAAGCTAACAAACACGTAATATGCACAAAGCTATTTAAATCGAAAGATCGATTACATAGGCAATTAGGATAAAAATACTAAGTAATCTAAACACAAAGTATTAGTTAGCAAACATGACATCCTAGAAATGAAAAGAGAATAAGGAAATATTATTCAACAATTCAAACATGTTCACAAACATGTCAACCATGATAAACTAAAGCTTCATTTCTTCTTCTTGCCAAGTCCCTTGATCAATTTGGTTATGCTCTTGAACAATCCTCTTGACTCCACTCGATGATCATACAACTCACTTTGGGTTTTAAGATTAGCTCGGTAGACATCCTCAAGACCAAAGTTCTCCGGAAGTCCACTAGTGGCATAGTGAGGAGGAGGGATGATTTGGTCAAACCCGTCCATGAAAGTGTCCATGGATGGGTGGGAGTCACTCAAAGAGCCAACATGAGCACTAGTGCCTAAGCCACCACCATCACTTGGTGACATATCAAAGTCCTCATCATCGGACTCTTGTGGATCGGACTTTCTCGAACCTCGATCACTTCTAGGCTTTCGTGGTTGTACCCTTTGAATGGGTAGCATAACACGTTCGACCGAACGAAAGCGAGAAATGTTGATGTTGGGATAGTCTTCACCAACCTTCATAAGAAGGCGAGTAAGGAGCATGGTATAGGGAAGAATTGTTTTGGGTTTGGAAAGAGCATAAGTGATTCATCGAGCGATAAAATATTAGAGATTTTACTTGGCGTTGGTAGCGATGCAACACAACATGTGTGTCATACACGCCAGAATATGATCCCGGTTTCCACCAAGATAAAACACATTCTCCCTAAGGATGTTGGCCCAACGGACCATACAATCATTAATGTCGCTTAAGAGAACCTCATAGCGTTTTACCCGACGCTTGGTAGAGTGGAGGCTTCTTACAACGTTTCCTTTACGCTCTTTACAAATGACATCAAGAATGAAGTCAAGGTCAATCTCTTCATTTTCATTTGGAGCACAGTCGAATGGTTCAAGGAGATAATCAAGTTTCCATTTATCAGTAAATCGATAAGTTCCCCTAAATGGAACACGAAGAGCTTGACCAAAATTTTCAAGAGAGAGTTTAATGAGTCGACCTTCAAGGATGAACCTAACATATACTCTATCGTCATCATAAACGAGAGAATATGTGCTAAAGAACTCCAAGAGAAATTCGGGATATATATCCTCCTTGATGTCCAACAAACAATCAAACCCGATTTGTCTGAACATCGACCGAGTATATATATAGCCTTCAATTTCCTCTTGGACAACTCTACCCTCGTGAAAGCAATGGTTTTGGAGTGAGGAGTAGGTGTTTGCAAGTTGAGGTGAAGGACACATTTCAGATAGATTAGGCATATATTTTTAGTGTGTTGGTGATCTTGTTGATATTCCGAAGGCATGATTAGTACCTAAATAAGCACAATAATATTTCCCCAATCACTAGTTTGTTACATATAAACCAAAAAATCAAAAAGATGAGAATGTGTTTCATCAATCTCTTCACAAACAAAGATTTAATCCTTATCATTCTCATGTTCACAATGTAGTTCATCATTGACAATAACATATTAACCATGTAAAATCAACAATGAACTTGAACATTGGTTTTTCAAAACAAGGTTTTTAGGTAAGCATTTAACAATTCCATTACCAACTTGTTCCTGGGTTCATATCAATTCCATCAATTAACCAAAATTATTTAGTCAAAATTCGGATTTTCTACTAGTGGGTTTTAGTGAAATCTCAATGAATATAAACCTAAGGAATCATAGCAAGATTACTATGTCAACTCTTATTCCTAGTAAGGTTCTAATTCAATGTTAATTTTAAAAATCCCCAATTATGAATGTATGAACCCTAGAACAAATTAGATGAAACTGAAAGAAATAACTTACAATTAATTGATTTTGAATGAAGGATGAGTGAAACCCACAAATAGAAATCAATTAATCTTGAGTAATTGAAGGTTTTGGAAAATCAACAATGGTGGAAAAGGGAGAAACCTGTCGCTATGTTGGAGAAGAGAGAAGGAAGGTTTGAAAAAATGAATTTTAATAAAAACTGGCACTTTAGTCGCAATCACTGGCCGCGGTTCCTTATCGATAAGAAACCGCGTGTTTGAGCCGCGACAATAACGAACCGCCTACAGTGGCGAGATTTAATCAAGGAAAAACAAATAATTTTTCAAAACCAAATTTTTCTAAAATCCTTAAAATATGTCTTGAGCCTTTAGGGAATCATTGGACCACCATAACACTAGGTAATAATGCCTTACTGAAGGATTACGAGTTGAATCGAGATAGGAAAAGACCGAAACGGACAACGACTACTCGTAGCAAAGAAGCAAAGAGGAGGGAAGTCAAGAGAAGTGAATCAAGACCAAGAAAATTGCTCAAGAGAAAAATAACATTCTTCAAATCGAGGAGGCGAAGAGCTTGTGTCATATATAGTGGTTTAAGATGTGCCTTTCTGGCGAAAGTGTAAGCGGATTTGGTAATGAACTATACCAATAAATTTTGATACATAGAATAAGATCAATTTCAAGAGTAGTCTTACTCTATTTCAAAATGTGAGCAAAGTATAGATTCACTTTCTCTCCCGCATGATCGGATAATTATTGCTAGGATTTACAATAACAATATCCTTGGAATATTTCAATTCCAAATGTGTAAAATCCAACTACAACTTAGTGAAGTAGTTTGGTATCTCAAGGGATTCATAAATCAACCTAGAGATGAGCTTATTTTCACAAGTTACACATGATATAGGGCCTACTAACCGTAAGGGTGCAAACCATGGAAATCATGCTGGATACTTTAAGCTTCTACTAACTCACTCTACATCTCCATAGTGAGTCAAGTATCCAAGCAATGAAGGTTTGAGAGGGAAAAAGGAAAGAATCACAAACCACAAACAAATGTCAAGGCAAGGATGCCAAGAACAAGCATATAGTCAATTAATGACCAAAAGAATGATCAATAGGGCGAATGAAAACGTACCTTAGCCACAAATTGCATTCCAAGCTTTCAAGGAACCAATGCAAAGCCCAACCATGACTAAAGTGACTACTAAGTATTCAAGGACTAGTATCACTCCCATCCATCTTGATATCATCATTCAGTGATGTTGGAAATCAAAGAAGATGAGTCTTCTACAAGTGTAAGTAACTCAATCCATAATCAATTGAATGATTGATCTTCATGAGTACCTACACATAACGAGATGAAAACTAGTAGATACATTTCAAGACTAAATCTAAAATGCATAAATACTACTAATTTAAATGAGATGAAATATTACCAATTAAAAGGCATATTTTCAATAAAAAAATAGTTTTGACCAAAGAAAAACTTTAGTACAACTTAACCTTCTAATTTGAGGAGACAATGGATCGATCCAAGTTTAAAGTACAATATACTTCAAAGATCTTGTGTCACCATCTCTCTGATACCTAATACATGGCTTTTGCCAAGTATGAAAATTATTCGTTGTTCCAAGTCTTTTCGAATTGATTACTAGTTAAGAGTGCGACTCAGTCATTCTTGGTGGAATAAAAAGGGGAAAAGTTATCTGATTTAAACTAAAGGTAAAACGAAAATTAAAATGCAAATGAAAACGTTAAAGCAAATGTAAATGTCGTTAAGTAAAGTGGAAGTTGAAATTTAAAACTAAAAATTAATACTTAAAAATAAATGACGAAAAATTAATTACTTTAAAAAGTAAATCTTGGAAACTTAATAAAATAGGCTAAAAGCAAATCTAGAAAAACTGTCACTTTTTCTATCTAAAATTAGAAAAACACTTGGTAAAAACGGAGATTTCAGGAAGCGTGCAATTTTAGGAAATTAAAACGTAACGAATTTAAAACTTGAAAACTTTGTAAAACGAAAAGCTTAAACCCATCGGAATGCCCTAGATCAGAATATGATCGGAATGCTATCGGAATAAAGACAAAAAAGAAAGTTATCGGAATACAGGAAAACAAGTCCTATCGGAATCAATACTATCGGAATACAAGAAAAAGTAAACAATCAGAATGCTGAAAATCTAAGCTATCGGAATGTCCAACAAAACAAACACGTCGGAATGTCTAATCGGAATCCCAATCGGAATCCTGGTCGGAAAAACAAAACCCTTTTCCGATCCTGTGATCGGAATACAAATGAACCTGATCGGAATAAAAGAGCCCAAATCGGAATGCTGATCAGAATAGGGAAACCCTATTCCGATGGATGTAAAACGCAATAAGCAACAAGAATAAGCACTTTTCGAAAAAAAACTGTACCAACTATCTAATGAAAATAACTAAATAAGCACAAATAAAAACTTTCAAAACTCTAAACAAGCAACTTTTAAATCAAACTTTAAAAAGACAAAACTATTAAGAAAACTTTAAAACTAATAAGCTAAATACAAAATAAGCCAATAAGCATGTCAAGCTCAAAGCTCAATTCGTATTAAAACTTATAGATGAATAAAAAGATTAACTTTTTAATCACATAAACATCAAGATGAAATAAAATCAAAGATTAACTTGAATCAAAGATAAACAAAATCAAGAAAGGTAGAAAAAGATGAAGATTTAAACAAGATTAAGCTATTAAAAGTAAATATTTGATTAAAACAAGTAAGGAAGATAAAAGATGAATTGCTAGTGAGAGAAAGTTAAACACTTTCTCTCTCTAAAAATTAAAGCTACCAAAGAAAAATGAATACTAACTAATAACTAACTAACAACCTCCTAATGTGTCATTAGGAGGGTATATATAGGAAGTGGGGAGTGCATGTGTTGCTTCCTTCTTTCTTTCACTTTCTCGTCTCGACTTGATTTAAATCCTTTGTCTTTCTCGACGTCGTCTCAGGATTTGTCGATACAAATTGAACTTGTCTTATAATTTCTTCAATAATTAGACTTGAGTTCTTCGACTTCATTAAACTTCCGTCTTTAGACTTTTTCTTCGATAAATCTTCAGAATAGGCCTTGGACTTCCGTTCATTTTGCACTCTTGATCTTTTGACTTCGTCTTTTCTCGTTTTCATCGATAAAAGCCCGTGAAAGCCCGTGTTTTCTTCCTTTTTCATATTTTGTTCCTAAAACACAATAAAAACACAAACCACGCATAATTCCGACATTTACGACCTAAAATACATGTTTTGGCTTGGTTATTATTATAATTAAGTGGTGACACTTGACCATTGCAATTTCCTACACTTGACCATTGCAATTTCCTCATGCAATGCATTAGTTAAAAAGCAAGTTTTACATTTTCTATCACAATCAATCCACATTGGCCTTTATTAGAGAGAAAATATATTTATAGGAAGAAAACTAGTAAAAAGATCAAAAACTTACCTTAGAGTTTTGGAATGTCATGAATGATTATCATCCTCAAGTTTCACTTTCCCCATACCAAGCTTAAAAACAAGATCATTATTATTATAAGTTAGCAAACTAACACAAACTTATGTGGGCCAATTATTTACATAGACTCTCTTATTCCTAAGTGTATCTCTTATATTTTATTGTTGTCTTGAATGATCACGAGGATTTATTTTTGACTTATTTTGATAGTTATTTAGGCTGAAAATAAAGTGGGACGATTTAATCAATAGTTAACTAAAGGAAAAAATCTTTTATAACTGTTTCTCGGGACCTCATAAAGTTCATATCTTGGCATAACTCGCTTCACGATTTGAGATCTTTCTCGGACTGATATTTGGCATTGACTTCATACTTCAAATCTTGATAGACGTTCATGAAATAGTGGTCTTCTCTTCGTAATAGGAATTTATTCACTTGAACTTTTTGAGAGATTCTTCATATTTGGACCACGACTTCTTCATTTTTCTCCAATCTTTATTTGGGATTTTGATATACAACGATCCGCCTCCTTTTAGGACTTGTATCTATTTATCCTCATACCTTGTTAGGGCCTTTTTGGATAGACTTCTCCATGATCTTTAGGGGAGTATTTGCTTTTCGTCGTGTGCCTCGATCCTTCATATTGATTTTTGATAAATGATTCTTCACATCACTTTGGATCTTTAGCAGCAAAATGTAGCCCTCATGTCTTGTTAGGACCTTTTCGGACTCGCCAATCTTCGCTCCCGCTTCAATAAGTTATTGCCTTGGCTATGAACTCTAATTAATACCGAGCAACTGTTAAACGATCTTGGGCTAGAAGCTAAGTAACTTTTCAAATCGTACAACCTTACTTATTGCAATTAAATTTATTAGCAAGCGATGGGAGAAAAAGCTCATAATCAACTCACATAAATTCATGAAAGAATACCAAACTTATAATTGACTCTATCATCTCTCGTTCTCCACAATTTAAAATCTCAAGGAATGAGACTCGTGGATGCTTAGCCTATTAAATCAAAGTTTTGGGTTTTCACGTCATCTATAGGATCTTGCAACTTCTTAGACTTTTTCAAGTTTAGAATTCGCATTTTAAAGTTCCCTTGATAAACGACTTTCTAGGATCAATTATAGGAACTTACGAAAAGTTCTTGTTCTTAACCCGTAAGAGTTAAGACTTTCGCGTTTTAAAGCTCCCTATATAAAAGCCTAGCAAAACTTGACTTAAACACGTTAAGGATACTAGCTAGAGTAAACTTGGATAAGTAAACTCGGGTTGAGTCAAAAAAATTCACAACTTTTAAAAATTGAAACCACTTTATTCAATATTTGTTCTAGCAAAGAAATAAAATAACTATACAAAGGTAAAAACTATTAGGCCAAAATAGATCAAAAATTTTGAAAAATGTCGAAAAATAAATTTTCCGGTTAAAATGAGGACAAATACAAGGAAAATCCCACTTAACTTCGGTAGAAGTCCCCCTACACTTAATATAAACATTGACCTCAATGTTTAAGCATCTGGAAGTAACCTTCCCTACACTTAGGACATTGTGCACTCTGTTTAAATCTTTCTAAGGAAAGGACAACTAAAGTGATTCCTATTTTAATATTGAAGAATATAAAATAGTGAATCAAAAGAGTTTAGGATAGAATCGGGAAGACGGAGACACGGAATCACGGGTCGTCAAAAGTCATCAAGAATGGATCTTTGATAGTTCGAATCCATACACATGATAAGAAAGAAAACAACAAACACATACTAGGGTCTCCCCCTACACTTATTATAAAAACGGAGTAAAAGGATAGATACTGCGGGTTGCCTCCCGAGAAGCGCTTGTTTTTATTAACCGAGTCGTGAGCCTGACTCGACCTTGATTAGCATGGAAAGAAACTGGAAGAACATCTACCGGGGTCAAATACATGGTTTTCATCCATCAAATAGCACAAGCTTAAGGCGAACAAGGAAAGCCAAAGAAGAGTAAGAAAGGTTCCCTTAAGCAGTTGTTGAGCACGGTGGTAGCAAGTGTAATGAGGTGCAAGCATATCTCCATTGTTTCCAAAATTTTTTCCTTTTATTCCATCAGATGGATACTGAGATGGCTTAAAAATTGCAATACCCGGATCGAACACCTTTTCCTTTAGGGGAAAATAACACTAAGGCTCAGTAGACCTTGAAGAGGATCCGCTCATAAATCGCACAATCTCATCCTCAGAAGGTGAATAGAGATATGTCAAGACATAGGTACTGCGGATATCGGTGTCGGCCGGCTTCTTCTCCTTTGAAACAGGTTTCTTCATATCCGAAGGAGGATAAAGAGCATCATCAAAGTCCAAAGGAGGAGAATAATTCTCATTTGGGAAGTAGGTATTGAGAAAAGTAGCAAAATCTTCCTCAAATGAGTAATTATCCAAAGTATCAAGAGTGTTTGGTGGAGGATCTTTATCAAAAGTAGGATTAAGGTCATCATGAGAAGAATCACTCGAGAGAGTATCAACATCATCAAAATCATCATAAGTTAGTATGTCTGGATACTCTGAAACAAAATTATCATAATCATCCCCATCGGAACTAGAATCATCATATATCGGTGGAGAATCATAGATTGGTGGGGGACCCACATTGGGGAGAGAATCATCAAAATCATCCACATCGTCTTGAAAAAGTGGATTGTCATGGGAAGACTCGAAAAGAGGATTATCATATACAACAAAGTCATCAAGCTTAAAACTTTCCAAAGTAGAAGTAAGCTCTTCTTGAAGCACATTAATCATTTTCGCGGATTCTTTTCCATTTGTCTTACTTGTAATCTTCCCCATCTTAAAAACTTGAGCATCATTCCTGACCCTTAAAATTAGCTCACCTTCGGAAACATCGACTAATTCTTTTCCGGTTCTCTAAAATGGTCGTCCAAGTATTAACGGAATACGAGGGTCCATTTCATAATCAACAACAACAAAATCGACCGGAAAAGTGAAGGTACCAACTTTAATAAACACATCTTCGGCAATACCAACGGGGTAAGCGAGAGTGCGATTTGCGAGCTCAAGAGTCATCTTCGTCGATGTAAGGTCGGGTAATGATAGCTTTTTCCACACACTTAATGGCATCAGATTTATACTTGCCCCGAGATCAGCTAAGGCAGTAAATTCTTCCTCTTTGTTAAAAATGCAAGGCAACACAAAACGACCGGGATCTCCAAGTTTTTCCGGATGTTCTTTAAGAATAACTGCAGAACAGTTTTCATTTAGGCGTGTGTTGACAAACTCAGCCATCTTTTCCTTCTTGCTAAGCAATTCCTTGAATGCTTTGATAAATTTCGGCATTTGGACAAGTGCTTTAACGAGGCTAATGTTGAAATTCATTTGAGAGATCATCTTCATAAAAGAAGTGACTTGAGAATCCTCTTTAGTAAGCAATTTGCACTTGTCTAACAGAGAAGGATAAGGGATGTTGGGTTTGGGTGGTGTAGGTGTAGCAGGTAAAGGTTGAGATGTTGAAGGTTTAAAGGTGGTTGGTGGGGTTGGTGGAGGGTTTTGTTTGGGTACCTCTTCATTAATAGGTGGAGACGTTAATGGAGAACTAGTAATAGGTGTGGTAGTAGGAGGGATAAATGGAGGTGGAGGAGGTGTAGATGGAGTAACGGGAGGAGGGATAGAAGGTCCTACTAGAGTTTCTCCACTTGGAGTAGTAATAGAACTCACATTTGCTCGAGGGTTTGTTTCGGTTGTAGAAGGAATAGCACCTTGGGGCGAAGGGTTTGTAACATTTGAACGAATTTCCTATCCGTGGACTCTTGAATTTTTCTAGTAGATTCTTTCATTGCTTCCATGATTTTCTCATGTTCACTCAATTTTTGCAAAACCAAGTCCATTGGCGGATGAGGTAAATTGAACCCTTGTTGTTGAAAACTTTGGTTTGGGTATTGGTTATAAGGTGGAAAACCTTGATGATTGAAACCTTGGTTGGGAAAGCCTTGGTTTTGCATTGGATAATTACCTTGTTTTCCATTTGAGCCCCTCACATTGGCATTACCTTGAAAATTATCTCTTGGCGGCCCTTGGTTGTTTTGGTTAGGTTGTGGTGGTCTTTGTTGAAACTCGGGTGGAGCCAAGTAATTGTCGAGTTGTAAGACAAGTGATTAACATCGACATTAAGCTTGAAATGAACTCTCTCGGTGTTGTTGTAAGCATACACTTCCCCGTGAGATTGATCATAAGCTTGATCACAATTAGCATAAGAGTGTGGCCCACCACAAGTTTCACAAGTTATAGCATTGTTGTTTTTAGCATTGTTAACGGCTTGTAAAGCAAGTGCTTCAACAACCGTAGTAAGCTTATCAAGTCTCCTTTCGGTGTCACTAGTACTAGCACTAGCCACATTAGCCCGAACACTTTTGGTTTGCACTTTAGATTTATTCTCAATAATATACCATGCGGCATTAGAAGACTTAACCAAAATGTTACCCCCGAGGCACTATTTAGTGAATCTTGATCGTTCATGCTTAAACCATTGTAAAAAGTATTAATTTGATGCACTTTTGTGAAACCATGTTGTGGACACTTTCTTAAAAGTTCCTTAAAATGGTCCCACGATTCACTAAATGTCTCACAGTACTTTTGTTCAAAGTTAATGATTTCATTCCGCAAAGCGGTAGTACGTGAGGGTGGGAAAAAATAGTTGATGAATTTGGTCTCTAAATCTGACCACGTAAGAATACTTTGTGGCGGTTCCTTATCAAGCCAATGTCGGGCGTGTCCCTCTAAGGAGAAAGGAAAAAGTTGCAAGCGAATTACCTCTTGTGAAACCCCATTAAACTTGACCGTATAAGTGAGTTGAAGAAACCTTTTGATATGGTCATGAGGATCATCAATTGTACGCCCCAAGAATGGTTGAGGAGAGACCATTTGAATGAAGCCGGATTTGAGCTCAAAGTTGTTGGCTCCAATCTCGGGTATGACAATAGCATTGGTGTTGCCCTCTATGTGCGATAGCAAAAGCTCGATCATTGGTCGATTGTCCATGGTGACAATAGGTTGAGTTTCGACTTCGGATTGAGTTGCTTTCTTCTTACGAGCACGGGTACGCATACACACCTACAAAAGGAAAAGAAAGATAGACAAGAAATATTTTTGGTTTTTTTTATGATTTTCTATTTTTATGAATTTTTGAAAATTATATATTTTTTAGGATTTTTGAATTTTTTTGAAAGTTAGACAAGAAAAATAACGTTCAAGAGTGAACGGATCTCAAAATCCAACGCGTCTCTCACAAAAAACCGTTAATCTTCACGAAAAGAGCAGGAAGCGGCGCCATTTAATACATGGCTTTTGCCAAGTATGAAAACTATTCGTTGTTCCAAGTCTTTTCGAATTGATTACTAGTTAAGAGTGCGACTCAGTCGTTCTTGGTGGAATAAAAACGGGAAAAGTTATCTATAAAACTAAAGGTAAAACGAAAATTAAAATGCAAATGAAAACGTTAAAGCAAATGTAAATGTCGTTAAGTAAAGTGGAAGTTGAAATTTAAAACTAAAAATTAATACTTAAAAATAAATGACGAAAAATTAATTACTTTAAAAAGTAAATGTTGGAAACTTAATAAAATAGGCTAAAAGCAAATCTAGAAAAACTGTCACTTTTTCTATCTAAAATTAGAAAAACACTTGGTAAAAACAGAGATTTCGGGAAGTGTGCAATTTTAGGAAATTAAAACGTAATGAATTTAAAACTTGAAAACTTTGTAAAACGAAAAGCTTAAACCCATCGGAATGCCCTAGATCGGAATATGATCGGAATGCTATCGGAATAAAGGCAAAAAATAAAGCTATCGGAATACAGGAAAACAAGTCCTATCGAAATCCAGATCGGAATCAATACTATCGGAATACAAGAAAAAGTAAACAATCGGATGCTAAAAATCTAAGCTATCGGAATGTCCAACAAAACAAACACGTCGGAATGTCTAATCGGAATCCCAATCGGAATCCTGGTCGGAAAAACAAAACCCTTTTCCGATCCTTTGATCGGAATACAAATGAACCTGATCAGAATAAAAGAGCCCAAATCGGAATGCTGATCGGAATAGGGAAACCCTATTCCGATGGATGTAAAACGCAATAAAAAACAAGAATAAGCACTTTTCTAAAAAAACTATACCAACTATCTAATGAAAATAACTAAATAAGCACAAATAAAAACTTTCAAAACTCTAAACAAGCAACTTTTAAATCAAACTTTAAAAAGACAAAACTATTAGGAAAACTTTAAAACTAATAATCTAAATTCAAAATAAGCCAATAAGCATGTCAAGCTCAAAGCTCAATTCGTATTAAAACTTATAGATGAATAAACATATAAACTTTTTAATCACGTAAACATCAAGATGAAATAAAATCAAAGATTAACTTGAATCAAAGATAACAAAATCAAGAAAGGTAGAAAAATATGAAGATTTAAACAAGATTAAGCTATTAAAAGTAAAGATTTGATTAAAACAAGTAAGGAAGATAAAAGATGAAGTGCTAGTGAGAGAAAGTTAAACACTTTCTCTCTCTAAAAGTTAAAGCTACCAAAGAAAAATGAATACTAACTAATAACTAACTAACACCCTCCTAATGTGTCATTAGGAGGGTATATATAGGAAGTGGGGAGTGCATGTGTTGCTTCTTTCTTTCTTTCACTTTCTCGTCTCGACTTGATTTAAATCCTTTGTCTTTCTCGACGTCGTCTCGGGATTTATCGATACAAATTGAACTTGTCTTATAATTTCTTCAATAATTAGACTTGAGTTCTTCGACTTCATTAAACTTCTGTCTTTAGACTTTTTCTTCGATAAATCTTCAGAATAGGTCTTGGACTTCCGTTCTTTTTGCACTCTTAATCTTTTGACTTCGTCTTTTCTCGTTTTCATCGATAAAAGCTCGTGAAAGCCCGTGTTTTCTTCCTTTTGCATCTTTTGTTCCTAAAACACAATAAAAACACAAACCATGCATAATTCTGACATTTACGACATAAAATACACGTTTTGGCTTGGTTATTATTATAATTAAGTGGTGACAGGATGGGTGTTTCAACACCTATCAATACCAATTGTAGAAACTAAAAAAGGGGGTTGAATAGTTTCTCTTTGGTTTATCTCCTAATTAAAATTCCTTTCAATTAGGTGAGTGTCAAAACCATCATTTACTTGAAAGCCAGATGCATAATGATTAGGTTCAATTCTATTGCATTAACAATGACAAGTAGTAAGTGTAATGATGATGAAGGTAAGTAAAGAGTAAGGACAAAAACAACCTAGTAGGAAGACACCAAGATTTATAGTGGTCCGCCAACGAGGCTCTATCCTCGTTCCTACTCCACTCCTCGAGTACACCTATTCGATATTTCCACACTATCCACAAGCTCCTTTCTTGGCGGAGAAAACCTTACAACGTCGCTTACATTATTTTCAAACACTAAGCTAAATGTCGAGACCTAATCTTAGCTAGGACCAATCTACACAACGTCGCCCACTTCACCATTTTACGACACAAGGCTAGATATCGAGTTCTAATCCAAAGCTAGAACTAATCTTCACAACATTGCCCACTTCATCATTTTCCGACACAAGGCTAGATGTCGTGTTCTAATACAAAGCTAGAACCAATCTTCACGACTCTTCACTTTGAAGCTAAGTGAGAACTTCACACAACACAACTACACATCACTTTATAGTTTAGTGAGAACTCACAAGACACAACCACATCACTTTATAGTTTAGTGAGAACTAACACAACTTATTACAACTCAACTAAACATATCCAAGTACACACATGTAACTTAGATCTACACAACACAAATCCAAGCACACACATATGTAAAGGATTTACACAACTCTAATCCAAGTATTCACAAATAGCTTGGATGAACACAACTAGTCCAAGTATTCACAAATACATTGGATCTACACAAGCCACAAATTAACTAATGATGAACATGACAAGATCTTTAGGAAAGGATGATCTTCATCAAGGCTTCATCTTTAATCACATCACAAGTGTGTGAGTGATCCTCTCTTTGAACAAGGTAAAGAAGGAGATCAAGAGGATAATCATAAGTATACATACTTAACATATTAAGTGATAATTTACTAATGATTAGGATTAGAAAGGAGAAAGAAGGCTGAAAGAGATGTCCAAAAAGGGTTATTGAAAATGCAGATTTGATCCACTATTTATAGAAGACAAATCCCAACGACTAGCTGGGGCGGTTCCTTATCTACCTAGGCGGTTCCTTATCGATAACGAACCGCATAGGCACTTAAGGAACCGAGGAGTGTAGACTCCGCTCCTTTTTGTCTTTTAGTAGATTTGAATTATCTGAGGCAATTTAAACCTTCAAAGGATATTCTTATGGCATTTGGAATATGCCATATTCAAATTTACATTTTCATTTTAATTAAACATTTTCTTAAAAATAAAGTTTATTAAAAAAATTTGTCACATTTGACAAAAGTGAGTTTTAATGCTAATCACTTTTATGATCACTAAGCATGATCAAGATATGTTAGTGTAATGATTATTACCTTGATGATAGTGTTTGTTATATAATTTGTTTTATGATTATGTTTGACAATAAATGTCTTTGTAATTTGTCGTGATCAAAACTAAGAAAGATTAATTAGCACTAACTATAAAATCCACATTAAAATACCATGAAGAGTACACATGAAGAGTGAACATCCAAAAATACGGTAAAATTAAAACTTTCCATTTATAATATAATTCACGTGTCACGATATTTAATAACATGTAAATACGTATATATTATAAATGTGTTAAGTACACGACATATAAAAATCACGATAATTAAACATGAACGTACACGTAAAAAATTTAACTCAGGAAAACTACGGGTTTCCCCGTGGGCTCCCTATGTGTCGCGGCTAAGACAAGAGAGAAGGAGGATATGGGCTTGGCCCATGACCCAACATAAAACATGTTAAGTAAAAACACAGGAAAACATAAACATATTTTAGGTTTACAGAAAAAGGTTCCATTGCCTCCCTTTGCCTCTTTTGCCGCCGGCCACATCAAAGAACAAGGACAAACCGGAGGTTATTGATTATTTGTGTGTGCGTGATCGTGATCTTAATCTTTTCTTCCACGTGTTCGGTAAATCAAAACACTTCCTTTTCTTTTTAAATTCTTATTGAATTCATGTTCTCATTTAATTAATCTTAAAAATAAGTAAATAAAACATGTGGGATTAATTAAACATGAAATTAAGGGGGTGTTTGTTGTTGTTTTGTTCGGTCGAGCACCAAGCCGAGAGCAAGGGAGCTCTCGGTGGTGTTTGTTTTGCCCAACCGAGACCTCATGATCTCGGTGTGGGGTTCGTTTGGTTCGAACGCCGGCCACGGGAACCGACCGCGAGTCAGGGGTGTTTGTTTTGGCTTGATTTCGTGTCAACCGAGACCATTAGGGTCTCGATGGGGCTTTGTGGTGCTAGCGGTGGGAACCGAACAACAAGCCGGGGGAAACCGGGTCATAACCGGTGTGAACCGGCAGACCGCCGGTGGGAACCGGGTCCGACAGCGGCTAGCCGTGGCTCGGGCAGTGGGTAAACCACTCGGACATTGGCAACCGGCTAGGCTGGGTTAGCCACTGTCAAGGGTGTTTGGCTCGGCTTATAAGGGACCCCGGGTTTTGGGCTCGGGTTAATTTTTAAATCACGGGTTCGGGTTTCGGGAATTATTAAAATCAGAAAATATGTTTAATTAAATTAAATTACTAGACTTGTTAATTTAATTAAATTCACGACTTAGGTTAAATATTAAAATTAATACTTTATGTATAACCAAATGTATTTTACTTAGCTTAATTTAATTAAAACATGTATTTTAATTAAATTCTTATAACGTATAGTTTAATTAATTAACCAAGTTATTTAATTAATAAGCTATTACCTTTAAACCATGACTTGTGTTATACTAATTCAACTTTACTTATTATTAATAATGCAGCTTATTTCTAACTATGGAAACTTACTATTTTTGGAAACTTTTTATTTTTAGAAACTTACTATTTATGGAAACCTGTTATTTTTAGAAAGTTACTTAGTATTACAATACAATATTATAATACACTAATACATGAATAATACACAACATAACATCAGAATAACTACAGTTAACACAATAAACAGTAAAACATGACAGAATAAGCATAATAAGCTAATAATAACACAGAACAAGTAAAACACATGTAATTCAGACAACTCATACACGTTCCCATTCATATGTAGTATTATCCGTCAAGGCGGAGTAGTTTCTTCAACGTTCTTGTTAGCTTCTACTGGACATAAGGTACGGATTTCCCATCCTTCAGTAAGGACAATCTCTTCCTTTATTAGGATTTCCCGTATGCAGCCAACTGTTTTCCCCAATAGTTATAGATTAAATGCTTATGTTTTATTAGTTACCTTAGCCATATACATGCATGACCAGTTTCACCTAGTTATGGAGGTACCATAACCATAACACTAGAGGTACTAGTGTTATGACTTCACCACAGCGGAGTGATAGCTCGTGGCGTCCCTTTGAGTTTATTTGGCCTTTATTATTATATTCTCATGTGGGGCGTATGGGTGCATCCTAGGTTTAGTTTCAGTCAGGATTTCATGGTGAATGTGGTGTGTGCCTTGCATCCTTCACAAGGAGCTGATCCCTCCTATCCATTACCAATTAATTAGAGGCATCCCCTCTAATTTGCATGAAGAGGTCACCCCTTCAAGTATTCATGCACCTTGTTGACCTTATGACCTATATCAGATTTTGGTATATTAAAATAATACATATTTTTCATAAGTAACATAAGCTATGTTTTCAGAACTAAAACAAGTTAACATGACATACAACTAGGTTTTCTGAGGACTTATTCATTTCCGCTGCAATTCATGATTTATATGCTTTATATGCTTTCATTCCTTTATGTCTTTACATTATGCTATATATCCGTGCACTGAGCGTTATGCTCAGCCGTTTTCCATTTCCATGTCCCCAAACGACAGGTACCCAAGGGCGCAAGTAGGAATTCCGGAGTATGTACATTCGGATGGATATCCGGCCTCTTTTACCTTATGAATTTATTTCTACTTTTCATACTTTACTTAATTTGGACATTGTTTAGTCCTTTCATTTACACCAATTAATATTGCTTGTGTGTGAGTTACTTACACTACTGATGTTTGTTTCTGGTATTTCTATTTATGGTCATGATGTTTAGACATTTACCTTGCATGCTTTGATGACACACCATAAGTTACTATAGCATTCCATCTTAACAAATGGGGTGCTAGAATTATGGTATCAGAGCCAAGTTTTCGACCTGTAGCTCTGTAAAACATGACTTGTGACTTATTGGTAGTCACCAGCGTCTTCCTAAAACTGACAGTTGATTTTCATGCATTCATTTGTTTTCATTTCATTTCATGCATTCATATCTTTGTCGCAGGTTTATGACTAAGTAATGGTTGGTACATGACTGACCCTATTTAGTCGCATGAGCTTTCATCGAAACTTTTAACTTTTTGGGACCGACCCATAGGCGTCCCCTCGCTATGTCTTTTGTGTTGGGTGAACTGACCATAGGCGTTTATCCCCGCACATATAAAAGTTTTTTTTATAAACTGCATCATGCATTTTGCACTGTTTCATGCATTATAAACTGCTTCATTGATTTGTACATTGGTCATGCATTTTATGTTCATCTCATTTTGGACTTATCATTCATGTTGCATTTTTTCTTTAAACTGTCAGATGGTGAACACACGTAATGCTCAAGAGTTGGCTGCAGCTGCCAATACAGCTTTGCAAACCATCCTTCCCCAAAACAACAACAATCCTCCACCACCACAGTTCTTCCCCAAGGCTGAGAAGGATGAGCTGAAGAGGGAGTACCACGAGATTAGGCAGAGAGCTGGGGGGACAACACGAGTACATGCAGCGCTTTCTTCGCTCGATTGGTTTTCTTGGCACAGCAGCATGTACTGTCGAAGGGCAAGCATACCACTTTCGTGGGGCTCTTCGTACATCGGTCGCCAATAATTTGGTGGGTTCTACCTTCAACACGGTGGTACAAGTAGCTGATGTAGCACATAAGCTTGAGATGCTTCAGGAACGAGAGGAGCTTGGTGATGACAGAGCAGTGAAGAGGTATCTTCAATCACCAATAGTAAACCATTCATTTCCATCAATATTTTCATTTTCATATCATCCTCTGTTCAACTTTATATTCTAGGTAGAAGACTGACGACCATAAGCCTACGGCCGTTCAGCAGCAAGCATCTAAGGGAAACGGTCAGACCAATGACCGTTCTGGTTCAGATAGGCGTGGCGATAATGATAATTACCGTAACAACGCTAATAACTCGAACAACAGCAGGTCCCTACATTAACCTTCTTTCATGTTAAACTATCTTATGTTATAGTATTCTGACACTACAACGATTCTAATTCAGGAACAACAATGGTAACGGCAGGGAGCAGGACCATAGAGGTTCACAGCCTAACCGTTCTACCTCATCTGGTAATTATTAAACCTTTTATGTAATCATGTTTATGTTCCATATCACGTCTCATGCATGTAATCCTGAAACAGGCTCTCAGATAACAAGGACGTTTGCTGGAGGATTCACGCATCCTATCTGTCCTACTTGTTCACGCGGACATTCTGGTGATTGTCGTCGAGATACTGGTGGTTGTTTCAAGTGTGTCCAACAAGGCCATCAGCAGAAGGACTGTCGCCAGGGTGAAATAGAAGGCACCTCTAGACATGCCGACTCCAAGCCACCTCTTACTTCTGGTCGCGTGTTCACTACTACTAGAGGCTAGGCGAACAAGACTTGAGGTACCATCACCAGAAATCTCTTTATTAATGGTTTGAAAGCATGTATTCTATTTGATAATAGAGCGACTCATTCATTCATATCCACTACTTTTGCTGTGCGTGTTAGGATTTCCCTTATGCCATTAGATAATGCCTTATGCATTTCCCCGCGACTTAGGGACTCTGTACGAATCACTCAGGTGTACAGAGATCTTCCCATAGAATTTGATGATAAGATCCGCAGAGTTGATGCACTTCCTTCGGATATGTGCGATTTTGACTTAATTTTGGGCATGGACTGGTTATCCAAGCACAAGGCTACGATTGACTGCCACCCTTATCGGGTTATCTTCGGTGATGTTAAATCTCCAGAGTACATACACCTTGGTTTTCTGCCAGGGAGGTCACTACAAATTATTTCATCCATGGAGGCGCGTGCACTATTATCACACGGCTGTCAAGGATACATTTTCTGCCAGGGAGGTCCCCACGAATCTCAACCCCCAAAAGATACATTTTCGACAACATAATAGAAAAATTAAAATGTTCAAGTTAAATATGGGTGGAAAAACAAGTAGACGCCAAGCCACACACAACTCCCATCCAATGCATGCTTCATGCTATACTTCATCGGTTACCTGAAACACATGCTAAATTGGGTCAACAAATAATGTTAAGTGGAATTCATAGGTTTTATAATCTCATTTTGAACATGTGTGTTATAAAAATCATTCACGATCATTCATAGACTTGTCGATCAAACAATCTATTTTCAAGGTTATGACAATTGTGTTTAAGCTCATGACACTAATTCGTTAACTCAATCACCCGCGTAATAATTACCGGCGTGATTAAGATGAAACCATTGCCCCTTCTAAAGGCATCAGTTGCAATTATACCTTATCTCTTATCACAAATTATCCGTCCGCAGGGGTACTCAACGTACTAGCCCTCGTCTCGGATAGGATCGTCAACCCCATAGTACTATCAATTGTATAAGCGGCTATTTTCAATCCACACTAGGATTAAACAATAGTTAACAGTTCAAGAATATAGGGTCTTTTACAACTAGGTACTCAACACAATTTAAGGCAACATTCGGATCCAATAATCATTCATGACATATATTCATTTTATAAAACTAGCATGCATTTCCCTTGCGGGTAAAACAGTTTAAAACAATAGTAAGCGAGGCTACAAATTCACACCTTATGTATATAGAGCAGTCGACGATTCGAGTGACGCTCACTGACGATGATGAGGATGCCCGGGGAATTCAACACCTAACAAAACAATAACGCGTAATGAGTAATCTCATTTATAAACTTTAAGTACTGTATATTACATACATATTAGTCAATTGTGATAATTACAAACTCACGCCAAAACCAAACGGATAATTGTTACTCGTTTTATACTATTCATCCTTGTTATTAACGTTATTACCCTTTTCACGTTTTTCGCCGATACTTATCAAAAGTATGGGCTGTTTTACTAAACTTAAACCTTTTAATAAAATTTGGAAAAATTCTCAAAAATACCTTAAGACCTATAGAAAACCCATTTTTAATCCCATTAAAAGTGTTCGCTTTTAGGACCCGTTACCCAACACATTACTAAACCTACGTTTTTCGGACTGATTTTGCACATTGACCATGTTGGACTCATTTGACCCATTTAAAATATACCATTGACCCATTTGACACCTAAGTATACTAATAGACTCACAAATGCAGGTTTAAGACCAAAAATTAACCTTTAACCAATTACCAAACTATATCTATGGTCCCCGGGATTTGACCCAAAACCAAACATAATTTCGGATTATGTAGGTTCTCATCTCCCGGTACACGTATTTTCAAAATATCATAACTTTTGACTCCGTAAGCTCTATCTTATACCAAATTGAAGCTAAGAAGACGCTCTACAACTATATCCTAGTCTCATGACCTGTTTACAAAATCAAATTTATGAAAACAAGCCTAAACAATCTGCCTAAATTTACCCATCTCAAAATCAATCCAACACTCGTTTCCAAACCATTTTATCGACACTTAACCTCAACTTAAGCACTCCTAACCATGACTAACCATCCTAATCAGTACTTAACCCCTAAAATATCAAATCCATCTCAAAACCCATTCACCAAATCAAACATGCAATGAGGTTTACCCATTATAAAACACCTAAAAACATGAATTAAACACAAAAACCATAAGCAAAACATCAAACACCATGATCCACCAAACACCCCCATTTGGTCGTGGGGTGTGGGTGATCAAAACACCCAAACCAAATTGATTTTGGTTGGTTTGTTGGGTGATTATCCATCTACTATACCCCAATTAAACATGCATGAACTCAATTAACATCAAAACAAATTTTTGAAAAACCCATTTGATTCTTGAATAATATTATGAATGCATGTTGGATTAAAGTATATCAAAACACTTGGAATGATTAAACTAGATGTGGTCTAACCTTGGTTTTAATTAAAACAAGCTAGAAAAAAATTATGGTGGTGGTGTGGTGGTTCTTGGCCGTCGGCCTAAAGAGAGAAAAGAGAGAGATTGAAGAAAGTTTTGGTGTGGTTTGTGTTGTGTGTGTGTGTGTTTGTATTTCCATTTTGTAAAAATTGGGGCCCTTGTGTGCAATTATATCATTCTTTTGGCCTTAAGTGAAAACAACCTCAAATGTTTGCGGGAATAACTCACTAGTCAATTTGGAAAATTTTGCGGGAGTCGGGGGTCATCCCGAACACTCCAAAATACTTTTAGGACAATTTAAATGTACCCGGAAAGCAATAAAACGCACCCGACTCGACTTAACACGAACCGAAAGTAAAATCCTCGAAAAATTATAATATCGATAAAACGACAATAAACATAGAAATTTGGGCATCCATCGGGATCGTAGTCGTCATCGTTCTTCTTAAATCGTCAATCGTCAAGATTACGACCTCAAACGTTGGTTTCAACCAAAATGATAAAATATATAGCAAATAAAATTTCTTAAAAACTTCAAAAATAAGCGTAATTTAGGGTAAGATAAGTGACCTCGATTCTGGGAATCACATCCACCCCTCCTTAAAGAGAGCGGCGTCCCGGCGCTCGCCTCTTCTTATACTCACATTTTGTGCCGCTGGAACAGATGAGGATATCTCTCCTTGAAAAAGTCCTCACGTTCCCAAGTGTATTCCGGTCCACGCTTAGAATTCCATCGAACCTTCACAATGGGAATTCTACTATGCTTCAGCCTCTTGACCTCTCGATCCATAATTTCCACGGGTTCTTCCATGAAATGCATTTTGTCGTCCAGCTGAATCTCGTCCAAAGGAATTACCAATTCCTTATCCGCCAAGCTCTTCTTCAGATTTGATACGTGAAACGTGTCGTGAATAGCACTAAGCTCGTTCGGCAACTCTAACTTATACGCTACCGGTCCAATTCGTTTAATGATCTTAAATGGTCCAATATACCTTGGACTCAACTTTCCTTTCTTCCCAAAACGAATCACACCCTTCCACGGCGAAACCTTAAGCATAACCATGTCTCCGACCTCAAATTCCAACGGTTTCCTTCTATTATCGGCATAACTCTTCTGTCGGCTTCTTGCAGCAAGTAACCGGTTCTTGATTTGCACAATCTTCTCTGTCGTCTCCAAAACCATTTCGGGTCCAGTCAACTGACTTTCTCCTACTTCACTCCAACACACAGGTGATCTACACTTCCTTCCATACAACGCTTTGAATGGTGCAGCCTTGATGTTCGCATGGTAACTATTATTATACGAAAACTCCACTAAAGGTAAGTGGCATTCCCAACTTCCCCCAAAATCAATCACGCATTCTCGGAGCATGTCCTCCATCGTCTGAATAGTTTGTTCGCTTTGGCCATCAGTCTCCGAGTGATAGGCCGTGCTCAAACTCAATTCAGTGCCCATCGCACGTTGAAGAGATCTCCAAAATTCCGAAGTAAACCTACTATCGCGATCCGAAATGATCGATAAAGGTACATCATGTCTGCAAACAATCTCCTTCACGTACACACTGGCAAGTTTCTCCATGATGTCCGTCTTCTTCATAGGTAAGAAGTGAGCAGATTTCGTCAATCTATCCACTATTACCCAAATCATATCACATCCACTTGGAGTTCTAGGTAAACCCGTCACAAAATCCAAAGCGATCCTCTCCCATTTCCATTCTGGGATCTCTGGTTGTACCAACAGCCCAGACGGTTTCTTATGTTCGGCTTTAACCTTCGCACAAGTCAAACACTTACTGACGTAACGAGCAATCTCCGCCTTCATATTCGGCCACCAGTAGACTTTCTTCAGGTCATGATACATCTTATCCGATCCAGGATGTATCGAGTACTTTGACTTATGAGACTCGTTCATAACCAAATCTCGTACTCCAGGCATTCCTTCCTCGGATGGACACAACGGTAACCAAATCTGATTCTCGAAATATCTCAGCCCGTCTGACCTAACCACAAAAAGAGGTTTCAACAGTCTCCCCAGATTCTCAGCACCAACATTCTCTTTCATTAATCCCTTCTCTTGAGCCTTCAATATTGTTTTGGTCAAATCAACATCCTCGGTCATCACTAAAGCTCTGACTCTCAAAGGTTTCTCTCGATCCTTCCTACTAAGTGAATCCGCTACAACGTTCGCCTTGCCAGGATGGTAGCGAATCTCACAGTCATAGTCACTTAGTAGTTCCACCCATCGCCTCTGTCTCATGTTCAACTCCTTTTGGTCTAAAATGTGCTGCAAACTCTTGTGGTCAGTGAATACAACACACTTCGTCCCATACAAGCAGTGTCTCCACAATTTTAGCGCAAAAACTACAGCTCCCAATTCCAAATCATGCGTAGTGTAGTTTTCTTCATGCTTCCTCAATTGTCTCGATGCGTAAGCAATCACCTTCTCACGCTGCATCAACACAGCTCCATAACCCTTACGAGACGCATCGCAATACACCATGAAGTCTTTGATTCCTTCTGGCAATGACAATATCGGAGCAGAACATAACTTGTCCTTAAGTGTTTTGAAAGTGAGTTCTTCATCATCTCCCCATTCATACACCCGATTCTTCTCTGTAAGCTTTGTCAATGGCTTCACAATCAACGAAAATCCTTCAATGAATCTCCGATAATACCCAGCCAAACCAAGGAATTGTCGAACTTCAGTCGGCGTTGTCGGTGCCGACCATTCCCTGATTGCTTCGACTTTGGCAGGATCCACACGAACTCCTTCGCTATCAATTACGTGCCCAAGGAATTTCACAGACTCTAACCAAAACTCACACTTTGAGAACTTCGCATACAGCTTCTCTTTCTTCAGCAGATCCAATATCTTTCTCAGGTGCTTCTCGTGCTCTTCCTTACTCTTAGAGTACATAAGAATATCATCGATGAATACAATGACAAACTTATCTAGATACGGCTTGCATACTCGATTCATAAGGTCCATGAATACTGCAGGCACGTTTGTTTGCCCAAAAGGCATCACTCGGAATTCAAAGTGTCCATACCGCGTACGAAAGGCAGTTATAGGGATATCCTCCTCTCTCACACGCAGTTGATGATACCCTGATCTCAAGTCGATCTTTGAGTACACACCGGAACCTTGGAATTGGTCAAACAAGTCGTCAATCCTCGGCAATGGATATCGATTCTTAACCGTCAACTTGTTGAGCTCTCTATAGTCGATACACATCCGGAACGACCCATCTTTCTTCTTCATAAACAACACTGGCGCTCCCCATGGTGATGAGCTCGGTCGAATGAATCCCTTATCCATCAACTCCTTCAGTTGATCCGATAACTCCTTTAACTCTGATGGTGCTAATTGATAGGGTGCACGAGCAACTGGTGCAACTCCCGGCATCAAATCGATTCGAAATTCGACTTCACGGGTGGGTGGTAAACCCGGCTCCTCATCAGGAAAAACCTCCGGATATTCGCGAATTACAGGTACCTCTTCTAACTTTGTCTCTAAGTCACCATCACTAGAAACTTGTGCCAAAAACACATCACATCCATCTTCTACATATCTCATCATTTTCAAGCAAGATATCACTTTCAAACGAGAGGTGCATTCATCTCCCTTCACAGTCAAAACTCTATTCCTCAACGGGATTTGAACTAATCTTTCTCCACAGACGATCACGGCATTATGCGCCATCAACCAATCCATTCCAACGATCACATCGAACGATCCTAGCTCTATGGGCACTAAGTCGATATCAAAAGCATAATTCCCTAACTTCAAGGTACACCCTTTTAGTATAGAATTTGTACTAACGATCTTCCCATCGGCTAATTCCATGTTATAACTAGTCGTTAGCATTACCGGTTCTCTATTGATATGACGACTAAATTTAACATCTACGAAGCTCTTGTCGGAACCAGAATAAAACAATATACTAGCATAACAAGCGTCTAGCAGAAACGTACCGGTAACCACATTAGGGCCTTGCGGTTTATCAGCAGTCCCTACTCGATACACAGCAGCAGCATTATTTCCTCCTAGCCTGTTTCCAGCCTTCGGGCAATTCCCCTGCTTATGCCCTCTTTCTCCACATCCGAAGCAAACCATCACCTTCGTGGCATTTGCCCCTGTAGCTACCCCTTTAGCTCGGTAATCTGAAATTCTATGACCCGCTTTTCCGCACTTGCCACTCGCAGGTGGGCAATTCCCTACATGGTACAAATTACATCGACCACAGTGGGGATTCACCTTAGCTCCTCTAGGGTTAGTGACAACCCTCATCCCATCATTTCTTCTCTGGTTGAACTGTTGGTTGCGGTTCTGACCTTGGTTGTTACGGTTTCCTCCATGATTTTGACATTGGGATTGATTACCCTGAGCTGCCTCCCACTTTCTCTTGTTCCCTTCGGCAATGTAGTCCTTCTTATCTTGCAGTTTGACATCCATTAGCGCGTGAGCCATTTGGACTGCTTCATCGAATGACCCAGGCTTAGATGAAGTTGTCTCACCCTTGATATTGCTTGACAAACCCTTGATTTACTGCTTCATTTTCTTGTTATCATCAGCAAAGGCATCGGGACACAAAAGGCTCAATTCATTAAACCTCCTTGTATACGCTGTAATGTCATTGTTCTTCAAAGTCAAATGCCTTAACTCATCTTCTAGTTGACCCAGCTCCTCTTCGGGACAGAACTTTTTGGTCAAGAGAGCCTTAGTAGCAGTCCAAGTCCTCGCATTCGCTACCTCTAATCCGACAGTGGCTACTTGATTGTTCCACCAACATAAGGCGTCATCGAGAAAAGTGGCAGCTGCAAACTTGACTTTATTTGCCTCTGAACATCCGCTAAACTCAAAAGTACTCTCGATCTTCTCCAACCACCTTCGGAGTTCTAGGGGTCTACCAGTTCCACGAAACTGCGTGGGACCGCATTTCATAAAACCAGCATAAGTACACTCCCTCGGGGCTTGCTGTCTTCCTGCATTTCCACCTTGATCTGGGTTTCGGTTTGCACGATCCGCTTCGAGTTCATTTGCAATTGCTTCTTGAATCATTATGTTCACACGGTCAGCTGTTAGCTTTGGAGGCATGGTGAATTCTCAAGTACACCTCTCTACAAAGACAAGGGAAATAGAAAAACAAAGTAAGTATACACATCAAGATTAAGATGGATTTCTCTTTCAAGACATAATATAAGTACAACAACACATCACTACAAGGTTACTAATATTCATCAATTCACATCACAAAAGAGCAAATTAAAGACGTATCATAGATTATGAAAGGTAAACATGGATTGCAATGATAAATCAACCTAATTTTGTCGCAAGTAATGCCACTACAACCATACACCATCAATCTTAAGTCATCAAGTTTTTCATCACAATACCATCATACAGGAGTCTAAAATAGTTCGATTACAACGATCAAAGATAAAATAAAATACAAGCAATTAGTCACATGGTGATCCACACGACCTCTTGGATGGTGGTTCTTCTTCATCCTCTTCGGGCTCTTCATCACTGTCTTCTTCGTCCTCGTCCATCTTCCTCTTTCCCTTATCATTCGGCCCACACTCAGTTGCCTTCTTCATCCCAGAAGTAGATCCACACTCCACTGCTACCTGATTCCCTAAAGTGATACACACACCTTTGGTAGGTGGCTGGACCATAAAATCATTAGCCTCCATTTCCAAGTCATCTACAAATCTCCAATCTGGTGGCAGGGATGCTCTAACTCGATGCTCCCAACTTTGCATCCTATTCAACCTCGCCTGATCCTCCCTAACTTGCTCAAGACTAGCACTCAGTTTGTTATCATCGATCTCAAACTGTTAATATCACTCTTATTTGCCACTCCATCAAATTTAATCCTTGCAATTCTTGCTAACAACCTCTGATGTGCCCTCTCATTCTCGTCGAACCTTTTGATTACTCTAGTTTCCACCACGTACCGCTCGTACATCGATCCATCCAATCTTCTCAAAACAAGCGGAACGTCACGATAAGCTCTTGGTCGGGGGCAGATGACTCTTGCGATGTCCTGATGAAGAGAATTAGCGCTTGCTGCAGCGTCGGAACTTCTAGGGATACCTGGCATACCAATCAGATGAGAAACACGAGTAGGCCTGAGGAAGGTAGTACTCCTTCGATCGGGGTCCTGAGCTTGCACATTGTTCGTCTCGGCTTGTCCTTCAACAGCTGTTCCAACATTTCCCCCTTCGTGTACTAGGACGTATTCGTCTCCATTTTCGTTAGGCGGTACCTCGGCCATTCCTGTAATAACAGAGAATTTTGGAGGGTACGTAAGATTACTATTCAATATATATAAATACATGCATGCAAATGCAATGCAAAGGTGGTACACATACCCAAAATGCGATAATATGATGCTCATGCATATGTAATACAAGAATTACGGTATCGAGTACTCAACGTACAATTTCAACGTTTACATATAGTAGTTCAATATCTACGTAATAAATAACCACATATATTACTTCAACTCAAAGGTATACATCTATACCATGAATACAAAAATTAACCTTACCAGAGCCATGCAGGATAGTTGTGTGCTTGGACAATTTCTTACGACACCAAAAGTTATAGTTTAGGAATTTTCAAAACGACCTAGTTCTCTATAACTCATGGCTCTGATACCAATCTCTAACACCCCCACAAATGCTATGCGCAGCGGAACTACAACATTTGGGTGCTAGGCAGTTATCATCACACACAAGATATATCAAACGACTCAAAGAGACGTAAAAGTTTTAACATAAATTACGCATTATTAAAAACATACATGTCTACAGTTTTCCAAGCCCAAAATGATACAACACAGAGTTAGCGTTTTGGTCCCCACGAATCTCAACCCCCAAAAGATAAATTTTCGACAACATAACAGAAAAATTAAAATGTTCAAGTTAAATATGGGTGGAAAAACAAGTAGACGCCAAGCCACACACAACTCCCATCCAATGCATGCTCCATGCTATACTTCATCGGTTACTTGAAACACATGCTAAATTGGGTCAACAAATAATGTTAAGTGGAATTCATAGGTTTTATAATCTCATTTTGAACATATGTGTTATAAAAATAATTCACGATCATTCATAGACTTGTCGATCAAACAATCTATTTTCAAGGTTATGACAATTGTGTTTAAGCTCATGACACTAATCCGTTAACTCAATCACCCGCGTAATAATTACCGGCGTGATTAAGATGAAACCATTGCCCCTTCTAAAGGCATCAGTTGCAATTATACCTTATCTCTTATCACAAATTATCCGTCCACAGGGGGTACAGGGACGTGTATGAGTTGTCTGAGATACATGTGTTTTACTGGTTCTGTGTGTTCTTAGCTTATTATTCATGTTCTGTCATGTTTTAACTGTAGTTATTCTTGTATCCTGTTGGTTATTATTCATGTAATAAGGTATTATAATACTTGTATTGTAATACTATGTGACTTCTAAAAATAGCAGGTTTCCTAAAATAGTAAGTTTCTAAAAATAGAAAGTTTCCAAAAATAGTAAGTTTCCATAGTTAGAAAAAATCTAGATTAAAATATAAAGTAAACTTTATTAATAAAAATACAAGTCATGGATTAAGTATTATAGCTTATTAAATAATTAACATGGTTGATTTAATAAACTATAATTTATACAAATTTAATTAAAATAACATTTTTAATTAAATTAGGCTAAGTAAATACTTAGGTTAGTCATGAAATATTAATTTTAATATTATAACCTAACATGTATTTAATTAAATTAAATGGTCATGAAAATAATTTAATTAAATAAGTTTTTTGATTTAAAAATGTCCCAAACACGAACCCATGTTTTAAAATTTATCCCGAGCCCGAAAAGTGCCTAGCCGACACCACATAGCAGGCGGCTAGTGGTGTCAGCCGACGGCTAACCCACGGCCAGTGGCTACCCGGCTTGCTGGTTTCCACTGCCTGGCCATTGTTCCCCTTGCTCGCTGTCGGCTACCTACTGCCGAACCAAACGAGACCCCAGGTGTAGCCGGGTTCCCATTGTTCTTGTTATTAAGTCCCACCGAGACCTTAGTGGTCTCGGTTGACACGAAAATCAAACCAAACACACATCTAAACCATACCCCGACTCCATGTCATGGTCCCTTGTCGTGCGATCAACCCAAAACCAACCAAGCCCACACTTTAAGTCTCGGTGGTGGTGCGAACTGGGCAAACCTAGAGCTTTAAGCTCTCGGTGGTGGGTCGACCGAACCAAAAACCAAAACAAACCCATCCTTTTTACGAATCTTGATTATACTAACATGTTTTCTTGTTTGTTTTTAAGTTTAGACACATGATCAAATAAAAGTATAAGAATTAGTAAAGAGAAAAAGGTTTCGATCATATCGATGACGTAGACGAATAGAGGTTATTAACACGAACACATACAAACAAAAATCAAAGCTCTAAATTAACAAACACCCCTTATGGTGTTCTTGGTGGTCGACGGCAAGAAAGGATTGTTTTGGTCTCCCTTTTCCGTGACACACATACTCCAACAAGCCAAACCCGTAGTTTTTCTAAGTTAATTAAGTATTCGTGTGTGTTCATGTTGAATAGTCGTGTTTTAAATGTCGTGTTCATGTCACATTTATAATATGTATAAATACTTGTTATTTAATGTTGTGACACATGTAATATATTATAAATGTAAAGTTTTTAATTTATCGTATTTTCGTGTATTTACTGTTCACATGTACTGTTCATGGTGTTTTAATGTGGGTTTTACAACAATCCTTATTTTTTGTGAGTGCGAATTTTCGTACTCAGTCTGTAATAGTTAAATACTCTTCACCGTAGGTTATCTTATTTGTATCAAAAGAACTTGTTGCGTATTAAGTGTATAACATGATGTATATTTTATTCATGACTTATGTTTAATATCATAATCATGTCCTTATGGGTGAGGTTAACTCACTACGTGCGGCGTACCGCTACTACCATAAGGACGGTCAGGGACTTTGACCAGTTGTTAGGTGTGCATGTTGTGTCTTTTTCAGGCCTAGCATGCAATGTGCTGGCTGTAAAACTTGCTACGATGTCATGATTAGAAAGGGGCCTAACAAGGATACCTGATCCGTGGTCGATGGGATTGCATCCCTCTAACACGACAAGCTAAATTAGTAGGTTCACTTAATCCTCTTAGTTCTCCTGGAAACGATGTGTAGGCGTACGCTCGTGGGCATGATATGATATAATATACATAATATATGTGATATAAAATAGGTCGTAGAACTAGCTAGGAACCATGACATTTTATTCATACTTGCAAGTTTTGAAATACATGACATCATAATAGAAAAAGAAAAAACAATACATGGGTTTATTGGAGCTGAATGTAGCTAGGATGTCCCATGTCGAGGTCGCAGCCCTAAAGATAACACTTTTTAGGTGGCAAATGTTCAATGTCCATCGTAGGTCGCGGCCATCCGTGTCGCGCAGTCTATACGCGCCGTTTCCCAAAGCGTCTGTCACTATGTAGGGTCCTTCCCATTTTCGTCCGAGTTTTCCTGTATTTTCCGTGCGACTTGCATCATTCGCGCGATACACAAAGTCGCCTGGTACGAAAGAAGTTTGTCATACTTTGCCGTCATAGTAACCCTTCATTTTTTACTTAGCTTTGGCTTCATGTATTGTGACACCCTAGAATCGAGGTCATTAACGATACCCTAAATTACGCTAATTTTTGAAATTTTTGATAAATTTTAATGTCTATACTTATAAGTATTTTGGTAAGAGCCGATGTTTGAGGTTATAATTTTTACGGTTGACGTTTTGAGAAGGACGATGACGATTACGATCCCGAGGGATGCCCAATTTTATATAATTTTTGACGATTTATCGATAATGTAATTTTTCGAGAATTTTATTTACGGTTCGTGTTAAGTCGAGTCGTGTGAGTTTTATAGCCTTCCAAGTACATTTAAAGTATCCCAAAAATATTTTGGAGCATTCGGGAAGATTTCCGACTCCCGTAAAATTTTCAAAATTGACAAATGGGTCAAACCCGCAAAGTTTTGAGGTTGTTTTCTATTTAAGGACAAAAGAAGCCCAATATTGCACTTAGGTCCCTCCTAACTAACAAAAAGGGGCAAAGTGGACAAACACACAAACACATACAACATTTCACAAGAAAAATCAAACACTCCCTCCCTTGTCTCTCTCTAAACTCACGGCACACCCAAGAACACACAAAAATCCACCAAAAATCTTTTCTACTTGATTTTTCAAAAATCTAAGGTTAGACCACGCTTAGTTTGGTCATTACCCACCTATTCATGTAATCAAATCCAACATGCATTGATAAAAATTTTTCAAGATTTTTCATATGATCCAAAATTCGTTTTTGTGGCTATTTGAGCTAATGCATGTTAATTTTGAGTGTTATGGAAGTATAAACACCATGAAAACCCACCAAAATTAATTTGGTTGTGGTGATTTGGTCACCCAAACCCCACGGCAAAGGGGGGTGTTTGGGGAGCCATGGTGGTTGTTGATCATGCATGTTATTATTGTGTTTGGTTATTTGTTTTATGATGATTTACATAGGTGTTCCTACTTGCATGTGTATTTTTCTTTGATTTTGATATTGAGATTGGTTGATCAATAGGGGTAGGATGGAAGTTTGATGCTAGGATATGTTTGGGAAGTCTTAGGATGATGTTTAGTGTTGGTTAGAAGTCTTGGAATCGAGTCTAAGCATGTTTTTGGTATAGTCATTTTTAGGCAGAAACATTTGGTCTATTTTGGAAAAATGATTTTTGTTTCAAGTCTTGAAAACTAAATATAGTGATAGAGGGTTTTTCTAGCTTTAATTTGGTATAAGGTAGAGCCCGTGACTCAAAACGAGCTAAAAGTTATGACATTTTAAAGATCGGGTACCGGGAGACGAGGACTTTCACAATCCGGATTTGTGTAAAGTTTTAGTCAAATCCCGAGGGTCACAAGTATAATTTGGTGAATGATCAAGGGTCAAAACTTGGTCCCTAACCTGTACAAATGAGTCTATATGTTGACTTATGAGTCAAGAAAGTCAAAGGTATTTTTCATATAGGTCAAAGTGGTCAAAATTGGTCGAAGCGCAATTTCAGCCCGTAAAATGTAGTCGTGGAAATGAGTTGCGTAACGGGTCGTAAAAGTGAAAACTTTTGTTGGACTTAAAAACATGTTATCTACAGGTCATATAGGATTTTTGGAAATTTTATCAAATTTTATAAGCATGGTTTAATAAGGTAAAACAGCCCGTACTTTGGTCAAGTACCGGCGAGAATGAGTAAAAATGGACAACGTAGGTTATAAGAACGAATGGTATAAAATGAATGATACTTGTTGTTTTTGTTTTTGGCGTGAGTTATATTGGTCTTAAGTGACTTATATATATGTATTTTATACAGTACCGTAAGTATTTAAATGAGATTACTCATTACGCGTTATTTGTGATAGGTGTTGAATTACCCGGGCATCCGTAACATCGTCAGTGAACACTCCTCGAACTACCGACTACTTAATATCTAAGGTGTGAATTTATAGCCTCGCTTATATTATTTCAAATTGTTTTACCCGCGAGGGAAATGCATGCTAGTTTTTAAAAGGAACGTATATCATGAATGATTGTTAGACCCGAAAGTTGCCTTAGAAATTGTGTTGAGTACCAAAGTTGCAAAAGTCCCTAAATTCATGAACTATTAACTATTGTCTTGCCCTTGCGAAGGGGGAAATAGCCGCTTATGCAATTTGTAGTACTACGGGGTTAACGACCCAATGCTAGCCGAGAAGCTGTACTTATAGTAAGTTCTGCGGTAGATTATTTTGTATGAGAAATAAGGTATAATTGCAACTGATGCCTTTAGAGGGGCACTGGTTTCATCTGAATCATGCCGGTATATTTACGCGGGTGATTGAGTTAACGGATTAGTGTCATGAGCTTAAACACAATTGTCAGTATCCTGATTATAGTTTGTTTGATCGACAAGACTATAAATGATCACGAATGGTTTTTATTATATATACGTTCAAATGGATTGAAAAACCTATGAATTCCACTCAACGTTTTCGTTGACAAAATTTTGGCATGTATTTCAGGTAACCGCTGAGCAGTAGGATGGAGCATGCATGGGATGGATGTTGTGTGATCGGCTTGGTGTCCGCTTGTTTTTCCCTCCTTTTCTACTTAAACAATTTTTTATGTTTAATGTCATGTGGTTGTAAAACTGAAGTATTTGGGGTTGAGATTCATGGGGACCGAAACGCTAAACTCTGTGCACTATTTGGGGTTGGAAAAACTGTGGACATGTATTATTTAAAAATTTTAAATTTCAAATTTTAAGATGACGTCTTTTTAGCGTCGTTTGATATCTCTTGTGTGCAATGAATACTGTGTAGCACCCATTGTTGTAGTTCCGCTGCGCATAACAATTGTGGGGGTGTTACAGATTGGTAATCAGAGCCACGAGTTATAGAGAACTAGGTCGTTTTTGAAAATCCTAAACTATAACTTTTGGTGTCGTAAGAAAGGGTCCAAGCACACACAACTATCCTGCATGGCTCCGGTAAGATTTATTGTTGTATTTATGGCATTTGACGTATACTTTTGAGTAAAGTATATATGTGGGTAATTATTATATAAGTATGGAATTACTATATGTAGACGTTAAATTTTACGTGAAATATCCGACATCGTAATTTTCATATTAATCATGCATGAGCATCATATTATTACATTTCGGGCATATGTACCACCTTTGCATTGCATTTGCATGCATATATTTATAATTATTGTATAATTACTTATGTACCCTCCGAAATTCGCTGTTATTGCAGGAATGGCCGAGGTACCGCCCAACGATAACGGGAACGATTACGTCGTAGGTCACGAAGGGGGACCGTTACCTCCGAACCCGCCGGACAATAATAATGGATGGATCGCTCCAGAAGACGAAATAGGACCGGAAAACGACAATGGCGAAAGTGAGGTGGATAATTTCAGCATGAGTAGTGACGACAATGAGGATTCCGAAGAAGAGCCCGAGGAGCTATTGGATGATGGCATTCCCGAGGATGCCGTAGGCCAGACCGAACCCGACTTGTTTCAAACCCCGAGTTCGCCGAAGGGTTATGAGGTACCACCGACCGGTCGTTATGAGCAGCAACCCTTTGATCGCCCGATGGACCATAGTAATGGGAGCAGTGGAGAGTCATCCAAGTCGCCATCGATTCACGAGAACATTACAAGGGTCTATTTTCCGAGACCGAGTCACTACTGGGATCCCGCAGGTCGTTTGGGGAGGATGGAAAGGTTAATGTATGAGCGGTTTGTAGTTGAGACTAGGGTGATTAAAAAGTTTGATAAGACTGAGAGGGAGCATCAAAGATTGTTGGAAAGGACTTCAAGGATTGCGTATGATGGGATGATGAACACAAGTGCCATCAACAGTTTGAAATCAATGGTTGCGAATTTAAGTGCTAGTCTTGATCGTGTGAGGGAAGACCAGATGAGGTTGTCGAGGATGCAGAGTTGGGAGCATCGTGTGAGGGATTCATTGCCCCCGGATTGGAGATTCGTGGACGATGTGGAGATGGAGGCGAATGACTTCATGGTTCAGCCGCCTACTGGAGGTGCTTGTATTTCGGCGGGAAGTCAAGGAGCGATTGAGCATGGATCCACATCAGGGACGAAAAAGGAAACAGAATGTGGGCCAGATGAGAAAGGAAAGGGAAAAGTGGATGATGTGGACGAGGACGTGAGTGATGAGGAAACCGAGGACGACGACGAGCCGCCATCCAAGAGGCAGTGTGGATCACCACATGCCTAGTTACTTGTTTTGTATTTTTCTCTGATCATTGTAATAGAACTATTTTAGACCTTTGTATGATGGTATTATGACGAGAAACTCAAGTACTTGATGTTTTGTGGTGAATGATTGTAGTGGCATTACTTGTCACGATTTTGGTTAACTATCAATACAATCTATGTTACCTTTCATGATCTGTGATATGTCTTAAATTTGATCTTTTGTGGTGTGAATTGATGAATATTAGTAACTCCGTAGTGATGTATCGTTGTATGTATTTTATGTCTGGGAAACTTGATATGAATACTTACATTGTTTTTCTATTTTTCTTGTCTTGCAGAAAGAGATATTCGATAAAACAATGCCTCCAAAGTTGACTGCCGATCGTGTTAACAACATGATTCAGGAAGCGATAGCTAATGCGTTGGAAGCAGACCGAACTGGGAGAAATCAGGATCCAGGAAGGAACGCGGGGAGACAACCAGCCCCGAGAGTGTGTACCTATTCAAGCTTTATGAAGTGCGGTCCTACGCAGTTCCGTGGATCGGGTGGAGCCCTAGAACTTAGGCGATGGTTGGAAAAAGTTGAAAGTACGTTTGAAATCAGTGGTTGTGCAGAGGCGGATAAAGTAAAGTTTGCAGCAGCTACATTTCTGGATGATGCGTTAAGCTGGTGGAATACCCAGGTAGCTACGGTGGGATTGGCTGTGGCAAATGCGAGAACGTGGAATGCGACCAAAGCTTTGTTGACAAAGAAGTTCTGCCCAGAGGAGGAATTGGGGCAATTGGAGGACGAATTGAGACATTTGACCTTAAGGAACAACGATATAGCTGCTTACACCAGGAGATTCAATGAGTTAAGTCTTTTGTGTCCGGACATATTTGCCAATGATGCCAAGAAAATGAAGCAGTATATTAAGGGTTTATCTAGCAACATCAAGGGTGAAACAACTTCGTCGAAACCTGGAACGTTTGACGAAGCGGTTCAAATGGCTCACGCTTTGATGGACGTTAAGCTTCAGGACAAGCAGAATTACATTGCTGAGGGTAACAAAAGAAAATGGGAGGCAGCACAAGGTAATCAATCCCAAGGCCAGAACCGAGGAGGAAATCGAAACAACCAAGGGCCGAACCGTAATCAACAGTTTAATCAGAGAAGGAACGAAGGGATGAGGGCCGTGACGAACCCTAGAGGTGTGAAAGTGAACCCCCATTGTGGAAAGTGCAACTTGTATCATGTTGGAAACTGCCCGCAGGCATGCGGCAAGTGTGGAAAGGCAGGTCATAGGACTGCTAGTTGTCGAATGGGAGGAGTAGCCACTGGGGCTAATGCTATCAGGATGAGAGGATGTTATAGCTGTGGAGAAAGGGGGCATGTGCAAGCAAATTGCCCGAAGACAGGGAACAGACGGGGAGGAAATAATGCGGCAGCTGTGTATCAAGTGGGAACTGCTGATAAACCACAAGGTCCCAATGTGGTTACCGGTACGTTTTTGCTAGACGCTTGTTATGCTAGTATTTTATTTGATTCTGGCTCCGACAAGAGTTTTGTAGACGTTAGATTTAGTCGTCATATCGATAGAGAACCGGTATTGTTAACGACTAGTTATAATGTTGAATTAGCCGATGGAAAAATTGTTAGTACGAATTCTATACTGAAAGGGTGTACCTTGAAGTTAGGAAACTACGCTTTTAAAATCGACTTGATGCCTATAGAGCTAGGATCGTTTGACGTGATTGTGGGAATGGATTGGCTAATGGCGCATAGTGCTACAATCGTCTGTGGTGAGAGATTGGTGCAGATTCCGCTGAGGAATAGGGTTTTGACGGTAAAGGGAGACGAATGCACTTCTCGTTTGAAGGTGATTTCGTGTTTGAAGATGATGAAGTACGTAGAGAGCGGATGCGATGTGTTTTTGGCACAGGTTTCGAGCAATGGTGATGTAGAGGCGAGGATTGAAGAGGTACCAATTATTCGCGAGTATCCGGACGTTTTTCCAGACGAGTTGCCAGGTTTACCGCCTAATCGTGAGGTCGAGTTTCGAATTGATTTAGTGCCAGGAGCTGCACCGGTTGCACGTGCACCTTATCGCTTAGCACCATCTGAGTTAAAGGAGTTATCGGATCAATTGAAGGAGTTGATGGACAAAGGATTTATTAGGCCGAGCTCATCACCTTGGGGAGCGCCAGTGTTGTTCGTAAAGAAGAAGGATGGTTCGTTTAGGATGTGTATCGACTATAGAGAACTCAATAAGCTGACGGTTAAGAATCGGTACCCATTACCGAGGATTGATGATTTGTTCGATCAATTACAAGGTTCCAGTGTGTACTCAAAGATCGATTTAAGATCAGGGTATCATCAACTGCGTGTAAGAGAGGAGGATATTCCTGTAACTGCCTTTCGTACGCGGTATGGACACTTTGAATTTCGAGTGATGCCGTTTGGGTTGACTAACGCGCCTGCTGTATTCATGGATCTTATGAATCGCGTGTGCAAGCCGTATCTAGATAAGTTTGTTATTGTTTTCATCGACGACATACTTATTTACTCTAAGAGTAAGGAGGAGCACGAGAAGCACCTGAGAAAGATTTTGGAGTTGTTAAGAAAGGAGAAGCTGTATGCAAAATTCTCTAAGTGTGAGTTTTGGTTGGAATCAGTGCAGTTTCTAGGTCATGTGATTGATAAGGAAGGAGTTCGTGTAGATCCTGCTAAGATCGTAGCGATCAGGGAATGGTCAGCACCGACGACGCCGACTGAAGTTCGACAATTTTTGGGTTTAGCTGGGTACTATAGAAGGTTTATTGAAGGATTTTCGTTGATTGCGAAACCATTGACGCGGCTTACCGAGAAGAATAGGGTGTATGAATGGGGAATTGAGGAAGAGCTTGCTTTCGAAACGCTCAAGGATAAGTTATGTTCCGCGCCGATTTTATCATTGCCTGAAGGAACCGAAGATTTCGTAGTGTATTGTGATGCGTCTCGTAAAGGTTACGGAGCAGTGTTAATGCAACGTGAGAAGGTGATAGCTTACGCGTCGAGGCAATTAAGGAAGAACGAGGAGAACTACACGACGCACGATTTGGAATTAGGAGCGGTAGTTTTTGCGTTGAAGCTGTGGAGACACTATCTGTATGGGACAAAGTGTGTTGTATTCACTGATCACAAGAGTTTGCAGCACATTTTAGATCAAAAGGAGTTGAATATGCGACAAAGACGATGGGTTGAACTACTGAGTGATTATGATTGTGAAATTCGCTATCACCCTGGGAAGGCGAATGTTGTAGCGGATGCATTGAGTAGGAAGGAGCGGGAGAAACCTTTGAGGGTTAGAGCTTTAGTGATGAGTGAGAGCGTTGACTTAACCGAAACCATACTGAAGGCTCAGGAGAGAGGATTGATGAAAGGGAATGTTGAAGCCGAGAATTTGGGACGAATGTTGAAACCTCTTTTCGTGATTAGGTCTGACGGACTAAGATATTTTGAGAATCGGATTTGGTTACCACTGTGTCCATCTGAGGAAGGAAAGCCTGGAGTTCGAGAATTGGTTATGAATGAGTCGCATAAGTCGAAGTATTCGATACATCCTGGATCGGATAAGATGTACCACGACCTGAAGAAAGTTTATTGGTGGCCGAATATGAAGGCAGATATTGCTCGTTACGTCAGTAAGTGTTTGACTTGCGCGAAGGTTCAGGCAGAACATAAGAAACCATCTGGATTGTTGGTACAACCGGAAATCCCAGAATGGAAATGGGAGAAAATCGCAATGGATTTTGTGACGGGTTTACCTAGGACTCCTAGTGGATGCGATATGATATGGGTAATTGTGGACAGGTTAACGAAATCTGCTCATTTCTTACCTATGAAGAAGACGGACAGCATGGAAAGACTCGCCAGCGTGTACGTGAAAGAGATCGTCTGTAGACATGGAGTGCCGTTATCGATCATTTCGGATCGCGACAGTAGATTTACGTCGGAATTTTGGAGATCGCTTCAACGTGCGATGGGCACTGAACTGAGTTTAAGCACGGCTTATCACCCGGAAACTGACGGCCAGAGTGAACGAACGATTCAAACGATGGAGGACATGCTCCGAGCGTGCGTGATTGATTTTGGAGGAAGTTGGGAACACCACTTGCCTCTAGTGGAATTTTCGTACAATAATAGTTATCATGCGAGTATCAAAGCAGCACCGTTCGAAGCATTGTATGGAAGGAAGTGTAGATCGCCCGTGTGTTGGAGTGAAGTAGGGGAAAGTCAATTGACTGGACCCGAAATGGTTTTAGAAACGACAGAGAAGATCGTGCAGATCAAGAACCGACTACTTGCTGCGAGAAGCCGACAGAAAAGTTATGCTGATAACCGAAGGAAACCGTTGGAGTTTGAAGTTGGAGATATGGTTATGCTCAAGGTATCGCCATGGAAGGGTGTAATTCGTTTTGGAAAGAAAGGAAAGTTGAGTCCGAGGTATATTGGACCGTTTAAGATCGTTGAACGAATTGGACCAGTAGCGTACAAGTTAGAATTGCCGACCGAGCTTAGTGCTATTCATGACACGTTTCACGTATCGAACCTGAAGAAGAGTTTGGCGGACAAGGAATTGGTGATTCCTTTGGACGAGATTCGACTAGACGACAAAATGCACTTTGTGGAAGAACCTGTGGAAATTATGGACCGGGAGGTCAAGCGGTTGAAGCATAGTAGGATTCCCATTGTGAAGGTCCGATGGAATTCTAAGCGTGGACCGGAATACACCTGGGAACGTGAGGACTTTTTCAAGGAAAGGTATCCTCATCTGTTCCAATAGACGAAATGTGAGCCCAAGAAGAGGCGAGCGCCGGGACGTCGCTCTCTTTAAGGAGGGGTGGATGTGACACCCTAGAATCGAGGTCATTAACGATACCCTAAATTACGCTAATTTTTGAAATTTTTGATAAATTTTAATGTCTATACTTATAAGTATTTTGGTAAGAGCCGATGTTTGAGGTTATAATTTTTACGGTTGACGTTTTGAGAAGGACGATGACGATTACGATCCCGAGGGATGCCCAATTTTATATAATTTTTGACGATTTATCGATAATGTAATTTTTCGAGAATTTTATTTACGGTTCGTGTTAAGTCGAGTCGTGTGAGTTTTATAGCCTTCCAAGTACATTTAAAGTATCCCAAAAATATTTTGGAGCATTCGGGAAGATTTCCGACTCCCGTAAAATTTTCAAAATTGACAAATGGGTCAAACCCGCAAAGTTTTGAGGTTGTTTTCTATTTAAGGACAAAAGAAGCCCAATATTGCACTTAGGTCCCTCCTAACTAACAAAAAGGGGCAAAGTGGACAAACACACAAACACATACAACATTTCACAAGAAAAATCAAACACTCCCTCCCTTGTCTCTCTCTAAACTCACGGCACACCCAAGAACACACAAAAATCCACCAAAAATCTTTTCTACTTGATTTTTCAAAAATCTAAGGTTAGACCACGCTTAGTTTGGTCATTACCCACCTATTCATGTAATCAAATCCAACATGCATTGATAAAAATTTTTCAAGATTTTTCATATGATCCAAAATTCGTTTTTGTGGCTATTTGAGCTAATGCATGTTAATTTTGAGTGTTATGGAAGTATAAACACCATGAAAACCCACCAAAATTAATTTGGTTGTGGTGATTTGGTCACCCAAACCCCACGGCAAAGGGGGGTGTTTGGGGAGCCATGGTGGTTGTTGATCATGCATGTTATTATTGTGTTTGGTTATTTGTTTTATGATGATTTACATAGGTGTTCCTACTTGCATGTGTATTTTTCTTTGATTTTGATATTGAGATTGGTTGATCAATAGGGGTAGGATGGAAGTTTGATGCTAGGATATGTTTGGGAAGTCTTAGGATGATGTTTAGTGTTGGTTAGAAGTCTTGGAATCGAGTCTAAGCATGTTTTTGGTATAGTCATTTTTAGGCAGAAACATTTGGTCTATTTTGGAAAAATGATTTTTGTTTCAAGTCTTGAAAACTAAATATAGTGATAGAGGGTTTTTCTAGCTTTAATTTGGTATAAGGTAGAGCCCGTGACTCAAAACGAGCTAAAAGTTATGACATTTTAAAGATCGGGTACCGGGAGACGAGGACTTTCACAATCCGGATTTGTGTAAAGTTTTAGTCAAATCCCGAGGGTCACAAGTATAATTTGGTGAATGATCAAGGGTCAAAACTTGGTCCCTAACCTGTACAAATGAGTCTATATGTTGACTTATGAGTCAAGAAAGTCAAAGGTATTTTTCATATAGGTCAAAGTGGTCAAAATTGGTCGAAGCGCAATTTCAGCCCGTAAAATGTAGTCGTGGAAATGAGTTGCGTAACGGGTCGTAAAAGTGAAAACTTTTGTTGGACTTAAAAACATGTTATCTACAGGTCATATAGGATTTTTGGAAATTTTATCAAATTTTATAAGCATGGTTTAATAAGGTAAAACAGCCCGTACTTTGGTCAAGTACCGGCGAGAATGAGTAAAAATGGACAACGTAGGTTATAAGAACGAATGGTATAAAATGAATGATACTTGTTGTTTTTGTTTTTGGCGTGAGTTATATTGGTCTTAAGTGACTTATATATATGTATTTTATACAGTACCGTAAGTATTTAAATGAGATTACTCATTACGCGTTATTTGTGATAGGTGTTGAATTACCCGGGCATCCGTAACATCGTCAGTGAACACTCCTCGAACTACCGACTACTTAATATCTAAGGTGTGAATTTATAGCCTCGCTTATATTATTTCAAATTGTTTTACCCGCGAGGGAAATGCATGCTAGTTTTTAAAAGGAACGTATATCATGAATGATTGTTAGACCCGAAAGTTGCCTTAGAAATTGTGTTGAGTACCAAAGTTGCAAAAGTCCCTAAATTCATGAACTATTAACTATTGTCTTGCCCTTGCGAAGGGGGAAATAGCCGCTTATGCAATTTGTAGTACTACGGGGTTAACGACCCAATGCTAGCCGAGAAGCTGTACTTATAGTAAGTTCTGCGGTAGATTATTTTGTATGAGAAATAAGGTATAATTGCAACTGATGCCTTTAGAGGGGCACTGGTTTCATCTGAATCATGCCGGTATATTTACGCGGGTGATTGAGTTAACGGATTAGTGTCATGAGCTTAAACACAATTGTCAGTATCCTGATTATAGTTTGTTTGATCGACAAGACTATAAATGATCACGAATGGTTTTTATTATATATACGTTCAAATGGATTGAAAAACCTATGAATTCCACTCAACGTTTTCGTTGACAAAATTTTGGCATGTATTTCAGGTAACCGCTGAGCAGTAGGATGGAGCATGCATGGGATGGATGTTGTGTGATCGGCTTGGTGTCCGCTTGTTTTTCCCTCCTTTTCTACTTAAACAATTTTTTATGTTTAATGTCATGTGGTTGTAAAACTGAAGTTTTTGGGGTTGAGATTCATGGGGACCGAAACGCTAAACTCTGTGCACTATTTGGGGTTGGAAAAACTGTGGACATGTATTATTTAAAAATTTTAAATTTCAAATTTTAAGATGACGTCTTTTTAGCGTCGTTTGATATCTCTTGTGTGCAATGAATACTGTGTAGCACCCATTGTTGTAGTTCCGCTGCGCATAACAATTGTGGGGGTGTTACATGTATTGAGGCTAATTCTCGCTTCTCTTGGAGTATATCCAAGTTCACCCGTAATTCTTCATCGTTCGTGACCACGTCCACTTTTGATGTGTGAAATGTTGGTAACCTAATCTCGACTGGAATGACTGCCTCCGTTCCGTATGTTGGCGCGAAAGGAGTGTCTTGATTCGCTGTTTTTATCATGGTGTGGTGCGCCCATAATACGTGGGATAGCTGATCGACCTACTTTCTAATTTCCTCCCCTAAGCGTGCTTTTATCTCGTCGCCAAGACTCCTGTTAACTCTTTCCACGAATTCATTGGACTGTAGATAGGCTACTGATGCGAAGCGTTGTTTGATAATGTTCTTTATACACCAATCTTTGAATGGATTTTCTGCAAACTGTTTCCATTGTCGTAGACTATCTCTCCTGGCAGGCCAAACCGGCATACGGTATTATCCCAGACAAACTTTTTTATTTGATTTCCCGTGATTGTCGTGACTGCTTTAGCTTTGATCCATCTAGTGAAGTAATATATCATGACTATTAGGAATTTATTCCTTCTGCTGCTACGGGGAAGGGTCCTGCACTATCGATTACCCATTTATAGAATGGCCAAGGAGACGTGATGGGAGTTAGGTCTTGCTAGGGTTGACGTGGCACTGGTCTATGGACTTGGCAATCGTTTCACTTTAAGATAAGTTTTTGTGCGTCTTCGTACGTCTTCGTGCATGGTCGGCCAATAATAACCGCTGTGTAGCGCTTTCGCCACCACCGATGTAGGCCCTGCTTGCATGCTGCAAGACCTTTCATGAATCTCAATGATGACGTAGTTCGCCTGTCGCGGTCCTACGCATCGCAACCATGGTTATAAGAACGACCGCTTGTGATTTACCACTAGGAGCGAGTCCACATTTTCCTCGAGGTTACGCACGCCCATGCGGGCTGTGATTCTCAGCCCTGCTATGAGTGCTTCGTACTCGGATTCGTTATTTGTGGCTGTAAATTCAAAGCATAAGGCATATGTGAATTCCATACCTTCTAGGTTAGTGAGAATGAGGACTACTCCTGATACGTCTATGCAAGAGTATTTGTCAGTGAAAAAGACCCAAGCGTGGGGTTACTCCTCTTGTTTTGGCATCGGCTCCCCTTTTTCTGACTTCTCTATAATGAAGTCTGCTAGCATTTGTCCTTTTACTGTGATACGCGGTCTGTACGTAATGTTGTGTTCGCCCAACAAAACACTCCACTTTTGTAGCCTTCCTGCTACATCTGGCTTTGATATGATTTGTTTTATCAGTTGGTCTGTGACTACCACTATGTGGTGCGCCTGGAAGTATTGGCGCAACCTTTTCCTACGAATACAAGTGCGAGTACTAGCTTTTCTATCGGGGAGTAATTCAATTCTGAACTTTATAACGCCCTGCTTATGAAATAAACTGGTGTTTGAAAATTTTCTCACTCTGTCATCAGTACTGCGCTGATAGCCCCGTGCGTAGCTAATAAATACACGGTTAACTTCTCTTTTGGTCTGGGCGCAACCAACATTGGGACTTCTGCTAAGTGCTTCTTTAACTGGTCAAAGGCCTCTTCCGCCTCTTTGTCCAATTAAAGTCTCCTTTTTTATACACATCTTGAATGTTTTATATAAGGGGAGTGACTTCTCCGCAGATTTGGATAGGAATCTGTTTAGTCCTGCTAGCTTCCCATTGAGAGATTGCACTTCCTTTTTCATTCTCGGGCTTTGGAGTTGTATTACCGCGTTAGTTTTTTCGGGACAAGGCTTTATGTCCTCGGGATCTATCATGTATCCTAAAAACATGCATTCCTAGTGCCGAAGGTGCATTTCTTAGAATTTAGCTTCATATTGATTTTCCTTAGCGTAACAAAGATTTCTTCAATATCTCGGATGAGCTCTCCTTTCGTATTACTTTTTATAACTAGATCGTCGACGTAAACCTCCAAATTCTATCCGATCTGATTCTCGAACGCTTTATCTACTAGCCTTTGTAGGTATCCCCTGCATTTTTAGTCCAAAATGCATTTTTGTGTAGCAGTAGACTCTCTGACTAGTGTGGAACGCTGTTTTTTCCTCATCTTGTTTCGCCCTTTTTATTTGGTGGTACCCTTTATATACATCGAGGAAGCATTTAAAGGGATAACCACAAAGCGATTTGATCTTCTAATTTATCTCTGGAAGTGGATAGCAATCTTGGGGGCAGGCTTTGTTGAGATTAGCGAAGTCAACACATATACGCCAACTGCCGTCATTCTTCTTGACCATGACTGGGTTAGAGAGCCAGTCGTGATAATAGACTTCCCTTATAATTCTCGCATCCACTAGCTTTTTTACTTCTTCCAAAATTTCTTTGCTTCGTTCTGGGGCTTGCCCGCACTTCTTTTGCCTGACCGGGGCGTATCCCTCCCGGATTTATAGTCTATGTTCAGCGATTGAGCGCAGTACCCCTGTCATGTCTTTGGGTTCCCATGTGAAGATTTCTATGTTGTTTTTCAAGAGTTTACACATGTCTGCCCTCCGTTAGTTGGACAGCGTCCCTCTGATCGTTACTTCTTGCTCTGGGAAATCTGGGTGGATAGCCACCTTCCAGTTTGGCGGTGATGGTACTTTTGGTTCCATCGTTACTCTTGGGGGTTCTGCAATCGTATTACCTTCTGAGTGTGGCACGACCGTGTTGAAAATTGTGACTATTCCTCTAATAAGTGTGAAAACACTTACCCTTTTACCACTTAAAAAAATTATAAACGAGACCAAAACGTGTATTTGATGTCGTAAAAGTCGGAATTATGCGTGGTTTGTGTTTTTGTTGTGTTTTACGACCAAAAGATGAAAAAGGAAGAGAACACGGGCTTTTATCGAAGAAAAAGACAAAAGACGAAGTCAAAAGATCAAGAGTGCAAAAAGAACGGAAGTCAAAAGCTTATTCTGAAGATTTATCGAAGAAAAATACCAAAGACGGAAGTTTAACGAAGTCGAAGAACCAAGTCTAATAAAAGAAGAAAATTAGAAGAAGAGTTCATTTTATCTATCGACAAATTCCAAGACAAAGTCGAGAAAGGCGAATTAATTAAAAAGACGAGAAGGCAAAGTGAAAGAAGGAAGCATCAACACCAACTTTCCTTCCACCTATAAATAGAGAAAGAAATAGAGTTTTTCATTAGTAGATAATTATTTTATTCAAGTTTTAGGAGTAGGTTACTTTCTCACTATAGTTTTCTTTAATGTTCTTAATCTTTTAATCACTTGTCTTAATCTTTTGAATCTTAATCTTCATCTTAAATTCAAGATTTTTAAATATATCTCATTCTTCCTTTCTTGCTTTTAATCTTGAGTTTGATTTGGTTAATCATGTAGTTTGTTTGATCTTATTGCTTATTGGAGTGTATTACTTATTTCATTATTCTTATTATTTTTTATGTGGTTGATTTATATAGCTTATTGTATTTATTGCTTATTTTATGTTTCGTTTATTTTAATTTTAGTGGATTTGGTAGTTTAATGTTTTTCGATTAAATTTATTTATTTTTCTTATTTGGTACTTTTTATAGTTTTTTATTACTGTTGTGTTTGACTTATTTTAGAAACTAATTTAGCTGTTTATTTCTTAGATTGATTTTGCTTATCTTGGCTTTTTTTATTCCCTATTTTTTAGATCTTGCAAAGTCCTGTTATAGTCTGAGTTTTGGAAGAGGGTTTAGCCCTTTTCCCCGAAAGTCAGTTTTTATTTTTTATCCGAAACTCAGTTTTATTTTATTATTGCGAAACTCATTTTCCTTTAAAAAGTCCGAAACTCATTTTTATTAAAAAGTCCGAAACATTTTAATTAAATACTCCGAAACTCATTTCTAAAAAAATACTCCGAAACTCATTTTTTTAAACAAATGTCCGAAACTCTAAAAGTTCTGAAACTTCATTCTCATTTTTCCCGCCAATAAACATCCGAAAGTAGGTTCATAAAAAATAAGGTGCGAAAGTTGTTTCTTATGTAGTATTTTACCGAAAGTTATTGAGATCCATTTATTACGAGAGTTTTTAATGCTAAAAAGAAATTGAGGTCCATTTATTATGAGAGTTTTTACGGAAAGTTTATTAAAGTTCATTTATTACGAAAGTTTTTAGTATAGAAAATCCCGAAAGTTATTCCCAAGTGTGAAAACATTTAATATTTTCTGAAAGTTTTGTTGGCTATTAAATATTACGAAAGTTCAGTGTATGCATTTATTGTTCCGAGAGTTTAAGTTTTAAATTGGATAACATTTCTTTTTTTAGTATTGTTCAGTATTTTTAGTAGTGTAGATTTAAAATATTCCGAAAGTTTTTAGTTTTATTCCGAAAGTCATTTTAGTTTTTATTTTTACCCGAAAGCTTAATTTTATTTTTAGTTGAAAGTTTTGATTTTGATTTTTATTTTTATATTTCGACTTTTATATTTTTATTTTATTTCATCATTTATTATTTTTATATCCCAAATTCTTTTCTTGCATTTTTCTTTATTACTTTTTATTAAGTTTTAATTCGTTTATTTTATTTATTATTTGTCATTTGTCTTTAGTTTATTTTTAATATTTTTCACATTTTACTTTTTAAATAGAAATAGATAACCATTTTCTTTTTAACCTCCAAAAACGACTGAGTCACACTTAAAATCCGATTTCAATTCGAATAGACGCACGAGAGAACACTTTTTCCTATTAATAATTTTTTTAGTTATTAAAATGGCGCCGCTGTCGGCTCTTTTCGTGAAAATTAACGGTTTTTTGTGAGAGACGCGTTGGATTTTGGATCCGTTCACTTTTGAACGTTATTTTCCTTGCTTAAATTTCAAAAAAAAATTCAAAAATCCAAAAAAAAATAAAAAATTTCAAAAATCCAAAAACATTTAAAAATCATAAAAAGCATTTCTTTTTCAAAAGTTTTGCACCAAAATATTTTCTTTTTACGTTAGCTTTATTTCTTCTTCTATTTTTTTGCTATATTTTTCTTTTGTAGGTGTATGCGTACCCGTTCACGAAGGAGGAAATCCATTCAAGCCGCTATCATCGAGCCTCCTGTTGTCGAGCCTCCTGTTGTTAACACTATGGATAACCGTCCAATATCGAGCTCTTGCAATCACAAGTTGAAGGCAACGATGATGCGATTGTGGTGCCGGCTATTGACGCAAACAACTTCGAGCTCAAAACCGGTTTTATTCAAATGGTTTCCGCAACACCTTTCTTGGGCCGCACTCATGATGATCCTCACGATCACATCAAGAGGTTCGTACACTTAACCAATACTATGAAATACAATGGGGTCTCACAAGAGTCAATTCGTTTGCTCCTCTTTTCATTCTCTCTCGAGGGACAAGCCCGGACTTGGATTGATAAGGAACCACCCTAAAGTATTGCCACATGGGCGGACCTAGTGACAAAATTCATAAATTACTTCTTTCCACCCTTACGTACTACCGCTTTGCGGAATGATATCATCAATTTTTAACAAATGTACGTTGAGACGTTTAGTGAATCTTGTGATCGTTTTAAGGAGCTTTTGAGAAAGTGTCCAAAATACGGTTTTACTAAGGTACATCAAATTAATACTTTTTATAATGGATTAAGTTTGAATGACCAATATTTACTAAATAGTGCTTCGGGGGGTAATATTCTTGTGAAAACTATGAACGAGGCTTGGGAAATCATTGAAAACAAAGCCAAAGTCCAAACCAAGAGTGTAAGGGCTACAATGGCTAGTGCTAGTGATAGTGAGATGACTAAAAAAATTAAGGATCTTACTTCGATAGTGAAGCAACTTGCTTTAAGAGATAACCCTCCCACTGCACATGTACATGCTTTAAAAGAGACTTTTGAAACATGCGAGACTTGTGGTGGACCACATTCGTACTATAACTGTGACAAGGTTTATGACCCATATCAACACGAAGTGTATGCTTATAACACTAATGAGAGGGTGCATTTTAAACCAACTGTCGATGTGAACAATTCATCTTATAAATCGACTAACTATTTGGCTCCCTTGGGTTTTGTAGTTCCACAAAGACCACCCCCAGCTGCCCAAAATAGGAACCAAGGTCCTCAACGGGGTAATTTTCAAGGGAATGTTAATACCAGAGGTTTTAATCAAAATCAAGGGACTTTTCAAGGGCAAAACCAAGGGTTTAATAATCAAAATCAAGGCTTTAATAACCAAGGTTTTCAAAACCAAGGTTATAATCAAGGTTTTCAAAATTATAATCCAAACCAAGGTTCTCCTAATCAAGGGTTTAATAATCAAGGGTATAATCAAATGAACATGCATAATCCTCAAATGGACTTGGTTCTACAAAAATTGACTAAACATGAGAAAACAATGAAAGCGATGCAAGAATCGACCAGAGAGATACAAGAATCGACCGATAAGAAATTTATACAAATGCTTCAAACCCTTCATCCCCAAGGTACCCTCCCTTCTAACACCGTGACCAATCCTAGGGCTAATGTGAATGCCATCCCTACTAGGAGCGGTAAGACCACTGAGGAACCTTCTTATTTCCCTCCTAACCAAGGACCCGAGATTCCTTCTACTTCTACCCACCTTCCTTCACCTTATACTTGTGAAATACCACCCTTAATGCCTTCGTCTACACCTTATGTTCCCCCTTTACCTCAATTTTATACCACACTTTCGGTTCCCAAACCGGTTCCTTCACCTTCCATTTCTACCCCTCCTCAACCCAAGGATGTGAGTGAGCAATCCACTCTAAAGCCTTCATCTCAACCCAATATACCTTATCCCTCAAGGTTGAGGAATGAGAAATTGAAGAATAAGGATGATATTCAAGTTCCGAACTTCCTAAAAATGTTCAAACAATTGAATTTTAATATCACCTTTGCCGAGGCTCTCGCTCACATACCTAAGTATGCTAAGATGTTTAAGGACCTTTTAAGTGATAAGGAAAAGTTTCTAGATATTGCCAATACCCAATTGAATGAGAATTTTTCCGCCGTTCTTTTGAGAAAATTATCGGTTAAGTTAGGAGATCCCGGTCGATTCCTTATTCCTTGCAATTTCCCGAGTGTAGAGAATTGTATGGCTTTGGCAGATCTCGGAGCGAGTATCAATCTTATGCCATTGTCCGTGTGGAAACAATTATCTTTACCTGAGCTAGTCCCCACTCGTATGAATTTAAAATTAGCTAACCGTTCAGTTGCTTATCCGGTGGGGATAGCCGAGGATGTTTTCGTAGGACTCGACAAATTCACTTTCCCTGTCGATTTTGTTGTAGTAGACTATGAGATGGATCCCTGTGTTCCCTTAATTGTGGGACGACTCTTCTTGAGGACCGGGGCGTACATTGATTGATGTAGCCGCGGGTGAGCTTATCATGAGGGTAGGGAATGATAAAATCATCTTTAACATGGGTAAACTTTCCAAACGTCCTGATGAGCCCGAATCTGTGAATTTCATTGATGTGCTCGACAAAGCATACGAAGAACATTTTCACGAGGCTTGTAAGAGCGAGACTTCTCATTTACCTCATGTTGACACCGTAGCTTCTATTGCTCCATCATTGACTCCATTTGGAGAAAGTGACTTTCTTTTACAAGAATTTGAAGCAAGTTTAGGGGACGTGGACTTAAAATATAACGATTCTCCCACCGATTGGGAAGAAGACATTCGTACCATTGAGAGACTTCTCAATGAGGACCATATTTCTCCACCTATTCCTAAGGAATTTAATCCAAATTTGACTAAGCCTTCCACCGACAATCCATCGGATTTAGAGCTTAAGGATTTACCTTCTCATTTAGAATATGTTTTCCTAGAAGACAATAATACGTTACCCGTCATAATTGCAAAGGACTTAAAAGAGGATGAAAAATATCGACTTATCGAAGTGCTTAAGAATCATAAGAAAGCAATTTATTGGAAAATCTCCGACATCCGCGGAATTGATCCTAACTTTTGCACTCATAAGATTCTCATGGAAGATGACTTTAAACCCGTAATCCAAAGTCAAAGAAGGGTTAATCCAAAAATTCATGAAGTCACCAAGAAAGAAGTTATCAAACTTCTAGACTGGCACACCCTATTTCGGATTCGCCATAGGTTAGTCTCGTCCATTGTGTGCCTAAGAAAGGCAGAATAACCGTTGTTCCCAATGAAAAACAACGAGTTGATTCCTACTTGGCTTGTAACGGGTTAGCGAGTTTGCATAGACTATCGTAAGCTCAATGATGCTACTCGTAAGGATCATTTTCCTCTTCCTTTCATGGATCAAATGCTCGAGCGTTTAGCGGGTAATGACTACTATTGCTTCTTAGATGGTTTCTCCAAATATTTCCAAATTCCTATCGATCCAAAAGACCAAGAGAAAACCACATTCACTTGTCCTTATGGAACATTTGCTTATAAAAGAATGCCTTTCGGCTTATGCAATGCTCCCGGGACTTTCCAAAGGTGCATGATGGCTATATTCCATGACATGGTTGAAGAAACTATGGAAGTGTTTATGGACGATTTCTCGGTCTATGGTTATTCTTTCTCTTCTTGCCTTGCCAATTTAGAACGTATGCATAAACTGTGTGAAGAAACTCGTCTCGTTCTTAATTGGAAAAAATGGCATTTCATGGTAAAAGAAGGCATCGTCCTCGGTCACAAAATTTCTAAAGCCGGTATCAAAGTCGACCGTGCTAAAGTTGACGTCATTGCTAAGTTGCCTCCACCTACCACCATCAAAGGAGTTAGGAGTTGTTTAGGTCATGCAGGATTTTATCGACGTTTCATCCAAGATTTCTCTAAGATAGCTCGACCAATGACTCATCTCTTAGAAAAGGATGCTCCTTTCATCTTTTCTCAAGATTGTCTTGACTCTTTCGAACTTCTTAAAGGTAAATTAACTAAGGCACCGGTCTTAGACTCTCCAAATTGGGAGTTACCTTTCGAGCTCAGGTGCAATGCTAGTGATTTCGCGGTAGGAGCGGTTTTAGGTAAACGGGTTAACAAACACTTCCAACCAATCCATTATGCCAGTAAGACAATGACGGGGGCTCAATTGCACTATACCACTACCGAAAAAGAGCTTTTAGTCGTAGTGTATGCTTTTGAGAAATTCTGCCCCTATCTTGTGCTTTCCACCACCATCGCTTACACCGACCATTCCGCCTTGAAATACATGTTGACCAAGCAAGATGCTAAACCACGACTCCTTCATTGGGTTTTGCTCCTCCAAGAATCTTAAATCGAAATAAGTGATAAAAAGGGAGCGGAAAACCTAGCCGTGTATCATCTTAGTAGACTTGAGGATCCTTATCAAGGGAACTTCCAAATCAAGAGATTAATGAATACTTTCCCCATGAGACCTTAATGTCTATTAATTCTAATCTTGGCGATACCCCATGGTTTGCGGACATTGCAAACTATTTGGCGGGTGGTGTTCTTATGGAAGGGTTAACGTCCCAACAAAAGAAAAATTTCTTTAAGGATATTAGGCACTATTATTGGGACGACCCTTATCTTTTCAAGAAACGTGCGGATCTTATCATTCATAGGTATGTTGATGGGCCGGCGGCTTTACAAATCCTTGAAGCTTGCCACAAAGGACCCACCGGTGGTCACTTTGGTCATAACTATACCGCTAAAAAGTTTTTGATTCTGGATTCTATTGGCCCTCCATTTATCATGACACTCATGAGATGGTTAAGCATTGTGATGCTTGCCAAAGACAAGGCAAGATCACACATAAAGATGAGATGCCTCAAAATTTCATCCAAGAGTGTGAAATCTTTGACGTATGGGGCATCGACTTTATGGGGCCATTTCCATCATCCAAAGGGAACAAGTACATCCTGTTAGGACCATTGTAATAGTTATATGTAATAGGTAGACTAGGAGGTATGTAGTTCCTCCTGGTCCTAGTCGTAGTAGGAGCAAGTCCTGCTCCTGGTCCTAGTCGAAGTCAAACTTTATTATTTACTTAATATTCTGTTAGGATATGCATGAGATATGTTAGGAAAGGATATGCATATCAGTTTTACACGTTTTCTTTAATGATGTATTAGGGTTTCCTTGTAGTATAAAAGGAACCTTAGGCAGAAGGGTTAGACACACCTTCACAAAACGTAGTTCTAGTCATTATCAATATTAGAAATCCTTAGAAAGGATCAAGTCTTTATAGTTATTCTGTTCTTCTTGATTATATTTATATTCTACATTCATATTGTGTATAGAGTCTCTTTGTGATTTGACTTGTGATTACAGAAGTCATTCACCGGTCCTGACAGGCTGCAAGATCTACATCTAGTAGACCCAACAAGTGGTATCAGAGTCTGGAAGGGTCTCTATACAAGAAGAATCAAGTTCTCTTATTACTCACAATCTGTTTATCATGTCTGCCTCAACTTCTACTCAAACAGGAGAAGAAAGCACTCCTAAAATTGTGCAACCTCAGCAGATCCTGGCTACGGTCTCAATCACGAATGGAAAATTCCCTCTTCTAAAGAAGGGTGAATATGATAACTGGGCAATGAAGATGGAATGGTGGATCACCAACACTGATCAAGATCTTTGGAAGATCATTCTGAATGGAAACAGCAGGAAGCTTACTGGACGAGACAAGAACGGTAGTATTACTCTTCTTGACCCTAAATCTCATGAGGAAATCATAGCTATTCAGAAGGAGGTAAAAGCAAAAACAATTTTGCTTCAATCTCTTCCTGAAGATCACATGGGTGACTTCTACCATTTGGATGATGCCAGAGAGATCTGGAATGGCATAAAAGCAAGGTTCGGCGGGAATGAGGAGTCAAAGAAAATGCGAAGGTCCATGCTGAGAGATGAATTTACCGAATTCAAAATCTCAGAAATTGAAGGTCTAAATCAAGGGTATGATAGGTTCCAGAAGATCTTGAGCCAATTGAATCAACTTCGGTCAAAACCTGATGATGGTGACATTAATGCAAGGTTTCTTAAAGCCTTACCCTACTCATGGAACCAGGTGGTGATCTCTCTCAAAGCCAAAGGTGGGCTTGACTATCTCACCTTTGATGATCTGTTTCATAGGCTCAGAACATTCGAACCTCATGTGAGAGGATATCCTAGTGACTCTTTTAACACCCCTGCTAATTCAGCCTTTGTGAGCTCTATGGCATCTAGTCCCATGTCATATGCAAGTAGCCCAAGCAATACTGTCTCCTCCCAGCATACTATTCAGCATACTTCTGCTCCTAATCCTGCTGCCAAGTCTGGTAGTATGGTAGAAGCTGTTCTTCATTCTTTTGTGGCTGATGTTAATGCTGAACAACAACTTGCTTTTGATGACTTCAAACAGGTCGATAAACTTGACCTGGATGAGATGGATCTTAAATGGCAGATGGCCATGCTTACTCTTAGGGTTCACAAGTTTGAGAAGAAAGCAGGAAGGAAATTTAATTACAACCCTCGGGAGCTAGCACGATTCGATAGAAGCAAGGTACGATGCTATAACTGCCAACAACAGGGTCACTTTGCAAGGGAGTGCCCTAGCAAGAATGATCAGGAGAAGAGCAGGTACTCCGCTTTCAAGGTTCAGGAGGTTAAAGATGATAGGAAGGCATTGGTATCTGTTGACTCTATGGTCAACTGGAATGATCATCAGGCTTCTACTCTGGAATCAGCTGAATCCTCGACTGACGTGTTAGCAATGATTGCTGGGAATCTCTCTAATGCAGAAGAAGCAGACGAGTTTGCTCTTATGGGCATCTCACCTCAGGTACAACATTGTCCTCTTGGTTGTCATGATAAATACACAGAATTGTTGTCCCAATTTAATGAAGTAAATGATCAAAATGATAAGTATTTTTTAGAGGTACAAGCCTATAAGGCTTGATTAAACACATTGGAACAACAAAAGAGGTGGTTACAAGATACACAACGTGCGTATGAGGATAAAATCAGGATACTAAGCATTGATTTAGAAAACACTACAAATATGCTTAAATATACTGAAACTGAAAGAGATGCTAGTATCAAAGAAAAAGAGGAGATACAAGCTAAATTAGATGCTACAATGTTAAGATTTGACAAATGGCAAAAGGCACCTAAAAATCTTTCAAAATTAATTGATAGTAGCATGTCTGGCAGAACTAAAAGAGGCTTAGGATTTGAAAAATATATTGATTCTGAAGATGTATTTGATTTATCTTTCTCAAGTGTCTTTGATGCCGACAAAGAGGATGAGGGCAAACCTAGTTACAATAGGTTTAAACCAGCAGCAGAAATGCATGCTGTCCCTCCTCCTCTTACTGGAACTTTTATGCCCACCTCATGGCATAATGACTTGGATGGATCACAGATGCTTGAGTCCCCAACAAGTTCTACTAATACTAATGACTTTGTCTCATGTACTTTCAGTGACAAAGCCGATGACTCTGCATCTAATGGTTCAAGTGAAGAGTCAAGACCTACAAGTTCCAAGTCGAATGAACATGCTGCTACTGGTGCTAGGAAGTGTGAAGAAAAAGTTGCTGTCAAGTCAAGTGTGTCTGGTCCTTGTTTATTGAGTCCTAGGAAGAATGTTTTTCCTAGAAATGTGTGTAATAAAGTAGGCAGTATGAAACAATCTCATTCTAATAAAAGGTCTTTCAAAACATGTTTTGTTTGTGGCAGTTCCTTTCATTTAATTAAAGATTGTGATTATTATGACACACGTGCATCTGTTAATCATGCTTTTCTAGCTCCTGGTTTACCAGGAGCTGCTTCCTATGCTTCTAGAAGACTTAATCCTAGTGCTCCAATGTTTAATACTTCTAGAGTATCCTCTCCTTTCACGTCTGATTATTGGAGAGATAGTGGATTCCAACCAACCAGTAATTTTTTTCAAAATTTTAATCCAATATATCCGCATCATTTAGACCACACGTATTTTGGTTTGGGAAATTTGGGAACTACTGTTAAGCCCTCAGCAGGTTGTTCTTGGTCAAATAATAATACCCATATGATGCATAGGCAACCAAGGAACAATGGTGGATCTCATCAATCTTCTTGGCATTCTTCTAATGATCCACAAGGCAGGCTCAAACCTGACAAGGTTTGGGTCCCCTTAAGACACTAACTTTTGCATTTTTATTATCTTGTTGTTGTAGGTTACTCCATACCAGGATCCTAGTCTAGGCATTGTTGATAGTGGTTGCTCCAGGAGCATGACTGGCAATAAAAGTCTTCTCTCTAACTTTGTACCATTTCATGGAGGCAAGGTCTATTTTGGTGGAGGTGAAGGCAGAATCACTGGCAAAGGAACGATAAAGACTCCTAATCTAAATTTTGAGCAGGTCTACTATGTGGAAGCACTTCAACACTTCAACTTGATATCGGTCTCTCAGATTTGTGACAAGAAGCAGTTTGTACTCTTCACCGATACTGATGCACTTGTGCTTTCCAAAGATTTTCAGCTTCTGGATGTCTCACAAGTTTTACTCAGAATCCCTAGAAGACACAATCTATATAGCATCAAGTTGAATGAAGTCAACCCTACTGGTCAACTAGCATGTCTGGTTGCAAAAGCCTCAGAAGATGAAGCCACTAAATGGCACCGAAGGATGGGACATGTGAACTTCAAGACCATTCACAAACTTGCCAATCTGAATCTGGTCTCTGGTTTACCTCCCAAGACGTTTAGAAATGATATAAATTGTATTGCCTACAGCAAAGGCAAACAACACAAAGCATCCTTCAAGGCCATTACTGCTTTAAGTCTTATTACTGAACCATTGCAGCTTCTACACATGGACTTATTTGGTCCTACTTCCATCAGAAGCATTGACCACAAGCAATTCTGTTTGGTGGTGACTGATGGTTATAGCAGGTTTACGTGGGTGTTCTTCATGGCTGTCAAGAGTGAGACCTACTCAATTCTTCGAGATTTTCTTACCTTGATAGAGAATCAGTTGTCCAAGAAAGTTAAAGGTATTCGTTGCGACAATGGAACCGAGTTTAAAAATAGAGACCTCATCGCACTTTGCAATGCTAAGGGCATCAAAAGAGATTATAGTGCTGCTCGGACTCCTCAACAGAATGGTGTGGCAGAAAGAAAGAACCAGACACTAATAGAAGCAGCAAGAACTATGCTTGCCGATTCCAAACTTCCGACCATGTTCTGGACAGAAGTTGTTAATACTGCAAGTTATGTTTTGAATAGGGTTTCTATTACCAATCCTCACAAGAAAACTCCTTATGAGCTGCTCACGGGCAAAGTTCCAAATATTGCTCATTTGAAGCCTTTTGGGTGTCCAGTCATCATTCTGAATAATAGTGACTATTTGGGGAAGTTTGATGGCAAGGCAGATGAAGGATACATTGTGGGATATTCAGCTCATTCTCGGGCGTATCGTGTCTACAATCTTCAAGCCAAACGGAGAATTGAAACTATTAATCTCAGGTATTTTGAGGAGAAGTCAAACATCCAAGGCAAAGGTCCAGAATGGTATTTTGATCTTGATTATCTTAGTGATTCGTTAGGATATTTTCGTTTCAAAACTAACCATGATGTAGGACCACAAGTGTTTGCAACTTCTATTACTGGTGTTCCTTCTAGTCTTTCTGATTCAGGTGATGAGGATGACATTTTTGTGGTTCCATCCTATTCCACCATGGTTTCTCCTACTCCTCCTAGTGATGCAACTCCATTGGATGTACATGATTCCCAAGCAGCTCTTGACACTCTTCTCAAGCAACAACAAGAAGCTACTAAAGCAGCTGCTCAAGGTATAATGTAAACTAAAGCAACTCTTGACACTGATTGAGATACAATGTAAACTAAAGGTGTGTATGCGTCCTCCTGGTGTCAAGCCTATAAGGCACCAGGAGCTAGTAGTTATTAGTATTTTATGAATAAGAAAGCCTTGTTCATAACTTTGATTGTGTTTGTTATTATGTTCCGCTGTGCATTACAATCATTGTTATTATATCCCAGATGAGTCTAGATCCTAAGACTCAATAAGTGGTATCAGAGCCTGGAAGGGTCTCTATACAAGAAGAATCAAGTTCTCTTATTACTCACAATCTGTTTATCATGTCTGCCTCAACTTCTACTCAAACAGGAGAAGAAAGCACTCCTAAAATTGTGCAACCTCAGTAGATCCTGGCTATGGTCTCAAACACGAATGGAAAATTCCCTCTTCTGAAGAAGGGTGAATATGATAACTGGGCAATGAAGATGGAATGGTGGATCACCAACACTGATCAAGATCTTTGGAAGATCATTCTGAATGGAAATAGCAGGAAGCTTACTGGACGAGACAAGAACGGTAATATTACTCTTCTTGACCCTAAATCTCATGAGGAAATCATAGCTATTCAGAAGGAGGTAAAAGCAAAAACAATTTTGCTTCAATCTCTTCCTGAAGATCACATGGGTGACTTCTACCATTTGGATGATGCCAGAGAGATCTAGAATGGCATAAAAGCAAGGTTCGGCGGGAATGAGGAGTCAAAGAAAATGCGAAGGTCCATGCTGAGAGATGAATTTACCGAATTCAAAATCACAGAAACTGAAGGTCTAAATCAAGGGTATGATAGGTTCCAGAAGATCTTGAGCCAATTGAATCAACTTCGGTCAAAACCTGATGATGGTGACATTAATGCAAGGTTTCTTAAAGCCTTACCCTACTCATGGAACCAGGTGGTGATCTCTCTCAAAGCCAAAGGTGGGCTTGACTATCTCACCTTTGATGATATGTTTCATAGGCTCAGAACATTCGAACCTCATTTGAGAGGATATCCTAGTGACTCTTTTAACACACCTGCTAATTCAGCCTTTGTGAGCTCTATGGCATCTAGTCCCATGTCATATGCAAGTAGCCCAAGCAATACTGTCTCCTCCCAGCATACTATTCAGCATACTTCTGCTCCTGATCCTGCTGCCAAGTCTGGTAGTATGGTAGAAGCTGTTCTTCATTCTTTTGTGGCTGATGTTAATGCTGAACAACAACTTGCTTTTGATGACTTCAAACAGGTCGATAAACTTGACCTGGATGAGATGGATCTTAAATGGCAGATGGCCATGCTTACTCTTAGGGTTCACAAGTTTGAGAAGAAAGCAGGAAGGAAATTTAATTACAACCCTCGGGAGCCAGCACGATTCGATAGAAGCAATGTACGATGCTATAACTGCCAGCAACAGGGTCACTTTGCAAGGGAGTGCCCTAGCAAGAATGATCAGGAGAAGAGCAGGTACTCCGCTTTCAAGGTTCAGGAGGTTAAAGATGACAGGAAGGCATTGGTATCTGTTGACTCTATGGTCAACTGGAATGATCATCAGGCTTCTACTCTGGAATCAGCTGAATCCTCGACTGACGTGTTAGCAATGATTGCTGGGAATCTCTCTGATGCAGAAGAAGCAGACGAGTTTGCTCTTATGGGCATCTCACCTCAGGTACAACATTGTCCTCTTGGTTGTCATAATAAATACACAGAATTGTTGTCCCAATTTAATGAAGTAAATGATCAAAATGATAAGTATTTTTTAGAGGTACAAGCCTATAAGGCTTGATTAAACACATTGGAACAACAAAAGAGGTGGTTACAAGATACACAACGTGCGTATGAGGATAAAATCAGGATACTAAGCATTGATTTAGAAAACACTACAAATATGCTTAAATATACTGAAACTGAAAGAGATGCTAGTATCAAAGAAAAAGAGGAGATACAAGCTAAATTAGATGCTACAATGTTAAGATTTGACAAATGGCAAAAGTCACCTAAAAATCTTTCAAAATTAATTGATAGTAGCATGTCTGGCAGAACTAAAAGAGGCTTAGGATTTGAAAAATATATTGATTCTGAAGATGTATTTGATTTATCTTTCTCAAGTGTCTTTGATGCCGACAAAGAGGATGAGGGAAAACCTAGTTACAATAGGTTTAAACCAGCAGCAGAAATGCATGCTGTCCCTCCTCCTCTTACTGGAACTTTTATGCCCACCTCATGGCATAATGACTTGGATGGATCACAGATGCTTGAGTCCCCAACAAGTTCTACTAATACTAATGACTTTGTCTCATGTACTTTCAGTGACAAAGCCGGTGACTCTGCATCTAATGGTTCAAGTGAAGAGTCAAGACCTACAAGTTCCAAGTCGAATGAACATGCTGCTACTGGTGCTAGGAAGTGTGAAGAAAAAGTTGCTGTCAAGTCAAGTGTGTCTGGTCCTTGTTTATTGAGTCCTAGGAAGAATGTTTTTCCTAGAAATGTGTGTAATAAAGTAGGCAGTATGAAACAATCTCATTCTAATAAAAGGTCTTTCAAAACATGTTTTGTTTGTGGCAGTTCCTTTCATTTAATTAAAGATTGTGATTATTATGACACACGTGCATCTGTTAATCATGCTTTTCTAGCTCCTGGTTCACCAGGAGCTGCTTCCTATGCTTCTAGAAGACTTAATCCTAGTGCTCCAATGTTTAATACTTCTAGAGTATCCTCTCCTTTCACGTCTGATTATTGGAGAGATAGTGGATTCCAACCAACCAGTAATTTTTTTCAAAATTTTAATCCAATATATCCGCATCATTTAGACCACACGTATTTTGGTTTGGGAAATTTGGGAACTGCTGTTAAGCCCTCAGCAGGTTGTTCTTGGTCAAATAATAATACCCATATGATGCATAGGCAACCAAGGAACAATGGTGGATCTCATCAATCTTCTTGGCATTCTTCTAATGATCCACAAGACAGGCTCAAACCTGACAAGGTTTGGGTCCCCTTAAGACACTAACTTTTGCATTTTTATTATCTTGTTGTTGTAGGTTACTCCATACCAGGATCCTAGTCTAGGCATTGTTGATAGTGGTTGCTCCAGGAGCATGACTGGCAATAAAAGTCTTCTCTCTAACTTTGTACCATTTCATGGAGGCAAGGTCTATTTTGGTGGAGGTGAAGGCAGAATCACTGGCAAAGGAACGATAAAGACTCCTAATCTAAATTTTGAGCAGGTCTACTATGTGGAAGCACTTCAACACTTCAACTTGATATCGGTCTCTCAGATTTGTGACAAGAAGCAGTTTGTACTCTTCAACGATACTGATGCACTTGTGCTTTCCAAAGATTTTCAGCTTCCGGATGTCTCACAAGTTTTACTCAGAATCCCTAGAAGACACAATCTATATAGCATCAAGTTGAATGAAGTCAACCCTACTGGTCAACTAGCATGTCTGGTTGCAAAAGCCTCAGAAGATGAAGCCACTAAATGGAACCGAAGGATGGGACATGTGAACTTCAAGACCATTCACAAACTTGCCAATCTGAATCTGGTCTCTGGTTTACCTCCCAAGACGTTTAGAAATGATATAAATTGTATTGCCTGCAGCAAAGGCAAACAACACAAAGCATCCTTCAAGGCCATTACTGCTTTAAGTCTTATTACTGAACCATTGCAGCTTCTACACATGGACTTATTTGGTCCTACTTCCATCAGAAGCATTGACCACAAGCAATTCTGTTTGGTGGTGACTGATGGTTATAGCAGGTTTACGTGGGTGTTCTTCATGGCTGTCAAGAGTGAGACCTACTCAATTCTTCGAGATTTTCTTACCTTGATAGAGAATCAGTTGTCCAAGAAAGTTAAAGGTATTCGTTGCGACAATGGAACCGAGTTTAAAAATAGAGACCTCATCGCACTTTGCAATGCTAAGGGCATCAAAAGAGATTATAGTGCTGCTCGGACTCCTCAACAGAATGGTGTGGCAGAAAGAAAGAACCGGATACTAATAGAAGCAGCAAGAACTATGCTTGCCGATTCCAAACTTCCGACCATGTTCTGGACAGAAGCTGTTAATACTGCAAGTTATGTTTTGAATAGGGTTTCTATTACCAATCCTCACAAGAAAACTCCTTATGAGCTGTTCACGGGCAAAGTTCCAAATATTGCTCATTTGAAGCCTTTTGGGTGTCCAGTCACCATTCTGAATACTAGTGACTATTTGGGGAAGTTTGATGGCAAGGCAGATGAAGGATACATTGTGGGATATTCAGCTCATTCTCGGGCGTATCATGTCTACAATCTTCAAGCCAAACGGATAATTGAAACTATTAATCTCAGGTATTTCGAGGAGAAGTCAAACATCCAAGGCAAAGGTCCAGAATGGTATTTTGATCTTGATTATCTTAGTGATTCGTTAGGATATTTTCGTTTCAAAACTAACCATGATGTAGGACCACAAGTGTTTGCAACTTCTAGTACTGGTGTTCCTTCTAGTCTTTCTGATTCAGATGATGAGGATGACATTTTTGTGGTTCCATCCTATTCCACCACGGTTTCTCCTACTCCTCCTAGTGATGCAACTCCATTGGATGTACAGGATTCCCAAGCAGCTCTTGACACTCTTCTCAAGCAACAACAAGAAGCTACTAAAGCAGCTGCTCAAGGTAGTTTTGAGTTTCCCTTGGTTGAGCCTACTGACAAAGTTGCTCCTGGTACTCCAGCTTCTGCTCCTAGTGCTAGCTTATCAACTACTGGTACTCCGGCTAGTGAGTCTGCTTCCAATACACGTTTCTCCAGTCCTTCTAATTTGGGGAAACATGAGCAAAAGTCTTCTACCAAGCTGGATGATATTCATAAAAAACCGGTAGATGGGATTTTCCAAAATGCTTCATATGATGCTAACTTTGTTGGTGATCTCAATAACTTGGCACCAGAAGTGGAGGTTTCTTCCAATCCAGTCTTGCAATCACATAAAGATCATCCTACCACTCAAATTATTGGAGATCCTGGTTCTACCGTCAAGACACGCAGAATGCAGCAGAAGGCCTCGTCTGATCATCATGCTCTTGTGGGCTATATTGAGGATCAAAAGCGTAATAATCATACGGACTTTCAACACTGTTTGTTTGCTTGTTTTCTTTCACAGGTGGAACCTAGGTCTGTTTCTCATGCACTTGAGGATCAAAGTTGGGTGGAGGCTATGCAGGAGGAAATGCAGCAATTCTTGTTTCAGAATGTTTGGGTTCTGGTTGACTTACCAGATGGGAAGACAGCTATCAATACCAAATGGATTCTCAAAAACAAGAAGGATGCACGGGGAATTGTTGTCAGGAATAAAGCTAGGCTTGTCGCACAAGGACACACTCAAATTGAGGGCATTGACTATACTGAAGTCTTTGCGCCTGTTGCCAGGATCGAGGCCATTCGTCTGTTTTTGGCCTTTGCTTCGTATGTTGGCTTTACGGTGTTCCAGATGGATGTCAAGAGTGCATTTGTCTATGGAAAAATTGACGAGGAAGTGTATGTTACTCAACCTAAGGGGTTTGTAGATCCACTTCATCCCAAGAAAGTCTACAAGGTGGTCAAGGCTCTTTATAGGTTACATCAGGCTCCTAGAGCTTGGTATGAGCGTCTCTCCACTTTCTTGTTAAAGAATGGCTATAGAAGAGGTACTATTGACAAAACACTATTTCTTCGGCGGAATTCCAAGGATATTATCCTTGTTCAGGTTTATGTGGACGACATTATCTTTGGTTCTACAAGGAAGGAGTGGTGTGATGAGTTTGAACATTTGATGAAAGGCGAATTTCAGATGAGTGCCATGGGAGAACTGTCATTTTTCCTTGGTCTTCAGGTCAAGCAACAATCGGATGGGATTTTCATCAGTCAAGATAAATATGTTCATGAGATTCTTCAGAAGTTTGACATGGATCCTCTTAGACCAGCAGCAACTCCTTATGAAGTTGCTAAAATCAAACTTAAGAATGAGCCAGATCCCCCGGTAAATGTTCACATGTAAAGGTCTATGATTGGCTCTCTCATGTATTTGACTGCATCACGTCCGGACATTATGTTTGCAGTAAGTGCTTGTTCTAGACACCAGGTGACTCCAACGGTTTCGAACTTAAATGCAGTGAAGAAGATTTTCAAGTATATCAAGGCTCAACCTAAATTGGGTCTATGGTATCCTAGAGAATCTCCCTTTGTTCTTGAAGCCTATAGTGATAGTGATTATGCTGGTGCTAATAATGATAGGAAGTCTACTACTGGTGGTTGTCAATTTTTGGGTCGTCGGCTTCTTTCATGGCAATGTAAGAAACAGACAATCGTAGCTACTTCTTCAACAGAAGCTGAATACGTTGCGGCTGCTAGTTGTTGTTGACAAGTTTTATGGATCCAAAATCAGATGTTGGACTATGGTTTCAATTTTATGAATACCAAAATTTTTATTGACAATCAAAGCACTATCTGCATTGTGAAGAATCCTGTATTTAATCAACGGACGAAGCATATTGAGATTCGGCATCATTTTATACGCGATGCCAATGAGAAGAAGCTGATATAGGTTCTTAAAGTTCATACGGATGACAATGTTGCTGATTTGCTGACTAAAGCTTTTGATGGTCCTCGGTTTAACCACTTGGTGGTTCATATTGGGATGGTCAATCCTTGAGGTCTAGGATTGAGGGGAGGCAAAGCCTAAGGGGAGGCTTTGTGTACATATTAGGTCAGTCTAACGTATTCATAGTATTTAACAACATAATTTCTTGGTTATGATGGTGTGTGGTGCTTCTGATGGAGGATTTTTGCTCTCTTCTGGTGGATATGGTCTTACATGACTGGCTTCTGGTCCTCTTTGGTCAGCTTCTAGTTATGCTTGGTTGCCTTCTGGTGGTTTAAAATCCTTCCATGTCTAGTGGTGTTTGGCTCCTGGTACTGGTACTGGTCTGGCATACTGTTCATTCCTTTTGTCCTTTGTTAATCACGTTTTGCTCCTAGTCTGACCATTGTGTGCTTTGACTTTTGGTCAACGCTCCCAATACTGGTATTTACAAGTTTGAATTAAGCAAATAAATTGGGAGTTGGTTATTATGTTAAAAAGGGCAAGTGGTTATTATGCCATTATGGTTTAATTTGAAAGGGCAACCCCCCATTAATAGGGGTCAATGAACAGTTACTACTTTCTTCATATATGGTCAACATACACCCTTGACTCACTCATTACAATTAACACACACACACAAACCGCTTCTACTCTCTACATCCCAATCCCAATCCTTCTTCCATCAATTCATCAAGATCCATGGCTGCTCTTGCTTACCAACCTGCTCACAATCGTGTTGCTTATCTGGGTGATGGTCCAAATCGTGAACATTTTGCTGACATCTTGGATTTCATTGAAGCTTCTAACTTAAGGTTTGCATTTACTGTCTGTCCCACCATATATGATAGTGTGATACGTCAATTTTGGGCGTCTGCTCAACTTGTGAATGTGGCTGGACGTCCACGTGCACTCCATGCTACCATAGATGGACGTGCATATGTGGTGACTGAAGCGTCTATTCGCTCTTCTCTTCATCTTCAGGATGAGGGGGGTGTTGTATCAATCCCCAATTCGGAAGTATTGGAGGGTATGGCTGCCATAGGTTATGAACATGAGGGGAAGTTTAACTTCCAGAAGAATAGGTTTTCCCCCCAATGGAAGCTTCTGGTTCACTTTTTAATCCATTGTATGAGTCCCAAGTCTGGGAGTTGGGATGCTTTTCCTACTCCTTTGGCTACTGGTCTTATATGTTTAGCCCAGGGTAGAGTGTTTAATTTTTCTCATTATCTATTTGAGGGGATGGCTAGTAATTTGTCTACTGCTGGTTCGAGGAAGAAATTTCTTATGTACCCTAGGTTTCTTCAACAAATCCTTGTTTGCATTCCACGTGATAGGACTGAGCATGTGCCATCTAAACTTACCGCTAAAGTGTATTACAATATGATGCATGGGTTTACTAGGGATTGGAGGCCCCTGACTGAAGCCATGTTAGGGTTGGCTCAGGGTCCTATGGGTCAGGAGGAGGAGGCTCCTGAGTTTGTTGTGATAGATGATGACCTCATGGAGGAGGAGGCTCCTACTGTTGGTGCCACTCCTGTGGTAGAGGAGGAGCTATTTGAGGAAGTGGTGGTTGAAAAACCATCTCCTACCACGGCTGGTCCTTCCTCAGGTCCACAAAGGTCTCCATTTGTGGAGACTCCACCTCCTAGTCCTGCCCCACATTCGACTGATATCCCGTTTGATGCTAGTTCTCCACAGGTTGACCCACATGTTGCTTCGGGCTCCCGTGATGCTTTCCCTGATCCAAGTTCTCTTGGTGGGCAGGCGGAGGAGCCTACTACACTGACATCTTTGCTCGATCTTATGCACAGGTACCATGAGAGGATGATTTGTTTGGAAGCTGACTTAAACCAACATCGGAAGCTTACAAGGGAGTTTGTTCTTCCTCTGGCTGATCGCATAAAGGTGTTGGAGAATCAACAACGTCGTCGCAAGAAGCATGTGGTTCATTCAGATTCTAAGGATGAGGGTGCGGAGAATGTTGAGGATGGCTTGACGTTGTTGGCAAAGGCTGCCTTTGCTGATAAAGTATATGATGATTTGCCGGTTCCTCCAATGTCCTCCAATGTTCCTTCTCCTGGTGCTATTCCCCCTTCTATGAGTGGTGATTCTGATCCTGCTGATGGTTCTCATGCTGGTCCCTCTCATGATCCGAAGGGAAAATCCCCAATGACTGATTCTCCATCTCCAACTCGCAAGCGTACTCGTCGACAGATTGAAGAAGAAAGGGTTGGTGAAGAGGCTGCTCGTCGAGTTCAGGCTGAGATTGATGAGGCGGATAGGGCTGCTGAGGAAGAGCTTCGAGAGCGCAGGCGTGCACAAATTCAGCATGATGCCATGCATTGGACTGATGGTGAATGGATGCAAGTGTTGACTGTTCTCACTAGGGATTATGCTCAGTTTAAAGATCTGTTGGATGATGATGTTGATGAGCACAATTGTATTCCGCGTGCTATGGTGATGATGCGTAAGCACCAGTTGGCTCTTGCTGAAGAACTTAAGAAACAGAGAAGGAACAGACCTCTATCCCGGGATGAGGAGCGCCAGCAGATGCAACGTTATGTGAAATATCAATCTGCTGCTCATTTCAATGCTCCGTGGTCTTGGGCTCGAGTGAGGGCGTTGACTTTTGATGAGCTTAAGGCCCTTTATGAAAAGATGGTGAAGCGTCAGAGTCAACCTATTCCGGAAAGATTTATTTACCATCCTCGTGGTGTGACTGCTTCTATGCCTGCTGATTCTACTGGTCCTTCGTCTGCACCCACTCCTGGTTCTGTTGGTAGTCCTTCTGGTTCTGTTGCTACTTCTGTTGGTCCTTCTACTACACCCTTGGTTGCTCCTATGGGTTCTACTGCTGGTCCTGCTACTACCATCTTTGTTACTACCACCACCACTCATGCTTCTACCACCACACCTACTGCTGCTACATCTGATGTGCCATCTCCATCACCACCAGTTTCTGCAACATAACTTAATCCTACTTCTGATGCAGCTCCTAGTGGTTCATTGGGTGGACATGTTCATGAGTCTACTTCTATTGCTTTCCCTGCTGTTGCTGGAGTTAAGGTAAAGGTTGAATCAACACCTTCGGCTCCCACACCTCGACGTTCCATTCGCCAGAAACTTGCTCGTCGTGTTCGCCGTGGTAAGACAGTTCCTTTTGAGAAGCGTGATCCTGAGAATTTAATTGATGCAGCTTCGGATAGCGATTCTGACTTACCCTTGGGCAATGGGAGCATTACGGGTTATATGGTTGAGCGTTCTACCACACTTCCTGGTGGCGTATCCCATCGGATTACTTTGAGTGATGGGTCTGTGCGATTGGCAACGGGATTGCAGGGTGTGTTATCTTGGGCTGGCCGTATGGATCTTATGGCGTTGTTTGGGCTTGTTGATTCTAGTATGCCGTTTGACCCCATGGCGGTGTCTTCCTGGCCTGGTCTCCGTATCTGGGCTGATCTCAAGCTGATGTTGGATCCTCCTCCAAATGCTCCTGTTTCGGGCATATGGAAGGATCAATTCCAATGGGAAATTCTGCGATGGAAGCTATATGCTGGATGTGGAGTTCATATGTTGGAATTAGAATCTGGTCATATGGTGTTTATGCTGACGGATGTGGAGTATCCTTTGACTATTTCTTCCATGGAGGCGATGTTGGCAAGTCACTTGCAAATTTCTACTGCTCCTTCTGGGAATGAGTCGAGTATGGCCACGGCTTTGGTAGAGGGTATTCAGGCGCGGTTGCTAGCAGATAAGAAGGCAGCTTCTGGTATGTAAGGTGATTGGGTTGTAAGTGTTTATATTTGAATTTTTGTTCTTATTTTTATTCTTTTCAACAATATGTACAGTGATTGGTGAATTTCATTCTTTATAGTTAACAAAAAAAAAAAAAAAAAACAGTTATAAAAAAAAAAATATACTTTTTATATAATGTCTGCTTATACTTTAAACACAGTTTAGCTTTTATACTTGTACATAATATCCCTTGGCTGTTTCACAATGTGGTTTCTGGTTTGAGTTTGTTCTGGTACTTGGTTTCACTTGGTGTTGGACGTGGTCCACACAACAAATGGTTCTCAACTTACCATGTCTAATCGACAAGAAAAAGTTGATTCACCTTGAGGGTACGGCTCCTGGTGCGATTCTCAAATCCGTTGATGGTTGCCAGGTTACCCAAAACTGGATGGTTTTCACTTGCCATGGTCTTAGACTGAAAAGTGGCTAATCCAAGGAGGTACGGCTCTTGGTAAAGATCTTATCAAATCCGTTGATAGCTGTAATAGCTTGCTTAAAGCTATAGGGTGTTCAACTCACCGATGCTTCATTGCTAAGAGTTGGCGAGTCCAGAGGGTACGGCTTCTGGTAAAGACGCATCAAATCCGTTGACGGCTGTGATGGTTTGCCTAAAATCATCAGGGTACTCCCACTCACCATTGATTCACGTTCTAAGAGTTGGGCTGGGTTCTAGTCTCCCAGGGTGATGCTTATTCCACCAGAATGACTAGCTAGCCCAAGAGCGAGCAGCTACTTGGTAAAGGCTCATCAAATCTGCTCATGTTGCTGAAAAGATTCAACACGATGCTGATTTGTTACAAGCTTTGGAGAAGCTTCTAGTGTTTCATGTTGCGGCTGTTCTTCTGATTCTTATCTTGTTGATGCTGCTATTTGTTTTGCTGATACAATCCTCGGGCTTTCTTTGCACGTTTTCCAGGAAACTTGAACTCAACAGGTCAAATTCAAGTTTAGGGGAGGATTGTTAGGACCATTGTAATACTTATATGTCATAGGTAGACTAGGAGGTATGTAGTTCCTCCTGGTCCTAGTCGTAGTAGGAGCAAGTCCTGCTCCTGGTCCTAGTCGAAGTCAAACTTTATTATTTACTTAATATTCTGTTAGGATATGCATAAGATATGTTAGGAAAGGATATGCATATCAGTTTTACACGTTTTCTTTAATGATGTATTAGGGTTTCCTTGTAGTATAAAAGGAACCTTAGGCAGAAGGGTTAGACACACCTTCACAAAACGTAGTTCTAGTCATTATCAATATTAGAAATCCTTAGAAAGGATCAAGTCTTTATAGTTATTCTGTTCTTCTTGATTATATTTATATTCTACATTCATATTGTGTATAAAGTCTCTTTGTGATTTGACTTGTGATTACAGAAGTCATTCACCGGTCCTGACAGGCTGCAAGATATCCTCTCACATGAGGGTCGAATGTTCTCAATCAGTGTCAAGGCTTTCTTATTCATAAAATACTAATAACTACTAGCTCCTGGTGCCTTATAGGCTTGACACCAGGAGGACGCATACACACCTTTAGTTTACATTGTATCTCAATCAGTGTCGAGCCTATAAGGCACCAGGAGCAGTTAGTAGCTTATTAGTAAGCAGTTTATGAATAAGAAAGCCTTGTTCATAACTTTGATTGTGTTTGTTATTACATTCCGCTGTGCATTACAATCATTGTTATATATCCCAGATGAGTCTAGATCCTAAGACTCAACACATCCTCGTAGCCGTTGACTACGTATCCAAATGGGTTGAAGCAAAGGCTTTACCTACTAACGATGCGAGGGTGGTTGTGAACTTCTTGAAACAATTGTTTGCTAGATTCGGTGTTCCTCGAGCTATCATTAGTAATCGCGATACTCATTTTTGCAACGATCAATTTGCACGAGTCATGGCTAAGTATGGTGTCAATCACCGACTTTCCACCGCCTATCATCCATAAACTAATGGTCAAGCCGATATTTCCAACCGTGCACTTAAGCAAATCTTAGAGCGTACAGTGGGAGAGCATCGTGCCTCATGGGCCGATAAATTAGATGATGCTTTGTGGACTTTCCGTACCGCTTATAAGACACCTATAGGTTGTACCCCTTATCGCCTTATGTACGGAAAGGCGTGCCACCTCCCCATTGAGTTGGGGCATAAGGCTTATTGGGACTTGAAATGGGCTAATTTTGACATTAACAAAGCCGGTGATCTTAGGAAAATCCAACTCAATGAACTTAACAAACTTAGGAATGAGGCTTATGAGAATTCGTTGATCTATAAGGAGAAAACTAAGCTCATTCATGATTCTAGGATTAAGAACCAAGAGTTTCATATAGGTGATCAAGTTTTACTCTTTAACTCTCGGTTGAAAATCTTTTCAAGAAAAGTTAAGAGCCGTTGGTCCGGTCCATTCACCGTGGCCCAAATCTTCCCTTATGGCACCATTGAGTTATCTCAACCAAATGGGCCCAATTTTAAGGTAAATGGGCAAAGTGTTAAGTTGTACTTTGGAGAGGACATCTCTCATGAGATGATTCCATCCCTCTCCACGTTTCCCTTGAATTAGTTTTGGGTCGAGTCAGGATCGTGACTCGGTTAACAAAAACAAGCGCTTCTCAGGAGGCAACCCGATGATCTATCCTTTCTATCCGTTTTCATAATAAGTTTAGGGGGAGCCACGTAGGTGTTTGTTGATTTGTTTCTTATGATGTGCAGGGATTATAGCTTTCAAAGATCCACTCTTCATGAAATTTGACGAACCATGATCTCGTGTACCCATCTTCCTGGTTTTATCCTACACTCTTGTGATTTAATATTTTATCGATAAATGTTGAAATGGGAATCACTTTAGTTGTCTCTTCCTTAACAATATTTAAACTACGTGCACAATGTCCTAAGTGTAAGGGAATTTACATTCACATGCTTAAACATTAAGGAAAATGTTTATATCAAGTGTAGGGGAGACTTCTATCGAAGTTAAGTGGGCTTTTCCATGAATATGTCCTCATTTTAACTGAAAAATTAATATTTTTCGACGTTTTTCAATTTTTTTTATCTATTTTGGCCTATTAGTATTTTTCATTTATTTTCTTTTATCTTCTTTCCTTTTGTCATCACCATTGTATGTATATATTCCATTTCAAGAATAAAGTAAAAAATGAATAAATAAAATGGTTTTAACAAGTTTAGACGTCTTTGATATATTAGGCCCGTCGTGAATATTTTGACTCAACCCGAGTTTACTTATTTGAGTTTACTCTAGATAGTATCCTTAACCATATGGACCTTAATTGGTTTATTAGGCTAAACATCCACGAGTCTCATTACTTGAGATTTTAAATTGTGGAGAACGAGAGATGATAGAGTTGATAATAAGTTTAAGGGTTAATTCTTCCTTATATGAGTTTTTGTGGCTCTTTCTTCCCGCTTGTATATTTAATTGCTTAATAAATGAGGATTTTTGCGGTTTAGATTCGATATTTTAGCTCTTAACCAACTCTTTTATTTCCTTGTAATTAAAGTATGAACACATTGAGGATGCCAGCGTTGTGGACTTCCGACTAAGGTGGCTCATAACCACTAAGTAGGAGGTATTCAGACCATGGGACTGCGGAATTTGGCCTACTATATATATCATAAATAAAGAAAGAATAAGATTAAAACATGACTTCAAGGAGCCTTAGGATGTGGGGCATGTAGCATGAACCTTGTCATTGGAGCCTTAGGGTGTATGGCATGGTAAGTGTTAAAAAAAAGTTGATAAATAAATCAATTCCCTTGTTTGTGGTTCAAGGAGCCTTAGGGTGTAGATCATAGATGAGGAGCAATTTTACATCTTAAAGAGCCTAAGGGTATATGATGTTTATTTGATAAACTCCACATAAAGTCTACACGACTTTGGAGGAAATAATAATAAGTAGTACTATTGGCCAAATTTCGGATCCGAGAATTTATTCCCTAAGTCGTGTTAACACTGTTTTGCCTTCATTTTTGGACAAATGATTATTTAATAAGTAAAATGAGCCTTCGGGTGAATTATAATATTTAAAATCTAAAGATACAACTTAGGAATATTGGAGAAAGAGTATTACACAATTGTCTTATATAAGTGGTTTTAACTTGAGAACTTATGGTAAACAATGATCTTGTTTTTATGCTTGGTATATGATGAGACTGCTTTTATACATAGTCTCATCGTCCAAAACGGGCTTAAAATGCATTAAATATCATTAAAACTGCCAATTATATGCTCGTGTTTGTTGCTTGTGTATTTTAGGTACGGATATTGAGGAAATGACAAAAAGATCAAAAGAATCAATCAAAAACGAACACGGGAAACGAAGCCGCACAATGAACCAGACCCGAATCCTGAATTTCCAAAATGGTCCTTGAAGAATTGAAGATTGTCAACATTGGTCCCTCATTTATGAAGATTTGGCAAGAAAGGCCCTTGAAGAATTCATTTATACAAGATACATCCTTGGATTTTGAAGACATGTCATGAAAAGCCCTTGAAGAATGCAAATTATGCATTTTAAGTCCTTGTTTAAAGTTATGAACTTAATTGTGCCAAAAATGACAACTTGGTCAAAGTTGTTTACAAAGGGAAAAGTTATTGGTGCTGTTTATTACAAAATGAAGAAAGGAAGAGAGTATACTACTATTGTCAAACACACAAACCATTCCCAGCCAATCAAGTTTCCACATCACCCCCACCATCCACTCACAACCCTACACCTCATCCCTCCTACCCACGTCATCTTCCACCAAATAGGTTTATTTAAATAAACCTGGGTCAACCCCAGTCAAACCCCAATACTTCCCACCAAAACACATTATTTAAATAACCTTAACCCCTAGACAGATTAAACACGCCCTAATTACCCCATAAACCCTAAAAATCCCAAGGTTGATTAAACCCTAATCAAAGGGGTTTTTGTTTAGCTTCTTCAGAACACTAATTGGCCATATCCTCATCCCATCCCACACGAGAAACGTGAACCCAACACACCCATGTGTCTTGTAGGGCCCTCCCCTGCACCCGTCACTTTCCCCAAACCCCAATACCCGACCAAATGAACGTCTCCTAGCAACTCCTTGGCCCCCAAGACCATTTTAACGTCCAGAGATCAAAGGACACAGCTTGCACATCACAATCAGCACGTGAAGAACAAATTTGACCAAAAATTCAAATTCAGTCCAAGGGTAGTTTAGGACTTTCATTTACTAGGGTTTTTGTAACTAGAATCTTCTATCCAGTGCTATATAAGGAGCTTCCAACTTGTAGACAGCCCTTGTTCCAGAATTTTCAAAGTTTTTGTAATCCCTTTTTAAAGTTAAATGAAAGTTGGTATTTTGTTAAAAGTATTTCCTTTTCCTTTTTTTAAAAGTTGGTATTGGCTTGTGAAGATTCTGAGTTCCATTTCTTATTTGGTATAACACTTAATGTTTGTGAGGTTTCAAAAAACATTTTAAAAGTTTTTCTGAAAATCAGTTTTTGTTAATCCTGAAATCCACACACACACTGAGATGAAAGTGGATGAGTGTGTGTGAATTTCAGTTGTGATTCATGATTGTGTAGTATCAAAATCCAAAAGTTTGGTTCCAAAAAGTTTGTTTTTTTCAAGATTTTCTCAAAATCTTTCCTCTTATTTTTTGTTAACAGTTACTATAGCAAAAGCTACAAGCCAAAAGCTTGTAGCCTTTGCTACTTAGAGGTGGTTCTTTGTTGGCTTTGTATGTGCAGGAAACAAAGAAGACAAGACTAAGCATTTCCATTTCCATCCTTTGAAGATATTGTAGGCTTGGGGTCCTACTTTGGATTCCCAAAACAAGCCCCTCTACACTTCTGATTAGCTCCTAAAATCCCTAAACAAGTGCATTTGGAAGATTTCAGTTTGGGTAATCAGCTTGAACCTCCTCTTGGCTATTTTTTGAAATTTTATGTGATTTTGCATAAGTTTGTGAGAATCTGCTTAGTTATGTTGTTTTATCTGTTTAAACTTATTGATTAGGTTTATTATGCATGTTAGAAGTACTTAGAAGTAATTTGGTTTGAGTACGTTTTGATTTTGTTTGAAAAAATTCAATTTCTGAATTTAAAGGGGTGTTTGGGAATAGGGGATAAGCTCATATAAGCTACCGCTTTTCTACTTAAAAACTGCCTAACACACTCATCTTGTTGGTATTGGGTTATTTACAACTTAGGATTTCAGTATTGATAGGTTTACAAGCATTTTGCATGTTCATGTTTGGATAAAACTAGCTAAAAAACAGTCAAACACATTAAATGCTTTTCCTACCTGATTTTTGTGAAATTTGTGCCTTAAAGCTTGTTCATTGTTAGATCATAGGTTCATTTAGGATTGTGAGTAGTTGTTATTTGATTTGGTAGGATTGTATGCAAGTTCTTGGGTTTTAAAAATCGTTTTTGTGCAAAGTATATCAGTCACTATTCATCAGAAACCTTTAGGCTATATCAGCAACTATTTGTGCTATTTGTGGTTGATTTTGTGAAAAGACTTGTGTATTTTCTGGTTTAATTGACATCCCACAACCCCACTGGTTGTGAGAGTGCCCCCATTGTCCAAAGAACAATCTCAAATAACTTTCCTAAGCTTATAAGGTCAACTGACCTTGAAATTACACTAACAGTGGGAAAAAGGTTCCCCCTGCTAGCTCACTGGTTTCCACTGCTCAGCAAAAAGACAAACTCAGGCACATGTCACTATCAGAAACTAGGGTTTTTTGTCTTTAGTGGGTGAAAACAAGAATTAGGGTTTCAAACAAATTTTGTTATTTTTCTAATTTAATTTTTGATTTTTTTTGTTTAATTAGATTTTTATTTACTGTTCATTTACTATTTTTTACAATTAATAGTTATTTTAAATTAACTTTTTAGTTTCTGTTTTTGTCTTTTAGTGACAAAAATACTTATTTTTCAGTTTTAACATTTTTCATGATTAAGAAAAACATTTTAAGATTTTTAGTTCAAAAAGTTTTTACTGTTCACTTTTTATTTATTTTTTAGAATTAATTTAGTTTAATTAGGGTTTTATTTAATATCAGTTTTGTCTTTTAGTGAAAAATTTTATATTTTTCAAACTTTTTCATTTTTCTACTGTTCATTAGAGTAATTTAGGATTTTTAAAATTGACAAATTATTTTTGGCATTATTTTATTGTTTTTTATAATTATTTTAGTTTAAAAATAGTTTTTAGTGATTAAAAAATAGAAAAATAGTTTTTAAAATTTAGGAAAAATACTTTTTAGTCTTTAGATAAAATAAGTAAGTTATTTTTTCAATAAAATAATATTTTGGAAATTTTGATTAATTATATTTAATTTTAGGGCTTTAATTAGCATTTAAAATTGAATATTTAATTAATAAAAGGTTTTAAAATATTTTTATTGGATTTTTATTCTTATTTATATTATTTTAGACTTAGTTTTAGCTTTTAATTAATTTTAGGTTTAAAACTTTTAATTTTGTAGTTTTTACGGTTTTACGTGAACGACCTTTTCGTCTTAGCTCGATCCGTCTTCATAACCGTCATTCTCTTCTTACCCCTTTTCTATTTTCTTTTTCTCAACAATATAATCACAAATCAAAATCAATTCATTACACAACGCACTTGCCTCCTTGGGAAACGAACTTGAACTTATTTGGTCATTAGTCCTCGGTTTTCCTAAACCGACACTTAACGCTTACCACTATTTTGGTACTCTTTTCCTAAAGGGTAGCAAAAACACTACATCAATTTTGGCGCCGCTGCCGGGGAGGCGTGTTGTGTTTTGACTTGAACAATTGTTGTTTTTATATAGCCATAATAAGTATTTGTATTAGTAGCACTCTACTAATACGTATTATCGTTTTTCGTTTTTTGTGAATACTATTACTATATTTTATACGTAGAACAATAAATTCACAAGTACTCCAAATACGTGCGAAATCATAACCTTGACTTGGGAGGTCATTACCCAATCATTGTATTCGAATCTCAAACCAAAGAAAAAGGCAAAAATAGATAAATACTTTCGTGAAGCTCGATTTTGAAAAATACAAACTATAAGGTGGGTATAAGGCGATTGTATTTCACGACCTAAAGGAAAAAGGCTCTTAAGTGCTTCGCGCCGCCTCGTTTCCTCCGCTTGCGTGTGAGTATTTGATTTTGAGAGCTAATCGAGGGTTTTGCCGCCCAAAGTATTACTAAGTATCATATATATTTTCTTGGTTTCTATTGATTAAACCCTCTTGAACGTTTTGGTGTTCCACCAACGTTCTAAAGTCATCGAAGGCGTTCACTTCACGTGATCGTTTTCATTCCTTGAGGCTTCTTTAATCGAGAGATTTGATTAAGGAGGATATTTGTAGATTTGTGTCTACTTAATACATTTCACCAAAATCCAAAAAGGTTAATACAATCAAAAACCACAAAAAAATAGAAAAAATACAAAACACCAAAAAGAATCTTCTTTGCTCGTCCCCTCGTTGTACGTGACGTTTATGCTAACTCGTAATCAAGCAAGACGTGCACGTAAACGAAAGAACAAAACTCCCACTCCAAATCATTCTAGTGAGGAGTCTCCTATTGACGAACCCATTGTAAGAGAAGCACCAACCATGGTGAATCGAACAATGATGGAGTTACTTCAAGCACCCACCGAGGGTTATGGAGAAGCTATTGTGATTCCCGCTATCCTTGCGGAAAATTTTGAGGTGAAAACGGGTTTGTTGTCGATGATCCAAAACAACAAATTCCGTGGTGATGAGAAGGACAATCCACACAACCATATCCGCCAATTCAATCGTCTTACCGCCACTTGCAAGTTTAAGGATGTCTCGAATGACTCGATTTAGATGATGCTTTTTCCGTATTCCTTAGCGGGGCCCGCTAAAATTTGGTTAGAGAAAGAGCCACCAAATTCTATATTGACGTGGAAGGATCTCGTTTCAAAGTTCGTGAACCAATTTTTTCCGCCCTCTAAGACTACGCATTTGAAAAACGAGATTTCAAAGTTTTCACAAGAATCAAATGAAAGTTTTTCAACGGCTTGGAATAGGTTTAAGGAGATGGTACATGAATGTCCTCATCACGGTTTTTCTGACTTGCATCAAATTGACACGTTTTACAATGGACTTAATGATCATGAAAGAGATTATTTAAATGCCGCCGCGGGTGGTAATTTTTTGTGTAAAACGGTTGAGGAAGCTTTGGTGATAATTGAAAATAGGTCTAAGGTTTATAGCCCTCGTAACACACCGAGTGTTGCCAAATTCGGCTCGTCATCATCATCATCGTCTCGTAGCATTAATGCCTTACATGATGAAGCTAATGAGGAAAATCGGTTTTTCGATAGGTTTTCTACTCTTATGTCCCATTGGAAAGCTCAAGAAGCTTCAAATTCCGCTTCGGTTAAAGCAGTTGCTAAGAGTTGTTTGTCGTGTGGTGGAGCTCATGATCTTTCCGAGTGCATTACCACGGATGGTAACACTTCGAGTGCTTATGTAGCCACGGGAACTTATAACCAAAACGGTCAAGGTTCCCGCCAAAATCAAGCTCCACCAAATCAAAATGCTAATAACTATCGAAACAACAATCAAGGTGGTAATTATCAAGGCAATCAACGTAACTACAACAAGGGTAATTATCAAAGTGGAAATGGGCAAATTTCAAACCAAAACCAAAACCGTGATTTTCAAACTACCACTCAAGGTTTTCAAAATGATCACACCAAAAATCTTCAAGGAGAATTTTTGAATTATGCTAAGGCAAACGATGCTAAGTTTGACAATACGCAACATGAAATGGTTAGCTTAAGATCCGAGTTGAAAAACGAGCTTAAAACGAACTTGCTAATGAACTTAAAATTCATGCTAATAAAATGGAAGGAAATGTTCAACGACTCCAACAAAATCAACAAAAAATGGAGCAAGGTCAACATGAGATTAAGCAAGAGTTGTTAAAAGCGGATGCTAGGCAATCTAAGTTTGAAGACCGAATGGGAAAAATGTTTGAAGCTATCATGTGTAAACCTTCTTCTTCGGGTGGTCTTCCTAGTGATACCATCATGAACCCGAAAGGAGAATTGAAGGTTATTACTACTCGTAGTGGTAAAACTTTCAAAAAACCCACTTCTCGTCCAAGTACTTCTATGGAGAAGGAAAAAGAGAAAGAACCAGAGGTGGTCGAAAAGGAGCAAATTCCAAGCCCACGAAGTACCGCTCAAACCACACCTACGGTTGAACCAATACCAGTCATGGAACCCGAGATTCCAAGGCTGATGCCTATGTCCCAACCCACACCACCCTTACCTTACCCTTCAAGACGAGACAAGGAAAAGGCACAAGAACGAAATAATTATCAATTTGAACTTTTTATGAAAATGTTTCGTGACTTGCATTTTAATATAAGTTTTGCTGACGCCTTGGTCATGATGCCTCGATTTGCCGCGAACTTTAAAAGTATGTTGAATAACAAAGAGAAATTGCAAAAATCGTCTAGTTGTTCATCGGTTTTTCTTAGCCGCATACCTCAAAAAGTCGGTGATCCCGGCAAGTTTTTAATCCCATGTGCTATACAAGATATGGAGGAATGCTACGCTTTGGCCGATCTTGGTGCTAGTATTAATTTGATGCCTCTTGAGATTTTTAAGTCGCTCAATCTTCCCAATCTCACTCTTTCAAGAATGTCAATCGAGATGGCCGATCATTCTACGATTCTAGCTTGTGGAGTAGCCGAGGACGTCTTGGTGAAAGTTGGAAAGTTCTACTAAAGTTCCTTTATAGTTGTTGACATTCCCATCGATCCTAAAGTTCCTTTAATTTTAGGTCGATCATTTTTGGATACCTCGAGAGCACTTATCGATGTGCATGCTAGGAAAATCACTCTTCGTTTCAATGAGGAAGAACTCGTCCTAAATGCAACTCAAAACTCCACACTTTCTCATGTGTATTCTATCACGTCTTTGAACAATGTTAGTCCCATCAAAAACATTTGCAAAAAGATTTCAAAAAGAGTTTTAGGAGTTGATGATAAAAATGAAGTTTCGTCCCCTCCGCCGGTGGAGGTTAAGAGTGTTAAGCCTACGATTCCAATCACGAATGATTCTTCGGATGATGAATGTGTTGACCCCGATGGGGGAGTTTTCTTTATTGACAAACGTTTTGAGAACTTACCACCACCTTTACCAAAACGGTTTTCAAATGTGAGAAATTTTAGTGTGACTAACATTGCTTTAGAAACACCAAATATTTTTGACATAATAAAGTCGGGTTTTCACAAGGAGAGTTTAAAAGATGAAAAAGGGAAAGATTTTAAATTGGATTTAAAAGATTTTTCTACAACTCTAACTCCGTCATCACCTCGTGTTTTGAGTGCTACAAGCTCGTCTTCTCCTATTGACGATGCTTTGTGTGGACCTAGTGTGGGGGAAGCCCCTTATGTTCCCTCCCCTTTCTCCACCGAGGACGAGGTATTTGATCCCGGAATTGCTTATAAAGGGAAATCTCGGTCTTCCACCGATGCAATAAATGGAAAATCTTTCTATTTGATTGGTGCGAGTCTACCTCGAGTAGCTCAATGTTTTTATGACTTACCCATTGTCCCACCCTTCTATTTCTTCTCATCTATTCTCTTGAAACCCTTTGGGTTTGTGTTGACACACGATGAAGTGGCGTTGATTTGTTTTTCTAATGAAAACGAGAACGCCATCTTCGATCCCGGTATTTTGCACCATCAAAGGGCTTAGTCCTTAATACCGGTTGTTTTTGGGCCTTGTTTATCATGTAAGCCCCACTAAAAATTGACCACACCATGATTATCCCTAAATGATCACATTTATGGGGATTCGAGTCGAGATTTTGACTCGGTTATCAAAAACAAGGTGCCTCGTGGGGGAGACCCATGCTTATTCTATGTATATATTATCGCTTTCTAATGTAGTTAATGTGAGGGGATTTGTGCCGTTCCAACCTTTGTTCCGTGGTTGTTTGTGCATTGTGGTTTTTAGATCATGATCTTCACGATTGGAGGCACTCGTGTTCGTTTTATGGGAGCACTCGATCGTTTGCTTTGAAGACTTTCTCAATATCCAAATGATATATCCTTTTGATGTTCTAACCATAGGTTTTTAGCACACTTCATAAACGGCTATTAATTTATTGGTTACACCCTTTCCATGCTAGATTAGGCATTCGACTACGTCTCTAGTATGAGGGTGTTTGCACCCCTAGACTCAAAACATTGAGGACAATGTTTAACTTTAGTATGGGGGGGTGAATAGATACTTGCCTTGCCAAACCTTCATGCTTTCCAAAGTTTATCTTTTTGTTTATCATTTTTGTTGCAAAATAAGGCTAAAAATGGCAAAATTTTAAAAATTTTCTCATGTTTTATAAGTGTTTGAAGACACGAATGTAGATTTTCCGATGGCGAGAATAATAGTAATTTTTGACTCGACCGTGCGTGTTGAGCACTTAGCTTTGATTCCTTAACTTCACATTAGGCTAAGTCTCTAAAATGAGGACGAGAAATGATAGAGTTAATTATAAGTTACTATGCTAAATGTAGAGTACTCGTATTCTTTCAAAAACTCATGTGTTCTCGTTGTTTGCTTATTCTCCCTTCGCTTGTAAATTTTTTTTTCTTAATAAATATTGACTTAGCGGTTTAGTTAGGATTGTTGGGTTTCTAGTCTTTTCTAGTAGCTTCCGTGTAATTAAATTGGGAAGACATTAAGGTAACGCCAGCGTCACGGTTTTGAAGTATTGGCACCCGAATAATCGAAAGCTTCACCCAATAATAAGATTTCAAGTGCTCACCTAAATTAAGCAAACAATTTGAAGCCCCACAAGGCCAAAAATCTATGCAAAATTGAAAGTGAATCAAGCCTTAATCTTCGAAGCTTTAAAGATCCAAAATTCGCCTTAGCGTGAGGATATACGTCTTTGGCTAATAAAACCACCGATGAGGCGGATAATAAAAGGCAAGGCAAGACCGAAGTCATAATAAAAGCTTCATAGCGAAGTTGAATAAAAGATGGAGCTAAACCAAAGATAATAAGGCCCTTCCGTTAGGGGGCGTATAAAAGTCTTGGTAATAAGTCTCATGTTCAAAACCGTTATAAAACCGTGTTTATCGATCCTTCTTGTTGACTTAATTTTTTAACATCGTTGTCTATTAGGAGGGGTTATTGATTTGATGGTCTTGGTTACACCGTTAGGACTCTATTTTTAGACCTAAATCTCTATTATCGCATAAGTCAACAATGTATCCTCGTGAAACATTCAAGACAAAATAAATATAAGAGATACAACTTAGGAATAATGGGAGGATAAGTACGTGATTAGGGCATATGAGTAGTGTTAGCATTACTAACTTATAATGACAATGATCTCGTTGCACGCTTGGCATGGAATTGGGGTGAAAATCGAGGACGATGAAATTATTTCTAATGAAGCATTCACGTGTTCTTATTCTATGAACCTAAACGTCCCATTTTGCGATGAAAATCATACATTATGTCTAAAACGCAAGTAGTAGTAATAGTAGTAGTGTAGCTAGTTTATCGTTCAAATAAAATGAATAAAATTAAATTTTGGAGGTGCTACGATACTTTGTTCTAGCATTGCGTGAGGGCACGGCAATGGTTTAGTATGGGGGAGTGATGAGACTACTTTTATACATAGTCTCATCGTCTAAAACGGGCTTAAAATGCATTAAATATCATTAAAACTTCCAAATATATGCTCGTGTTTGTTGCTTGTGTATTTTAGGTATGGATATTGAGTAAATGACAAAAAGATCACAAGAATCAATAAAAAACGAACACGGGAAACGAAGCCGCACAATGAACCAGACCCGAATCCTGAATTTCCAAAATGGTTCTTGAAGAATTGAAGATTGTCAACATTGGTCCCTCATTTTTAAAGATTTGGCAAGAAAGGCCCTTGAAGAATTCATTTATACAAGATACATCCTTGGATTTTGAAGACATGTCATGAAAAGCCCTTGAAGAATGAAAATTATGCATTTTAAGTCCTTGTTTAAAGTTATGAACTTAATTGTGCCAAAAATGACAACTTGGTCAAAGTTGTTTACAAAGGGAAAAGTTATTGGTGCTGTTTATTACAAAATGAAGAAAGGAAGAGAGTATGGGGACTACTATTGTCAAACACACAAACCATTCCCAGCCAATCAAGTTTCCACATCACCCCCACCATCCACTCACAGCCCTACATCTCATCCCTCCTACCAACGTCATCTTCCACCAAATAGGTTTATTTAAATAAACCTGGGTCAACCCCAGTCAAACCCCAATACTTCCCACCAAAACACATTATTTAAATAACCTTAACCCCTAAACAGATTAAACACGCCCTAATTACCCCATAAACCCTAAAAATACCAAGGTTTATTAAACCCTAATCAAAGGGGTTTTTGTTTAGCTTCTCCAGAAAACTAATTGGCCATATCCTCATCCCATCCCACACAAGAAACGTGAACCCAACACACCCATGTGTCTTGTAGGGCCCTCCCTTGCACCCGTCACTTTCCCCAAACCCCAATACCCGACCAAATGAACGTCTCCTAGCAACTCCTTGGCCCCCAAGACCATTTTAACGTCCAGAGATCAAAGGATACAACTTGCACATCACAATCATCACGTGAAGAACAAATTTGACCAAAAATTCAAATTTAGTCCAAGGGTAGTTTAGGACTTTCATTTACTAGGGTTTTTGTAACTAGAATCTTCTATCTAGTGCTATATAAGGAGCTTCCAACTTGTGGACAGCCCTTGTTCCAGAATTTTCAATGTTTTTGTAATCCCTTTTTAAAGCTAAATGAAAGTTGGTATTTTGTTAAAAGTAATTCCTTTTCCTTTTTTAAAAAGTTGGTATTGGCTTGTGAAGATTCTGAGTTCCATTTCTTATTTGGTATAACACTTAATGTTTGTGAGGTTTCAAAAAACATTTTAAAAGTTTTTCTGAAAATCAGTTTTTGTTAATCCTGAAATCCACACACACACTGAGATGAAAGTGGATGAGTGTGTGTGAATTTCAGCTGTGATTCATGATTGTGTAGTATCAAAATCCAAAAGTTTGGTTCCAAAAAGTTTGTTTTTTTAAGATTTTCTCAAAATCTTTCCTCTTATTTTTTGTTAACAGTTACTGTAGCAAAAGCTACAAGCCAAAAGCTTGTAGCCTTTGATACTCAGAGGTGGTTCTTTGTTGGCTTTGTATGTGCAGGAAACAAAGAAGACAAGACCAAGCATTTCCATTTCCATCCTTTGAAGATATTGTAGGCTTGGGGTCCTACTTTGGATTCCCACAACAAGTCCCTCTACACTTCTGATTAGCTCCTAAAATCCCTAAACAAGTGCATTTGGAAGATTTCAGTTTGGGTAATCAGCTTGAACCTCCTCTTGGCTATTTTCTGAAATTTTATGTGATTTTGCATAAGTTTGTGAGAATCTGCTTAGTTATGTTGTTTTATCTGTTTAAACTTATTGATTAGGTTTATTATGCATGTTAGAAGTAGTTAGAAGTAATTTGGTTTGAGTACGTTTTGATTTTGTCTGAAAAAATTCAATTTCTGAATTTAAAGGGGTGTTTGGGAATAGGGGATAAGCTCATATAAGCTACTGCTTTTCTGCTTAAAAAATGCCTAACACACTCATCTTGTTGGTATTGGGTTATTTACAACTTAGGATTTCAGTATTGATAGGTTTACAAGCATTTTGCATGTTCATGTTTGGATAAAACTAGCTAAAAAACAGTCAAACACATTAAGTGCTTTTCCTGCCTGATTTTTGTGAAATTTGTGCCTTAAAGCTTGTTCATTGTTAGATCATAGGTTCATTTAGGATTGTGAGTAGTTTTTATTTGATTTGGTAGGATTGTATGCAAGTTCTTGGGTTTTAAAAATCGTTTTTGTGCAAAGTATATCAGTCACTATTCATCAGAAACCTTTAGGCTATATCAGTAACTATTTGTGCTATTTGTGGTTGATTTTGTGAAAAGACTTGTGTATTTTCTGGTTTAATTGACTTCCCACAACCCCACTGGTTGTGGGAGTGCCCTCATTGTCCAAAGAAGAAGCTCAAATAGCTTTCCTAAGCTTATAAGGTCAACTGACCTTGAAATTTACACTAACAGTGGGAAAAAGGTTCCCCCTGCTAGCTCATTGGTTTCCACTGCTCAGCAAAAAGACAAACTCAGGCACATGTCACTATCAGAAACTAGGGTTTTTGTCTTTAGTGGGTGAAAACAAGAATTTTCAAACAAACTTTGTTATTTTTCTAATTTAATTTTTGATTTTTTTTGTTTAATTAGATTTTTATTTACTGTTCATTTACTATTTTTTACAATTAATAGCTATTTTAAATTAACTTTTTAGTTTCTGTTTTTGTCTTTTAGTGACAAAAATACTTATTTTTCAGTTTTAATATTTTTCATAGATTAAGAAAAACATTTTAAGATTTTTAGTTCAAAAAGTTTTTACTGTTCACTTTTTATTTATTTTCTATAATTAATTTAGTTTAATTAGGGTTTTATTTAATATCAGTTTTGTCTTTTAGTGAAAATTTTTATATTTTTCAAACTTTTTCATTTTCTACTGTTCATTAGGGTAATTTAGGATTTTTAAAATTGACAAATTATTTTTGGCATTATTTTATTATTTTTTATGATTATTTTAGTTTAAAAATAGTTTTTAGTGATTAAAAAATAGAAAAATAGTTTTTAAAATTTATGAAAAATACTTTTTAGTCTTTAGATAATATAATTAAGTTGTTTGTTCAATAAAATAATATTTTGGACATTTTGATTAATTATATTTAATTTTAGGGCTTTAATTAACATTTAAAATTGAATATTTAATTAATAAAAGGTTTTAAAATATTTTTATTGGATTTTTATTCTTATTTATATTACTTTAGACTTAGTTTTAGCTTTTAATTAATTTTAGGTTTAAAATTTTTAATTTTGTAGTTTTTACGGTTTTACGTGAACGACCTTTTCCTCTTAGCTCGATCCGTCTTCGTAACCGTCATTCTCTTCTTACCCCTTTTCTATTTTCTTTTTCTCAACAATATAATCACAAATCAAAATCAATTCATTACACAACGCACTTGCCTCCTTGGGAAACGAACTTGAACTTATTTGGTCATTAGTGCTCGGTTTTCCTAAACCGACACTTAACGCTTACCACTATTTTGGTACTCTTTTCCTAAAGGGCAGCAAAAACACTACATCAGTATACGGAACGTGAAACTTGAGGGTGATAAACATTCATGACACCAAAAGCCCTAATGTAAGTCTTAGATTTCTTTACAAGTTTATTCCGTCAAACATTTTGAAATTTTCTATCTTTTTAGTTTCCATAATGTTGTAGTATTTAATAAAGGCCAAGGTGGGTTAATTATGATGAAGAATGTAAATCATGCTTTGAAATTAATGCATTGCATGAGTTCATTGCAATGGTCAAGTGTAGTGGATTTAATAAGTGTGAAAACGCTTATCCTTTTACCAGTTAAAACAATTATAAACGTGACCAAAACGTGTATTTGATGCCGTAAAAGTCGAAATTATGTGTGGTTTGTGTTTTTGTTGTGTTTTAGGACCAAAAGATGAAAAAGGAAGAGAACACGGGCTTTTATCGGAGAAAAATACAAAAGACGAAGTTAAAAGATCAAAAGTGCAAAAAGAACAGAAGTCAAAGGCTTATTCTGAAGATTTATCGAAGAAAAAGACCAAAGATGGAAGTTTAACGAAGTCGAAGAACCAAGTCTAATAAAAGAATGAAAATAGAAGACGAGTTCATTTTATCTATCGACAAATCGCGAGACAAAGTCGAGAAAGACGAATTAATTAAAAAGACGAGAAGACAAAGTGAAAGAAGGAAGCAACAACACCAACTTTCCTTCCACCTATAAATAGAGAAAGAAATAGAGTTTTTCATTAGTAGATAATTAGTTTAATTTTCAAGTTTTAGGAGTAGGTTACTTTCTCTCTCTAGTTTTCTTTAATGTTATTAATCTTTGAATCATTTATCTTAATCTTTTGAATCTTAATCTTCATCTTAAATTCAAGCTTTTTAAATATATCTCATTCTTCCTATCTTGCTTTTAATATTGAGTTTGATTTGGTTAATCATGTAGTTTGTTTGATATTATTGTTGTTGATCCCAAACTTAGATCGATTTAGCTTTATGTATACGAGATTAGATCAAGTAATACACTTAGAGAAACCTTTGTATATGTATATGAAAATCTAAGTGTTATGAGGAATTAACACTTAAACAAGAACACACAAGATGTAAACAAACTTTCACTTTGATTAATGATATCAAACTTGCTTACAATGAAAGTAGTTTACGTATGAAAACTTATATTGAACATTAACCTAAAGGTCTTCTTTTATAGACATAAGAAGCCTTGTACAATAATCTACGTATCAACTATTCTAGGTAAAGATAAATATAGAAAATACATTGTTGTTCCTATCTTTACTAGAAGTAATCTAGAATACAATAAACGCGTTGAGTATATCCTTCCATCAGTGCTTGTCTTCAATGTATCAACGCTTGACCTTGTCTTGTCAATGCTTGATCTGTCAGCGTTTGTTTTACTCCTGTCAACGCTTGTTTTACTCTCGTCAGCGCTCAAGTAGACTGGCTATAATTTATTCCCAACAATTGCTTATTGGAGTGAATTGCATATTTCATTATTCTTATTATTTTTATGTGGTTGATTTATATAGCTTATTGTGCATATTGCTTATTTTATGTTTGGTTTATTTTTATTTGAGTGGATTTGGTAGTTTAATGTTTTTAGATTAAATTTATTTATTTTTAATATTTGGTGCTTTTTATAGTTTTTTTTATTAGTGTTGTGTTGGGATTATTTTAGAAATTAATTTAGCTTAATTTTTGCTTATTTCTTAGATTAATTTTGCATATTTTGGCTTATTTTTATTCCCTGTTTTTTTTAGTTCTTGCGAAGTCTAGTTATAGTCTGAGTTTCAGAAGAGGGTTTAGCCCTTTTCCCCGAAAGTCAGTTTTTATTTTTTAATCCGAAACTCAGTTTTATTTTATTATTGCGAAACTCATTTTCCATTAAAAAGTCTGAAACTCATTTTTATTAAAAAGTCTGAAACATTTTAATTAAATACTCTGAAACTCATTTCTAAAAAAATACTCCGAAACTCATTTTTTAAACAAATGTCCGAAACTCTAAAAGTTCCGAAACTTCATTCTCATTTTTCCCGCCAATAAACATCCGAAAGTAGGTTCATAAAAAATAAGGTGTGAAAGTTGTTTCTTATGTAGCATTTTATCGAAAGTTATTGAGGTCCATTTATTACGAGAGTTTTTGTTGGAAATGCACTTTATGTGACGACATTTAAGAATTCCCATTAGTTATCATAGTCACACACGCTTAGACTAGACTAGGTTCAATGTATAGTTAAGTGTATGGTGTGTGGCTATATATACCCCTCCTAGGCTTCCAAGGAGGGGTGTTGATTGTGTTTCTTTTTCATTTTTATTACATTTTCCTTTCTTTCTCTTTACACACACAACCACTCTCTCTCTAAACTTCAACAATGGCTACCACTACCATCTACCACCATGTTAGACCACCGGATTAGATAAAAGCAAATCCACAATTGGCATCAGAGCCTCGGTTCAATCCCTGGATAGTGTTTTTGTTTCGATTTGGTGGTCTAAAAATTTTTTGTTGGGTCTCGTTCTATAATTTTTTTGGGTCCGTATGTATCATTTTCTTGTCACGTTGATCGTTCTTGTTCTTTTGTCACAATATGTCTAAAAAGAAACTTTGTCTCATCTCGTCTCATATCTGGTATTCATAACTAGTCAAAAGTTGTCATCATGTCAAAAGTTGTCTCATATCTTGTATTCATATCTGGTTTTATGTCTACTGTTTCTGGTCTTATTTTTTTGATCTGGTATCATTTTTATCTGGGTTTATCTTGTTTTTTATGATGATGTAGTCACCCAGAAAGATATTCAGATTCACATACCCGGATTTTCAGGAACAAGGACATTTCTTAGGATAAGATTTCAGCTTCATGGTACAATCGCATTTAGTGCGATGGGTAGACTACGATGATACCACTGCGATGGATCCATTGCGATGGAACCATTGCGATGGTGTCCATCGCAATGGGACATGATACGATGGCCATATCTGTCTTAAGACTACGATGGGACTGCGATGGTGTCCATCAAGTTGCGATGGATCCATCAAGATGATGTTTAAAAAAAAGACTTCGATGGAGTCTTCTTTTTTTTAGACTGCGATGGGTCCAAGTTAAGACTGCGATGGACTCAAAGTTTTAGACTGCGATGGACTCAAAAGTTAAGACTGCGATGGACTCAAAGATTTAGACTGTGATGGCTCATTTTTATTATCTTGTGATGGCTATACCTTTTTGACTACGATGCAGTTTAAAAAATACATGACCATGAAGTTTAAGCTTAACACTTAACCAAAACCATCGCAACCGAGTCAACTCGGTAATTACCGAGTTGACTCAGTTTACTCACTGAGTCTAATTTAAATCATTCCAACCTTATATCACCACAACACCATCAATCTAATCCTATCCCATCGTCTCCTAATCCCCAATCTCATCTAAGACTCGAACAAATACAGTAAACTATGATCTCAGATTTTTTTTCGATATGCATGTGTAGATCCTTCAAGATCTTACACGAAAACGAATTTCATCTTCACAGATCTAAATGTTTTTAATTTTCTAAATCATTATTTGATTTATAACATGATTGTTATAATCAATTTGTTTGATTTCAGTATCAACTCAAACAAAAAATCAACATGCAATCTGTTTTAATCTTACCCGAGATCCCCCACAATGGAGACCTTGACGTCGCGTCTTCGTGATGTATCGAACAACATCTACTTTGCTTTGATTTGTGGTTCAATGGCTACGGTTGCAAATGGATTCATATGATGATATATTATTCGTGTTTAAACCAGATGACAAGGTTGTGTATTATTTGTGATATGATTAATAATCAGAGATCAGAACAGATTTGTGGGAGATTAGGAGAAAGAAATGGGGGCGGAAATTTTGAGGTTGGGAGAAAAAGTTATACGGCTGAGAGATAGATGGTGATTAGGTTAAATGAAGATTAGGGTAAATGAGGGGATTATATATCCCAATGTTTGGTTGCTTTTTCATGGGCCACACATACCTCGAAAATAGTTGGGCTAGTTGCTATATCCGTATATTGCAAAGCATTTTTTTAGATTAGATTAATTTCAATTTCTAAAAATATGGAACGTGATATGGTCAGTTATGATGGGCTAAAACAAATGATGGGCTGAGCTTTCTACATGGGTTACAAATATTGGGCCTAATGTTGATAAAAAATTTGTTATATCTAAATTTTATTTATCATTTTATTTGATAAATAATATTTTGATTGACGGTTTTGAAAGTGACAAAAAGACGTGACAAAAGTGACAAGATTAAAAGACACGTATCGAGATTAAGTGACAAGACAAGGTGACGAGACACAGTGACGAAATTTATTTTGACGAGACCGAAGAAAAATTGGCGATTTTTTTAGTGGCTACGGATTTGTTTAATCGGGTATTATTTTTATTTGAAATTGGAGACAACTTTCTTCGAAGGTGTTGGAAATACGTTTTACGTATTTATGAAGGATCGGTCGCTCCAACGATAATTATGTAATGGGCTCGTGATCCATTTAGTTTATGTATAGTCCATATAGCCCACATGTAGGGTGGGCTATATATATCCCCTCCTAGCATGTTAGGAGGGGTTGTTGATTGTCCATTTCACACATTAATCATTTCCATCTTTATTTTCTCTCTCTAATTCTTCCCTTTTCTCTCCTTTCTCTCTCTACTCCCTCATCTCCTTCTTCATCTTCTTTATATTTATCATCTAAATCAACCATCTTAATCCATCAAATCCATCATGTAGAATAGGCCAATAATCTCGTAGACCTTCAATTGGTATCAAGAGCCAAGGTTTGATTGGTTTATTCTTGCTTTTATTTCTTTTTGATTTTGGTGGGTTTTGATTTAATCATGCTTAAATATTAAAAAGTTTGTATTTTTTATAAAAAGTTTGTGTTTTTATGTGTTAAATCATATCAAATCTTCAAATTTACTTACTTTTTAGATAAAAAATCACAAATTTTTATATAAAAATCAAAAATTTCTTTATCAAATCTTAAAAAGTTTGTGTTTTTTATAAAAAGTTGGTGTTTTTCTCTTTTTAATTTTGTATTTTTTTGATTAAATCCTTTCTATTTTGATTGCCTTTTTTGTTTGAATTTCTTAAATTGAACTTTTAATTTTGTCCTTTTTTATTTTTTTAATCAATTTTACACTTTAATTTTTTTTTATTATTGATTTTAGTTTATCAATTTTCAGTTTTATCCTATCTGGTGTTTCTGTTATCAGTTTTTTTTTATTTTATATAATTTTTTAGTTATTTTATATAATCAGTTTTATATAATTTTTTTGTCCTATCAGTTTTTTAATCAGTTTTTAATCAGTTATCAGTTATTATTTTTCGTTTATCAGTTTTTTCATTTTTGGATTTTTCTTAATTTTTGGTCAACTGTCATAACTGTCCAAAATTTGTCCCAACAAAACTGAAACAAAAGTTCCGTATCAAACTCAAAAGTTCCGTATCAATCTCAAAAGTTCCGGGTCAAACTCAAAAGTTCCGGGTGAAGAAAATTTTCGGGTGCTCAAAAGTTCCGAACGAACAAGTTCGGAACGAACAAGTTCCGAACGAAAAAGTTCCGAACGAAAAAAGTTCCGAACGAAACAAGTTCCGAACGAAACAAGTTCCGAACGAAACAAGTTCCGAACGAAACAAGTTCCGAACGAAACAAGTTCCGAACGAAACAAGTTCCGAACGAAACTGTTCCGAACGAACAAGTTCCGAACGAAACAAGTTCCGAACGAAACAAGTTCTGAACGAAACAAGTTCCGAACAAACACTCAGACTCAGACACAAAACAAACCCAACCTCTCAACGTGACTCAAACTAGATCCTCACTCAAACACCACACCCACGGATTTGACTAAACCCAACTGACTCAACGACACCAACTCGACTCCCTCACCCTCACCCTCGACAACATCACACCCTCTCGTCTAAACAAACAACCCAGCTTCAAACTCACCCATTTTTTTCAAACGCACACCCATACACTCGACTCCCTCACACTCGACCCACAATAAACTCTCGACTAACACTCGTTCTCACCCCCCACCCTCGACTCATCTCATCAAAACAAAATCCCTTTTTCCCCACCTCAACCTAGTTCACCTAGTCTCGACACAAACCCCCCAACCTCTCGAACCAATCTAACTCCCTCATACCTCTCGTCATACAGACACCAAACTGACTTGACCTCAACAGAAAACAACTCCATCACTGTTTGCAAATCGATTTTCGATCTATAATTCTTTCATATGATCTTTAAAAAATCGAATATCAATTATAAGATCTCAGCTTGCTTAAACTTTTTTCAAAATCTTTTCTAAGATTTATAAGTTTAAACATACCCATCATTGATCAAAGATTCATTTACAGATTCTTCACTATTCTCGACCCACCCACACCAACAACATTCGACACTAAATCAATCAAGAAACCCGACAGCAGGACACTACAGAAGAGAGAGGGACTCAACGGATAAAGCATATAATTTACCTACCCGAGACTTCTCTTTTGAGAAATCTTGAAGACCATCTTATTCGCATGAGGTGATTTAAAGAGGCTGGTGATTCGAATGATTTGAGGGGCGGAGATCACAACACAAGTTAACAGATGTAGTTATTGTTTTTATTATTTTGATTATGGAGAAATAATAAAGGAGGGAGGAGTATTAGTTGTGAGATTGGGAGAAAAAGAGAGTGAGATTAGGTTTGTGAGAGAGAGAGATACACGTTCCTTTGAGACGAAGATAACAAAGTTTCTTTGGGAAGAGTCGGTTGAATTTTTTTTATCTATATTTTTGGACGGAGAAACCAAGAGAGGAAATTAAAGAGGGACACGTGCAACCTTTGACTGGTCCAACATATATCTCCATATATTTTTTTTACAAAAAAAAAAAAAAAACGCTGGACCGATTTTTTTTGGATTTACAGTCAACTTCATTTTTCCCATTTTTATTAAGTAAGATTTTTTTAGGTCAAGTTTCTTTTTTTATTTATTTTTATATTTTTAAAAGTTAATTTTTTAGTTAGTTATACTAATTTTTGTATTTTGTCACTTTTATTTTTTTTAGTTTAGTATATTTTGTTTACTAATTTTTGGCAAATCGTGTTAAGGCGGGTATTTTTTAAAGTTACCGTGAAAAATTTTTGACGGGTTATAGTGACGAGTTATAGTGACGGGTTAAAAGTTTTGTGGCCGGCTTTGAAGACAAAAGTAACGAGTTATAGTGACGGGATTTATTTTTGAAGTGAGCCGAGTTTAAATTGGACCTATTAGTATCCGGTTTAATCTATAATCGTTTGAGCCGACAACATTTTTTGAGCCGAGTCGAATTGTAAAAACCCGACTACAACAACATCGACATCATTTTTCTTTATCTTTCCTCGATTTTCAATGGATTCGTTCAATTCGACACTTAAAGAGGGAGACTTGCATCGAATGCAAGACAACGATAGAAAAAGTGGCATTACTTCATTTCAAATGCTTCAGTGTCATATAGTTACTCTTTCACGGATTCAAGGAGGGAGCGAATTTATGAAAATCTTCGGTCAAGATCGTCATATATTCATCGACTCAATATTCACCACTTTGAGCCAACTCGCCGAGCAACTCAACAATGACAACTTCAATCACTCCGCATCGGCACTTGCATATAAGATTCTTGTGACACAACTCACGCCTTTCCTCCAATTCAATATCATCAAGCCTGAAAGTTCAGTGATTTGCCAATCATTTCTTCGAGATACACATACCGAGCTTCGAGTTTTCTGTGATACAATATTGAAACTCATGACTTCGGTCTCGTCTTCGATTTATCAAAGATCACAAATTCAGCAAGTGTATGATAATGGAGTGCAAGAATCAATGACGCAGATGCAAGAGGAGAATGGTCATACGGTTGACAACTTGGAGCATAACGATGGCAAGAGCACGGAATCAGAAGGACAACATGATACCAGTGGCACGTCAGGGAATGTTCACGAGATCCTTCTTGATGACGCCTTACCCATTTATGACGCAGAGCCTGCAAACATGGTACAATGTAATGTTGTTTATGATGTATATGCTGATGATATGCCGCATATTGAGAATTCTGAACCTAATTATGACAAACATGGGATGGAAACGAGTGATAGCAATACCACTTCTGATTCATCCGATGTAAGTCATAATGGGGGAGAGATTGTTCAGAATGCTATAGTACATCATGATAATTGTATTATAACTGCTTCGTTAACTGATTCTGATTCCAAGATTAAAGAGCTCGAAACGATCGTAGCTCAACAATCAAAAGATCTTGAGGATGCCAAACTAGAATTTTCTAAGAAAACGGACAAATTTGAAACATACTTTGAAAAACTTGAAAAGTCAAACGTTGTTCTTGAAAGAAAATTGGATCAAACTGTTCTAGATTCTAAAGCTGAAAAGGATAATCTTTTGAAACAAATTCAACTGCTTGAATCTAAGTTGGCATCCCAAGATAACTTGCTCAAAGAGAATGAGACTTTAAAGGCCCAAGTACAGGAAAAGGTTTTTGCTATAGCTGCGTTGAAAAACGAGTTAAGGAAAACTAGAGGACCTTGTGTGGACACTAAGCTTGAAAAACCATCAATCTTGGGGAAACCGCCTACAAATCAGTTCGTCAGACAACCGATTGTCAGACAACCTACTGCATTTAGATCCGAGCGACCACAATCCTCGAGACCGTGGTTTGCCTCCCAAGTTGATTTGGGTCATATTTCTAGAACAGTCACTCCACCAACTAGGCCTAATGTGACTAAATCAGTTTTAGCAAGACCTCATCACATGATTGCCCCTAGTTTCTCTAAGAATAGCTCAATGAACACGTCTAGAACTAGTTCAACTGATGTGCGCCATGATTTTGGTCAAAGGGAAGCTATTCAAAAGACACATGTAAGAGATAGCAATGTCCAACCTAGTCAGATGCCTTCTAGATTACCCAACACTGCTAACCGTAGCATGACGTCTCCTAGGAGCATCGATCAATCATCTAGGAATTATTCGGACATTAAATATGCTACTTGTAAAACATGTAGAAAATGTGTCTTTACGGCAAATCATGATTCCTGTATCAAGAAATTACTTAATGAGGTGAACTCCCGTGCTAGACTTAAATCCCAGTGGGTCGCTAAAATCAAACCCTTTGGTAAAATGTGGCGCCCCACTGGTAGAACTTTCACTCTTGTAGGAAACGAGTGCCCTTTAACTAGGATTGTCTCTGATTCTACGAAGACTACTAGGGAGGAAATTGCAAAGGATGATACATCACTTAAGCCTGAACTTAAGGTTTTCTATAAAAGGAAACGTTTGCCAACCAAGAAAAGTGAATCATCTCCTCAGGCCACCTCTGACACAAGAAAAGAAAAACCATGAACCCCCACGTGCTTCTAAAATAGATAACTCTAACCCATGCAAAAGTATACAAACTCCTAATAAGAATGCAGGTACCAAAGTTGATGTTCCAAAAGAACGAAGCGGTTCAATCGTTGTATACCGTTCAACTAAGGACACTCTTAGAGTTTGGTTGCTGAAGAAGCCGTTATCGGAGAAACAAGTGTCTCAGGGGATTCATGGCTAAGCTCACAAAGGACTTATAGTCACATCACAGACTATAACTCGCTCTTCAAAGAAAGGAAAGTTTATCGCCGATGGTAAACTTATCCTAACAACGAGAAATTCATTTTTCTCGGGCATGAGCTTATATAAAAAACATTCCAAGTTTTTAAGCTCATGCATAATGGCTCCTCGTTAAATGACAGACGACGACCTGGACTTCAGAGACAGGGAAGTTTATCCACGCAACGATAACTTACCCTCTTAACAAGAAATTAAGTTTTCTTGGACACGAGCTTATCCTAAAACCATTCAAAGGTTTTAAGCTCGTTGATGTAGGTGATTTTGTATATACTTTATTTTAGGAAAAACAAAGCAACACAAAAAGCGGTAAGTATTAACGAGCGGTTTAGGAAAACCACAAGTTATGACCCTTGATGGGTGGGGTTCGTTCTCTCGAGGAGGCACGTGTGTTGTGTAATGAATGATGATTTATGTTTTTGATTATTAACAAGAAGAAAAGAAGAGAAAATGACGAAGACGAAAAAATAGAAAAATAAGGCAAAAACACTACTAGAAAGTTACGACGTAGAACGTAAAAAGTGCAAAATTTAAAATTTTAACCTAAAAATTCCTAAAAATTACTAAAAATCCACAATAAAATTCTAAGGGTTTACAAAAAATCAAAACTTGCCAAAACCTTTTAATTAATTTAATAATGACTTTTTAAATGCTAATTAAAGCCCTAAAAATCACTTTTAAATATTAAAAAGCCCTAAACAAGATTTTATAGTTTGTAAACCTCAAAAATGACCTAAATAAACTAAAAACTATTTTTAAAAATTTTAAAACCAAATTAAACTATTTTTAATCACTAAAAAACTATTAAAATCTATTAAATCTTAAATTAATTCTAAAAATTAATTGAAAAGCCTAAAAATTATTCTACAAATGTGAAAAGTCCTAATTAATGATAAAGAACCTAGGAAAAATGAAAAAGAAATAAAAATAAAACTTTGAATTTTAATGAATAAAATAATATTAAAATATTCCAAAAAATTAAAAGTTCTCAAATAAATTCTAAAAAATTCTCAAAAAATCCTAAATATTCTAACTAAGAAGAAAATGTAAATTAAAGTTTCTGAAACCTTTTAGTTAATTTTATATTAATTTTTAAAGTTGTCTAAAAACCCTAAAATTAAATAAAACTAAAAATTAAAGTTTTTGAAAACTTTTTGATTTGTAAACCTCAAAAATAAGAATTAAAACCTAAAAACTATTTTTTTGTATTTTTTTACTACTGTTTAATATTTTTAAATGACTTTCTAAATTTAAAAATAGAAATAATCCTAAAAATTAATTAAATAAAAGGAAAAATAAAATTTTTAAACAGAAAAATCCTAAACTCTATTATAATCCTAGGAAAAATGATAAGAAGTTAAAAAGCTAAGCAAATAAGCTGGAAAAGATGAAATAAGCTACGGCTTATTTTATTTAAGCCAAAATGAAAACGTGGTTAAATACTTATGGAATTGGAAGGCTAACGTAAAAAAACATCTAGATTAGCGGTAGAGCTCCTAACCCTCCAACGAGAGGTCTGGGGTTCGAGTCCTGCTACGGGTGACTTTTTATAAAATTTTTCTTTTTTTTTTCTTTTCTTTATAAACTCAAACAGTCACCCTTTTTAACTTGTAATCCAATCCAAATTTCTATTTTTATCCAAGATTAATCAAGATTAAGAACAAAAACGTGGGCATGTCTGGTGGTGTTCCTGATGAACAAGTGACTTTGGTCACTTGTTAAGAGTAAAACCAAGAGGGCTTGGCTGTGTACTTGGTGATGTTTTTTTTGGAACAAAAGGGCACCCCTACACTCTTTCTGAGTGTAGGGAGTCAAGCAAGCAGAAAAATGCACACTTAGCTCAAACAAACTCACAAAATCAGGCTCACAAAGTCAAATCAAGTTGCTGATACAAAGTTAAGGGTCTGTGGGTGTATTTGACAATCTAGATGCACAAAACTTAGTTTCCAAGTCCCAAATTTGGTACACAATCTTACTAACCAGCATACAATCAAACAAAAATCCTTCCCAAACTCAAATCCTAGCAGATTTGCACAAGCTATGAACAAATACCAAGAAAAATCAGCAGGCAAATGACTTGGACAGATTGGTGCTATTTTTTTTACTTTTTGTTACTCAACTTGTCTCAAACCTATACCAAATTACAGACAATACTTCACTCTTCCTATTTCTACCCTTTATCAACTATACTAACACGTTTTCATTCCTCAAATCCTTCAAAATTTACCCTTAAATAACTGATCCAAACACCCCTTTAAGTAATTTTTTTCAACTTTTTTCAAATCAAATCCTTTTCAAACACACTAAAAATGATTCATATAGTAACTAACATGCATACCATACAATTTGAACACAAATCAAACCATATAAACTCACTTTCTAACACTTAGCATACAAAGTCACATAAGCATACACTTGCTGAAAATTTCAAAAGGAAACAAGAAGTTTACCTCAAGGACTTACATCCAAGTCCTTTGTGGTTGCAAAACCACCTCCCATACACTGGGGTGTATGCTGAACCTTTAACAGCAACACTCAAACAATCAAACCTGCAAAATCAAACAAGAACACAAGAACATGTACTTTTCTGATTTTCTGAAACTTACACACTTTTGAAATCCAAATACCTTTGAAACAAACACGTTTTAAAAGCAACTTATAAATCAGAAATCTTAAGGTGTTATTCCACTTTCACTTCCTAACACCCTCTAATTTCTGAAATTTATAAAATTTCTTCCAAAACCTTTTTGAAAAACTTGAAACACACAAAGTTTTCACAAATTTAAATGGAACTCAGTTATAGCAATCCAAACACACAAACTTTTTATAAATAATTAAAAGGAATTACAATTTATCAAAAACACCAAACTTTAATTTTATAAAAAAGGAATTACAAAGGAATTGCTAAAAACTGGAACAAGAGAAAAGGTTCACAAGTCGAACCTTTATATACTACTACATAGAACAATCTAGACTAGGAATTAAAATATTACAAAAGGAAACCCTAATCTATGGAAATCACTAAAAAGCCCTTTTCTCTTTGGACGAATTCTTTGGTCAAATCTTCCCCATGTGGATGCCAGCTTGTGTAGATGATCTTGAGCGTTTGTTTGAACTTGGAGGACAAGTAGTTGATCACAGGCGTTGATCTTGTCCCCTCCTAGGGTTGTGTGGAAAGAGACGGGTGCAGGGGAGTGTGTGGGTGAGGACCACAGGCCACGTGGCAAGTTTTAAAGAGGTGGGATATGGTGAGGTGAAGTCCAATTAACAAACTGGAAGGTTATAGGGAATATCCCTTTGATTAGAGCTCAATTGATTTGGGTGGGGTTTAGGGTTCGTCAGGTTTAAAAAGGGGGTTTTGATTTGTTTTGTGTTTAAACAAAATTTAAAAAAATGTTTAAGGTGGGAAAAGGGGTTAAGTGGGGTGTTGACCGGATTTGACCAAGGTTTAAATAATAAACCGGGTAAAGGGGTGTGGGCTAAGGGGGTGAATTGGGCTTGTTGATGGGTTTTTCATTACCAGTCCCCAATTAACGTAGAACCTTGTTAACTAATTGCATTTCCAGTCCAAATGCCAAGATCTTGTTAACTATCTTTCACCATCAGTCCAAATGAATTGCAAGTCAAGTCCTTTTGACTAATGTTAGCAACTTTGATTAATTCCAAGGGCCTTTCTTGTTCAATCTTCATTCTTCAAGGATGACACTTGCATATTTAACATTTTTGAGGGTTAATTATGACAAGTTCTTCAAAGATGAGGGGCCATTTTTGCCAATTCTTCAAACTTGAGGGGTCTTTTTGCAAAATTCCAAAAGTGAGCTTGGTTCATTGTGCGTCTTTGTTTCCCGTGTTCGTTTTTGATTGATTCTTGTGATCTTTTGTTCATTCCTCAATATCCGTACCTAAAAATACACAAGTAACAAACACGAGCATATATTTGGCATGTTTCATGATTTTTAATGTATTTAAAGGCCGTTTTTGATGATGAGATCATGTATAAAAGTCATCTCATCACTCGTGTATATGGTTTATCATTAAATATCAGATGGTAACCCGTGCATCAAAGAAAGGAAAGTTTATCGTCGATGATAAACTTATCCTAACAACGAGAAATTAAGTTTTCTCGGGCATGAGCTAAAATTAAAAACATTCGAGGTTTTTAAGCTCATGCACATTGACTTACAGTTAAATGTCAGACTGTAACTCGAACTTAAAATAAAGGAAAGATTATCTTTTATGATAACTTATCCTCTTAACGAGAAATTCACCTTTCTCGGTCATGAGCTTGTATTAAAACATTCGAAGTTTTAAGCTCATAAAGGAAAGTGTATCTTTTAACTAAGAGAACTTTTCCTCGTAACGAGAAATTAACCTTTCTCGGTCATGAGCTTTCCGTTAAAACAGTCAAAGTTTTCAAGCTCATGAACACGACTTCTAAGTAAATGTCAGCTTAGGACTCGTTCTTCAGATAAAAGGAAAGTTTATCGCCGATGATAAACTTATCCTTAACCACGAGAAGTTTACAACTTCTCGGACTTGAGCTTTCCTAAGATATTCCAAATCTTAAGCTCAAGTAATTGGTTTTCAAAACTTTGAACACAATTTTTCAAGAATTTCTCAAAAGGTTTTTCTAAATCTTTCAAAATTGTGTGTTAAAAAATGTTTTGATAAAAAGAGCATGTCTTCTGGAATCGATAATATTTACGAACCTAGAAATGTCATTCAATAATGACACGGGGTTGTAAATAAAGTTCGAGCAGAAGTTCAAACTTTTAAAACATGCTCAAAATGGTTTGCTATTATTTCAGATAGCAACCCGCTTTTCATAATCAAGTCAAGCATTTCACCGGAAAGCTTTGACTCAACAACGGGAATTAATTTTCTCGGGGACGTGACGAGGTGACCAACATTCGTGAACAAGAACCATATGAATCTTTCATATGATGTTCTCCATCATTCAGGTTCTACCTCGTAAATTGTTAATCTTGTGAATTCATTATCATATATGATCTTTGCACGTGATAAATACCTTACACTTGTGTTTAAAAGGTATTTAATTTACGTTTCAGCACACCCTCATTAATTTGAGGGGGAGCTTGTGTAATTTATGAAGATAATTGGATTTGCATTTTTCCTCCCAAATTTTCTTAAAATGCTATTAAATCAATTGATATTAAAAACATCGATTGGGTTAATATTTTTAATATGGGGGAGAAAATGTGATTTAATATGGGATATGATCAATCATAAATGGTTTGACTTAACGTGATAGCTCATCCCGACATGTGCAAAATGTTTTCGGATATCGTGGCATATGTTAAGGGGGAGCAAAATGGATTTGCACTTCAAAATGGATTTCATGGTGACATACACTTACCCAAAACATCTCTATTCACGATGATGAAGATTGTGGTGACATAAGGATGGTAGGATAGGTTAAAGCCCAATGATTCCTCTAGAACCGGAGGATTCTTCCCAAGGACATTCCATAGCTAGAAATAGTAGTCCTTAGGAAAGATGGAGAAAGATTGTGAATGTAGCTGAATGCCGACCAAGTACTTAAGTTAGCACTGGAACAATCACAACAAGGTGCTAGTGATGACGTATTGGTAAGCATTGAAGGGGTTGAAGAATGAAAAAGAATTGTAAAGATAAAGGGTGTAAAGAAAGAAGCCCTCCTTACAACTTAGGCAGAAACCGGGTCAATTCATATGCTATTGAGATCATTTTAATGATTCTTGATATTGAAGATAGACATCATGGACCCAGTGATGCAAGGCACAACCCATCCCAGCTAACTCAGATATCTCTTAAAAGATATTTGTTTTAATCACACGAAGACAACACATTATCTATTGATTTATTCACTCCGAATAAATTGGTATTGAAAAGGTGGCACTCCTCTCCAGCCTCCGATCACTAAAAATCCAAAATGCACGATCGAGTCTAGAGCCATTTGAGATCATCAAATATCTCATTAGGACACACTTTCATATTTCCTTTCTTCTTCACACACTGTGAAAAGTAAGAAAGATCTTAAGAGTCCTACGCAAAATCTTCATGATCTTGCCTGAACATCCGAGTAATACGAAAGTATTTACAATGAAGATGGAAATCCTTCTTGAGCGAATATCAAAAAGCTCATGGTAGGTGACTTGTGCGATTCTTTATGAATCAAACGTGTGATAACTGGAAAGCAACAGTGGTTTAATTCTTAAATGAATTTAAACACGTTCCAGGCCTCTACGCAATATCTTAGTGATCTTGCTAGAACATTCAGAGTAATACTATTAAGTATTTACAGTGACGAATGGAAATCCTTCTAGTGTTAACATCAAACAGCACTTGGTAGGTGACTTGCAAGATTCTATATGAATCAAGCTAGTGACAACTGGAAAGAAACGATGGTGCGGTTCTTAATTGAACTTCACTTGTTCCAGGAACATGAATTGACGGCTTCAAATCATGCGGATAATATTATCCAAATGATTCACTCTTTACGTTCGCAGTCAGCTTTGGACGGTCGAGTAAAGAGAATGGGTTTACCCGCGAAATCTTGTCAAGGAGGTTCTTTATTGAAACTACCTGCCACAAGTACGATATTTAATATCGTCCAACGGTCTTCACCGACCGGAGGTAAAATGCTACCGAATTAGAATGAAATGTTCAAGGCCATTTCATCCGTGTATATTATTTGTTGCTAACTGTCTTATGCAGCGTAACAAGAAGGTGGCATTGCGGTGTACAATCCAGAAGAAGTCGTCACCACATGCTTATACTACATACAATTAGTACTTCAACAAATTCAAGAAAGCCTGAAGGTCAAGTCTTCCGCTGTATCAAACTCTGAAGCTTTCAAGAATTTAAAAGTATAAGTATGTGGAACATGAAGTCACAAAGAGGCAAATATCACAAGTGAAGAATGCACAAGGTCAAGGCAAGGAAACATGCTCAAGACTAAAGTCAAAGATCACATCAAGCATATTCACAAGAACAAGATCGAAGACTCAAGCATAGATGCTAGGTTTAAGATTTTGTAAAAAGATGTGACCTCCCTTAGGGGGAGATTGTTGGAAATACGTTTTTCCCAATAAAGTCTCGGTCACATCTTAGTTAGCATAGATCACGAGTCATAGACTATTTAGAACTTTGTTTCTTGGAGCGACCTCCCTTAGGGGGAGATTGTTGGAAATACGTTTTACGTATTTATGAAGGATCGGTCGCTCCAACGATAATTATGTAATGGGATCGTGATCCATTTAGTTTATGTATAGTCCATATAGCCCACATGTAGGGTGGGCTATATATATCCCCTCCTAGCATGTTAGGAGGGGTTGTTGATTGTCCATTTCACACATTAATCATTTCCATCTTTATTTTCTCTCTCTAATTCTTCCCTTTTCTCTCCTTTCTCTCTCTACTCCCTCATCTCCTTCTTCATCTTCTTTATATTTATCATCTAAATCAACCATCTTAATCCATCAAATCCATCATGTAGAATAGGCCAATAATCTCGTAGACCTTCAGAAGGCGTGTACTTTTTTTATCCTTGAACAGATAACTTGCTCGTGCTTAATCTTAGAATGAAGACATGTTTATCTGGTTTCCGGGTTCGGGGTGGTTGGTTGATGACTCGGATAACTATCACTTAAAGGGGTTACATTGTTGTACTCAGTGTCACGCGCTTAGTCGACGTGGATAATTTCAAGAGGTGTTTTTCTTATAGACTTCTTCAGTGATGCATTGGGTACTTAGAGATTTCTACACCGTTCTTCATTCAACAATTGTGCAAGCTTAAGTTACAAGATCAATGGATTCTTATTCAGTTTCATGTTTGATGTATCTGGTTCATTCTATCAGTGGTCACTTCAAATTGCTTTCACGAGGGTTGGTAAAGTTGTCCGTGGAGAGTTTATGAGTAGAGATTATCGATCAACAGCTGATTCTCACAAAATATATAATTCAGCTTATTATTCTCACGAGATTTCAGGTTCATGTGCATACGATTTATTGCTGGTTCCGAGTTTCGAAACCATCAAGAGGAAGAAGAAGACACATTGAATGCACAACGAGTACACGTGATGAACTTCATACCTTCTTTTGATTTGAAGACATTCCAGGATGACATTTGTCATAGCCGTAGAGAAAATCAGTGTTTTAACTCGTGGCGTTATCAATCTCTAAACGGTACACTACTGATTCGATGTTTAATTGTTTGGTTGTTGCAATTATTCATCATCATTATCCTATATGGAGAGATATGTATTCCCGGGACTTAATTGACTCTGGTGCATCTCCGAAAGAAGATATGTGCATTTTCGGGACTTAATTGACTCTGGTGTTACGATGTCAACTTCATGAATGGGATAAAGTGTCTACTTAAGTATTTGAGCTTCATACTTGGGATTGGTTTATTTTCTTCAACTATGTGGGAGAAGAAATGTCTTGATTCTTTCTAGTATGCATAACTTTAACTCTCAGGGGGAAGAAACATTCAGAAGAATTATTCAAGCGTGAGAAGAGAAGTTGTTGACCTACTTGGTGTGCCCCAAACTTTCAATCCCTCTTAGCAACGTTATCATGTTATATGATGGGATTTGCTTGTTAGATTCCGCTGTGCGCTTAATCATTCTAAGCTTTATTGAAAGCTTTGAAGTTGCTTACGAGGATTGTCGGTTTAGGAGGAAGCTATTTAAAAGCTTATACATCAAGTTTATGTGGCATGAATTAGGGGGAAGTTAATTCAGAAGCTTCTCCTTAACCAGAAGTATATGGATTACTTAGCTTGTGCCGTTACAGTATTTCTACTACAAGTTACTTAAGAGATGAGTCGTTTTGAAGTGAAGAATTGAAGTCAAAGGCCTCAGAAGACATCATCAGCATTGGACGCTTCATGGAATCTTTTGTTCTTAATCATTATGTACTTGTTAGGAAAAATATTGTAAGGAATTCTACACGTCGTCCCATGGGGGAAGATTGTTGGAAATTCACTTTATGTGACGACATTTAAGAATTCTCATTAGTTATTATAGTCACACATGCTTAGACTAGACTAGGTTCAATGTATAGTTAAGTGTATGGTGTGTGGCTATATATACCCCTCCTAGGCTTCCAAGGAGGGGTGTTGATTGTGTTTCTTTTTTATTTTTATTACATTTTCCTTTCTTTCTCTTTACACACACAACCACTCTCTCTCTAAACTTCAACAATGGCTACCACTACCATCTACCACCATGTTAGACCACCGGATTAGATAAAAGCAAATCCACAATCAAGAAGACACATTGAACGCACAACGAGTACACGTGATGAACTTCATACCTTCTTTTGAATTCATTGAAGTACTGAGTGTATGCAGTATAAGCATGTGGTGACGACTTCTTCTGGATTGTACACCGCAATGCCACCTTCTTGTTATGCTGCATAAGACAGTTAGCAACAAACCATATACACAGATGAAATGGCCTTGAACATTTCATTCTAAATCGGTAGCATTTTACCTCCGGTCGGTGAAGACCGTTGGACGATATTAAATATCGTACTTATGGCAGGTAGTTTCAATAAAGAACCTCCTTGACAAGATTTCGCGGGTAAACCCGTTCTCTTTACTCGACCGTCCAAAGCTGACTGCGAACGTAAAGAGTGAATCATTTGGATAATAATATCCGCATGATTTGAAGCCGTCAATTCATGTTCCTGGAACAAGTGAAAATCAATTAAGAACCGCACCATCGTTTCTTTCCAGTTATCACGAGCTTGATTCGTATAGAATCTTGCAAGTTACCTACCAAGTGTTGTTTGAGGTTAATGATGAGATGGCATTTATACATGATCTCATCGTTCTTTTCGGGCTTTAAATGCATAAAAATGTCATAATATACCATATATATGCTTGTGTTTGTTTACTTGTGTATTTTAGGTATGGATATCGTGAAAAAGACAAAAGATCACAAGATACAAGGAAAAACGGACACGAGAAACAAAGCAGTACAAAGAACCGGGCCCTATTCATGAAATACTCAACAAATACCCTTGAAGACTTGAAGACATACAAGATTGATCCTCATTTATTGAAGAAATGACACTTAAAACCCTTGTATATTGATAATTACAAGTTTGGTCCCTTAAGTTTGTCAAAATTACACAAAAGGTCCTTCAACTTTGAAGAAATGGCAAGATTAGTCCCTCAACAATTCCAAATTGTCAATTATATTCCCTCATGATGCCAAAGATTCATTGAAGACCTTTGAAGATCAAGAAAGTCCAAAATCAGTCCTTCAAATATGCAAAAGTGGCAAAAACAACCCTTGAAACACTTTTTGAAAAGTTTTGTGCCAAAATTGCCAAAGTCTGAAAGTTGTTACAAAGGAAATGGGCGGTTGACACGTTTTAAAAACACAAATGAAAGAAAAGAAGAAGAACAAGGGCCAAATGTGTGCTATTGAAACATTTAAACATGAAATTGCGCCAAACAACTCCACTTCCCCCAATTTCGGATCAAACGTGTTACTGTTCACCTTTTCACCACCCAGAATTACCTCACTTAAAACAAAGGGTAATTTGCTATTACCTTGGCACACGTTTGATTCACCTCACCTTAAACACATCCCACACACAAAACCCTCATCTCCACTCACCAAAAGGCCCCACCATTCAATACGTCAACCAATGAAAATGCAATTTACTCTCCAAGTCATCCTACGTGTCCAAATCAACAGCTGACATTCATTGCTTCATCCCAAAGCTATTTTAAACGGTTTGGATGTATTTTGGACAGCTCATCAACAAGAAACGCCTAGAAGACCTCAAGCGCATTTTAGAGAATTCAGTGCTAGGGTTTGTGAATAGTGTAGCCTGGCATTTTCCTATAAAAGGAGACCTCAACATGTGAGAGTCCCTTGGTTCCAGTCTTTACCTTTAAAACTTGTAATTCCTTTTTAAAATTTATAAAAGTTGGTATTTTGATAAAATTGTAATTCCTTTTTATGTTTTTGAAAGTTGGTATTGTTTTAAGGTGATTCTGAGTTCCATTGATTGTTATAAGTGTGCTTGAATCATTTGGTTCAAGGACGTTTATGTTTGGTAAGTTTTTCAAGTTTGAAAAAGCTTGAAAGAAGGTTTCTGATTTTGCTATATTTGTGTACTAACCCTTAGCCATAAGCCTTGAGCTCCTTCAAGCTTGTTGACACCAAGCCTGGGAAGAGTTCTTAGCCCTTGGTTGAGTTTGTTTGCTGCTTGTGTTGAAGACATATCATCATCAAAGCCTTGTTCTACTTTGAACATCAGCAGGCTTTGATCTTCTTTGTTGAAGTACCTTGGTCTTGTTCTAGCTGTTGAACAAGGTCCAAGGAGCATAGCTGGCCCTCCTAGGATGTTGTGGAGGGCAGGTATAACCCTTTGATTACATTTCCACTAAAATTTCATGTTTCTGCTTATTTTGTACTTTGGCATATGATTTGGTGATTCTGTGTTTGTGCTTTGTGTTTTATGGTTGTAATCTGTTAGTTGTCACCTAGTGTAGCTATTTGATCATTAAAATCAATAGGTTGTGTTTAAAAATCAGAAGTTTGTTTGAAATGTGGTTGATTAAGGATTGTTTGGGATTACTGGTTCATAAGGCCTTGTGGCCTTGTGCCCTTGGTTCTTAGGGTTTGGGAGGTCTAAACAAGTCTTAATATACAAGATTTAGTCATTGGTTTACTTTCTGAAAGTTTGGAAAAGGGATTTGAAGTTTTGCAAAAATCTGATAAAAGTGGTTTTGAAATTGGTAAAACACATCAGATCCAATAACTTCTTTGTTTGTTGGATCTAAGGTCTGAAATGAGGTTTAGGAAAAGTTTAGGTGATAAGCTATCTATTGGTTATCTGGTTGTTGAATTTGGTGGCTTATTGTGGTTTTTATAGCTTATCAAAGTTGGCTGAAGTGGTCATTTGCATCAGCAAAGTGACCACCTCATTTGGTGTTGCATTTTGATTTCTAGTTTAAGGATTGTTGTTTTGCTGCTTGGATTCCATTTGTGTGCTGCTTGTGAGATAATTTGGCTATTTGGATTGTTTTGATCATAGCTTATAAGCCTACTAGCTTATTGGCTTATTTGTGCCAAAACACATCAAGTTTACCCAACTGGTAAGCTTTGATTCACAAGGTTTGCACTCAAACCTTGACCAGCAGGGTGAAAAAAAAGTCCATACACTTCATTAAGTCTGTCAACGTCCACTTTGTTCCAGTCAGCGTTTGATTTCAACTTGTCAGCGTTTGACTTTTGGTCAAACTTGGTTTCTAAGCTTATTGAATCTGTTTTTCTTATTGGTACATGCAACAACTTAGTTTTTGTAATAGAACTCATTTTTCTCAGCTTAATAACAAATCTGGAAGGTTACAAGTCTTTTGGTTAAGCTTTTGCTAGAAAACTAGCTTATTTGGCTTTTTCAGCCAGCTTATTTGCTCTTTCAGCTTATTCTACTTGGCTTTTTGTGATTTTCTTGATTGATTATTCTTAGTTAAGCTATTTGTGAGCTTTTGCAACAAACTAGAGCTTCTAAGGTGCCCTAAATCTCAAACCCGACTATTTTGTCTTTTAGTGAATTTTAACTTTGCTTATTTCTGGCTTATTGAGTGTGCTTTTTCAAAATTTCTTTTTACAGATCTCATAAGCATCCCAAAAGAAGGTTGTGTGTCAAATTAGAGCTTATGGCATTAGCTTATTGCTTAATGGGCTGAAAAGCCCAATAAGAATAAGCTGCCTGCTTAATAAGCTGTGATAAGCTCACATTCAGCTTTTGGGCCTTTAGAGTATTGTTCTTAGAATTAAATTTTGAGTCAGATAGGGCTTTTCCAAGTCAATTGGGCCAAGTTTGACTTTTTGGGCCCAAAAGCCCATTTGGTTTGACTGTTTTTGGTTTTGGCCCATTTGAGGGCCCATTAGGGGTATTCTGGTCATTTCACTTTGATTTTCTGATTATTTAGGTAAAAATAAACTAGTTTGGAAGTTTTTAGAAATTTTTATGATTTTTGGTTTTTTAATATTATTTTAATATTATTTTATTATTATTTTTCAAATTTCACATTTTCCAACTTTTTTACATTTTTCTTTGCTTTAATACATTAAAATAGGAATTTAGCAACTTTTAGAATAATTTTATCACTTTTAGATTAATTTTTATAATTATTTTAAGTTTTAATAGTTTTTAAATCATTTTAAATAGTTTTTAATAGTTTAAAAATTTCTAAAAATAGTTTTTAATCTTTTTAGGTCATTTTAGAGGTTTACCAATTGAAAAATCTTTATTTGGGCTTTTTGATAATTTATTTGATTTTTAAGGCTTTAATTAGCATTTAAAAATTGAATATTTAATTATTTAAAAGGTTTGAAAAAGTTTTGATCATTGGTAAACTCTTAGTTTATTTATTTTGATTTTTGGTGAATTTTTGGTAATTTTTAGAATTAATTTTTATTTTTGTAGTTTTTACGATTTTACGTTTTAACATTCTAGTAGTAATTTTCACGTCTTCGTCATCTTCTTTTCTCATCCCCTTCTAAACCAATCATTAATCACAAACATTTAACAAGTTTTTCACACACATATACCTCCTTGGGAAACGAACTTTCACACCATAAGGGTCATTAACACTTGATTTTTCCTAAAATCATTTGTTTAATACTTACCGCTCATTTACCCTCTTTTGTTTTCCTAAACAAGAGGTGTAATTTACCACAATCAGTTAACACTAGAAGGATTTCCACTCATCACTGTGAACACTAAGGTATCACTCTGAGTGTTCTGGCAAGATCACTAAGATATTGCGTAGAGGCCTGGAACGTGTTTAAATTCATTTAAGAATTAAACCACCGTTGCTTTCCAGTTATCACAAGTTTGATTCATAAAGAATCGCACAAGTCACCTACCATGAGCTTTTTGATATTCTCTCAAGAAGGATTTCCATCTTCATTGTAAATACTTTCGTATTACTCGGATTTTCAGGCAAGATCATGAAGATTTTGCGTAGGACTCTTAAGATCTTTCTTACTTTTCACAGTGTGTGAAGAAGCAAGGAAATATGAAAGTGTGTCCTAATGAGATATTTGATGATCTCAAATGGCTCTAGAGTCAATCGTGCATTTTGGATTTTTAGTAATCGGAGGCTGGAGAGGAGTGCCACCATTTCAATACCAATTTATTCAGAGTGAATAAATCAATAGATAATGTGTTGTCTCCGTGTGATTAAAATAAATATCTTTTAAGAGATATCTGAGTTAGCTAGGATGGGTTGTGCCTTGCATCACTGGGTCCATGATGTCTGTCTTCAATATCAATAATCATTAAACAATGATCTTAATAGCATATGTATTGACCCGGTTTCTGCCTAAGTTGTAAGGAGGGCTTCTTTCTTTACACCCTTTATCTTTACAATTCTTTTTCATTCTTCAACCCCTTCAACGCTTACCAGTACGTCATCACTAGCACCTTGTTGTGATTGTTCCAGTGCTAACTTAATTACTTGGTCGGCATTGAGCTACGTTCACAATCTTTCTCCATCTTTCCTAAGGACTACTATATCTAGCTATGGAATGTCCTTGGGAAGATTCCTCCGGTTCAAAAGGAATCATTGGACTTTAACCTATCCTACCATCCTTATGTCACCACAATCTTCACCGTCGTGAATAGAGATGTTTTGGGTAAGTGTATGTCACCATGAAATCCATTTTAAAGTGCAAATCCATTTTGCTCCCCCTTAACATATGCCACGATATCCGAAAACATTTCGCACATGTCGGGGTGAGCTATCACATTAAGTCAAACCATTTGTGATTAATCATTTCACATATTAAATCACATTTTCTCCCCCATATTAAAAATATTAACCCAATCGATGTTTTTAATATCAATTGATTTAATAGCATTTTAAGAAAATTTGGGAAGAAAAATGCAAAGCCAAGTATCTTCATGAATTACACAAGCTCCCCCTCAAATTAATGAGGGTGTACTTGAAACGTAAATTAAATACCTTTTAAACACAAGTGTAAGGTATTTATCACGTGCAAAGATCATATATGATAATGTAATCACAAGATTAGCAATTTATGAGGTTGGACCTGAATGATGGAGAAAATCATATGAAAGAAGCACATGGTTCTTGTTCATGAATGTTGGTCGCCTCATCACGTCTGAAGTTATCTCTTGACTCCATTTGATTGATATCGTTGTCTTGACACCAACATGTGAACTTGGCACTTTCGGCGTCAAAGATTCTTAATGTTGGACAATTGCTCCCCCTCAATTGTTGACCCGTGTTCTATTGAAAGAGCTGTAGTCGCCGTTTGAGTAGTCGCATCGTCGAGTATGTAGATATCAATTATAAATTGCTACGGTTGGTAGAGATGATAACTTCACAAAAAACAAGACTTCTCTTGTTTTAACAAATAAATGCACTGAATCGTACATATATTCGTTTTAGATTGTGTTATAACGTAAACACAATCCCTTACATGGTTATAAAGTAAACCATGCCCGAGAAAATTAATTCCCATTGTTGAGTCAAAGCTTTCCGGTGAAAAGCTTGACTTGAGTATGAAAAGCGGGTTACTATATGAAATAATAGCAACCCATTTTGAGCATGTTTTAAAACATTTGAACTTCTGCTCGAACTTTATTTACAACCTCGTGTCATTATTGAATGACATTTCTAGTATCGTAAATATTATCGATTCTAGAAGACATGCTCTTTTTATCAAAACATTTTTTGAGCACACAATTTTGAAAGATTTAGAAAACCTTTTTGAGAAATTCTCGAAAAATTGTGTTCAATGTTTTGAAAACCAATTACTTGAGCTTAAGATGTTGAATATCTTACAAAACGAGCTCAAGTCCGAGAAGTTGTAAACTTCCCGTTGTTAAGGATAAGTTTATCATCGGCGATAAACTTTCCTTTTAACTAAAGAACGAGTCCTAAGTTGACATTTACTTAGAAGTTGTTTTCATGAGCTTGAAAAACTTTGAATGTTTTAACGTAAAGCTCATGACCGAGAAAGATGAATTTCTCGTTATGAGGTAATGTTCTCTTATTTAAAAGATACACTTTCCTTTCTGAGCTTAAAACTTGGAATGTTTTAATACAAGCTCATGACCGAGAAAAATTAATTTCTCGTTTCGAGGATAAGTTATCTTTAAAGATAAGCTTTCTTAAAAATGAAATTCGAGTTACAGTCTGATATTTAACTGTAAATCATTGTGCATGAGCTAAAAAAACTTCGAATGTTTTTAATATTAGCTCATGCCCGAGAAAAATTAATTTCTCGTTGTAAGGATAAGTTTATCATCGGCGATAAATTTTCCTTTATTTGAAGAACGGGTCATTGTCTGACATTTAACAATGAACCATTTTACACGAGCATAAAACCGTTGAATAGTTTTAAAGTAAGCTCGTGTCTGAGAAAATTTAATTTCTCGTTTTTGAGGATAAGTTTATCATCGGTGATAAACTTTCCTTTATTTGAAGATCGGGCCATCATATGATATTTAATGAAGAGCCTTATACACGAGCTTAAAACCTTTGAATGGTTTTAGGATAAGCTTGTGTCCAATAAAACTTAATTTCTCGTTAAAAGGGTAAGTTATCGTTGCGTAGATAAACTTCCCTGTCTCTGAAGTCCGGGTCATAGTCTGTCATTTAACGAGGAGCCATTGTGCATGAGCTTAAAAACTTTGAATGTTTTTAATATAAGCTCATGCCCGAGAAAAATTAATTTCTCGTTGTTAGGATAAGTTTATCATCGGCGATAAACTTTCCTTTCTTTGAATATCGAGTTATAGTCTGTGATGTGACTATAAGTCCTATACACGAGCTTAAAACCTTTGAATAGTTTTACCGGAAGCTCGTGTCCGAGAAACTTTAATTTCTTGTTTTGAGGGTAAGTTATCGTTGCGAGATAAACTTCCCTTTCTTTGAAGAACGGGTTATAGACTGTGATTTATCTATAAGCCTCTACACGAGCTTAAAACATTTAAATAGTTTTGACGGAAGCTCGTGTCCGAGAAAATTTAATTTCTCGTTTTGAGGATAAGTCATCATCGGGATGAACTTTCCTGTCTTTTGAGAGCGAGTTACAGTCTGTTATGTGACTGTAAGTCCGTATGCACTGTAAGCTTAACTGGAAATCCCCTAAGACACTTGTTTCTCAAATATCAGCTTCTTTAGCAACCAAACTCTGAGAGTGTCCTTAATTGAATGGTATTCAATGATTGGACCGCTTCGTTCTTTTGGAACATCCTCTTTGGTACCTGCATTCTCATTGGAATTTGCATGCTTTGATATGGGTTAGCGATATCTATCTTAGAAGCAAGTGGGGGTTCACAGTTTTCTTTTCTTTTGCTAGAGATGACCTGAGGAGATGATTCACTTGTCTTAGCTGGTAAACGTTTCCTTTTATAGAAAACCTTAAGTTCAGGCTTAAGTGATGTATCCTCCTTTTCAATTTCCTCCCTAGTATTCTTAGTAGAATCAGACACTATCCTAATTAAAGGGCACTCGTTTCCTACAAGAGTGAAAGTTCTACCAGTGGGGCGCCACATTTTACCAAAGGGTTTGATTTTAGCTAACCACTGGGATTTAAGTCTAGCACGGGAGTTCACCTCATTAAGTAATTTTTGGATACAAGAATCATGATTGGCTTTAAAGACACATTTCCTACATGTTTTACAAGTAACATATTTAATGTCCGAGTAAGATCTAGAATTCCTAGATGATTGATTGATTCTCCTAGGATTTGACATGCTACGGTTAGCAGTGTTGGGTAATCTAGAAGGCATCTGTCTAGGTTTGAAAGTCTTATCTCTTACTTGTATCTTTTGAATAGCTTCCCTTAGACCAGATTTATGGTGAACGTCATTTAAACTAGTTCTAGACGTGGTCTTGGTATTTTTAGAGAAACTAGAGGCAATCATGTGATTAGGTCTTGCTAAAGCTGTTTTGGTCACATTGGGCCTAGTTGCAGGAGTGACTGGTCTAGAAAGATGAACCAAATCAACTTGGGAGGCAAACCGCGGTCTCGAGGATTATGGTCGCTCAGATCTAAATGCAGTCGGTTGTCTAACGAACTGATTTGTAGGCGGTTTCCCCGAGATTGATGGTTTTTCAAGCTTAGTGTCCACACTAGTTCCTTTGGTTTTCCTCAATTCGTTTTTCAACGCAGCTATAGCAAAGACCTTTTCCTGTACTTGATCTTTTAAGGTCTCATTCTCTTTGAGCAATTCATCTTGGGATGCCAACTTAGATTCAAGCAACTTAATTTGTTTCAAAATATTATCCTTTTCAGCTTTGGAATCTAGAACTGTTTGATCCAATTTTCGTTCAAGAACAACGTTTGACTTTTCAAGTTTTTCAAAATATGTTTCATATTTCTCCGTTTTCCTTGAAAATTCAATTTTGGCATCCTCAAGCTCTTTGGATTGCTGAGCTAAAATGGTTTCAAGCTCTTCAGTCCTAGACACAGAATTGGTTAAAGAAGCAGTCGTAAAACTATTAGCAGGATTGTTAATTAGCGCATTCATTTCAGACAACATATGTAGAATATTATTTGTACCTGACATGCTACTTGGTTCCTGTTTTCCTCCTGATTCTATTCTCTCGTGGCTGCTTCTTGTATCGTCTTGCAATATATGCAATTTTCCCTCTTGAAAAGTCGAATTCAAAGAACCCATTGAAAGTTCGATGACAAATGATTGTGGATATGACAACACCAACAAAAGATCCGTAGTAAATCTAAAAAAAAATAATCCTCGATTGATGATGTAACTCTTTTCTCGGCTCAGAAAGTTTTATTGGCTCAAATGGTTATAAAATAAACCTGATACTAATAGGTCCAATTTAAATTCGGCTCATTCCAAAAATAAATCCCGTCAACAAATAAATACAACCTTCGGTTAATATAGAGATTGGCCAAACAATTTATATCCGAAACAAATTAATAACTTGGCCCAAACAATTTATATCCAAAACAATTAATATCCGACCATTTATTTCTAAAAACGTGTATAGGTAAAGTGTTGTAACTTGGAACAAATGAATATTTCTCAAATGCAAATCTAAAATAATCTGTTAATTGACCAAAAATACTTTACGTTTAAATACACACACGGGGATGTTTTATAAATACACTCATTTCTACCCCTTAGTTTCTCTACCCCTTAAACGTAATTGCAAATTTGTGTGATTTGCGTAGACCCACAATATTTTCCTCTACCCCTTAAACGAGTGACTTGCAATTCATAAATATCCGTTTTTTAATTGTGGATGGAGAGAAGAAACGTGGCCCAAAAAAATCTTAAAGTTGCCAAAAACGTGGCAAGAACACAACGGTTAAAGATATAAACATCACCCCTAGATTGACTTTACACACCTTGTTTCCTCTGCCTAGTTTTAATATTAAACGCCTCCACCCTAATTAATCTCCCACACAATTCTAATCACTTAAACCTCCGTCTCCTTTTTCACACTCCGTCTCCTTTTTCAATCTCCTTTTTCAATCTGTATAGCTAATACTAACAAAAGCAAATCAGTCACCATTCATATTACATCAATGATCAATCCCATGCATGTTTATACATAGACACGAATCTCATCCCTCATTTTCATTTGGTCATACGAAATGAATAGCCACAATAACTTGTTCGTATAAACGAAAGAGCACTGATTAACAAGTCTTCAAGGTCTATATGAGGCCTCGGGTAGGTATTTGTTTGATGTTTCGTCGGTGTGATTTTGAGTCTTCGATCAATGAATGTTTTAAACTGAGATCTTGATTTGTATGGGTTGTTGATTTCAAAAAAAAATGTGTCGAATGTTGATTGTTTGAGTCGTATCCCTTGGTGTTTGTGTCAAGTAGAGGGTGATTAAGACGAAAACGAGACGGTTTGGTTTTGTTTTTGGTTCTCGAGTTGTGTCAAGGTTGTGGGTCTTATCGAGAGTCGAGTCAGTTTTGGAAACGGGGGTGGGTGGTTGTGTAGGTCGAGGATGGGTATGGTGTTGGTCTAGGTGTGGATTCGATGACTATGGTGGTCGAGTCTTGTGCGAAGTCTCGAGTTTATGTGTCAGTGGGTTCGAGAGTCTGATATTGAGATTAGAGTGTGGTTAGTTGTCGAGAGGTAAGGGTGAGTCTTGTTTGTTTGGTCTTGATTTTGGTCTGTTTTATCGAGTCAAAAACTTGGTCAAATCGCAGTCTAAAAGATTAAGTCCATCGCAGTCATATTTACACTCCATCGCAGTCACAATAATACTCCATCACAGTCTTTGATCTTACTAAGATCGCACCCCGATCGCACTCCGATCGCAGTTCGATCGCAGCTTCGATCGCACTCGTGATCGCAGCTTCGATCGTGGTGGAGATCATAGAAAGTGATCGTAACTTTGGATCGCAAGTTGAAACCCCCGGGGTTTATGCGATCACAAAAGATCCGATCATAGCCAAAGTATGTTGTTGGATCGCAACGAGTAAAACAGTTAGAGACAAAAAGGGAAGTACGGATAAATCTGATGCACAAGATACAATTGAAAATTCCAAGACGAAAGTTATAAAAGAAACGAGACCAATGATAATTCCAAGACAAAAGTTAAAAAAATGAAAAACTAAGACGTTTGTGATTTTTAAAAAATGAAAACTGATACTTTTTTTTAAGAAAATAAAACTGATAACCAGATAACTGATATGAAGTATGACAGTTGGGTAATAACTTGTTATGGGGGAAATTTCAATGATAAAAAATTGATAGAAAACTGATTACCCAAAATGATATTGAGATCAAAATTGATGTAAAAATTCGTGACACCAAAAAAGAATAGAAAAAAAAATAATTTTAGAAAGAAAAGATTTTTACCATCAAATCAATAGATAAAAAATACGCCAATCCGAAGAATCAACCAAGCTCTTGATACCAATTGTAGGATCGTGTTTTTCTAAGGATTAAGCATTGTATGAGTTTATCTATTGAATGAATGGAGAAGTGGAAGAACTTAGAGAGAGAAAGGTAGAGAGAGAAAGGAGAGAAGAGAGGAAAGGTGAAATGTGATAAAATGAAAATGTTCAACCCCTCCTAACATGCTAGGAGGGGGGTTTATATAGCCCACCCTACATGTGGGCTATATGGGCTATATTGGATCACGAGCCCAATATCATTGGAGTGACCGATCCTTTCAACACATGCTTATGCTTTCTGCACTTAATACTTCAACAAATTCAAGAAAGTCTGAAAGTCAAGTCTTCCACTGTATCAAACTCTGAAGCTTTCAAGAATTTATAAAAGTATAAGTATGTGGAACATGAAGTCACAAGGAGGCAAATATCACAAGTGATGAATGCACAAGGTCAAGGCAAGAGAACATGATCAAGACTAAAGTCAAAGATCTCGTCAACATATTCAAAAGAACAAGATCGACGACTCAAGCATAGTATTCTAGGTTTAAGATTTTGTAAAAAGGTGTGACCTCCCTTTGGGGGAGATTGTTGGAAATACGTTTTTCCAAGGAAAGTCTCGGTCACATCATTGTTAGCATAGATCACGAGCTATAGACTATTTTGGACATTGTAACTTGGAGTGACCTCCCTTTGCGGGAGATTGTTGGAAATACGTTTTTACGTATTTAGAAAGGATCGGTCACTACAATGATATTGGGCTCGTGATCCAATATAGCCCATATAGCCCACATGTAGGGTGGGCTATATAAACCCCCCTCCTAGCATGTTAGGAGGGGTTGAACATTTTCATTTTATCACATTTCATCTTTCCTCTCTTCTCTCCTTTCTCTCTCTACCTTTCTCTCTCTAAGTTCTTCCACTTCTCCATTCATTCAATAGATAAACTCATACAATGCTTAATCCTTAGAAAAACACGATCCTACAATTTTTAATACTAAAAAAAATTGAGGTCCATTTATTATGAGAGTTTTTACAGAAAGTTTATTGAGGTTCATTTATTACGAAAGTTTGTAGTACAGAAAATCCCGAAAGTTATTCCCAAGTGTGAACACATTTGATATTTTCTGAAAGTTTTGTTGACTATTAAATATTACGAAAGTTCCGTGTATGCATTTATTGTTCCGAGAGTTTATGTTTTAAATTGGATAACTTTTTTTTAGTATTGTTCAGTGTTTTTATTAGTGTAGATTTAAAATATTCCGAAAGTTTTTGGTATTATTCTGAAAGTCATTTTAGTTTTTATTTTTACCCGAAAGTTTAATTTTATTTTTAGTTGAAAGTTTTGATTTTGATTTTTAGTATTATATTTCGACTTTTATATTTTTATTTTATTTCAACATTTATTTTTTTATATCCCAAATTCTTTTCTTGCATTTTTCTTTATTACTTTTTATTAAGTTTTAATTCGTTTATTTTCTTTATTATTTGTCATTTGTCTTTAGTTTATTTTTAATATTTTTCACATTTTACTTTATAAATAGAAATAGATAACCATTTTATTTTTAACCACAAAAAACGACGTCACACTTAAAATCCGATTTCAAATCGAATAGACGCACGAGAGAACTCTTTTTCCTATTAATAATTTTTTCAGTTATTAATAGAAATTTAATCATGCCATGGGCCGTGGAGGGCACGATTATCTGCATTGCTAGGATTTTCGGTCGCCCAATGATGTCGTTATATTGCGATGGTGAACGGATTATTAGGAAGTTCCGAAACTGTCGTTGAATACTCGTCATCTCCAGCCGTTACTAGTAGTCTTAGCTGGCATAAAGGCCAATTTCCTCCCCACTCAAGCCAACCAGTGGCGTAGAGGCGGGTATCAGCTGGTTCTTAATATATGAGCTTAATCGCGTGAAGCAATGCTCATACAAGATTTCTGTTGAGGAACCTTCATCAATATACATTCGACGGATGATGTGATCCCTAATGTTGACTTCTATCTTCAATGGTCCTACTGTGAGATTGTTTGTAGTGAGAGGTGGGAATCAGATATTGTCCCTCTAGAAAATTTTTGGCTCACTTTCTGTTTCGTAATGTAAATTTTTGTCCCTCTAGAAAATTTTTGGCTCACTTTCTGTTGATGTGATCCCTAATGTAAATGTTCGTGGGCTTGTCCTTTGGTTTCAACTTCCCCTCCTCTGTGTTTTCCTTGACCAGGTGTTTTAGCTTGCCAGACTTTTGAAAGTTTATGGACTTATATTTAATAGTTGTGTGATAGGATCGAACTCGAGATTACGGGATTGCATACAATACGTAAAGAGTTCATTTAATTAATCAATATATTTATTGTATTTATTAATTTATTTAATAAATATATATTTATGTATTTATTTAATTAAACCGAGACATAACTTTAAAGATCGTTAAATAATTAAGAGTTAAGTATTATTAAGTGTTAAATAAATATATAGTAAGTAAGTTAAATAGAAAGAAGGTTGGAAGATTTTGGAACACCCCATGAAGGGGGTGAGCCGTCGGTTATGGAGGAGTGGAAGGGTAAAGGAAAACTTTCCTTTTATTTGTTTAGGGTTACAAGAATTAAGCCTATATGAACAACCCCCCCTCCCACCTCATAATTCACGCAACACAAATCTCTCCTCCCTCTCTCTCTTTGCGACCGCAAGACATAACCCACAAGGGGTTTTGGTTGGTTTTCTTGTTTGATCAGATTTACTTATTATCTAGTCCTAGCCCCTCTCTAGGATTGTTGGGCAAATTTATTACAAGCGTTGTAGCTCGGTTTACACGTGCTAGAATCACGGTTATCTCGTTGTATTATGTGTGTACAAGATCGTAATATAGTCTTACTTTAGACTATATCTTGGTTATATACCGTATAAACCCGAATTGGTGATTCGTTCTTCGTATTGTGGATTTGTTTTAGCGTAAAAAAAGTATGTAACCCTAATTCGATTAATTATAATAATTGTTATTATTATGATCTTGTGAAATCGCTTCCACTATGTGTGCTTTGATCTCGTTTAGGGTTTTGTGTAATTGTTATCAAATATATAAACCTTCAGTTGCATCGAGCGCCATTTTAACATGTTATAATTATCGAAAATCTAAATTTTTTTAACTAATAATTGTTTTGAGTTAAAACTACATGTTTTTTAGGTTCTCTTAAAATTAGGGTTTTGTTATTAAAAACTTAGGGTTTTTGCCGAATTTTTAATAAAAAAAAGGAATTATTTCGAAACCCTAAATTACATGTGGGATAATTTTAGATTAAATTGCCTGATTTATTGTTATGTCATGTATGGTTACGATCCATAGAGATTTAATTATTAAGATTTGTGGGGGAATTCATGATAACGTACATGTTTTCATGGATCATAAAATTATATGGTTATATGATTTTATGTGCTACGTGATTATTTGATTCAATAAATCTTGAATTAGGGAAGACTTTTATATGAATATAAAGACCTAGATTTGATGATTATTGAATAAATCGTATGCATGTGGCTATTTGATTTATTTATTGCACATATAAATTGTTATTATGTGTTTATGATTTAGTTCTTTTCACTTGTTTATATTAAAAACTGTTGAATTGTTATAAACAAGGGTTTTTTGAAATGAAATAATATGCACTAAATCATATTAAAATAATGATTTGTTAGAGATTTAAATTACATAATTGATGAGACTGGTTTTATACATAGTCTCATCATCCAAAAAGGGCTTAAAATGCATTAAATATCATCAAAATACCCATATATATGCTTGTGCTTGTTGCTTGTGTATTTTAGGTACGGATATTGAGAAAATGACAAAAGATCACAAGAATCATGCAAAAACGAACACTGGAAACGAAGCCGCATATTGAACCAAGCCCTAATGAAGAATTTTCCCAAGAAAACCCTTGAAGATTTGAAGAATTATGAAGAAGGGTCCTCCAATATGGAAGAATTGACACTTTATACCCTTGTATCCTCATAATGACAATTTTGGTCCCTAAAAGTTTGTCAATATTGCAAAAAGGGCCCTCCACATTGAAGAATTGGAAATTTTAGTCCCTCAACAAAGCTAAATTATCAACCATTATCCTCTACAAAGTCAAAATATCATGAAGTCCTTCAAAGTACAAGAAAAGACAAGTTTGGTCCTTGAAATATGTTAATTTGCAAAAAGGACCCTTGACTTTCAACATTTGGCAAGAATAGTCCCTCATAAATGAAGACTTGGCAATTTTAATCCTCCAAAATGCCAATCATACAAGTCAAGACCATAATCCTTGAAGAAAATACCAAAACAGCCCTTCAAGAATCACAAAATGGCAAGAATTACCCCTAAATTCACTTTACAAAACTATTTGGGGCAAAAGTGTGAAAAGTAAAACTTCATTAACAAAGGAAATGAAGAATGGACGGATTTATTTGTAAGTGAAAGGTTTCTTAAAGATAGGGGATTAAACATGGCCAGACAATATTATTACCTAGACCACTCACATCTTGCCACCTGTCCCACTCACAAAATCCACCAATGGGAGCCCTCAGCTTTGCCACCTCATTTCCCACTCACCAGATTATTTAACTAATCTTTGATTAGTTTGAATTTGGTGCAAAACACATGTTTAAACATTAAACCGGATCAAACAAGGCACTATTTACTCCAAGAACACAATTGGGTATTTTTAATTGTGTTGTAATTAGGCCATGAAAACCTCCAGATTAGTGATTAAGCATGTCTTAATCATAACCCAACACCAAAAACTCATGCCACATCACTTCATTGTCCCACACAAGATTCCCCTGCTACAAGCTTGTGCATACTGCCAAAATTGTGACAGTCATCCAACGTTTGAGATTGAAGCTTACTTTCTAAGCTTGATACAAGCCCTTTGATCAACTTATCACTTGCCAGCTACCACAAGACAACAAGAATCAGTCACATGTTCTTCAAAACTCAAAACTTCACAAAGGGCAAAATTGGAACTTCCTTAGCTAGGGATTACGTTTTTTTTTCAGCTTAACTAGTTCATTGTAGGCCTATATAAAAGCCTTAGTTCATTACATGTAAAGCTTGCTCTTGAATTTTCCTTGGATCACTTTTCTGTAAATCCATTTTCACTATTAATGAAATGTGTTTGAAATGTTGAAGAAAGCTCAAGTGCCATCATTTATATCTGCTTATTATTGTTCTTAGTTTGATAATTTTGAATCTCAGAACCTGTTTTTAAGGAGTGTGCAAAAGTTTGCATATTTCCTTTCAAGCTTGATATTTTGCTAAGTTCTTGGTCTATCTTGGAATTCTTGGGCTATAGGGCGGATCATAGCATCCTGATATTATGTTATCAAGGTGTGGTGAGGCTTATAACTTGGGGATAATCAAGTGTGGAGGACAAGAGTTGCATTAATCAAGGCTTTTCAACCTTACTGTTTTTCATATTTTGCTTCTAACCTTGTGGAATCTTAGCAGGCTTTGTTGTGGAGCTTGTACTTGTTCGTGCTAGTACATAAGCTCAAAATGCGTGGGTGTGGATGTACATCCATGAGGTTTGCATACTTAATCCCAAAATCGTCTTAAATCTTTATTTTTGGTGATATTTGTGTGTGACTTGTGTTCTTGTGAATTTTGTGGCTTAATCTTGCTTGAGTCTGTTGTACTCATCTGTTATTGTGTTAATTTGGGCTTGTGTAACCTTGGAATGCATTTTTGCTTTAAAAATCTTAATTTGAAAAGTTAAAAGGGTGTTTGGGATTACATTTCTTGAATCATAACTTGTTATTTTGTGGATAGAAGTTTGTGTTTATGCTTGGTATCTGATATATGCTTGTTTGAGTGCATTTTGCTGCAAGTTTTCAGCTTTGAAACACCAAATCAAACAATCTGCTATAAAATCTTTGTTCTTGACTGTTTTGACCTAGGATCTTGAAAACACTTAGGGTTTATGCATGCTTAGGGTTAAAAGTGGTTTAAACAAACTTATTATAACATGTTTAATAGATTTGAGTGGTTGAATTTGGCTTATTGGTCAATTTCATCAGCAAAGTATAAAACTGCATGTGTTTGTGTTCATCAGTAACTTTAAGTTCTTGAATCTTGCTTAATACTTTGAATCAATGCATGAAACCTGTTTAGTTTGCTTATTTAAGTTTAATATTGCTTGTGTATGCATTTGGTTAAGTTTGGCTGGCTGAATATTGCTAAAAGTGCTTATTGAACCTAATCTGCTTATTTGTTCATGTCTGTGTCATATCTGGTGCTTAATTGATTAAACTGTATAAATTGGGTGATTGTGTTTGTGATCTTTTGATTGTTATTGACTCCTCTTGATCCACTGATCAATTGGGTGCCTTTGTGAAACCTGAATCTCCAAAAAAGTCACTAAAGACAAAAAAGTCAACAAGTCAAGCAGTGGAAAAAGTTTCCACTGCTCAACACCCAAAACTAGCCCCTGCTAGTACAAATTTTCAGTTTGCTTATCAATAATCCATTTTGGCTTATCCAGACCTGCAACAACTTATTTTTTGTGATAGATCCTCATTATTTGACCCATTTGATTGCACTGGAGGCTATTAGACTTTGACTTTGACTTTTTGCTAGAAAACCAACTTATTTGACTTTTTCATAAGTGCTTATTTGCTTTTTCCAGCTTATTGAGCCAGCTTATTTAAAAACTTTTTGTTGATTTAGCTTATTTAAGTCATTTAAAAGCTTTTGTAATTTGAATCAGCTCTTGGGATAGCCTAGAACTCAAAAACTACTATTTTGTCGTTTTCTATAGATTGCTTTTTGCATTTTCAGGCTTATTCCTTTTGCTTATTTCAAATTTCTTTTTACAGAAGTCTTATTTAGCTCAAAAGAAGCTTGTGTGTCTAAATTGAGCTTATGGCATTAGCTTATAGCTTAATGGGCCAAAAAGCCCATTAAGAATAAGCTGTTTGGTATAAGCTTGCTTATTTCACATTTTCAGCTTTTGAGCCTTTGGAAAAAGTTGTTCAGAATCAAATTTTGAGTCAAGTAGTGCTTTTTGGGCCATTTTTACAAACTTTTTCTTATTGGACTCAATTTGGCCCATTAAGGTGACTGTTTTGGGTTTTGGCCCATTTCTAGGCCTATTAAGGGTATTTAGGTAATTTCATCTTCATTTTCGGATTATTTAGGTTAAAAATAGCTAGTTTGCAACTTTTTAGAATTTTTTAGGATTTTTGGATTTTTATTGATATTTTAATATTATTTTATTATTAAAAATTAAATGTCTGATTTTCTAAGTTTTTACATTTTTCCTAGGTTCTAGACACTTAATTAGGAATTTTACAACTTTCCAAATATTTTTAGGGTCTTTCAATTATTTTCTTGAATTATTTTAAGTTTTAATAGTTTTTAATTGTTTTTAAATAGTTTTAATTAGTTTTAAAATTTTTAAAAATTGTTTTAAATTAAGTTAGGTTATTTTAGAGGTTTACAAAGTGATAAAAACTCATTTTGGGCTTTTTGTTAATTAAATTGATTTTTAGGGCTTTAATTAGCATTAAAAAATCTTTATTTAATTAAATAAAAGGTTTGGGTGTTTTTGATTTTTTGTAAACTCTTAATACATTATTTAGGATTTATTGCAATTTTTTAGGAATTTTTAGAGTAAATTTTTAAATTTGGTGCTTTTACGGTTTTACGTGTACGACCTTTTCGTCTTAGTATAAATCGTCATCGTAACCGTCATTCTCTTCTTATCCCATTTCTATTTTCTTTCTCATAACAATATAATCACAAAGTTAATCATTTCATTACACACACACCAAGCCTCCTTGAGAACGATCCCCATTAAGGGTCATTAGTATTTGGTTTTCCTAAACCGACACTTAATACTTGCCACTTTTGCTCTCTTTTCCTAAAGAGTAGTAAAACCACTACATCATTTTGGCGCCGCTGCCTGGGAGGCGTGTTGTGTTTTGATTTGGAAATTGTTGTTTTTATATATAGCCATAATAGTATTTGTATTAGTAGCACTCTACTAATACGTATTATCAGTTTTTCGATTTTTGTGTGAATACTATTACTATATTGTATACGTAGAACAATAAATTCACAAGTACTCCAAATACGTGAGAAATCACAACCTTGACTTGGGAGGTCATTACCCAATCATTGTATTCGAATCTCAAACCAAATAAAAAGGCAAAAATAGATAAATACTTTCGTGAAGCTCGATTTTGAAAAATACAAACTATAAAGTGGGTATAAGGCGGATATTATAAAATATATCCTAAGGAAAAAGGCTCTTAAGTTCTTCGCGCCACCTCGTTTCCCCGCTTGCTTGTGAGTATTTGATTTTGAGAGCTAATCGAGGGTTTTGCCGCCCAAAGTATTACTAAGTATCATATATACTTTCTTGGTTTCATTTGATTAAACCCTCTTGAACGTTTTGGTGTTCCACCAATGTTCTAAATTCATCGAAGGCGTTCACTTCACGTGATCATTTTCATTCCTTGAGGCTTCTTTAATCAAGAGATTTGATTAAGGAGGAGATTTGTAGATTTTGGTCTACCTAATACAATCACAAAAATCCAAAAAAAGTAAAAACAATCAAAAAACAAAAAAAATTGGAAAAATTCAAAATACCAAAAAGAATCTTCTTTGCTCATCCCCTCGTTGTACGTGACGTTTATGCAAACTCGCTCCAAAGCAATACGTGCACGTAAACGTCGTCAAAAGGAAGGAAACCAAACATCTTCTAGTGAAGAATCTCCCATTGTTGAACCCATTGTAGAGAAAGAAACAACCATGGCGAATCGTACTATGATGGAGTTACTTCAAGCACCCACCGAGGGTTATGGAGAGGCTATTGTGATTCCCGCTATCCTTGCAGAGATTTTGAAGTGAAAACGGGTTTGTTATCGATGATCCAAAACAACAAATTCCGTGGTGATGAGAAGGACAATCCACACAACCATATCCGCCAATTCAATCGTCTTACCACCACTTGCAAGTTTAAGGATGTCTCTAATGACTCGATTAAGATGATGCTTTTTCCGTATTCCTTAGCGGGCCCGCTAAAATTTGATTAGAGAAAGAGCCACCCAATTCTATATTGACGTGGGAGGATCTCGTGTCTAAATTTGTGAACCAATTTTTTCTGCCCTCTAAGACTACGCATTTGAAAACGAGATTTCAAAATTTTCACAAGAGTTTAATGAAAGTTTTTCAACAGCTTGGAATAGGTTTAAGGAAATGTTACATGAATGTCCTCATCACGGTTTTTACGATTTGCATCAAATTGACACGTTTTACAATGGACTTAATGATCATGAAAGGGATTATTTAAATGCCGCCGCGGGTGGTAATTTTTTGTGTAAAACGGTTGAGGAAGCTTTGGTGATAACTGAGAATAGATCTAAGGTGTATAGTCCTCGTAGCACGTCTAGTGTTTGTAAGGCTTCGTCTTCGGCTTCACCTTCTTTCTCTACTACCATCGATGCTTGCCAAATTGAGGCGAACTTGGAAAACAAAATCTTTGATAAGCTTAAGGGTCTTTTGAAAGAGTTCAAAGTTGGAGAACCAAGTGCTCCCGCTACGGCTAAAGCGGTTGAGGTTTCATGCATGTATTGTGGTGGAGGTCATGATTTCTCCGAGTGCATTACCAACGGTGGTAACACTTCGAGTGCCTACGCGGCCACGGGAACTAACAACCAAAACGGTCAAGTTACCCGCTCTAATCAATTGACTCCACTGGGTTTTTGGTTCAAATCAAAATGCTAACAACAACAATCGCAACAATCAAGTTGGTTTCAAAAACAATTACAACAAGGGAAACTATGGTAATCAAGGGGCTAATAATCAAGTTTCAAACAAAAATCAAAATGATTTTCAAAAAAACAACAAAACTTTGCAAACTTTGAAAGATCTTCCAAATGAATTTGTTGAGTACGCTAATGGGAACGATGCTAGGTTTGACAACATTCAAAGAGAAATCATTAGCCTAAGATCCGAGTTTAAGAACGACTTGAAGAAAGAGTTGAAAAATTTGTTAGCAAATGAGCTTAAAATCCATACCAACAAAATGGAAGGAAATGTAACAAGGTTACAACAAAACCAACAAAAAATGGAACAAGGGCAACATGAGATTAAACAAGAGATGATTAAGGCCAATAAGAGGCAATCCATGTTTGAAGAAAAAATCTCATCTATGTTTGAGGCAATTATGTGTAAACCGTCTTCGAGTAGTCTTCCTAGCAACACCGTATCAAACCCTAACGGTGAGATGAAAGTGATTACCACACGTAGTGGTAAGACACTTAAGGAACCGAATCCTCAACCAATTGCTCCTACGGAGCATTTTCCAATCCCACGAAGTACCGCTCATGCCACACCTACGGTTGACCCATTACCAACATTGGAACCCGAGATTCCAAAGGCTATGCCTATGCCTCAACCCACACCACCTTTGCCCTATCCATCGAGACTTAGAAAGGATAAACGTCAAGAGCGTGACAATTACCAATTTGAGATTTTTATGAAAATGTTTCGTGATTTGCACTTTAATGTGAGTTTCGCCGATGCTTTGGTCATGATGCCTCGATTTGCCGCTAACTTTAAGAGTACGTTGAACAACAAGGAGAAATTGCACCAACTGTCTAGTTGTTCATCGGTTTATCTTAATTGCATACCTAAAAAAGTCGGTGATCCCGGAAATTTTTTGATCCCTTGTGCAATCAAAGATATGGAAGAATGCTTTGCCTTGGCCGATCTTGGTGCTAGCATTAACTTGATGCCACTTGCAATCTTCAAGTCGATCAATCTTCCTAATCTTACTCCTTCACTAATGTCTATCGAGTTGGCCGACCATTCCACGATTCCCGCATGTGGATTAGCGGAAGACGTTTTTGTGAAAGTGGGAAAGTTCTACTATCCCGTAGACTTTATCGTTGTCGATATTCCCACGGATCCTCAAGTTCCTCTCATTTTAGGTCGTTCGTTTTTAGATACGTCTATGGCTTTGATCGATGTTCATGCTAGAAGGATCACCTTATGTTTCAACGACGAGGAACTTGTTATAAACGCAACTCAAAACTCTCAAATTTCTCATGTTTATTCCGTTGCAACCATAAACCTCGTTGATATGATTGACATGGTTTGCGAGGATTTTTCACAAGAAGTTCTAGGTTTTGGTGATGATGAAAATAGTGGCAATCCCACTATGTTAGATCCCATCCTTCATAACTCGACACCAACCTTCACTCCATTTGAAGGTGGTGGTTTTACGTTGGAAGAATTCGATGTTCCACGTACTTGTAACGAAGACCTCGACAACGATGAGGACTTCTCAATTATCAAGGATTTTCTTAACGATTTCCCATTTCCTCCACCCGAGGAGGTTATGAGTATCGAGCCCAAATCTTCAATTGAGGAACCACCGATCCTCGAGTTGAAAGATTTACCTCCTCATCTCGAATATGTCTATTTGGAGGAGGGTGACATGTTACCGTTATTATTGCGAAGGAACTTTCAGATGATGAAAAAACCGCACTTGTCGATGTTCTAAAGGATCACAAAGGGGCAATTGCGTGGAAGTTATCCGACATTAAGGGGATCGATCACAATTTTTGTACTCACAAAATCTTAATGGAGGAGGATTACAAGCCCGCAATCCAATGTTAAAGGAGGGTGAACCCCAAAATTCACGACGTCATCAAAAAGGAATTCCTTTAAATCCTTGACGCAGGAATGATTTACCCTATTTCCGATAGCCCTTGGGTGATTCATATTCATTGTGTCCCTAAGAAGGGAGGAATGACCGTTGTGCCAAACGATGCCAACGAGTTAATTCCCACTAGACTCGTGACCCGATGGAGAGTGTGCATTGACTATCGTAAGTTGAATGAAGCCACTCGAAAAGACCATTTTCCCTTGCCCTTCATGGACCAAATGTTGGAGCGTCTTGCGGGAAACGATTTCTATTGCTTTTTAGATGGTTTTTCTGGTTACTTCCAAATTCCCATCGATCCTCGTGATCAAGAAAAAACTACGTTTACGTGTCCATATGCAACGTTTGCCTATCGTAGAATGCCATTGGGACTTTGTAATGCACCGGGAACCTTTCAAAGGTGCATGATGGCTATTTTTCATGATATGATCGAGAAGACAATGGAAGTCTCCATGGATGACTTTTCCATGTTTGGTAATTCGTTCACTTCGTGTTTGTCAAATCTCGAGAGAATGTTGAAACATTGTGAGGAAACCAACCTTGTGCTCAATTGGGAAAAGTGTCATTTTATGGTTAAAAGTGGAATCGTCTTAGGGCACAAGGTCTCGAAAGCGGGGATTAAGGTAGATCAAGCTAAGGTAGACGTCATCGCCAAATTACCTCATCCCAAAACCGTTAAGGGAGTTAGGAGTTTCCTAGGCCACGCGGGCTTTTATCGTCGATTCATCAAGGATTTTTCAAAGATCTCTCGACCTATTACACATCTTCTTGAAAAAGAGGCACGTTTTGTCTTCGACGAAGATTGTGTACGAGCCTTTGAATTCCTTAAGAGGAAACTTACCGAAGCTCCCATTCTTGTTGCTCCCAATTGGAACCTCCCCTTTGAGCTCATGTGTGATGCTAGTGACTACGCTATTGGGGCCGTATTGGGGCAATGTCATGAAAAGCACTTCTTTCCTATTCACTATGCTAGCAAGACGATGACCGAGGCTCAACTAAAATACACTACAACGGAAAAGGAGTTCCTTGCCGTGGTGTATGCATTTGAGAAATTTAGACCTTATCTCGTCTTGACGAAATGCATAGTGTATACGGATCATTCGGCTATCAAGTATCTTATGGCTAAACAAGATGCTAAGCCAAGATTACTTCGTTGGATTCTCCTCTTTCAAGAATTTGATCACAAAATTGTTGGCAAAAAAGGAGCCGAGGATCTAGCGGCCGATCATCTTTCTCGTTTGGAAGATCCTCACCAAAGTGTTTACGAGCCCAAGGAAATCACCGAAACATTTCCGCTCGAGACACTTGGTGTAGTGAATTCTAAGCTTGATTCCTCCACCCCATGGTTTGCGGACATCGCAAATTACCATGCAGGTAACTTCATCATCAAGGGTATGACGACTCAAGAAAAACGAAAATTCTTTCGTGACGTCAAGTTCTACTTTTAGAACGACCCTTACTTGTTTCGAACTTTTGCGGATCAAATCATCCGACGTTGTGTATTTGGCATCGAAGCTTCTAATATCCTTAGAGCTTGTCATGAGGGACCCACGGGTGGTCACCATGGTTCTAATCTCACGGCTAAGAAGGTGTTTGATGTCGGATTCTTTTGGCCTACTATTTACCGAGATGCACAAGATCTTGTGAAGTCATGTGATTCATGCCAACGACAAGGAAAAGCCTCACAAAAAGATGAAATGCCACAAAATATCATCCAAGTGTGTGAGATCTTTGACGTTTGGGGCATCGACTTTATGGGGCCGTTCCCATCATCTCGTGGTAATAAGTACATCCTTGTTGCGGTTGACTACCTATCTAAGTGGGTGGAAGCTAAGGCTTTGCCCACCAATGATGCTCGTGTGGTAGTCAAGTTTTTGAAAAGCTTGTTTTCTCGGTTTGGAACCCCTCGTGCGATCATAAGCGATCGTGGAACCCATTTTTGTAACGACCAATTCGAAAGGGTCCTAAGGAAATATGGGGTTACACATCGGCTTTCTACGGCTTATCATCCACAAACGAGTGGGCAAGTCGAGGTTTCAAATCAAGCGTTGAAAAGGATCTTGGAGAGATCCGTTGGGGAAAACCGACAATCTTGGTTGGATAAGTTGGACGATGCTTTATGGCCTTTAGGACCGCTCATAAGACGCCTATTGGGTGCACTCCCTATAAGCTTGTGTATGGGAAAAATTGTCATTTGCCAATTGAATTAGAACACAAGGCTTATTGGGCCCTAAAGCATTGTAATGATGACATGGAGACCGCGGGAAAACACCAGAAAATGCAATTAAATGAATTGGATGAATTGAGGGATATTGCTTATGAAAATTCATTAATTTATACAGAAAAGACTAAAAAGTTGCATGATTCTAAAATTAAAAACCGGGTTTTTAACATTGGGATCAAGTTTTACTTTTTAATTCTCGTTTGAAAATCTTTTCCGGTAAGTTGAAATCCCGTTGGTCCGGTCCATTCACCGTGACTCAAGTTTTTCCATATGGGACCATGAGCTAGCTCAAAATGATGGCCCCAATTTCAAGGTGAATGGACATAGGTTGAAGCACTACTTTGGCGGGGAAGTTCCATCCTTGAACTACCTCGACCAAATCACCTTCCCCAATGATAATTAGTATTGAGGGGATCGAGTCGAGCTCATGACTCGGTAATCAAAAACGAGGTGCCACGTGGGGAAGTCCCATGCTTATCCTATGTACATATTATCGCTTTCTAATGTAGTAACGTGTGGGGATTTGTGCCCTTCCAACCTTTGTTCCGTGGTTGTTTGTGAATTGTGGATTTTAGATGATCATTATCTTCATGATTGGAACCTCTCGTGTTTGTTTTATAGGAGCACTCGATCGTTTGCTTGGAAGAATTTCTTAATATCTATGATATATCCTTTTGATGTTCTAACCTTAGGTTTATAGCACACTTCATAAACGACTTTAAATTTAATGGTTGCACCCTTTCCATGCTAGATTAGGCATTCTACTTCGTCTCTAGTATGGAGGTGTTTGCACTCCTAGACTCGAAATATTGAGGACAATGTTTAACTTTAGTATAGGGGGGGTGAATAGATACTTGCCTTGCCAAACCTTCACGCTTTCCAAAGTTTATCTTTTTGTTTATCGTTTTGTTGCAAAATAAGGCTAAAAATGGCCAAATTTTAAAATTTTCTCATGTTTTATAAGTGTTTGAAGACACGAATGTAGGTCTTCCGATGGCGAGAATAAGAGTAATTTTTGACTCGACCGTGCGTATTGAGCACTTAGTTTCGATTCCTTAACTACACATTAGACTAAGTCTCTTAAATGAGGACGAGAAATGATAGGGTTAATTATAAGTTACTATGCTAAACGTAGAGTACTCGTATTCTTTCAAAAAATCATGTGTTCTCGTTGTTTGCTTATTCTCCCTTCGCTTGTAAATATTTTTTTCTTAATAAATATTGACTTAGCGGTTTAGTCTTGATTGTTGGGTTTCTAGTCTTTTCTAGTAGTTTCCGTGTAATTAAATTGGGAAGACATTAAAGTATCACCAGTGTCACGGTTTTGAAGTATTGGCACCCGAATAATCAAAAGCTTCACCCAATAATAAGATTTCAAGTGCTCACCTAAATCAAGCAAACAATTTGAAGCCCCACAAGGCCAAAAAATCTATGCAAAACTGAAAATGAATCAAGCCTTAATCTTTGAAGCTTTAAAGATCCAAAATTCGCCTTAGCGTGAGGATATACGTCTTTGGCTAATAAAACCACCGATGAGGTGGATAATAAAAGGCAAGGCAAGACCGAAGTCATAATAAAAGCTTCATGGCGAAGTTGAATAAAAGATGGAGGTAAACCAAAGATAATAAGGCCCTTCCGTTAGGGGGCGTATAAAAGTCTTGGTAATAAGTCTCATGTTCAAAACCGTTATAAAACCGTGTTTATCGATCCTTCTTGTTGACTTAATTTTTTGACATCGTTGTCTATTAGGAGGGGCTATTAATTTGATGGTCTTGGTTACACCGTTAGGACTCTATTATTAGGCCTAAATCTCTATTATTTCATAATTCAAACAATGTATCCTCGTGAAACATTCAAGACAAAATAAAATATAAGAGATCAACTTAGGATAATGGGAGGATAAGTACGTGATTAGGGCATATGAGTAGTGTTTGCATCACTAACTTATAATGACAATGATCTCGTTTCACGCTTGGCATGGAATTGGGGTGAAAATTGAGGACGATGAAATTATTTCTAACGAAGCATTCACGTGTTCTTATTCTATGAACCTAAACGTCCCATTTTGCGATGAGAATCATACATTATGTCTAAAACGCAAGTCGTAGTAGCAAAAGTAGTAGTAGTATAGCTAGTTTATCATTCAATAAAGTAAATAAAAATGAATTTTGGAGGTGCTACGATACTTTATTCTAGCATTGCGTGAGGGCACGGCAATGGTTTAGTATGGGGGAGTGATGAGACTGCTTTTATACATAGTCTCATCGTCCAAAAAGGGCTTAAAATGCATTAAATATCATCAAAATACCCATATATATGCTTGTGCTTGTTGCTTGTGTATTTTAGGTACGAATATTGAGAAAATGACAAAAGATCACAAGAATCATGCAAAAACGAACACGGGAAACGAAGCCGCACATTGAACCAAGCCCTAATGAAGAATTTTCCTAAGAAAACCCTTGAAGATTTGAAGAATTATGAAGAAGGGTCCTCCAATATGGAAGAATTGACACTTTATACCCTTGCATCCTCATAATTACAAGTTTGGTCCCTAAAGTTTATCAATATTGCAAAAAGGGCCCTCCACTTTGAAGAATTGGCAATTTTAGTCCCTCAACAAAGCTAAATTGTCAACCATTATCCTCCATAAAGTCAAAATATCATGAAGTCCTTCAAAGTACAAGAAAAGACAAGTTTGGTCCTTGAAATATGTTAATTTGCAAAAAGGACCCTTGACTTTCAACATTTGGCAAGAATGGTCCCTCATGAATGAAGACTTGGCAATTTTAGTCCTACAAAATGCCAATCATACAATTCAAGACCATAATCCTTGAAAAAAAAAACCAAAACAGCCCTTCAAGAATCACAAAATGGCAAGAATTACCCCTGAATTCACTTTACAAAACTATTTGGGGCAAAAGTGTGAAAAGTAAAACTTCATTAACAAAGGAAATGAAGAATGGACGGATTTATTTGCAAATGAAAGGTTTATTAAAGATAGGGGATTAAACATGGCCAGACAAGATTGTTACCTAGACCACTCACATCTTGCCACCTGTCCCACTCACAAAATCCACCAATGGGAGCCCTTAGCTTTGCCACCTCATTTCCCACTCACCAGATTATTTAACTAATCTTTGATTAGTTTGAATTTGGCGCAAAACACATGTTTAAACATTAAACCGGATCAAACAAGGCACTATTTACTCCAAGAACACAATTGGGTATTTTTAATTGTGTTGTAATTAGGCCATGAAAACCTCCAGATTAGTGATTAAGCATGTCTTAATCATAACCCAACACCAAAAACTCATGCCACATCACTTACTTGTCCCACACAAGATTCTACTGCTACAAGCTTGAGCATACTGCCAAAATTATGACAGACATCTAACGTTTGAGATTGAAGCTTACTTTCTATGCTTGATACAAGCCCTTTGATCAACTTATCACTTGCCAGCTACCACAAGACAACAAGAATCAGTCACATGTTCTTCACAACTCAAAACTTTATAAAGGGCAAAATTGGAACTTCCTTAGCTAGGGATTACGTTTTTTTTCAGCTTAACTAGTTCATTGTATGCCTATATAAAGGCCTTAGTTCATTACATGTAAGCTTGCTCTAGAATTTTCCTTGGTTCACTTTTCTGTAAATCCATTTTTAGTATTAATGAAATGTGAATGTTGAAGAAAGCTCAAGTGCCATCATTTATATCTGCTTATTATTGTTCTTAGTTTGATAATTTTGAATCTCAAAACCTATTTTTAAGGAGTGTGCAAAAGTTTGCATATTTCCTTTCAAGCTTGATATTTTGCTAAGTTCTTGGTCTATCTTGGAATTCTTGGGCTATAGGCTAATCATAGCATCTTGATATTGTGTTATCAAGGTGTGGTGAGGCTTATAACTTGGGGATAATCAAGTGTGGAGGACAAGAGTTTCATTAATCAAGGCTTTTCAACCTTAATGTTTTTCATATTTTGCTTCTAACCTTGTGGAATCTTAGCTGGCTTTGTTGTGGAAGCTTGTACTTGTTCTTTCTAGTACATAAGCTCAAAATTCGTGGGTGTGGATGTACATCCATGAGGTTTGCATACTTAATCCCAAAATCTTCTTAAATCTTGATTTTTTGTAATATTTGTGTGTGACTTGTGTTCTTGTGAATTTTGTGGCTTAATCTTGCTTGAATCTGTTGTTCTTATCTGTTATTGTGTTAATTTGGGCTTGTGTAAGCTTGGAATGCATTTTTGCTTTAAAAATCTTGATTTGAAAAGTTAAAAGGGTGTTTGGGATTACCTGTCTTGAATCATAACTTGTTATTTTGTGGATAGAAGTTTGTGTTTATGCTTGGTATCTGATATATGCTTGTTTGAGTGCATTTTGTTGCATGTTTTCAACCTTGAAACACCAAATCAAACAATCTGCTATAAAATCTTTGTTCTTGACTATTTTGACCTAGGATCTTGAAAACACTTAGGTTTTATGCATGCTTAGGGTTAAAAGTGGTTTAAACAAAGTTATTATAACTTGTTTAATAGATTTGAGTGGTTGAATTTGGCTTGTTGGTCAATTGCATCAGCAAAGTATAAAATTGCATGTGTTTGTGTTCATCAGTAACTTTAATGCTTGAATCTTGCTTAATACTTTGAATCAATGCATGAAACCTGTTTAGTTTGCTTATTTAAGTTTAATATTGCTTGTGTATGCATTTGGTTATGTTTGGCTGGCTGAATATTGCTAAAAGTGCTTATTGAACCTAATCTGCTTATTTGTTCATGTATGTGTCATATCTGGTGCTTAATTGATTAAACTGTATTAATTGGGTGATTGTGTTTGTGATCTTTTGATTGTTATTGACTCCTCTTGATCCACTGATTAATTGGGTGCCTTTTTGAAACCTGAATCTCCAAAAAAGTCACTAAAGACAAAAAAGTCAACAAGTCAAGCAGTGGAAAAAGTTTCCACTGCTAAACACCCAAAACTAGCCCCTGCTAGTACAAATTTTAAGTTTGCTTATCAATAAGCCATTTTGGCTTATCCAGACCTGCAACAACTTTTTTTTGTGATAGATCTTCATTATTTGACCCATTTGATTGAACTGGAGCTTATTAGACTTTGACTTTGACTTTTTGCTAGAAAACCAACTTATTTGACTTTTTCATAAGTGCTTATTTGCTTTTTCCAGCGTATTGAGTCAGATTATTTAAAAACTTTTTGTTGATTTAGCTTATTTAATTCATTTAAAAGCTTTTGCAATTTGAATCAGCTCTTGGGATAGCCTAGAACTCAAAAACGACTATTTTGTTGTTTTCTATAGATTGTTTTTTGCATTTTCAGGCTTATTCCTTTGGCTTATTTCAAATTTCTTTTTACAGAAGTCTTATTTAGCTCAAAAGAAGCTTGTGTGTCTAAATTGAGCTTATGGCATTAGCTTATAGCTTAATGGGCCAAAAAGCCTATTAAGAATAAGCAGTTTGGTATAAGCTTGCTTATTTCACATTTTCAGCTTTTGGGCCTTTGGAAAAAGTTGTTCATAATCAAATTTTGAGTCAAGTAGTGCTTTTTGGGCCATTTTTACAAACTTTTTCTTATTGGGCTCAATTTGGCCCATTAAGGTGACTGTTTTGGGTTTTGGCCCATTTCTAGGCCCATTAAGGGTATTTAAGTAATTTTAACTTCATTTTCTGATTATTTAGGTTAAAATTAGCTCGTTTGCAACTTCTTAGAATTTTTTAGGATTTTAGGATTTTTATTAATATTTTAATATTATTTTATTATTAAAAATTAAAAGTCTGATTTTCTAAGTTTTACATTTTTCCTAGGTTTCAGACACTTAATTAGGAATTTTACAACTTTCCAAATATTTTTAGGGTCTTTCAATTATTGTCTAGAACTATTTTAAGTTTTAATAGGTCTTAATTGTTTTTAAATAGTTTTAATTAGTTTTAAAATTTTTAAAAATAGTTTTAAATTAAGTTAGGGTATTTTAGAGGTTTACAAAGTGATAAAAACTCATTTTGGGCTTTTTGTTAATTAAAATGATTTTTAGGGCTCTAATTAGCTTTAAAAAATCATTATTTAACTAAATAAAATGTTTGGGTGATTTTTTATTTTTTGTAAACTCTTAATACGTTATTTAGGATTTATTTCAATTTTTTAGGAATTTTTAGAGTAAATTTTTAAATTTGGTGCTTTTACGGTTTTACGTGTACGACCTTTTCGTCTTAGCGTAAATCGTCACGTAACCGTCATTCTCTTCTTATCCCATTTCTATTTTCTTTCTCATAACAATATAATCACAAAGTTAATCATTTCATTACACACACACCAAGCCTCCTTGAGAACGATCCCCATTAAGGGTCATTAGTGTTTGGTTTTCCTAAACCAACACTTAATACTTGCCACTTTTTTCTCTCTTTTCCTAAAGAGTAGTAAAACCACTACATCAATAATATTACGTTGATAGGTGAATTGAAATAATAATCTAACAGCCTACTCCTTTTAACAAACTATAAATTGGGTTTAACGCACCGATGGTCATGTACCCGGTTAAGGAAGGAGGTCTTATGCCATTTGTCGCTGAGCAAATTCCCGGCTCGCCTGTGCGTCAAATTGAAATTACCTATGATTATTAATTGAATTGTACCTTAAGGGTGATTTACCACAAATTCACATCCAAAACGCAATTAATAAGGGTATTACTTTGTGCGTAGCCGAGTTCTAGCAAAAGTACGTTGTGAATAATTGTGGGTAAATTTTTTAATTGGTTTAGCCAATACCTCAACATAATTTATGTAGAAATTTAGTCTCGTGAAAAATTTTACTAATTTTTTTATTAAACTTATGCTATGGAGTTATATGCATGCTTCTCCATACATTCATTTTGACATCAAAATGTATACCCTTAAAATTGAAGTCAAATGCTCCAAATTGACGAACACTTGAAATTACTACGTCATCAAATGAGATTTTTGGGTGATGTTGTGATGCAGAGAAAACTTTCATAGAATGAGAATTCGTATGATGGTTTTACGTTACTCAGATTAGACGACTTAATTAAGTTACTCAGTGAGATCTGAAAACTTAAGATATTCAGAAGGGATGAAACATGTTTACAATGCAAAACGTTCTTTTGGCAATGTAAATCCCTTAAATACCTAGAAATTGAAAATTATTTGTCAATTGAATTGTTCGACAAGTCGCTACATTGAGTACATTCATTACTAGCAGATCAACTGATGTAATAGATCTATGTCAATATAGTTCTAGAATTCAAGGAGAATAATATGGTTTTTATACCAGGGTAATTTTATTTTCTTGAAAGTATTTTGTTATTGAAAATACTAATATTTGAACTTATTTCTGTAGAAATGGCTCAACCCACCAATAATACTATAGGTTCTGCGTTCAAAGCTTTCTTTGACTACCCCCTATCCGGAGGATCTTGCTGAAGGAGCATTTGATGCGCAAAGGATTGAACACGCTGCTCATGTTAAGAAGCACTCTGAGGTGGTTTGATGAATGCTAGGTAAAATGGCTCCTCCAGTTCAACAGAAGTATGAGCTATTTTCACCAAAGCGAATGCTTGATGAGCTCAAGGCTATGTTCGAGAAGCCGCAAGCTGTGGAGATCTTAGATGCTTTGCATATCTGCAAGCAAGCTCCAGGAAAGTCTGTAAGTACCCATTACTTGGAGATAAGGGGTTATATGGAACAACTCATTGCACTAGGACAACCCTATGATCATAATATGGTTATCAACTTGATCAATAGGTCCCTTAACAAGGACTTCAATGATTTTGTTCGAAACTATAATATGCATTGCACGGGGAAGAGAGTTAATGATTTGCATGCAATGCTTATTGACTATGAAAAAGGGTTAAAAGACAAGGCATCTACTTCTACGCCTCCTGTACTAAACATACAAAAGGGTAGAGTGAGTAAGCCAAAACTGCAAGCGAACAAGAAAAAAGGCAAAGGAAAGGGTGATAAGGGCAAACAAGTTGCGACTTATTCAAAACCTAAGCAGAACTTTGTCACGAAGAATAGATCTCAGAAGGATGAGATTTGTCTCCATTGCAAGGCAAGTGGTCATTGGAAGAGGAATTTCCCTCTTTACCTCGAAGAGTTGCGGGAAATAAAGAAGAAGTCTGGGCAGAGCGCTACAGCTTCAGGTAATTTATTTATGATTGAATTGTTCAATTTAACATACAAATTAAATTCCTTGGTATATGATACGAGATGCGGTATTAACATTTGTAATACGTAGCAGGGATTTAATCTAGAAAGGAAGCTATCCGGGGGAACAATTTTTGCAAGTGGGAATGGCACACAAGCAGCAGTTAAAGCTATAGGAACATTTAATTTAGTTTTACGTTTGGGTTTAGTACTGATTTTAAATGATTGTCATTATGCAACTACAATTGTTAGGGGTGTTATTTCCTTTTCTTGTTTGTTATATAATGGATTCGTTCACACGATTGATAATAATGGAATTTTTGTTTGGAAAGATGGTATTTTCTATTTTAATGAAATTTCTGTGAATGGTGTGTTTGAAATAGATATGCATGATAATGAATCCAAGAATAATAAATATGTATTTAGCATGAATAAGAAGACAAAGTTTGACAAGAACTCTTCTTATCTTTGGCATTGTAGACTTGCCCATATTGGGAAGACTAGTATACAAAAGCTTCAACGTGAAGGTCTTTTGGAAAATATCAATGATGAATCATTCGATAAATGTGAGTCTTGTATCTCTGGGATGATGACCAAGAAACCTTTTAATGGAAATATTGAAAGAGCTACTGATCTACTTGGATTAATACATACTGATGTGCGTGGGGCACTTAGACATGTGTCAAGGAAAGGTGCTAGCTACTTCTTAACATTTACGGATGATTATAGCCGTTATGGTTATGTTTATTTACTTAAGCACAAACATGAGGTATTTGAAACATTCAAAGTGTTTAAAGCAGAAGTAGAACTGCAACTAGGAAAGAAGATAAAAGTTTTTCGTTCTGATAGAGGTGGTGAATATTTAAGTCAAGAGTTTATAGATTATCTAAGTGTGAATGGAATTGTTCAACATCTTACTTCTCCCTATACTCCACCACAAAATGGTGTATCCGAAAGGAGAAATCGTACATTATTGGATATGGTGCGATCTATGTTTAATCTTACAACTTTACCTTTATCCTTTTGGGATTATTCTTTAGAGTCTGATGTTCGCATTTTAAATATGGTTCCCACAAAGAAGGTCGATAATACACCATATGAACTATGGCATGGGAAGAAGCCATATTTTTCTTATTTAAAGGTCTGGGGTTGCGAGGCGTATGTGAAACGTGACTCGGGTGAAAAACTCCAACAACGATCTGTGAAATGTATCTTTGTAGGATACCCTAAGGAAACTATGGGTTACTACTTTTATTATCCACCTGAGAACAAAGTGATTGTTGCTAGGTATGGAGACTTCCTTGAGAGTGATCTTGTAAATCAAGAATTTAGTGGGATAAATTATGATCTTGAAGAGAGTCATATAGATACATTACCTTCTGAAAACATGAGCGATGTAATTCCTGTAGAACCATAGAGTCTGGCGGTTCCACCGGAATTTGGTCCTCTGCGTAGATCTGCAAGGATTAAAAATGCAAATAGCAATATATGTCTTAACATACAGGATGATGATGAAGTAGGGGATCTTGGTGAACCTGCTAATTATAAATCCGCCATACTTGATCCTGAAAAAGATAAGTGGATGGTTGTTATGGATGAGGAAATGAAATCCATGAAAGTTAATGATGTTTGGATTCTTGTAGATCCAACACCAAATTCTAAAGTGGTGAGATATAAGTGGATATACAAGAAGAAAACCGACATGGACGGAAAAGTACAATCTTATAAAGCTCGTTTAGTAGCTAAAGGTTTTACACAAACTTTTGGCATAGACAACGAGGAGACATTTTCTCCTGTATCAGACTTAAGAGCTATTAGGATTCTCATAGTTATATCATCATACTATGACTATGAGATATGGCAAATGGATGTTAAAACTGCCTTTTTGAACGGTCGCTTAGATGAAGACATATATATGCAGCAACTAGAAGGGTATGTTGATCCTGAGTTTCCAGGACATGTGTGCAAACTTCAAAGATCCATTTATGGTTTGAAGCAAGCATCTCGTCAATGGAATAAACGATTTGATGAAGAAATAAAAAGTTTGGATTTATTCAAAATCGTGATGAGCCATGTGTATATCGCAAAGATAGTGGGAGTGATGTAGTATTTCTAGTCATATATGTTGATGACATATGGGAAGTAACATCCCAAGACTTAAAGTTGTTAAGGATTATCTTGGTAAATGTTTTTCTATGAAGGATTTAGCAGAAGCTGAATACGTTCTGGTAATTAAGATCTATTAGGATATGAAAAGACGGTTAATTAGTCTAAGTCAAGATGCTTATATAGATAAGATATTGAAGAAGTATAACATGCATAATTCAAAGAAAGGTTTTCAACGTATGGAAGTTAAACATAATCATAGTCATGAGATGGATGCATCAACTCCTTAAGAGGAGGCATACATGCAGAAGGTACCTTACGCTTTGGCTGTAGGATCTATTATGTATGTTGTTAGATGCACAAGGCCTAATGTGGCGTTTGCTCAAAACTTGGTCAGTAGATACCCACAAAACCCAGGAAAGCTCCACTCGACTGTTGTTAAACATATTCTAAAGTATTTAAGGAGTACGAAAGATATGTTTTTGGTATTTGGAGGGAAACCATACACAAAACTAAATGTGAAAGGTTTCTGTGATGCGTCCTGGAAATGTGATAAAGACAATACGAAGTCTCAGACAGGTTACATTTTTGTTATCAATGGAGGAGCAGTTGATTGGAAGAGCAAGAAGCAGACAACGATTGCAATGCATGGTACTCAATCTGAGTACATGGCTGCTTCAGAAGCTACAATGGAAGTTGTTTGGATTAGGAAGTTTATTGAGAGATCTTGGAGTGAGGCCTTCAATTAAAGAACCTATTGATATTTATTATGACAATTCTGCCACAATAATATTCGCCAATGATTCTGGAGTCATGAAAGGCGCCAGAAACTTTAAATGTAGATATCACTACGTTCGAGAACAAGTTGAAGCTCGTGAAATCAAATTAATAAAAGTTCACACAGATGATAACATAGTTGATCCTTTAACTAAGCCTTTGCCTAGACCAAAGGTAGTTAAGCATGCCAAGGCGATTGGGCTGCAACTAGCTAGCGAACTCGTGCAATAATTATGTTATTAGTATTTGGATAAAGGATGTTATGACATTATTATTTAATAAAATAAAGATTGGGTTTCGTTTATTCTTATTATTTAGTTTTGTATCATATTTTACATGTTTTAATCCATGAATAAATTGTTATGCTAAATGTCTGTTGTCGGTTAATAACATGGGAATATTATTAAATTAAGACAAATCAAAATTACGTTAGAGTATAATTGAAAGTATATTGATCGATTTTAGATGGTATTCGATGAATCGAATATTGGACTTATCCCAACTATATGATTTTACTTTGTGCATCTTTGTCATCAAGTAAATCATAAATAGTTATCCTTAGACTTGAGATACCAAGAAACTGTTATGAATCTAGTGCATCTCTATGGAATAATCTAACGCTAAATGTAACTGGTAGTTATAAGGATTATTTTCGGAAGTGTTGCAAAATTCATAAGTTTTGCTCGTAGTCAATATGGAATTTATTTCCTCCAATTTCGTTTTGGAGTTTAATACAACTGGGCCCCTCGTGGGATTAGTAAGACGTTTGTGTGGCCACACCCAAATTTGTTTTGGTAATCTTGTTGAATCTGTGAACGAGAAACAGAATGGTTAATGAAAGGAATGACTGAGATCCATATCCTTATTAACGTTGTATTTGAAATTAAAGGATAATAATGATGAATCATTAAAAGGTTTTATCCAGGAGACCTTACTCGAGTTGTACTAGAGACATTGCTAAGTGTAACTAGACGCTAGTCAATGTAATCGCGATATTAGAAATATGTCCAAGTGGGAGCTGAAAGTTTATGGACTTATATTTAATAGTCGTGTGATAGGATCGAACTCGAGATTACGGGATTGCCTCACAATACATAAAGAGTTAATTTAATTAATAAATATATTTATTGTATTTATTAATTTATTTAATAAATATATATTTATGTATTTATTAAATTAAACCGAGACATAACTTTAACGATCGTTAAATAATTAAGAGTTAAGTATTAACGAGTGTTAAATAAATATATAGTAAGTTAAATAGAAAGAAGCTTGGAAGATTCTGGAACACCTCATGAAGGGGGTGTAGCCGTCTTTTATGGAGGAGGGGAAGGGGAAAAGAAACTTTCCTTTTATTTGTTTAGGGTTACAAGAATTAAACCTATATAAACAAACCGCCAACCTCATAATTAACACAACACGAATCTCTCCTTCCTCTCTCTGTTTGTGATCGCAAGACATAACCCACAAAGGGGTTTTGGTTGGTTTTCTTGTTTGATCAATTTTACTTATTATCTAGTCCTAGCCCCTCTATGGTTGCTGGGTAGATTTATTACAAGCGTTGTAGCTCAGTTTACACGTGCTAGAATCACGGTTAGCTCGTTGTATTACGTGTGTACAAGATCGTAATATATTCTTACTTTAGACTATATCTTGGTTATATACGATATAAACCCAAATTGATGATTCGTTCTTCGTTTTGTGGACTTGCTTTAGCGTAAAGGTATGTAACCCTAATTCGATTAATTATAATTGTGTTATTATTATGATCTTGCTAAATCGCTTCCGCTATGTGTGCGTTGATCTCATTTAGGGTGTTGTGTAATTGTTATGAACTATATAAACCTTCAACTTTACCAGGCTCTCTATGTGTTTTTTTAAATGGATGCACTCATTTATGGTGTGCCCCTTTTCACCATGGTATTCACAGTGTCTATTACCTATGCGCCTTTCGACCGGGGTTGTCATTGGTGGACGTTTTGGGAAGTTCGCGCCTTCTGATATGAATATCTCTCTCGGAGTCAAGTTTAGCTGTGTGAATTTGATGTTCTTATCACGCCCGCACCTTTGACTTCCTTGGTAATCGAGGATTCAACCATTATTTTGGCAATTAACCTGCATTTTAGGTATATCGTGAGATCTGTAATTCGACGTGTCTCGCTTGCTTTCCGCGACCGTGATTTCTCCCTGTATGAAGGATCTTACCTGTCGCATTACTCCATCAAAGTTTTATGGAGATTTCTCATTTAACTTTCGTATCAGTTCTGAGTTATTTATCCCAGCAATGAAGCAGGATATTTTTAAGATTTCAGGACATTCCTTGATCTGAATGCATTCGTTCTTGAAGCGTTCTACAAAATCTTCTAGATATTCTCCCTGGTTCTGTTTGACTCTTGCGAGTGATATAGCGCTCTTGTTGCACTTCTTTTGTTGTATGTAGTTTCTTTTGAAAGCCTTTCGTAGTTCTTCGAATCCATTAATGGTTCGTCGCGGAAGCTTGTCAAACAAATTTCGTGTGTTCCCTACAAGGGTGGAATTTAACATGTTGCACCACGTAGGTTTAGGCCATTGCTCGATTCCATCTTGTGATTCGAAAACTTTTAGATGGTCATCTGGTGTTAGTCCTATATTTTATATAGTCGAACAAGAATGTAATAGGTTATCTTAGTCGTTAATGGTCTTGTATTGTAATAGGTTAGTCGGGATAACCGTGCTTGGACTTTAAGCTAATATTGTATAAGTTAGGGGCTCTAAGCCCAAAGACAAGCTAAGCCCGACCCAAGAAACAAGCCCATGATCCCATCAAGCTCATGGGTATATAAACCCTCTTACATGTGTGGTAGAGGGTGTTGGTTACTTTCACTTTCTCTCTCTAAATAATTAACCTTCCACCATCTCTCTAGTTTCTCTCTCTACTTTCTTCTCTTTCTCTCTCTAAATATCTTGTTTTATGGTTGTAACTCGTTCGTCAAAGACAGGAAAGCTTATCGTTCAATGATCTCTTATCCTCAAAACGATATTTCTCGGTCACGAGCTTCTATTAAAACTATTCAAAAGTTTTAAGCTCGTGTACGTGGCTTATAGTCAAATAACAGGCTGTGACCCGGGCTCAAAAGACAGGAAAGTTCATCCCGATGATTACTTATCCTCGGAACGAGAAATTCAATTTTCTCGGACATGAGCTATTAGTAAAAACATTCAACGTTTTTAAGCTCATGTACAATGACTTACAGTCACATAACAGATTGTAACTCGATCTCAAAAGAAAGGAAAGTTCATCCCGAGTATGACTTATCCTCAGAACGAGAAATTATTTTTTCTCGAACATGAGCTTATATTAAAACTATTCGAAAGTTTTAAGCTTGTGTAAATGACTTCTAAGCGCATCACAGATTAGGACTCGGACCTCATAAAGGAAAGTTTATCACAGATGATAACTTATCCTTCTCAACGAGAAATTAATATTTCTCGGTCATGAGCTTCTCATAAAAGATTCAAAGTTTTTAAGTTCATGAAAAACGACTTCTAAGTAAATGTCAGCTTAGAACTCGAACTTCACCTTAAGGAAAGTTTATCACGGATGATAACTTATCCTTCAAAACGGGAATTAATTTTTCTCGGTCATGAGCTTGTCACAAAACATTCAAAATTTTGAGCTCGTGTAAATTGGAATTTATTTTAAAACCGTTGAACACAATTTTTCAAGAATTTCTCAAAAGATTTTTTTAAATCTTTCAAAATTTTGTGCTTAACACTCCCTTCCTCATAATGTGGTTATATATCTCAAAAATGTCATATGTTATTTGGATCAATTTTTGCGGGGGAGCGTTTTAAAATCAAGCTTTTTATGTTGTTATGTAGATTTCAGATATTGTCATATTTTATATATCCAACATATTCCGAAAATGATATAAATTATCAAATATAATATATTATATTAGATAAGGCATCTCAACTCCGTACCTCAACATATTTTGTGGTGTCGTTTTTCCAAAAAAAAATTAAATTTTGTTCCATGACACACATATATTGTTGAGGGGGAGCAAGCCGACTATAAAAGTTCCATGATTCATGCGTGCACACATCTTTCTCTCCCAACGATTTTTAGAAACTGTCATATTTTAATCAATTGG